>OY282643.1:70124023-71365690 GCA_958299015.1 Tetanocera ferruginea | reverse complement strand
GTTTGCTGAATGGAACTTCATACAAATATTTGTTTTATCTCAGTTGAATACAAACTATTAGCTTACTTTTTCAGAAATGCAATTTTTTTTTTTTGTTTTTTAAGCATGTATTTTACGCGACTTTTAAAAATTAGTCCCTTATTTTTTTAATACAATCTTTTCGAATTTATTAAGTGCATACCTGATGCTTCATCCTACATTTTAGTTTTTTTAAATATTCACAGTAGTTTTTATTTTAAAGCTGTTTAAAAACATTGCAAGTTTGCTCTTAATGAGACTATTTGGAGCGCACACTTCGCGATCGCGTTAATATCTAACTCAGTGCAGGGAGATGAAGTAAGTTAGAAGCAAAATATAACGGTACTTTGTAGCCTCATTATTGTAGTTGAGAATAAGCCACAAACCAATGATCTGTTATGTTTTTGCATTTTTTACTTTTTATCACTCTCTCAGTATAGCGGACACACTGTGGGCCGGTTTGTTCACAGAGTTATAAATTTGCTTATAACGCGTTATATCTTAAACCAGTTATAAAATAAAACTTCTTTATAACACGTTACAATTTTTTTTCAATTTGTTCATGCAATTTTTTCTGTCGATTTGCAACGCGTTCTAAACTGGTGAAATGCTTTTATAACGTGGTGAAAAAGTCAAAGCATCAAATATGTATACATTTTGTAGCATTTTGATAGAACTGACGTTTAATTCATAACCAAGCTTTAAAACTCGTTACAAATTTAAAACACATTTTGTGACGTTTTAGCACAACTGAAGTTTTGTTTAAAACGAGGTTTAAAGTTCGTTTGAAATATAACGAGTTCTAGATGGCGAACAAACCGATTTAGTCACAAAAACAGTTATAGAATAAGTTTTGTATTTATAACTCAGCAAAAAACCGGCCGTAAGAGTTATAAATTTACAATTGATCGTCAACTTATTAATTTTCAGCAGAAATTTTAAGCTAAGGACAATAAAAAGCATCACGAACCAAAAACGTCGTACACGCAGAAAAATCGCCACATAAAAACCTAATAATGTAAAACAAAGCTAACAAAATTTCTCTATGGTTTTTACCCAAGAACATGTTATTCTAAACGTCATTGGTTTTGTCTTCTTAAATTTCTTTAAGAAGAAATCTCGTATGGCTACTAGGTTTTCTTCTTAATTTTGTTTAAGAAGAAATTTTAAACAACTTCTAGGCTATCTTCTAAATTTCTTAAATCCATATTTTCAAGAATTTTTTCAAGTACTAGACGAAGCCAACACTTCGTGTATCATTTATTCGTTATTTCTAATTTTTTTGTTCCATATTGAGAAGAAAAACAAATCATGTAGAAAACATTGTTGCCTCATGAAATTCCTTCTGAAAAAAGATTTTCATGCCCCTTGTTCTAAATACGTTGTAAGAAGAAATCTTACAGATTTTATGTGGCATTATTTTTCTCTGTGTAGTTCTGTTCGCAGAGATCCTACCCCGCTCACTAAATGTAATTGAGCCCGCTCAAACCGAATTTGGAATCCAAATAACGCCATCACATTAGGTACACATGTTCATATGGACCAACAGGTCAGCACTATTGATTACTCTGTCACGGACAGAAATGTATGCTGCAAACAATCGCAAACCAATTAATTTTGGGAGTAATTCTGAGCAAAGCCATAATGTTCTTGATATCACAAAGAATTTACGTGATGCTTGGGTCATTTATCAAAAAATTAATATGCTCACTTGTGTTCAATTGCAGTAATTAAGGTATTGTTTATAAATACAAAAAACATGATCATTTGTGTCCAATGCATGCCAGTTACGGATTGATAGTAAAAAAAACAGTAAATAGCCCAATCTAAGGAATTTTGAAATTTTTTGTCAAAACGTCAAATTTTAAAATAAATAAAAAAACTATATAAAAAAAAAATTTTTAAATCTAATATATAAAATCAAATGTTTGTCTGTCTGTCTGTCTATCTGTCTATCTGTCTATCTGTCTATCTGTCTATCTGTCTATCTGTCTATCTGTCTATCTGTCTATCTGTCTATCTGTCTATCTGTCTATCTGTCTATCTGTCTATCTGTCTATCTGTCTATCTGTCTATCTGTCTATCTGTCTATCTGTCTATCTGTCTATCTGTCTATCTGTCTATCTGTCTATCTGTCTATCTGTCTATCTGTCTATCTGTCTATCTGTCTATCTGTCTATCTGTCTATCTGTCTATCTGTCTATCTGTCTATCTGTCTATCTGTCTATCTGTCTATCTGTCTATCTGTCTATCTGTCTATCTGTCTATCTGTCTATCTGTCTATCTGTCTATCTGTCTATCTGTCTATCTGTCTATCTGTCTATCTGTCTATCTGTCTATCTGTCTATCTGTCTATCTGTCTATCTGTCTATCTGTCTATCTGTCTATCTGTCTATCTGTCTATCTGTCTATCTGTCTATCTGTCTATCTGTCTATCTGTCTATCTGTCTATCTGTCTATCTGTCTATCTGTCTATCTGTCTATCTGTCTATCCGTCTATCTGTCTATCTGTCTATCTGTCTATCTGTCTATCTGTCTATCTGTCTATCTGTCTATCTGTCTATCTGTCTATCTGTCTATCTGTCTATCTGTCTATCTGTCTATCTGTCTATCTGTCTATCTGTCTATCTGTCTATCTGTCTATCTGTCTATCTGTCTATCTGTCTATCTGTCTATCTGTCTATCTGTCTATCTGTCTATCTGTCTATCTGTCTATCTGTCTATCTGTCTATCTGTCTATCTGTCTATCTGTCTATCTGTCTATCTGTCTATCTGTCTATCTGTCTATCTGTCTATCTGTCTATCTGTCTATCTGTCTATCTGTCTATCTGTCTATCTGTCTATCTGTCTATCTGTCTATCTGTCTATCTGTCTATCTGTCTATCTGTCTATCTGTCTATCTGTCTATCTGTCTATCTGTCTATCTGTCTATCTGTCTATCTGTCTATCTGTCTATCTGTCTATCTGTCTATCTGTCTATCTGTCTATCTGTCTATCTGTCTATCTGTCTATCTGTCTGTCTGTCTGTTCCGTATAGGCGCACCGTTTATCCGATTGAGCTGAAATTTGGACACCGAGTACCTTTCATAGTGAGAAAGAACATAGGGTGTGTCAAAAAGTGGGCGGAAGTATGTGGGCGTGGCACTCTATAATAACTTCTAAACGCCTGGACCGATTTCAATGAAATTTGGTATGAAGGTTCGACTGCGTCCAAGAAAACATAAGCTTTAAAAACTCCAAAGACTTCCGTAAGAGGGCGCTTTAAAAGTGCGTTTTAAAGACTCGAAAAACTCCAAAACGCCT
Source organism: Tetanocera ferruginea (assembly GCA_958299015.1). Classification (NCBI taxonomy): domain Eukaryota; kingdom Metazoa; phylum Arthropoda; class Insecta; order Diptera; family Sciomyzidae; genus Tetanocera; species Tetanocera ferruginea. Next base: position 71,362,369 of record OY282643.1, on the reverse strand, counting down.
GAATTAAATTTGGTATGAACATTCAACTGCAACCAAGATAAAACATAGGTAAAAAAGTGGGTGGAAGTATGTGGGCGTGGGACTATGTCATAACTTCTAAGCACCTGGACCGATTTTAATGAAATTTGGTATGAAGGTTCAACTACACCCAAGATAAAGCATAAGTAAAAAATTGGGTGGAAGTATGTAGGCGTGGAACTCTATAATAACTCCTACACACCTGGACCGATTTCACTTAAATTTGGAATGCAGGTTCGACTGCGTCCAAGATAACATAGGCTATAAAAATTCCAAAGACTTCCGTAAGGGGCCGCTTTAAGTAGTGCGTTTTAAAGACTCAATAACTCATAAACGCCTCAATAGATTTCAATGAAATTTGGTATGACCGTTCAACTGCATCCAAGATAAAGCATAAAAAATAAAAAAATTCCAAAGACTCCCGAAATAGGGCGCTTTAAGTAGTGCACTGTTAAAACTCAATAACTCCTAAATGACTTGGTCGATTTTACTAAAATTTGGAACATGAAATAACTTGACTCTGCAACAGAATTGAGGCTATTTAAATTTCATAAAACTTCCGTTAGAGGGCGCTTTATTCAATCAACTATGTTTGGCTCATTCACGTCAAAACGGATGAACCGAGTTTGATGAAACTTGGCAAGCATTTGCATCTGTAACTGAAATAGATCCTATGCTTTTAAAAGTTCTTTCGACAAAAATCAAGGAATGAGCCGAAGGCAAACGAAGTCAAGAACCAAAGACTTAAAAAAATAAGTTTAACGAATACGAGCAGAAGCTATATAAAGATGAAAAAAAATTAACCGAACAGTATTGACCAAAACCGAAGTTTAACGAAGGCAATCCAAAAGTCGAATCGATGTTTTTGGGTTTTTTAAAATTGGTCTTTTTTTGAGATAAAAATGCATATTAAATGTATGCTAAAAAAAAAACATAAAACTCATTTTTCTCGAAATGACTTTTCAAACTGCTCTTAGAAAAAAGTGTTTCGGAATATGATAGAAAGACATCATACTTAGAGAAAAATTATATAGACTTTGCTCCAGAGAATGCTTTTCTCTAAATGCAATCCTAAAAATTCTCTAAAAATGATAAAAAGCTTTCATGAAAACGAGAAATATTAGAGATAAAGACTTTTTATTTTTGAGAAAACATTTATTTTTATTGAAGAAAATACTTCTCAAGTGAATTTTTAATAAATATGTAGAAACAATTTTTCATTTTCAATAAATTTTTCTCTATAAATGAGAAGTTTTTTGTGCGAGAAAAATATTTATCATAATAGGAGACATTGAAGCATTTGCATTTCCTAGAAGTGAAGAAATATATCTTCGAAAATGCGAAAATGTATTCTAAATGAAGAAAATTTTATTTGAAAAAGAGAAAATTGCTATTATCGAAAATAGAGAAATTTTTCACCGGAGAAAGATTGTATGTGTTTTTTTCTAAGTGTTGGTGACCATTTTCCTCAGAAACCAGACGTCAGATCGAGACGTTGAAGATGTCCTTTTTTTTAATCATGTCTGGCAGGTATAGTTTAACGTAAATTTAACTTAACACTTTCGTTGGAATGAGGGGGCAAAACCCCAAAAAACGATAATTAAAAAAATAACATTGATAATTTAAAAAATGCTAAAATGGGAGCAGTTTTGAAAATCGTCCATTTTCTTCTTAGCGGTTACATCCGCTAGTTAATAATAAAAATTATATTTTTATTGTCCAAATTAGATATGTTGTATCCAATTCGGGCAGGAAAATATAATTTATACTTTTCTATACTTTTATACTAACTGGAACAAAAACTAATTGAGAATAACATCGAAACAACAACAAAATTAATTTTTTACAAACAATTCCAAGATAACAGGTTTTAGCACAAATTTACGTGTTTATTAAAATAATTTTCAAGCCCAATTTCTGGCATAAACTGCGAACAAACATGTTTTGAGATGGCTTTGTGCTCTATTGAGCTGATTTCAGTTACGAACGCTTTGAGCTTGATTTTAGTCCTTTTTTTTCCGTGGTTCAACACAAAAATATAACAAAGTTTCAACGACGTTTTCTGAAAGAGAGGACAAAAAACCCTGTTTTGAATGTTTAAGTCTGAGTTTTATTTTAGGGCGGGTTTAATTTCCCTCTTTTTGCAAGTTCTTGTAAGTAAAGGAAACCATGCCATCCTTACATTTAAGCTATAAAATTTGTTTGAGAGATTTATATCAAAAACTACGGGAAACATTTTTGTCGAAAATTTTAATCCTCTAGCTCTTCAGTGTTTTGATCTATTTTGTGTCTTTATCACAAAGAGGAAACAAAGACACAAAACAGGGCTATAGAGGGTTAATATTTCTTACAAAAATATATGTCATAAGACTCTACTATAAGCCTTTTGAATAGACAAAAGCTCAAAATATTACTTGAACTCCAAATATAAGTCAAAACTTACAATCTGATGAAGAGTTAATTTCGAACTTGTTCAGTATTGATGCTAGTATTTCCCACAAAGACGCATTTGAAAGGACGAGTTTGTATGAAAAAAATGGTTTACTTTATTTCACCGCAAGTCACCTTCTTTAAAAAAAATTCTAAAATTTATTTATGAGTAGGTTCAATTCAATTTAATTCTTAATAATGAACATTGTGCAATGGTTTGTTTAGAAGTCAGAATTACATAAAATTTTTTTTTTTTCATATGACATTAATAGATCTTAAAATTTAAAAAAAATTAAAACAAAAATAATTTGGGGACACACTCTTGTCTATACTGAGAAAATTGTGATCCTTTAACGTTTAATTTCATTTCAAAACGGATATTTTAAAATGGCTTCTAGAGCGTTTGGTTTTTTTTCGTTTGATTTTCTATATATATGCATTTCAACGTTAGCTTTTAAAACGTTCGTTCAATATATTATAATGAAAATTTTAAAAATTTCTTGTTATTCTTCTTATTCTTCTTAAATGTTAATTTGAAAATATCAAACGAACGTGTTAAAAGCTCATTTGAAAATGTTTATTTTACAAAATCAAGCGAACGTTTTAGAAGCTCATTTTAAAATGTTCGTTTTTAAAATTAAAATAAACGTTAGAGATGCGAAATCTGGGTTAAACGTTTTCAAAAGTAGTTCCTTTCCTTTTTTTCGTGCTAGGAAACATTTTCACAGTTTTCTCTGTGTAAAAAAATAAATAAAAATAAAGATCTTGTTATAATCCCCATAACTGCATACATATTATAAGGGATTCTCATGAAATTTTTTCGAGCAGAACTTAAAAGTTTCTAGCTACCGGGAGTACACTGTAAGAAATTTATTTTTCTCCTTCGACTTTTTAAGGACATCGTTATAATTTATCTCCTAAAGTTGTGCTTTCTTATTAAAAAACATATAACAATGGTTGAAAGGCCAAAAATGCAATGTTCTTTCATATGGCATAAAAAAGTTTTTGTATTAGCACCCTGTTTTCTAAATAAAAATTCAAAAAACATTAAGATCATGTTACGGTTTTCACAACTGCACAAAATTTTGTGGGATCTCCATGAAGTTTTTTTCGACCAGGGCTTAAAAACATTTTTTTGTACACTGTAAAAAAACAAAACAAATATTTATTTATTTTTATTTAATAGACCTAAGCTCTTAGATTTTAGACACTGGCTCGTCAACTTTTTTTCTCGTTCCGGTCTAATGAGCACTAAAGAGTGTACACTGTACACATATCCATTCCAATCTTCACCATACACAGAAACAGAACATAAAGGTAAGTGCTAAAAAAAAAAACAAAAACAATAACATATCTTGTTTTTAATAATTCCCTTTTAGATCTATTTATTGAAGTTTTTTACCTAATAAAATTCAATTATGGTTCTTCTAGCTATAATTTACAATTAATTAAATTTATAGCGTCTATAAATTTATTTTATGAACCATACGCCAAAAATGTCCACTTTATTTCTTCATCCTCATTTTAACGCAAAGCACAGTAATCTTGATTGGTTTTCTCACCACACGCATGACTACCTCATAAAAACATTAACAGCTGACATCAAAATTGTAGTATTGCTTTTTAACTTAACTATTGCAAGGACATCATCAAGCGGCACAATATATATTCTGCCGCTAGAACGGGGCCAGAAGGCAAGCAATAATAATAATAGCAATAAGACGGAAGTGGAAACCTAATGAAATATGTTTCAGTTGTGTGAATGACGTAGCTATTTATTAACCAAGCCATTCTGCTACCATCAAAGATCATGTGTAGCGAAGTGGTCTTACATTTACTTTATTACAACAGTATAAATATGATATAAGTCCGTTAAATGCACAAACTCACACATTACTAGCTTACGTAGAGCTCAAAGTTTATGGCTGAAGCAATGATGAAAGTACTTTTGAACTTTATTGATTAAATATAAAGTCCATTTACGACAGTAACTGTTAAGGCAGAAACGTTTTGTGAAGTTCTATGATGGCGTGGCTTATTGATAGGAGCGGGTTTGTCGTGGACAAGTCTGAGTTTGTGTCATAAAGAACACCTTCTATGCCGCAAACCAACTCATTACGAAACAGCACCTGTGCAAATGAAAGGCTTAACCCTTAGACTGCAACAATATGACCATTTGCTGTTAGACTTTCCGTTTGGAAAAATGTACTGTATGGAGAAAGGGTCGCTGATCACAAATCTGTCATAAGCATTTGTGTTTCGTTGCAGTCAACACTGTCATAATGACCACTTTGAAAGTAACAAAATCGATATCTTGGTAATGAAATTCCTGGAAAAACTATGCATTCATATTCAGCACTTGAAAATAATTAAAAATTACAATAATATTTCGTAATAAATAGACTAGAATAAAAAATGAACTAAAAATCACCATCAAAATTGAATAATTTGGGACTGTGGAATAACTCAAGATACTTCTTGAGTTATTCTTCTTCTTGTACCCATGTTCCTCTACATGCTTTCGCAATCCACTAAGTTTACTTATTTGTTTCAATACATGACTGGTTTAAATTTTCGTATACATCTAAATTTTAATATAAAATTAGTGCCTGATCAATATTGTGCTTTTAGCTTGAAATAAGCCTGTTGATATAATTTTCAGTTTTGGTTGGGGGCAGATTCTAAAAATATTCCTATTATCAATCCTTAGGTTCATGTGAAATTGTACAATATTTTCATGCAATAATCTCAACTCCTTCCACATTTACTGTGTTCACGAACAACAGACAGTCGGATGTACGAACGGACAGTCAGACGGACAGAACTTAATCTATTCACGATGTGCCGTTGATTAAGAATGCACTCAGAAAAAAATATCTCGGAATATGATAATAAAAGGTATCTTAAAGCATCATTATTTAGAGAAAAATTGTATAGACTTTTCGCCAGAGAATGCTTTCCTCTAAATGTGATCCTAAAAATTCTCTAAAAATTATAAAAAGCTTCCATGAAAAAAAGAAATATATAAAAATATTTCTTTTTTAGAAAAGAAGACTTTTTTATTTTATTTTGGAGTAGAGTATTATTATTATTATTATTTATTTAACCAAATTCGTTTATAATATTTATATATATGTTTTACAAGTAATGAGATTTATCTTAAGAGATATTACATCAGTTGATTACACATAATTCACAAGATGATAACAATGATTATATAAATGATCTTAACAAAGGTAAAAAAGGTAAAAATCCTTTATATGAATAGACAAAGAAAGTCAAGAATTATACATGAATAAAAATAGAAAAATTATTGTATAAAATAAATAATCCATTTTATATAAACAGTTTTTTGTTGATAATTTCATTTTAAAAGTATTCTCTGCAATCTCTAATAAGTGGAAAAGTTGAGTTCATATTCTTTATAAAATAATTGTGGGAAAGTTTTCTGATGAAGTTAATAAACATTTCATTATTAGTTTCGTTATGAAGGGTAATTTTTGAATATCTCCATGGTTTGTTGTTAATCATTTTCAAGCATTTGTTTTGAATTATTTGCATTCTCTTGATAATATGTTTTGCAGCTTTAAACCATATTGGACATGCGTAACTTAAAATTGGTCTTATGATACATTTAAAGATTAAGTTTTTATTTTGTTGAGTAAGCTTTGATCGATGATTGAGAAGAGGCCAAAGTGCTTTAAAAGATGACAAGGCTTTTATACAACTTGATTCAATGTGTTTATGAAAAATTCATTTTTTATCCAGTATTACTCCAAGTATTTTACTTCATTTTGTATTTTAATAATATTATTATCGAAAAAAAGTTGGCGGTGAGGTAATCTTTTAGGAGAGTTATTGTAGGGAAATATTATTGCTTGTGTTTTATTTTAATTTTCCATTTTTTGAAATATTTATTTCATACAGTAAGACTGTGTTCCATTTTCTTTAGCAAAGCATTACTAAGTTTACTAGAAGTAATAAGAGCAGTATCATCTGCATAATAAGCTGTTTTTATAAGATTAGGTGGTTTAAAATCAGATATAAAAATTGAATATAGCAGAGGAGATAAAATTTATCCTTGAGGTATACCAGCTGACATTGGTTTTGGAGAAGATGTTGCATTATTGATTGATACTTTAAATGTTCTATTTTCAAGAAAATCTCCTATTAGTTTACGTAAATATTTAGGTGTATTTATTGTTATTAATTTATATAGTAGTCCGTTATGCCATACGGTATCAAACGCCTTTTCAATGTCTAATAATATAATTCCGGTAGATTTTTTGTTTCGTTTATTTATTAAAATTTTATTTTTTATTCTATTGATTTGGTGAACTGAACTATGCCCTTTTTTAAAACCAAATTGTTCTTTGGAGATTATATTATTGTTAATAGCAAAGTTATTTAGTCTAAAATGAATTAATTTTTCAAATAATTTTCCAATGTTGCTTAATAGGCTTATGGGTCGATAACTGCAAGGATCGTTCCTGGGTTTATTTGGTTTATAAACTGCAACGACTTTAGCCTTTTTAAACATTGATGGGAAGTAGTTTATGCGAATGCAACTGTTGAATATGATAATTAATAACTAAATTGCCTTAAGAGGTAATTTTTTCAAAAGTAAATTTGGAATAGAATCAAAGCCGGGTGATTTTGATGTTTTTAAATTTGATATTATTTTTGTAATTTCTTGAATAGTGATAAAAACGGCTCCATCTGTATTTGGAGGTTCAGTTTTCAGATTTTTAACGGTAGAATTTATAACTTTATCCGAAGAATGTGAATAATTTATTGTGAGATTATGCGAAGTTGCAAATGTGTCTGCTAAAATTTGTGATTTTTCACTATTAGTTATTAATTTATTATTTCCATTAATAAGATGAGGGATTTTTATTTTTCCTTTGCCTCTTAAGCTGCGACTAATTTTCCAAAAAAGTTTATCTCCAGGTTTTAGTAATGATAATAGTTCAGACCAATTTTTGTTTCTTTCTAGAATTATTTTTTTGTTGATAATTTTACTTATTAGTTTTGTGCATTGTTCAAAAAAGTTTGCTTGAATTACGTTGTTAGTTCTTTGACTTTTTCTTTTATATATGTTTCGTTCATTAATACAAATTTTTATAATCTCTGGAAAAGTGAAGTTATTTGAGCGGTTTTTTTCGGTGTTGACATGTCTCTTGCTTCAAGTAAAAGTTTGATAAATTTATTGATTTCAGCATCAATCGCTTGTTTTGAATTATATGATTCTACAGATAATATTATGTTTCTATCAATTATATTTTGGAATGTGTTCCAATTGGTGAATTTATAAGAATAGTGACTTAAATTGATCGTATTGAATGAAGTGCATTCTATAGAACATAAGATTGGGCGATGATCTCAAGTAATTTCATAATCCAGTGTTTTAATTTCGATACTTAGAGAGGTATTACTTAGAGCAATATCAACTGTAGAAGAGTTTCGATTTCTTTGATGTGGCATAAAAAAAATTATAAGTTTGTTGAAGGTTGTTAAGTGCAGTTCCAGATGTGTTGTTTGTAGAACAGTTCCAAGAAGTGGGTTTTGCATTAAGATCACCAAGAAGTATTAATTCAATGTTGGCTGGGGTTAGTGCTATAATGTCGTCGGAAAAGTTTGTAGAGTATCTTGGAGAATAAGCTGTTGTAATTATGATTAATGAATATTTCCTCTCCTGTGGTTAATGAATATTTCTATGGATAAGTTTTCAATAGAATTTGTTTTAGTTAATGGTACACCCAGGGAAAAATGAGGCAACATTTTTCAACACGGCTCCTGTCAATCTAACATGATAATTTTTACAAGCAAAACAACAACAATTTTTAAAGATTAACACTGTTTTATGCAGTGTTAAAAAAAAATAACATGAGTAAAGTGTTGATTTGCTCATTGCACCAGTATATAAAAAGAAAAGACAGTGCGAATAATATTGCTGTTGAGCGAAATACTTGACAAAATGCCCCTTTTCTGAATGTTCTGTTCAGCAGAAGCCATTTTATGTGATTTTGCGCTCTCCACAAACGTACATTTAACAGACTTGAATTATTATGTAAAGTGTTAATTATTAACATAACTGATCGTGTTGAATTTCAATAACATGATTTAGTGTTAAAAAAGTGTTCTTTTTACAGGTTTTTTTTCTGGTTGTTGTAGTTTATGTTTAATTTGCCTTTGAATCAATAAAGCTACTCCTCCTCCTCTTGAATCTGTTCTGTCATTACGGTAAATAATGTAGTTATAAAGAAAAGGTTTATGGTGTTCATTGAAGAATGTTTCATTTAATGACATATTTGTTGATCTTTAGAAGTAAATTTGCGTAGATTTTCTAAGGCAGACATGAACATTTTAAATAGTTCATTTATACTGAAGAGATCATTATTTTTACTTTTTAATTGTTCCGAATATGTTTAACTGGAATTTTTTGCGAAAGTATTGTTTTGTATTTGTTGTTGATTATTTATTGCTGAAAATTCTGAATAATTTAAAAGGTATGTGTTTGGATTTTTGCGTATTTTTGAAGTTGATTGGGTTCTAGATGATGCTATTGATCTAGTTTCAAGATATAGAGCTCAAAAAGGACAATTTATGTCATAAGCAGAGTGGTTTGTTCCTTCTTTGCCATGTTTTTTGCAATTAAAGCAAGAAAAACTGCAGGTCGTTTGTCGTTTTTGTTAAATGGACAATCATTAGCAAAACATGCATGCTGTGTGTCGATTGCAATGTTCTCCACCATGTCCATACATTAAACAGTTCCAACATTGAGTTGGTTTGTAATTTTTTTCGGGGTTTATATTTTTTCCACGTTATTATTGTATTACATATAGTTTTTATTTGATGAAGGGAGTTAGGATTAAATGATTTTTGACTAAATTTAACTTTATAAACAGCGTCGTTATTTGAACTATACTTTGTTTTTATTTCAATTACTGTGGATGGAATTTGATTGTAGCTTGTGAGTTCATTAATTATATCATTTGGATCTAGTTTAGGTAAGCCGTATAGAAAAACCGTGAAAAGACGATTGTCCTTTGAGTTATATGAGTGAAATTCGAAATGTTTTTCATTTAAAAGTTTTTTACAGTGTTTATATTTTTTCTAGATTTTGTGGAAATATTTTTGTGCCAATAGAGGTGCGTTTATAGATGCACTCACCGCCTAGCAGATCTTGAATTTCTTTAAAGGGAATGTGGATGTGGTTTTTAGTGCCTTATATTGTTTGCTATGTTTGAGTCAAATATTACATCCATTTCGTTGTGACCAGCAAGTGCACTAAATCTGTTTGAAGATGTTGATGGACCAGCATGATTTGGATTAAATTGTCGATCGATGGGAGTTTAAATTTTTTTTGATGTTCCGGTTTTGGCTTTTGACCGTGATGAAGACTTGGCCACGCGGGCCATAGTCAGTTTTGTTATTTTTGATTATGTCCTATATATTATGGCTTATATGAATATTAATAAAAAATAGAATTTTTCGTAAGAGAAAAATTTTATATTTTTTATATAAATATATAAATTTTTTTTTTATTTATTGATAAAAATTAAAGAGCGTATACGATTGATTTCAATGAAAACTTTCAGAGAATCTTTTGAGTAGAGTAAAGATTCGTTTTTATTGAAGAAAATATTTCGTTAGTGAATTTTTTATCAAAATATAGGAAAAATTCTTCATTTTTAATAAATTTCTTCTATGAATAAGATTTTTTTTTGTGCGAGAAAAATACTTCTCGTTATAAGAGACATGAAATATTTCTATTTACTACAAATGAAGAAATATTTCCTCGAAATTGTGAAAATTTATTCTAATTGAAGAAAATTTTATTTGAAAAAGAGAAAATTGTTATTATCGCAAAAATATGGTGTTTTTTTCTGAATGTATATATAAGTACTGTTCAATACTAGAATCGTTACTTACTAAGTTTTGCAGACATTGGCAAAAAGTTAAAACAACTTGACCTTACAGGTGTTAAGGAAGTGTTAAGGAGTGTTAAAGATTGTTAAGGAGTGTTAAGTGTTAAGGAAGTGTGTTGCATGGCAGACCAAATCAGGCGTGAAATTGTGTGTACATTTTAATGTCACACTCTTCGTGATGCACTCTTGTGTGTGCTACAAAATATAATAAAGGAGCACAAGACATATTCTTATTTGCACTAATTGCAGTCCGGGAGCTACATGCAAACAAGCAACGTAGATATAACGTTGGTGTCAAAGGAAAGCACTGTTTTTAGTCAACTCAAACTAACTCATCCAGGCATTAAATAATAATAAACTCGACACACAACCTGTTTGTCCGTCAGTCAGATGAATGGATGCTGCCGTTGGTTGTCATGTTAACGTTGATGCTCTTGTTTATATTTAACGGTAGCTCTACGAATCAGAATTATTTCTCATAAAAATAGAAAAACTCTTGTAAGTAAAAAAAAAAAAAAATGTTTTTAAACAAGAGTCTGAAAATAGCCAGACATACTCAGTAATATATTCTCAACAATTTACTAACACGTTTAAAGTTAACCCATTGCATACAAAAGTACAAGTTATGTTTCAAACCCAAAAATAAATCTTTATTTTTCCTTAATAAAGGATTAATATCTAGATTTATAAATTTGAAGCTTGAATTGTTTGGATTTAGTCTTTGTTATGTTACTGAAGAGTATCTTATATCTGTAATGTGGTTTTTTTAATTTGATACATGTACCTAGAAAAGTTTGTAGAAAAACAACAACTTTTTTCTATCAAAGTTTAAAGTTAGCAAGCATAATTCTGGTTCTAAGATAAGAACATGTGGCAAAGCCAACAGTGCTCATTAAGTTTTGTCATTTCACCTAACACACATTTCAGACTAACACACGAACAGCGCTTGCAAATTTTTGAATTTTTATTATCAAAATCCGTGCTCTTAATCAATCAATAATTGACCCAGCGAACAGGCTATTCAAGGTATTGTGACCAAATTTCGCTTTATGGGACATCAATCCAGCAACTCGTATGTGGAGAGTGCGTACCGAGGAGACGGGTGACTTATCACTAAGTCGTTTTTTTGGTAAACGGGCCTTAAAAAAGTTAGATGAAAATTCAGTTTTTTATCGAAAAATTGTGACGAAGCTCATTTTTTGCACAATCGGTACGTCAACAAACATAATTGCCGAATTTGGTCTGAAGAGCAGCCAAAGGCAGTTCAAGAGTGCGGCCGGTGGCCGGTGGGCCGGTGGCATCATTGAACCATTCTTTTTTAAAAAAACGTAACATTCAATGTAGCAATGTACCATGCGATTATGACCGACTTTTTTGCCCGGTAAAATGGTAAAATTGGACTTGACTGACAGGCAGTTGCCTGACGTTGCCACATGCCACACGGCACGCGATACCATGCATACACTATTTGCCCCATTGAGCAGTCCACAAGTCGAATATCAAAAAAATACATATACCACCTGAAAGGTATGAAAAATATTAAAAAAGGTCAGTTATGTTCGTTAAGTGGTCGACCTTGAAATTTTATTAAAAAAATCATAAAAAATTTTCTATCGCTGACCAATAATTGAAAATAACTGACCTTTTTTGACCTTTTTAATATCTTTCAGGTGGTATATTTAGTTCTTAAAAATTCCACTCCGGGCTTCCATAATAGAGCAAATTGTGCATGACCTTGAAAATTTCTTAAAAAATTCATAAAAAATTATCTATCACTGACCTTTTAATGGGACCAACTGACCTTTTTTGACCTTTTTCATAGCTTTCAGATGGCATCATTAGTTTTTTAAAATTCAACCAATGAGGTGCTAGCATCCCGTAGCTCTTTCCTTGGGTACTTTTCCAATATTAATTTTTTACATTATTTTGTATGGGAGATGCATGCCAAAGTTGGCCGATCTTAACAAAATTTGGTCGAACGGCAGGCAATTAGAGAAATTGATGTGCACTGAAAATGGTAGAAATTGATAAGACCTTAGGAGTACCTCCCTAGGATGTATATATAAATTTTAAATAATATTGTATAGAAGGTACGTACAAAAGTAACCCACCCGATCCTAACGAAACACAGTGAGAATGCTAGACATATAGATAATAAATGTTCATTGAAAATTACAGAAATTAGTAAAACTTTATTTTTTATCCTGCATAATTTTCTTGTTTATGAAAAGGTGCAGATAATATTTTGAAAGTCAAAAGTTAATACTTCGAATAAAATTTCAAAAAAGTTTCGCTTAAATCCAAGAATCCGTTTTTTTTTTGTTGAAGATTTTAAAGACATTTTAAAAAAATCTCTTAAATTTTATATAACTTAATAATTTGGTTCAATATTCTAAAATTAAGAAACACAAAATAACAAATTTTGTAACTATTTTCGTACCATTTCGATGCATTAAAAGTGAGGTGTCCTAAATACTGGCATTTCTTACTTTAAGAGTTGCAGTATTTGAAATAACCTCATCGAAATCAGTAATATTGATTTCAAGCTCGTTTGCAATAGATAAAAAAGCAAGATTGGAAACTCTGGCCTGTCCCATGGAATACCTCGAAAGTCCAATGGAAGTCCAACTAAGTCTGTATTAATTTAAGCTTTGAAAAACTCCTTTCGCATGAAGCTACTGATAAACAAGTTGTAGGAAATAATTTTAATGCTAATGAAATATTTGGCGAAGTTTCCAAAAAGGACAACTCGACAATGAAAGTGAGCATTTCTAATGCTGTCTAATTGTTGGCGCTTTCGAAATCGATTTGTGCTGCATTTATGTGCCTACGTAGCATCGCAAGCAATTTCAACAACTAGCTCCTTTTCGTCGTAAGCTGCTGCCAAATTTTAATGGCAGCATTTGGACTCATCAGCAGCACATGGACTCATTTGCGATGTGTTACAAAAAGTTTTCGGATTTTACAGCTCGAAACGTTTTCGCAATGTTTCCTCCTCTTTGCTTAGACTTGCAAGCAGAATTTTATATTTTGAAACAGCAATTACATTTTTTACCGTAAAGTATTTTATCACTTTTTCTGTTTGTGAGAGAAATAAAAAAAATCGAAATGGTGTCACCCCTAAAATGTACCCGGGGCTGTACCCGGGGCGGACCCCGATGAAAACATTGAGGGAATTAGTGGGAATTTTTAAAGATTTGCGCCTTGTTTGCAAACCTTAGGAGGGATTCTAGAAGAATTTTGGCTTCATCTTTTAGTGACGATAAAGTATGTGAGAATAAGTATTTAAGTTTCGATCTAAGTACGGCGGGGCATGTGTAAAGAAGGTGCTGCAGGGTTTGTTTGCGGAAGTTGCTAGATGCCGTAAGCCTCTCTGCCGTTTACCTAGATGTGAGTTTTGCATATTAGTCTAGAGGGTCCAGACATAGAATGGTTTCACGAGCTTTCGTTGGAGTTGACTTCTGACATAGAATGGTTTCAAGAGCTTTCGTTGGAGTTGACTTCAGAGCACCCGACATGCATAGCGCAGCTTGTCGCTGATTTTTTTTCCAAGTATTTGAGTATAAAGTATGTTAGGCTTATTGGCCTGTAGTCCTTTCGATACAGGTGGCTCAACCTGATTTTGGTATGAAGACCACCTTAGCTCTCCTCCAGGCTACAGGCACGTAGTGAAGTCTGATACATTCTATATATATATTATCTCAAGCCATGGAACGACTTTCAAAGTAGGCGCTTTTAATGTGGCTGGGAATATACTGTCAGGTTCTGAGGATTTAAATTCTGAGAAAAATTGTATGGCCCATTGGATTTTGTCTGATGTTATTAAGTTCTGCAGAGTCTGTAACGGGATTGTCCGGTCTGTCTTGTTACGTAAGTTTTTGAGACTTCAGTACAGCCTGGAGAGATTCCTAACTGCCTTCCGTCCATTCGTCATTGTCTTTCTGGACGTGATTCTGAATAGAGGGCTGTTTTGAGAACAGCTTCCTGAGCCTTGCTGTGTCAGTATAAAGTGAGTAAAATCGGCATAGCAGAGACTGAGGAAAATTAGAGTATACAACAGTCAAGCTGCCGTTATCATTGAGAAGCAGTGTTAATTGTTTGAAATGTGTGTACATTATAACGTATAGAAATTTTGATTCCGTTGATGGGGCGGAACTCATTAAAAATATATCTGCATACTTTATTCAAATCGAAGAAAATCCCCCGAAGCAATTTTGATTCTCTTGCAGGTTATTTTTGGTAAAAAGAAGAACTAAATACATTTGCAACAATGACAATAATTTCATGTAAGTCTAATGAAAGATAGTTTTTTACAGCGGTTTTAAAAGAATGTGTTTTCAAATAAAATAACATAACATGGAAAAACAAGTTTCTAGTAGGACTGTTAAGTAAAAGCTAAGAAAAATGAAATACAAGGCCGGCCAAAGAAACAGAAACCTTGCGGCTACACGGTTAAAAATCTTGGGCTAAATTTTAATCTTTTTTGGATTACATATAGGACACGACCAAAAAAAGATTACTTTTTAATCCAATGAAAAGTTTTAAATTTTCCAATCCAAAAAGGACTTATTTTTAATCCGCAAAAAGTTTAAAATTTTTTAATCCAAAAAGAAATAATTTTTAATCCGCAGAAAGTATAAAATATTATAATCCAAAAAGGATTAGATTTTAGTCCAAAAAAGTTTAAAATATAAAAGGATTACTTTTTAATCCACAAAGGTGAGAACTCGTGAGAAAAAAAGGTAAGAGATAATTCTCATATTTCATAAGCCTACGAAGAAAAGTTATCCTTTGACCTCCATAAGCATATATATATATTATATCTTAAACTTAATTTATGCAAAATTTTGCATATTTCTATACGAGCTTAAAAAAACTTATTTTTTTTGTCGCGTACTTTGAACTAATTTGTACTAAATCTTGCCAATATTTTTATAAAATGTAGCACTCTTTCATCGCGTTAGAACACTTAAAATACATATCGGTTCTTTTTGTTTCTTTGTTGTTTTTCGAGTAATTAAAACCGTGCGAATGTCGCGTCCGTGCCAATGGCTGAAAAGCTACATAATATTCACCTTTTCGCCATAGAAGAACTGTCAAATAAAGAGCTGCTTTTCGTTGGCTTTTCAGCCAAAAGGCCTTCGTGTGAACATATTATTATATTGCCATAAACTTCACTATATATACATTAAGGGTATTCATGCAAATGGGCAATGCTCTTATAAATGATATAAACCGTATAAGTTTATCAGCCTTATAAATGAAATGTATGGAGAACCGTTTACACAAACCAGATATATCACAAACCAGCAATCAGCTGTTTATATGTATGCTGAAAGTTGACTGTTAACAAGCTAACAGCTGAAATATCTCTCCAAATGCACAATCGACTGATAAAAATAACTAATTGCCCAAAATACAAGCTTGCCGCTTTGCATGAATACCCTTATTATATATTATGAAACACTGCTCAATGTAATAATGAATAAAATAATATTTTTTTCAGATTTTAAGAAACAATTTGTTTCATTTAATTAAAAAAATAAACTTCGGATGCTTTAACAACATTAACTATTATATTTAGCGTAAATTTCGTAGCAGTAGTAGTTTTCAATCTTAGATAACAAAAATAATTTTTCCTAAAAATACTACCTTAATGTAAATTTGTAGTCCAAAAATAGTCTTAAACTTAAACTTTTTTGGATTAAAAACAAATTTAACTTAAGTATGGAATAAAAACTAGTACTTTTTGGATTAAAAATTCCTTTAAACCAAAGTTTGGATTAAAAACTAGTCCAAAATTTTTAACCGTGTAGAAAGCTGCTGCTAGCGATTGCAAAAGCTCATGTGAATTGGTATTTGAAGCAATGGATTTCCTTCAGCTTCGGACTGATGAAAGCAAAATGCAAATGCACATATCAGATGGAATTTGGTATGTATGGAAAAAGAAATCCAAAAGGATAACTGATCAAGATGTTATTTTTACTCTTATATTTGGAGGAGAAACAATTGTATTATGGGGTTGTTGTTTAACCAGAAATGGTGCCGGACAACGATCTCAAACATATGGCTTAAGACCAAGTTTCATTTTTGAGTAAAAAAGCGGGTTTGTTTTGAATGACTGTATTTTTTTTTACATTTACAATTTATTATTTACAATTTTATATTTTTTATATTTTATATTTACAATTTTTTTAAAATGAATAATTATGGTTCTGCAGCGTGATAAAGTTGAGGTCGCGAACGCGAGGTTTCATGCGGCTTGCATGATATTTCCTCTCCAGGTAGCATGAAACAATAAAACAAAAATGTTGTTTTTAGAACAGTTTTACTTTCCACGTGAACCAACAAAAACTTTAAAATTCAAAATATAAAAAATATCACATAAAGATTTAAAAATAGAGCTAGATTTGATCCTGACCATATGAAATGTATAACATAATCATTCTTAATCAATTTTTTGTAATTGAACTTATCCATAAAATGTTAAAAATGTATACACATAAACAAACAAATCATTAATAGGTGTGTTCTAAATTTTTAGTTTTGATTTCACCAGTGTGTCTAAATTTAAAAGGAACATATAACTCGAACTTCTATTAGAAATATTTAAAAGCCTAACAAAAAAGTTCCATGGCAATTTCATGGAATTCACTTGAGCATTGAAGGCATAAGTTTCAAAATAAAATTACGATTTAAATTTGTAGAAGCTCGAATGCTTGATATTTTGATAACTTTAATTCTTCGGAATTTTAACGCTTGTTAAAAATGATTTAACAAACTTTATATAAAGTTACTGGATGCTGGCAAAGCTCATTTTTTGTTATCTTATGTGCCTGTTTTCAAGCACTGCAACTTGCTTTTAGACCAAAGCATTGCTTCTTGTATGCAATCAAAAATCATATGACAACAAAAGCTTGGAAACCATCAAGTTTTTTTAAATGGCATTTAATCTGTTTTTTGTTTCTTTTAAATTGAATTACTTAGGATAACTTGCAATACAAACAAGTGGAAAAAAGAACAGTTTCTGAAGAAGATTTTTTTTATAGACCACTTTCGTCCACTTTTCTCGGGTCGATCCATAAAGTCATGCAAACATACTTAAGAAGTTGAGTGCTTCTATTTAAATCTTTATGAATTTCGTTTTAAATATGTTACCAATGGAATTCACATTTTGTTGAATCAGTAGCATGATAATTTTGCATTAAATTATTTTCATGTTACACTCTTACTGATACCCAACAAAATTTTCCCATGTGACAATGAATATTTTAAACATTGTTCAAATTTACCTTCAGGACATAACAGGATATGCCAACCACATTATTCTTTATGAGCAAACTAGAACAAGTTCATAAAATATTTCCTAAAACTCTTGGTTTTATGGTCTCTTTGCGGTGGAATGTTTGTTTATTTTCTGACTAGAAAATTCAATCCCTGAGGTTGTGTTCTTTTACATTTTTTAGTTCACCGAATTAAGATTTACTTCAAATATAAAATTTGCTGGTCAGCAGGTATTTTATTGGCTTTAAGCTAATTCTTACATTTTTTCAATGTCATATGGTATACATGAGGGAAGAAAACAAGCGTTTAAGACTTAACCCAAGCAAAACGGCTATCAGTTTGTACTCATGTATAAATATCTCAAATCAAGCATTATTTGACTTGTATTGTAAAAATAAAAAACTAATGATATTGAAAAAATAATGCTCGGTTCATGTACAATTTTCTTAACCTGCTTATTAATTCTTGTCTATTATTTTCTTGAATTGTTCAACATTTGCTAGATACAAGAAAATGTCATCATGTAAATCATAATTATTTTATTGCACTGAGAAAACTACATCATCAAAACTAGCAGAAACGTGGTACTTTTGAAAACGTTTGACCCAGATTTTGCGCCTCTAACGTTTAATTTTAATTTAAAAACGCACATTTTAAAATGAGCTTCAAAAAAGTTTGTTTGATTTTCTGCAATGAACATTTTAAAGTGAGCTGCTAAAACGTTGGTTTGATTTTCTAAAATAAACATTTCCAAGAGACCTTTTAAAACGTTTAAATATGAAATTTAAAGACCTTTTAAAAAGTTTAAGTTTAGCCGAGTTTGCTATCGGTCGAGTTTAATACTCAACCGTCCAGTGTTCTTTCCCTGATGAAACCAGCAAGAATTTGTTTTTTTTAAAACACATTTATTTCTGATAAATTTTGATAGATTGTTTTTTAAGATTGTAAGCGCGAACTTATTTCGAGGTTTTTTTTCTGACTAATGAGTTAATGAAACAATTAAAATTAGAATTTAAATAATTAAATTAATACTTTTGATACATACACAGTCAGGATGCAAACCGACGTCCTCTGCATGCCAGTCTAGCACTCTTCCATTGAGCTATTGGCAATGATAAGTTAACTGTAGCAAACCATACAGTCTTAATCAAAATAAATGTGATGTTGACTGTTTTCTTCGATGATCAAGACGTCGTGTAGTCAGAATTCCTTCCGCAAGGTCAATCGGTCAATATTAATTGAGTGTTGTATTGCGTGTTCACGAGAATATTTGGTGAAAGAGGCTAAAATTATAGAAAAACAATTCATGGTTTTTGCACCACTATAATACATCTGCTCCCACATCACGCATTTTACGATATTATTTGACCAAAAGAAATTGTTGAATTATTTATTTGATCTATTTGTTGATAGATCTAGATGATGACAGCATTTTGTCCAAGGCTCCATACACCGCTCATATTCCATATGAGGACATGTTAAGTTATTTAGAGTTTGAAGATTCCCTCTGCCGAACCTTCAAATCTCATCGCTTATTCAGGGAACTGGGCCATATTTTTATGCTTTCTAGTGTTTCGCGACATGTATAGGAAAAAATCGAAACGATATTATGTCAGTTTCTACGGAAAATCGAACAAAAATACATCGCATTGAGAGCAAACAAGACTGAAAAGACTAAAATTTTACCAACAATTTGGTCCGACAATTTGAGACTCATCAGTACAAAAAAACCTTAGTATCCAAACACATTTGACCTCTAGATATTGCGAAAATTGTTTAAAGGTAATTTTAGAGCTATATTGCACTTAAACTATTTTGAATTATTTGGTGTACAGTACTGTTTCGTGGCTGATAAACCATAACCATAACTCATCAGTAGTCTTGCGTGATTTTCGCTGTAGTCCACTCAGTTGCTTAAGTTTTAGTTGTTCACAGGAACAACCGAAGATGTTAAATTTTTTACTTTCTGAATTATATTTTATTATTAACAAATCGTTCTATATTCAGCAATAAGAGCTTTTTTCTATTTCATTGCTTCTTCGAATGAAGGTTTTTTCGAAAATAAACCATACTATTTTTCAACTATCAGAGTTTTTGTACGTGTTATTTTTTAAGTATGGATCTATAAATGTAAATTTTGAACATGCAGTTTATCTTTCAGGAAATATAATCGTTTTTCCTTACAGAATTTTTTTTAATGTTGCTCCAGCCAAACTTTCAGAAAATGGACGAGCACCGAACGACTCTTATGCAATATACCAAAATTTAAAATAAAACACGGCTTAGTTGAGGATTAAACCAGGGTAACTCAAATTATCAAATAGAATTAACAAGCCGCCTAACAAACTTAACTACGAAATAAAATTGTTGTATTTGCGATAATTCTATACTTGAATATTGAACTGGAAAGACACACTTGAAAAAAGCTTTTGGAAATACTTATTTCCAATTGTAAAAAAACACTTGGATAAGTTTATAGCAAGGATGGGAAATGACTTTTCTGAAATTGTACCAAACCGAAATAAAAATGGCACTTTTTGGCATCGAATTGAACTAAGTTTTTTTCTTCATAAATAATGAAACTTTTTTGATATATTTAATAATTTCTTATATATAAAAAAAAAAAATTAGAAAACGGGACAGTTAAGGGGGTCTTCTCATTGAGCAACTTTTTTTCGACTTTTTTTTTGCATTTAGATACAGCCTTTTTTGTGAAGCAAGGTCTTCGTCAAAATGAGCTATTTTAAACTTTAAACGCGTTTATCTCGAAACCACGTTTTTCGAACTGGCGGCCATGATATCTCCAGTTCAACTGAACCGATGTTCATGAAACATAGTGGAATCGACGCAGAATTGTCACCATTTTTTTTTTTTGAATGGCCGCCATTTTATCAAAAAAAATCAGAAAATTAAGCTTGAGGTTCACCCGAGAATTACATCTATACTGATTATAACCCCTTTTTTTTTTTCATTTCAGACGCTCCGGAGACCCGGAATCGTGGCCGCCGTGACGACACCTTTTTTTTCACCACCAACTTTGAAGTCTCATTACTTTTTGAACAGCCCACGTATCGAGGCAAAAAAAATTTTTTATTTACTTTGAAACTTTTGTAATACAATAAATAAAAAAGTTTTCAATTATTCTTTGCGTTTTCAAATAAGAATTTAAAAAGGGTCCAAAAAACGGGTTTTGAATGAGAAGACCGCCTTACTTGAATATCGATAAATTAATATAGGACTATACATTCAATGTTTGAAATTTAATCAAAACAATGCGCGTCTTCCTCTTCTTCAACAGAAATATTTTCAAAATACATAGTTTGTATCTTTTAATTTGTATCTTATAGCAACATCACCCAAAAGGCTTTTAACAAATATTTTGTTTCAATTAAAAAAGGAACAGCAAGCCGTTTGATTAAATTCAATTTATTTTACATAAATGTCTACATTTTATAAATA
This sequence comes from Tetanocera ferruginea, assembly GCA_958299015.1. NCBI lineage: Eukaryota > Metazoa > Arthropoda > Insecta > Diptera > Sciomyzidae > Tetanocera > Tetanocera ferruginea. The sequence continues at coordinate 71,341,247 of OY282643.1, read as the reverse complement.
GACGATCATTATTTTGAAAAATAAAATAGTATAACTGATCAGCGTTTGAATGTGTTGTAAAAATGGTTGCAAAAATGCACAAAAAAGGCACTGAAAACTTAATGAAATTTAAAAAAAAAAAACAAAGAAAGTCGATATGGCGACGATGAAGAGTATGAAAATGTACTAAAAATGTCTTCGTGCTACTTACGTACTTTTTATACCCTAAACCTGAAAGGTCAGGGTATATTAACTTTGTGCAAACGTTTGTAACGCATAGAACGAAGCGAGTCCGGTATAGAAAAGTATATATATTCTTGATCAGCGTCACCACGTGAGTCGAGCTATCCATGTCCGTCCGTCCGTCCGTCTGTCCGTCTGTGTGTTGTCCGTATACACAGGATAAGAAGAAGGAGTTGAAATAATTAGATGAAACTTGGTACACATGGTCACATGCACCCAAGGATCTGCACTATTGAATATTTTTGGAATCCGCCCACGGACTCCAAACCTACCTCCCGTACAACGCAAAAATTGAAAACTGCATAACTCAGGTTATAATAAGCCTACAACAATAAAATTTGGTATGTCTGTGTTTTATATTAACACAAAGATGTCTTTGAAAAATGGACGTCATCCGCTTACGGACACGCCCACCTCCCATACAACCCAAAAATTGAAAACGCTATAAATAAGCCTCTGTTTAACCTACAGAGCTAAAAATTTGGCACATGTTTGTTATATTAAAACAAAGACGGTTTTGAAAAGTGGACATCATCCGCCCACGGACACGCCTACCTCCCATACAACGCGAAAATTGAAAACTGCATAACTCAGCTCATAATTAGCTTACAACAACAAAATTTGATATGTATGTGTTTTATATCAACACAAAGATGTCTTTGAAAAATGGACGTTATCCGCTTACGGACACGCCCACCTCCCATACAACCCAAAAATTTAAAACGCAATAAATAAGCCTATGTTTAACCTACAGAGCTATAATTTGGCACATATGTTTTTTGTAACAAAACAAAGATGGTTTTGAAAAGTGGACATCATCCGCTCACGGACATGCCTACCTCCCATACAACGCGAAAATTGAAAACTGCATAACTCAGCTCATAATAAGCCTACAACAATAAAATTTGATATGTATGTGTTTTATACAAACACAAAGATGTCTTCGAAAAATGGACGTCATCCGCTCACGGACACGCCCACCTCCCATGCAACCCAAAAATTGAAAACGCAATAAATAAGCCTCTGTTTAACCTACAGAGCTAAAATTTGGCACGTATGTTTTTTATGACAAGACAAAGATGGTTTTGAAAAATGGACGTCATCCGCCTACGGACACGCCTTTTTCCCATACAACCCAAAAAGTTTTAAACTCAATAAATAAGGTTATGTTTGTCATAGAGAAATTCAATTTGGTATGCATGTATTTTATACCAAAACTAAGGTGTGTTCAAAAATTGGAAGTAATCCGTCCATGAATCCGCCCATCTCCCATAGCGAAAGCACAATAAAGGCATTAACTGTGAGCTACAAAAATAAAACTTGGTATGTGCAAATTTTTCATCAATATTTAAATGCATATAAAATATAGGCTTCATCCGCCCTTGGAGACGCCCATTTACAATAAAAAATTTTTGTTTTTTAAAAGTGGGTTTAGGGTATTTCATAGTCGGGCTAGACCGACTTTAGACTTTCTTTACTTGTTTTAATATAAGTTTACTGAAAAAGAAGAATAATACTGAAAAATCCTAGGCTGGCTTATAGTAAGGAATATTTGTCCATCGGTTGATTATCGTTTAATCTAAAATTACTTGTAAGCATATCAATAGTAATCCAAATCATTAAAGCTGTTAAACTTCACACTCTTAAATATTGAATGTGATCTCAATATTTATTTTGTTTATTGAATATTGCATCTTGATTTTTATCTTATTTATACAATTAAATTTGCACGGGCAAATTGTGCAAATAGTATTTGCAAAAAAAAAAAAAATGTATGTTAAAAATGTTTGAATGATTTTTACTTTCAACTCACCGATGCTTTTTTATTCGTCTTCATTTTAAAGTTTTTAATATTGTCTACGTCAATACAAATAGTGGCACCATTTGTTAAATCGGTTGTTCAAATGATTTTTTTAAAATAGTTAATATTTAACGAAATTTTTTCAAACATTTCTCGTTCTGTTTAAAATCAAAATATTATTTTTCAAATTCTGATACATTCAAACGGCTATGTAGAGGACCTTCTAGTCTAAGACATCATTCTATGTGTTCTAGTTACATTACATTTTGTATATTATCATGTCGCACACTAAACACAAAAGACTCAAAAAACATAAATTTTCAGAAGAAGCAACATAAAAAAAAACCCTTCAGTTGAGAATGAGAAGCAATGTAATTATCATTAAAACAGACAAAAAGTAATTTTTCCAGAAGAAAGTAAAGAAAAAGGCTTTTTGAAATAGATAGAGATGTGTATTTTGAATTGATTTATAACAAAAAGTCAATTTTTGGAAAACTTTTAGTTGTGACTGCTTTGTAGTTAGAGTGCGATATGATTTACAAAAAATAAAACTAGCGATTGAACTTTTTTTTCCACAATCGTTTGTCTGAATTTCATACATTCCCATTCCAATTCTCAATTCCAATTCGCATTTAAATTTTTATCTACTCTGTACAATTATTTTTTATATTCAAGTAAAATTTTTCAATTATTTTTCGATTTCAATAATTTTATAAGTTAAAAAAGAACCCAAATTGTATCTTTTATGTTAACGTGTTAATTTCATGATTGCGTTTGTGTTAATTTCATTTTGTTAAACTATCTTTATCAGAATCATGCCTGCCAAAATTTAAGCTTTTCATAAAACTTTTTTTTTACTTTATACATGTCCCCGAAACCGAATTTAAAGACGTATAAAGTTAAAATGAAAAATCAATTGCCATTTACAGAGCATAATAAAATATAATAAAATTAAAATTAATTAATTAAACATATAGAAAAATCGCCACATAAAAACCTAATAAAGTAGAACACAGTTAAGAAGATTTCTCTACGGTTTTTACCCAAAAAGATGTTCTTCTTAAAGTTATTGGCATTATCTGTTCAAATTAATTTAAGAAGAAATCTCATACAGCTTCTAGGTTTTTTTCTAGATTTTGTTTAAGAACAAATTTATACACCTACGAGGTTTTCTTCTTAATGTTTTTTAAGAGGAAACCTCATACATCTATTAGATATTCTTTTTGATTTTGTTTAACTTTAGGTTTACTGAAGATTTTTTTTTCGTGCGAATCTTACGAATACTCACCCGGGTAAAAAATAGTATTTTGCTTTTCTTTTGCACTAGATGTGCTAAGCTTTTTATTATTTCATAAAATTTAAAAAGCTTTTGCTTTTGACAGTTAGTTTAAAGTTGTTTAGTTCTCACTAAACATGCAGTGAGAGCTGTCTTCATATTTATTTTCGTTGCTGAATAATAAAAAAGTGAAAATATGAATGTTCACCCGGTTGGGTATTAGTAATCCTAAGGTTAAGAAGAAATCTTATACAGCTACAATGCTTTCTTCTTGATTTTATTTAAGAAGAAATCTCATAAAGCAACAAAGTTTTCTGTATGATTTGCTTTTCTTCTCAGTTTGGCATAAATAAATAAGATATAACAAATAAACGATACACGAAGTCTAAGACATGAAAAAAAGTCTTGAAAATATGGATTTAAGAAAAAAACAAGTAAAGAAAGTCTAAAATCGGTCAAGGCCAACTATGAAATACCCTAAACCCACTTTTAAAAAAAAAAAAAAAATTTGATTGTTAATGGGCGTGTCCGTGGGCTAATGAAGCCTATATTTTATGTGCATTTAAATGTTGATGAAAAATTTACACATACTAAGTTTTATTACTGTAGCTCACAGTTAATGCCTTTATTGTGCTTTCGCTATGGGAGGTGGGCGAGTTTTTGGACGGACTACTCCCAATTTTTGAACACACCTTAGTTTTGGTATAAAATACATACATACCAAATTTAATTTCTCTATGACAAACATAACCTTATTTATTGAGTTTTCAACTTTTTGGGTTATATGAGAGGTAGGCGTGTCCGTAGGCTGATGACGTCCATTTCGCAAAACCATCTTTGTCTTGTCATAAAAAACATATGTGCCAAATTTTATCTCTTTAGGTTAAACACAGGCTTATTTATTGCGTTTTAAATTTTTGGGTTGTATGGGAAGTGGGCGTGTCAGCGGTGCGGATGACGTCCATTATTCGAAGACATCTTTGTGTTGGTATAAAACACATACATATAAAATTTTATTGTTGTAGGTTAACTATGAGCTGAGTTATGCAGTTTTCAATTTTCGCGTTGTATGAGAGGTAGGCGTGTCCGTGAGCGGATGATGTCCATTTTTCAAAATTATCTTTGTTTTGTTATAAAAAACATATGTGCCAAATTTAAGGTTTTTAGGTTAAACACAGGCTTATTAATTGCGTTTTCAATTTTTGGGTTGTATGGGAGGTGGGCGTGTCCGTAAGCATATAATGTCCATTTTTCGAAAACATCTTTGTATATATAAAAAACATACACACCAAATTTTATTGTTGTAGGCTAACTATGAGCTGAGTTATGCAGTTTTAAATTTTTGCGTTGTATGGGAGGTAGGCGTGTCCGTTGGCGGATTCCAAAAATATTCAATAATGCAGATCCCCGAGTGCATGTGACCATGTGTACCAAGTTTCATCGAGTTATCTCTACTCCTTCTTCTTATCCTGTGTATACGGACAACACACAGACGGACAGACGGACGGACAGACGGACGGACGGACGGACATGGATAGCTCGACTCAGGTGGTGACGCTGATCAAGAATATATATACTTTTCTATACCGGACTCGCTTCGTTCTATGCGTTACAAACGTTTGCACAAAGTTAATATACCCTGACCTCTCAGGTTTAGGGTATAATAAGAAGATATCTTCAACTTGCCTTATCAACTTTTCAGGTATACCGAACTTTGACATTGTTGCGTACAGGCAATCCCGAATCGGGCTATGGAACGTAGCTTTGTAATCAACAAAGAGAAGATGGGTGTCAATTAGATTTTCGTGGACTTTCTCCATGATTTGGTGTACTGTAAAAATCTGGTCTATGGTGGACTTGCCAGGAAGAAAGCTACACTGATAAGGTCCAATCAGTGTTTTGGTATGCCGCTTCAATCTTTCACACAATACGCTCGAAAGAACCTTGTATGCGATGGAAATAAGATTGATACCTCGGTAGTTAACGCAGATTAGCGGTAGATTGTCCTTTCTTAAGTGTAGGACAAAGCACACTGAGATTCCAATCTTCGGGCAAGCTTTCCGCTAGCCATATTTTGCTGATGAGTTGATGCATGCACCTTATTAATTCACCGCCGCCGGTTTTAAATAATTCAGCAGCCAGGCTGACAGCTCCTGCGGCTTTGTTGGTGTTGAGTCTTTGGATAGCAGCTGTAACCTCGTCATGGGTAGGGTTTGGAATTTCCACTCCATCATCGTTGATCGGTGGCATCGGACTGCATTCTCCAAGGCGAAACTGTTGGTGAAAGGTCGCCCGCAAGTAGATTCGAAAAATGCTGCCTCCATAATTTCAATGCGCACTGCGTGTCTGTAACCAGATCACCATTTTCATCTCTGCAAGTGGATGCTCCGGGCTTGAAACCTTGGGTCAGACGCTTAATCTGTTGGTAGAATTTTCGAGCATCCTTCTTGCTCACGCTTTTCTTGCTCTCTTTTTTTACGTTTGAAAAGGAATCTCTCTTCCTTCCTCTTTCAACTATAGTTTCGCGTTGCAGCTGACTGCAGCGTCTTTTTATATGCGGCGTATTTTGCTGCTGTGGCTTCGAGACACTCCTGGTCATACCATTGGTTGCGAGGTTGCGGGCGCCGAAAACCCATGACTTCTTCAGCAGCAGTGCGCATAGAGTGAGATATATGCACCCAAAGTCCGCCAGCGTCGTCGAGGCAAGAGTAAGGTTGTTTGAGCTTAACCGAGAGTTAAGTGGAGTAGGCCTCGGCGCACAGTGCTTTGTTCCATAGGCAAAATTAAAATAAAATAAAGTGCTTAGAATATTTAAGTAATATACATTTTTGTAAAGCTAACAAAGTACCTTAAATAAATTCGTTAATAGAATTTATCATCTCGTTTTTTTGTTAACAGTAGAGGGCGCTAAAGTCAGAAAACGTTTGAGGTAAAACTGTTGAACGGAAAAACTGTTTTTACTGTGTTACAATTTTTTTTTTTTAAATTTCATTTTTTATTGTATTGCTTTGAAACTTAACAGTTTTGTTTATAGCTATAGGTACAAAAAACCAAAAATAATTGTTTGTAAATATTTTTTATAGAAAAGTTGTTTGTGCCATCGAAAACTTTTGCGATTTTTTGTTTGGAATTCCCAAAATGCAAAAGTTTGATAGAGTGAAAATTTTTTTTTTGGAAGAATAGGTAATTTTTTATTTTTGATTTTAGTACACTTGAAAGGGCTTAAATGGAATATGTGAACAAGTTTTAGATTTTTCACCCGGAAATGTAAAAATGATATGAATTTTTTGAGACATATTTCTTAAGTTTCAGAAAAAGTTGCAAAGACCTAAGTTTATGGTACTGCCAAAATTAAAAAAAAAAAGTTTATACAAGTTTTTTGTTTTTATTACTATTAAAAATGAATCAAATTTTGATGTAGTGTATAATTTTTATTAAATAGTGACAAAAACTTACCGAAAATTGAAAGAATATATTTATTTTTTTTTGGCGGAAACCCTAAAGTTTTGCAAACTTTGAAAAAATTAAAAAATTATATAAATAAAAAGTAGGCGATTTTTTATTTTTCATTTATATACTTTGTTAACAAATCTAACCACTAGTAAAAAAAAAATTTAAGTTTTTTAACCGGAAATTTGAAATTTTGTATTTTTTGAAAACATCTATATTTTTGAGTTTTACAAGGACCAAAAATATGATAATATAATTTTTTCCAAGTAAAGGGCTCCGCGACGTTCAATGTTCAATTTAATTTTTGCAAGCTGTGCAATTTTATTGACTGTAGGTCCGTTTAAGAACTTTTCGAGTTAAAAATATAAAGTAACTTTTACTGGGAGAGTAAGAATGATTTTACTCTCTCATTAAAAAATATCACAAAAAGTAAACGAACGACATCCAGTAAAAAGTATCAAGTAATCAACATTGGTTTGTAAACAGCTGATTCATGTTTTCCTTTTTGCTTTTCGTTTCATTGGTTTTTCTATGTTTCAACTCATTTACTCCGTGAATTCTTGTTATTTACATTTTGCTATTTTCCGTTATATTTTATATTTGAGCAAGAGATGAGAGCGTGTTTATTTCAGTTTAACGTGATTATTTTCTAATAGTTTGCGACTGTTTTGAAGTTTTCACCATTTTTGTATCAATAATATTTTAATTAATTGTGGAATTACCACTAAAACATTAAATGAATACCTAGTCAATATTAAAATAACCTCGTGCTGAAGTAATCATTATAATCTAATAGTGAGCCCTCGTGAGTTAAATAATCTCACTGGTTCATCTCTATATATGTATATGCATAATAAAACTATTCTGTCAAATTTATTTACTAATTGTGAAGCAATATTTTTCGATAATGACAAATTGTATTATTAATTCCGATTTAGTTGATTTTTGGTTATCAGTGTCTTCAAGAAATAAAAGCCCAGAAGTATATAAATATATAAAAGGCAAAATTGGGGATTCAAGTCTTGAAAAGAAGTGTTGTAAAGAAAAATTAAATTGTTTAACAATAAAATAAAAAAATATTGGAGCGAGAGTAGATCCAATAGACAATTCTTCGATAAAAAGTATTCTAAGTGGTTGAATTGGAAATTTTTCGACCCAGACAATGTAAGTTGTATATTGATATTCTTTTTAATCTAAGTAAAAAAATTAAACTTTAAAACTAAAATATTTAGTTGAGCAAATTTAGAATTAAATATATTTATGACCCTTTTTAAAGAGAATATTAAATTATTTGCATTCTGATCACAAATGTAGCTAAAATTTAGTTTTTGGTAAAAAGGATATATGGGAGATGGTCATGTCCTTGTATCGAATGAAGCAAAAATTCTTAGAGAGCCCAAAAATATGGTTTTATAAGTTGTTTTAAGTTTTCAGTGCATTCTGATCACAAATGTAGCTAAAATTTAGTTTTTGGTAAAAATGATATATGGGAGATGGTCATGTCCATGTATCGAATGAAGCGAAATTTCCCGGAGAGCCCAAAAATATAGTTTTATAAGCTTTTATAAGTTTTCAGTACATTCTGATCACTAATGTGGTTACAATTTAGTTTTTGAGAAAAATTATATATGGGAGGTAGTCATGTCCTTGCACCGAATGAAACAAAATTAACCACTAAGCTAAAAGACATATTTTAACAGATAGTTAACAACTTTCGATTTATTCTATATACAATTATAGCCAAAATTAAACTTTTAAATTTAAAGGTGTATGGGAGGTAGTCATGTCCTTGCACCGATTTTTCCGAAACTTCGAATTTTTCTTAATTAACATATTTTGAACCAGCACACTAAATTTCATTTTTCTGCGATAACTTCTCGAATTTTGCCGATTCACTATATGGGGACAAAGCACTGTGCGGCGGTCCGTTGTGAAAGCAGCTTATCGACATCAAGCTTTCGTTGCACACCTGTGCGTACATTCTTCGCATTGCACAATCGCATGCGGATCTTGGTTGCAACAAGATAATGGTCGGAGTCAATTAACCCTCCCGAAATGTGCGCACATCCAGTACACTTGAAGCGTGCCTTCCGTCGATCACAACATGATCAATTTGGTTTCGCGTTTTTTGATCCGGGGACAGCCAGGTTACCTTTTGGATATCGAGGTGTTGGAATCTGGTGCTACTAATCGCAATGTATCGCGCCGCGGCGAAGTCGATTAGTCTTAGACCGTTATTCGAGGTTGTATTCGCGATAAAATCGCCGAGAACTATGTTTACGTCATGGGCCGGGCAGTGATTATACACGTCCTCTAGGCTCGAGTAGAAGGTGTCCTTGACAGCATCGTCCTTTTCCTCCGTCGGTGCATGTGCGCAAATTATGCGGATTGACCCCAGCCTTTCGTTCACAGGTGTGAACCGGGAAACAAGATGACGTAGTTTCCTACTTATGACGAATCCGCATCCAAATTCGCGCTTCTCCGCATGGCAGCTGTAGTAGATATCGCAGTCTGCTCTTTTAGAGCAGCCTTGTTCTCTTCATCGCATCTCCTGAATGGCGGTGATGTCAACCTTTATTTTTTCGAGGGCTTCCGCCAGTTGGACAGCGACACCTTCCCTATAAAGGGTCTGGACATTCCAGGTGAATATCCGTAAATCATTGTCCGTTTTTCGTGGTCGTAAACGAAGTAGGGGTACATATCCGAGGCTGTTTTTGTTTTCATAGGAAAATAAGTAATGTGGGCGGGACTCAAACTCTACGCACATTTTATTTTTAAGGTCTTGTAGAGACCCCTCAAGTTTATAGTCTAGAGGAGACATCACCGCTCAAATTAACCGACAACTAAACGGGTGCTAGTTTGCTGTTTCCAGGAGACACCACTTGGAAGTTTTGGGTCGACTTGAGACGATTTCAACATGGATAATGCTGGCCTCGCCAAGTTGAGGCAATCAAACACGTTGCCATGTGAAGATCGCCCCCCTTGTCTCCCGCCGTCTTTCATGCCGCTTGTTTTAATTAGGTTTTATGAAAAAATCTTGTAGATTTTATGTAGCACTATTTTTCTCTGTGAAACAAGATGTTTATATTTTTATATAGCGTGGCCTGCATACTTTTTTTAATAAATGTCTTCACCTGGCTCATGTGACTCCATGCAAAAGATCTCATATAACTGACACATCAGTTGCAAACACTTTTTTTTTCTCACGCCCTTCTATGCAGAAAATTCAAATCAAAGCCCTTCTATACAAGTATTTCATACTTCATACTTTGCGCAAAAAGTATGTTTGCTACATAACAATCGAATTTCAAATGATTTTTTTCTTTATTTAACGGATTAAGCCGCCATGAATGAAATAATAACAATTGTGATAGCATAACGGCTTTTTTTGTAGCAAAAGTGCAAGAATCGACTTTCACAAAAATAACAACAATAGTAACAACAATGACAACAATAAAGGAAGGCACAGAAAGAATTATTGTTTGTCGACAAACATAGCTAGAGCAGATTAAAAAACATTAGCAAAGAAAATTAATAATTATTGTTCTTTGACACAGAATACATTATATTATGCTGCTTTAACTGTTGAACAACGGTATTTACAGATTAGAATAATATGAAATAAAAACAAACCAACAACGATTAGACACAAAGAATATGTCACCGTCATTATCATGAGTATGAAAAACCTTGAAATAAGCTGTCTAAAGTTATTAAGTTATTAACCGATCAGAAAAATTTTTTTATTGAAAAAACTTTTCGCCGCGACTGAGGATCGAACTCGGGCTCCGAGCATACTAAGCCAAACACTTAACCTGCATGCCACGGACATCACTGGATTGTGAAGATTAGGTTTAAAAACGAAAAAGTTTATGTTAAGTTCTCCATTTTAGTGGTGGGGGAAAGAGTACAAATTTTTCAATATGTAAAAAAACACAGTTATATGGAAATAGACGAACGCGTCAAATATTAATAGAGTATAATTGCTTTGTCTGACGATTAAATAGTGGGCTGGCTGAGAAAAGCGGTATAAAACAAAAACAAAAAAGAAACAGTTTCGATAGTATCGTAAGTGTAGACGCAGAAGTCTGTTTAAGTTGTAACCTCTTCTACTTTGTCTCTTTGGTCCGATTGTTTTGTTGATTTTGCACGTATTTTTATTGATCTTCCAAAAATTAAAAATAAATGAATAACACTCAATTATGGACTACTTATCGATGCCAAAACAAAGAAAAAGTTAAATAGTAAGTATGATTAAATGAGCAAGCAAAAAGAAACAAGGAACATTTCAAATTTTTTCGATCATTTTGTTAAGTTTGACAGGTTGAGTTCATTGACTTAGTTGAAAAGAAGGCGAAGCAAATGCCACTTTCCATTGGTGCCACTTTCGTCTCTGCCCGATATATAGTTGGCGAGCTACAGTCAGTTTAACTACTAATTTCAAATTAAAATTAAGACCCCGATTTTTAAAAAATCGTATGGTTACTAAATTTCACGCTGAGCACATGTCCTTTTCTCTCTCTCTGTCTGATATTTAGTTTGCTAGCTGCACTTTCTGTTCGATGTATAGTTTGCAAACTACACTCGCTAGTGCTAGTGGGATGTGGAATCCAAATTAATTTGCATTAAAAGCAAAAATTAAAATTTTACGCCATCTATTGGGTAAAAGCATAAAAAGAAATATGATCCAACTCGTTTTTTTCATAAGAGATCTAACCGGATCACAGAGTTGCAAAGAGGTTCATGACCTCTGGTTTCAAAATAGTATACTAGAACAGTAGTGCATACATAAACCCAATGCGAACTAATGCTTACAATGCTGCCAAAGAGAACCAATCAGTTCGTGCAAAACCAAAGCATACAAACATAAACAACGAAAGAAAAACAAAGAAAGCAGCAGGCACATAAGCAGCTGATGATTGATTTTCTTATATAAAAACATGCATTTTTCTTCTTATATTTTACTAATTTGTGACTTTAATATAATAGTGACAAAATCCAAAGTTAGATATTCATTCAGCGCAGGATATATCTGTTATTTTAGTATATATATTATCTTTAAACGAAGAGTATTAAAGGCTGTAGGAATACCCTAAAGTATTCGCCAAAAACGTTGCCTAATGACCTTGAAAAAATCTGTTAAAACGACCCCATACAAACCGCGCTGTAAGACGTAATTCTACGTCAAAAGTTATTCGGTGTGCCAGACATTGAAAGGGAATTTTGGAGAACTCAAAACACTGTTCGATTTTAATTACTGGCGAACTGTTGGACGTGGCCTACACTTATGACTGATTTTTGAAATTAAAAAAAAACTCGAGCGCGTTTATAACAAAAAACTATATTATAATTGCACAGGTTGGAAAATTTAATATAAAATATTAATTCTTTAAACTACATTAATAGGTGTTCCATTGACAAAACATATGTTTCATTACAAATCTTATTCTATAAAACGAGCAATATTAATATATCACGGTGTGCCTGAACAAGTAATTGTTCGAAGGTCAGACCACCTCTTTGTTTTTGACGGAGTAATTTTTAAAATCTTCTATTGGGCCGTTTTTGAAAAGTGCCCATTTATGTTTTAATAGATGTTACTAATAGGGATTCCAGTCCCGGGATCCCGGGATCTCGGACTTTTTCCAGTCCCGAAAGTCCCGGGATTATAAAACCTGAATTCCCCTAAAATAGTAGTAAAAAAATGCAACACTTAGTACATTTATATAATAAAACAAACTAACTTTTTATAAATGAATTTAAGCAAACTGTGTTTTTTATTTCTTTGGTCAATTTGTTCTTTGAAAATAATATCCTTTCTTTCCTAACTTTCCAACCAAACATATGAATTTGTTTATTTATTAAAAAAATTGGTTTTTCTCTATTTTCCAAATCCCGGGACTAGGAATAGTCCCGGAATAATCCCGGGACCTAACTAACAATCGTGAAATCCCGAAATTTGAAATCAGTCCCGGGACTGGAATGCCTAGTTTCTATACATTAATTGATTTGATTTGCATAGAGAAAAAAGTCATCCGGACACCGACTTTAAATTTAGTTGAACTCTTCCAGCTAGGTCTCATTTTTAGAAAAATTAATTTTTCCGAGTTTTCACGCATTTAATAAATACCATAATTTTCCTTCCGAATATGTTAAGTTAATTTTTCCATCTGATTTGAGGGGTTTACATTCAAATCCAGATAAGTCACAGGAAAAAAAAATTGCTTTGGTGGAATTCCTCCGAGTTGAAAAAAAGTATTTTTCAAAACCAGACAAGTCCAAATTTGAATTTAAAATACGAATTTTTTTTAACTATGAGACATTTTTTTTCATGAGGTATAATATAAATATTCCTGTATAAGCATAATTTTGCATTATTGGTTTGTTTCGTAAAAATGTCTGTCAAAATTAAGACGGTTTTTTCGATTTCTCAGTAATTCGATCTGAGTGACTTATCTGGCTTGGAATGTAAACTTCTCAATTATGGAATTGATAGCGCAGTGGATAGAGCTTCTTCCTATCAATCTTCAATCCACGGAATATGCAAAATTTTTTTTGTATTTTTGAGCTTCACTAAACAAACAGTGAAGCTGCTGCTTATTCGAAACAGCTTAAATAGCCAAAAAGCAGTAACAACACCTCAATTTGTTCTTTATCAATGTAGTTTTTAGATTTTTTCTTGTCGCTGAACACTACCGGTTTGATATGTTTCTCATTTAGTTTTTGTAATAAAAACTATATAGCATAGATTTTTTGTACTGCGAAAGTGTGATGCGATAGATTTAAGCCCAAATCTTCTCCGAATCGGCCAGCAATCGTTGTGCCGTGGGTTCAAATTTATCGACCGACAATTATTTGTTTTAGCAATATTTTACAATTTATTTTCTAATTTGTTCATTGATTGTTATAAATAAAAAGCTTAAAAGCTTCATTGCACTCAGAAAAATATCAACTGTAATATTAACAGTCGGCCGCTGTTATTTCAAAACAGTGTTCGATTGAATGATTTGCGTTTAAGTAAACAATTTTCTTTGTTGAATGAACGTTTCAAAGTATTTTTGTGCTGTTAAAATCATCTGTTGAAATATTTTTGTGCTTATATTGAATTGTCAATTTTTTCCAAGCAAAAGTTTTTATATGTGTTTTGCAATATTTATATTATCGTTGCCAGTAGCTCAGTGGATGTGCACTAGACTGTCATGCGGGAGACGTGGGTTCGAACCCTAGCTGTGTAAGTATCAAAAATTGTAGTTTAATAATTGAAATAATAATAATTCTGTTTCAATAATTGTTTGGTCAAAAATAACCTTCAAAATAAAATGCTTACAATCTTGCAAAAAAAAAAAAAAATTGCAAATTTCATTTTTTATTTAAAAAAAAATATTTTAAATAAAAAAAAAATTTTTTAATTGGCCTTGCGGGATTTGAACCGTGGACTATCGAGTACTAGACGCATACGTTAGCACACTCGGCCATACATGAATTTTCAAACCAGTGATCAAATTTCAATAAATAAGTTTTTATACGGGTTTCGTGTTCCATAGACCAACAGTCAACCGACTGTTGATTTGAAAGTTTCATTTGTTGGATGGTATTTAACAGTGAAATCTGTTATTTCAACCTATGATTTGTTTGATAAAACATAATTTTTTCCCTGAGTGTGGATCAACAGAAAAAATATATTACTTATTTTTAAAATGTTTCAATACTTTTGTTATATTTTGAAGAAGATTTAAAACTTTTTTTAGGTTTTATCCAATGAATTGATTAAAATAATTAAAAAATTGCTAAAAAAAAGACGACCGTAGTATCGAATCCACGCCGCCACTATCTTTGCTGGGAAAATTCGTTCATTGGGAAAAAATTTAATTTTTGCCGAATAAATAGAAAACAATTATTATTATTATTACTAGCGGATGTAACCCGATGTTACTCGGGGTTGCGCCTCGAGCACAGAAAAAGGATGATTTTCAAAACTGCTCTCATTTTAACATTTTTTAAATTATCAATTAAATTTTAAATAATTTTAAATTGTGGTTTTTGTGGTTTGTCCCTCCTTCCGGCGAAAGTGTTTCAAATTTCCGTAAAACTATACCTGCCAGACATGATTAAAAAGAAATTGACATCTTCAACGTCTCGATCTGACGTCTGGTTTCTGAGCAAAATGGTAAAAAATTTCTCTATATTCGAAAATACCAATTTTCTCTTTTTCAAATAAAATGTTCTTCAATTAGAAGAAGTTTTCACATTTTCGAAGAAATATTTGTTCTCTTCTTAGAAATAGAAATATTTCAATGTCTTTTATAATGATTACTATTTTTCGCGCACAAAAAATTCTCATTCATAGAGAAAAATTAATTGCACATGAAAAATGTTTGCTATATTTTGATAAAAAATTCATTGTGAAAAAAAAATTTTTCTCAAAACTAAAAGTCTTGTCCTCTAAAAACGATATATTTCTCTTTTTCATAGAAGCTTTTTATCATTTTTATTGAATTTAAGGATAGAATTTAGAGAAAGGACTTGCGATTGGACTTTTAGAATTTATTGTTTGAGCTCATCACATATTTAATGTGGGAATGGATGTTGATACTCGTGCCTACTTTACGTCTGCTACATTAATTATTGCTGTTCCAACTGGAATTAAAATTTTTAGTTGATTCGCTACACTTCTTGAAACCCAATTATCCTACTCTGCAGCAATTCTATGAGCCCTTGGATTTTTTTCTGTTTACAGTCTATCCGTTAAAAGCTGTTATAATATTTCAATGGGAAGAGTCGTTAAAAATGACTTCCTAATCGCTTTTGCATTCGATTAAAAAAATGGAAATTCCGAGTCATATTCCATTATATCAACTCGGCAGTTTGCAACTCATAGCTAGACTCATTGAAGTACTCTCCATGAAACGATTTCGCAATGAGTTAACCCTAAGGTTTCTGGGATATTTTGAAAAAAACTCCTTTTATCGAGCATTTTTTTTTTATTTTAGAGTTTTTTAAGTAACAAAATTCTTACTTAATAAAAAACCGAGTTAACAACACTTTTTTGTTGTTTTGTGACATAATTGGGCTATTTTTTTTACATAATTTACATACACAGTCAGACCTGTTCTTTATTTACTTGAATTAAACATTTATTTAAAACTTTGAAAACAACGCATGACTGTCGAAATAACATGCAAATATAAAATATAGTAAAGCTAGTAATGAAATTTCCGGATATTTTTATACGATTTCTCTTTACATACAAACATATACTATTATACATACATTTTGCTGCTTTGTTGTCGTCAAACAGACTGTCACAGTGTGTACCCTTATAGGTTATGTTACAATTTGATGAAGTCGGTCCAAATCCTTTACCGATACATAAGCTCTGTTTTTTTTTGTGTAACATTTAAAAAAAACCTCATCATGGTTGTCCTAAGCCCAAATAATATATTATTTCTTTGCAGTGGATTTTTGTTCGTGTAATTCTTGTTATTCCTTCTATTGAGTTGTTTATTTTAGGACGCTCATCAATTTAAGTAAACCAAAACATAAAAATAAAAAGGCCATACGCAACCGTAACGAGGTTTACTTCCGTCAACAGCTCCTTAAGGGTAGCTGCATGGCCTTGTTTGCGTTTTGCTTAGTGTTCATCGTCCTTGCCGTTTTATTATTATGCTATAGCAAGGACAAGCTATTCAACGTTTACCCACTCTGGCAATTTCAGTCACATTGTTGATCCTTAAAAGTTTCCTTAATAAGGCAGCAATAGCGCGCTTTCATTCACTTCATGAAGTGTGCTGCGAATTTAATGCAAATCCTTGATAGAATTGAACAAGAAAGCATATAAATTATGTTTAAGAACTTGTGCGATTGAGCGTTAAAAGGATTACATTCTTCGCGGAATTTGGATGAAGTAGCGCATATTTTGGTTAAATGAGGAGGCAAAAGGCAAACTGGTCCAAGCCACCACATAAACAAATAACCGAGATGGATCGATTTTTCAATTTGTAAACATTTTTCACTACCAAAAAAAATAGGTTCGTGCTAGAAAAAGGCCTAACTTGATAAAAATAAATTGAATTCTTTTTCAGATAGCATTAAAAAATTTGTATATGTTCTTCAGTCAAGTTTAGTTTCTGTACTTTAGTTTTGTGTGCTACAAAGACGTGTTAGGATTTATTTTTTGTTTCTTATTAATGCTTTCAATAATAAGAAAATATTCAAGAAGGTATTTTTTTTAAAACTGTGATCGTATTAAATGTCGTCGAAAGCTTAATTTTTTTTTTTATTTTATGTGGCTTAGACCACTTTGCCTTTCACTTCAATACGTTGGCAAATGTCTGCTGAAAATCCTGAATAAATTAGCAAGCTTAAAATCTAAGACATATAATAAAGAATACTTAAAGTAGAAAAGTTAACAATGATTAGTTTGATACATTCAGTTTGTACCAACAATAAGGAAACATATGAAAAGAAGCATGTACCTTAAGGCGTAGTGAAATTTTGTTCTAAATAGCGGGATTAAGAAACAAAACTTGTTTGTTTGTTTGTTTAGATGGCGCTTACAACCGTTGGTCGGTTTTGGCCTGGTCTAAGAATTTGCGCCAGCCTCTTTTGTCGTGCGCTTGCTGGCGCCAGTTGGAAATTCCAAGCGTCGTCAGGTTATCCAATGCCTGGTCTTTCCAACGGAGATGCGGTCTTCCTCGTCTGCGTTGGCCACCGCTGGGTACCGAATCCAATATTTTTTTCGCTGGAGCTTCGTCGTTCATTCTCTCGACATGACCTAGCCAGCGAAGCCGCTCTATTTTAATACGCTTGACTATATCGATGTCGGCATATAGCTCATACAGCTCGTGGTTCCATCGTATTCGGTACTCGCCATTGACGCAGACTGCACCATAGATCTTGCGAAGGATTTTTCTCTCGAACGCTCCCAAAGTCCTTTCATCAGAGCTGCTCAGCGTCCAGGTTTGTGATGCGTATAGTAGGACGGGCATGATTATTGACTAATAGAGCGTCAGTTTTGCTCGTCGAGAGAGAGCCCTGCTTCTTAATTGCCTACTGAGCCCAAAGTAAAACCTTTGCAGGAGTTAATACTGGATCCCAAGTAAACAAAGTCCTTCACTACCTCAAAGGAGGTGTTGTCAACAGTGACGTGGTTTCCAAGACGCTGGGACTGTTTGTTTGCTGACACG
This sequence comes from Tetanocera ferruginea, assembly GCA_958299015.1. NCBI lineage: Eukaryota > Metazoa > Arthropoda > Insecta > Diptera > Sciomyzidae > Tetanocera > Tetanocera ferruginea. The sequence goes on along the minus strand of OY282643.1, from coordinate 71,323,312 downwards.
AGATACTTCGTTTTATCTGCGTTCACTGCAAGACCCATTCGACTCGACTCTTTTTCTAGCCTGGAGAATGCTGCACTGACTTCGCGCGTATTTTGGCCAATGATGTCAATATCATCAGCATACGCCAGCAGCATAACGCTCTTATAGAAAATTGTGCCGCTGCGTCTCAGGTCAGCAGCTCGGATGATCTTCTCCATTACTATATTAAAGAAGTCGCACGATAAGGAATCACCTTGTCTGAAACCTCGCTTGGTATCGAACGGAAGGGAGAGGTCCTTCCCGATTTTCAACGCGCTGCTGGTGTTGTACAGTGTCATCCTGCAAAGACGTATTAGCTTGGCAGGAATACCAAATTCAGACATGATGGAGTATAGGTGACTCCTTATTGGACTGTCGAAGGCGGCTTTGAAATCGACAAAGAGATGGTGCGTGTCGATTTGTTTTTCGAGGGTCTTTTCCAAGATTTGTCGGAGCGTGAAGATCTGGTCAATGGTGGACTTTCCAGGTCTGAAGCCACACTGATAAGGTCCAATCAGTTGGTTGACGATGGGCTTCAGTCTTTCACACAATACGCTCAACAGGATCTTATATGCGATATTTAGAAGGCTAATCCCACGGTAGTTGGCGCAAATGGTGGGATCGCCTTTCTTGTGGATTGGGCAGAGCACACTGAGGTTCCAATCATCTGGAATGCATTCTTCCGACCATATTCTGCATAGAAGTCTGTGAATGCATTTAAACAGAGCTTCGCCACCGGTCTTAAACAGCTCAGCCGGTAGACCATCGGCTCCTGCGGCTTTGTTGTTTTAAGCCGAGCTATAGCTGTTAAGACCTCGTTATAGTCGGGCAGCGGAACTTCAACGCTGTCATCCATGATTGGGGTTTCCGGGATATCATCTCCACTGGCGGGATTGTTGTCAGCGTCGCCATTTAAAAGACTAGAGAAGTGTTCCCTCCATAGCATCAGTGTACTCTGGATATCTGTCACTAGAAACAAAACTTACAGCATATTAAATAACATGGCAGAAGGATTCAGCTCTCTGACGAATTTTGAACCGCCAACTTTTTAAAAATAGCTTTTGATATGAATGCGTTCAAGAAATATTGGTTCAAGAGGGTTTTTTGCTCATAAAAGGGGAACTATTGTTCTATATCAATGCTATATAGCGATAAGAAGTTACCATTAGAAAAACAAGTTTTTGCAAACATGTTTTTCACCCACTTTGGCCCTACTCTACAATTTCTGCAAGCAAAATACTGAATTGTAGACTTATCTGCTGCATAACCAAATTTATTAAGTGGACTTTGGAAATGGTACACAACATGAGAACCATTGTAGCTTTCGGCGCCTTCTGTTTGTGAGGTAGTAGGTATAGATGATGAAGTAGAAGGTAAAGATGAATCTTGAATTGTTGCTGATTACAAAAACATAATAACACACATTAACAGATGGAGGAGAGGGTCACCCGCATAAAGATGCTCCATCATTATGAAGTTAACACTAAAAGTTCACCACATTGGGTTCACTGTCCACTTTGCTAGCCAAAACCTATATATGTTGCACTCTGTTATTGTGTAGTTATTATTGCAATCTAACAGCAAATACTTTATGTCAAACAAATAGACATATTGTTTTTGTTAAGACCAAACATCCGTTTAACATCAATCCATCAAAGAAGAGCTCCTGAGTAGAATAGAGGATGCAATTACGTGCGCGTGTTTTTAAGGTTAAAAGGTTTAAGGTTTTTTAAAAAGTGGTCAGCGAGCCCATAGTGCTTCTCAAAATTTAATTATAACATTTAAAACTAGCATTAAGTTATGAACGAAATAAATTTACCAAATAATTTTACAAGCAATGTCTATCACAAATTATATTCACAAAAAAATCACTCCCGTAACAAAACAACAAAATTTTATGCGTCTATTAGCCGATACATAGCCGATACACATTGACTGCAACCTGCGACGAACAACAAACGTCAAAAAATAGAACACATGTCTTCCTATGTAAGTGAAATTTTTGCCTGAAGCACAACAAAGAGAGGATTCGACGACAAATATTGCAGCCGCAGACTTCAATCTATTTCTAATTTGACAGCCGACAAAAGAGTACCCCAAGTTTGTTTACGTTTTTGTTTTAATTATATTCAAGCTAGCTGCACGTTTTCCGTTGTGTGAGTCTTGTGATTATTGTTTTTTTTTTAATATAGTTTAAAAGTAAGTTAATAAATGAAATAAAATTCATCAAATATACAGAAAAACAGAATGTTCCTGTTGCATTCATTGTAATCAAGTCGTTGAGAACACCCCTCACAATTCTCTCTGACGACTAGTTTTTGTTTTGTCGGTGGTCGCATGTTGCAGTCAATGTGTATCGGCTATATATCACGAAGTGCCGACTGAAAACTCGAACGCAACCTCGATAATAGTTTTTATTGATCGATGAATTCAGTTCAGTGAGTGAATGAAATTTCAACTGAGTTTTGATTTTTCTCTTATATCGAACTTTTAATTCTAAGATCCACAATAAAAGGAGAAAAATTGTGTTTCTGTTTTCTTCAAAAATATATATCTCAGTAACCAGGTATCTCACACAATCGATGAAAATCTCAATATGTTTGTATTTTAATTATCTATAAAATTTTCTTTCAGAAATCGTAGGGTGGGGGCATAGTTGGTGAAAAAAAATTTTGCAAAAACTTTTTTTTTCTAATGGTAACTTCTTATCCCTATCTAGCATTGAACTAGAACAATAGTTCAACTTTTATGAGCAAAAACCCTCTTGAACCAATATTTTTTAAACGCATTCATATCAAAAGCTATTTTTAAAAAGTTGGCGGTTCGAAATTCATCGGAGAGCAGAATTCTTCGGCTAAGTTGCTTAAAATATTTCAGTTTTCAGTTTCTCAATCCCACTTTGTAGCAAAAATCTCATCCCATACATTCCACTTCGCCTTAATGTACCTACTTATAAATATACGATATTAGATATTTGTAAGATAAATTTAACTTACTCAAGTAATTTAGATCCTCCCTACACGAGCAGACTATGAATCTTGGGTCTTCAAGTTATTGAAAATCACATTTTAACATATTAAAAGAGGATATACAAAAATATGCAAATAAAGGTTTAAAAAACAAGACGAATTTTAGTTATGCTTACCTCAATGCTTGTATATTAAACCGGGTCGATTTTGTATGGAGAAAAAAAGTCAGCCGGACACCGACTTAAAAGCTCTTAATAAATATTTCTGCATTATTTTTTTTTTTGGATTGGAGAAATCCCCATGGAACGGTTTTGATTCTCCTGAACCCTTTTTTTGGCCAAAAAAGTTTTTTGCATATAAATTTTTTTTCTTTAGGAGAACCAAAACCGCTTCATGGGATTTTTAGTCTTCTAAAAGGTAACGCTGACAAAAATCCCGCTAGTAGAGGTGAAAGCTTGGAAACCCCAATTGTGCACTGAGAAAAAAATTAAACAAATTCAAGCTTGTATTAAAACAAACCATGCCTGAAAAAGCATCGAGCACGATTTTGAGTTGTTTTAAACAAGTTTTTGTTTGAGTTCCGTGAACAAAAATACCCAATAGGCAAATAAACCAGCGCTCTTCAAACAAAGACCTGCAAATACTGCTTTTTTTGAAGACAATATACATGCTTTCTTTGCTGCTCTTATGAGCACTTCTTGAAAGCCTTCTTTTGCTGCACAAAAGGCAGCACAACAAAGCTTTTTTCTCTTAAAAAACTGACTTTTCATATACTTCAAGGCAATTTTTTCGATTAAAGATAGAATATACATCAATTTAAAAATATGACACAATAATAGCCCTTCTTACTGCTACATCAAAGATTATGGATTGAAATTAATCTGACTTAAAAAAACACATAGGAAAGAAGACAAAATCACAGAATATATAATAAACAGAAAAAGGTTTAAAAGAAAAAATATTTTCTTAATACTTTTTGTTTACCCCTTCTTTTAGCCATTCTTAAGAAGTGCTTCTATCAGGCCTTTTTAGAGTCGCGACAGAGGAAGACCTAGAAAATTTGCTCGTTTCATATAAAAAAGTTTATGGGCTTGGATATGAGTGTGGAAGGTCTACAAAACCGATATGAAGGCCTGCTAGTAGCGCTACAAAGCCCTGCTTTTGCCCACTGGGATTCACGCAACCATTGATTCATAAATTGGAATCGAAATTCAAATAATATAATAACTAAATTCAAATTTTCATACTTACATAGGCGGGATTCGAACCTATGTCCTCCGGGTGCTTGTCATTCACTTTTCTACTGTCCTATTGGCTACAATAATTTAACCGTAGCAAAACATATTTAAATACAGTTCATCTCAAAAGCTGTCAGAAAATTTGAACAAAAATACAAATGTTTATTGAATTTTTAGGTGCAGTTACGAACCCAGAAATTATTTTATCCTCTGTTGCTTAAACAAAATATTATAACACACTCGAGCACCAAGGCAATAAATTTCTTTGCTTCTATTCTAATATAAAATAATAAAGAATATAGATTCGAACAATTCGTTGTTTGAAATAAGAATGCGTTTATTTAAAAAAAATCATGCTACATTTCTTCCTGTTGTTAAAAAAACAATGTTGCAAAAAAACATTTCCGTTTTAGCCGGGTTTGAACCTGGGTTCGTGTAGTGTTTTATTAAAAAAACACTCAACACAGCCGACCACCAGTCCAATAAACTTGTATGCTTCTATTCAATATAAAATCATGAACGTTATAGATTCGAACAATTCATTGTTTGGAATAAGAATACGTTTGTTTAAAAAAAACATGCTACATTTTCCTCTGTGTGGATGACAACGTTCAAGTTCCACTGCACGACTGTAACGAGCAAGGCCGTATTCCGTATTTTTATATAAATAAATATATATTTTTAGCAGCATAGAAAAATCTTATCGAAAGATGTTGAATAAAACTTGCAGAAATCATAGAATATAAATAATAAAGAATTAATTGGTGATATAGATTGTGATACATCATCAAAAGCATCGTCTTTTGTAAAATCAATATCAAATAGCCAATTCGCTTTGAGCTTGTGCTGCTTAAATAGTTTATTTGCTTCTACATTACCACTATGCAAGATGTTACAGTCCACTTCATGCGACTTAGCGGCTGCTGTTCAACATGTTGAACTTATTATTAACCATTTCAAAAATATGCGTGAAAACTCAGAAACAGAATTTGCAGACATATATTTGGCTGCTGAGAACCTGCTCGAATTCTTAGGTGAAAAAATTGCAATGCCTCGCATAACTGGACGCCAGCAACACCGCGCGAATGTTAGTGAGCACGATCCGAAAAAATACTTCCGCATTACTATAATAATTCCACTTTTAGAAGATTTCATACATCAGTTAAGTGCGGTTTGAAAAACACAATAAAAAACTGACTGATCTTTATAAATTAAGTCCGACAGAATGTGTAAAGCCTGAAACAAAATTTGAAGCAAATACATTTCGTTTTATGACAGATTTTTACAAGAAAATAATAATAAATCTGAATTGTCGCTTTGGCAAACGAAATGGTGCAAAAACCTGCGAAAAGAACTTGCCTAATTCAGCGATGGAAGCACTTGGAGAGTGCAATAAAGAGATATTTCCAAACGTGCATATTCTTTTAAAAATTTTGGTCACTTTGCCAGTTACTACGTGCTCATCCGAACGTTCATTTTCAACAATGAAGAGATTAAAGACGTATCTTAGAAATTCGACTAGCGAGAGACTCAATGGATTGGCATTAATGTCGGTTCATCGCCGAATAAATGTGCCGACTGAAGAAGTCATTGATTTATTTGCTGCCCAAAAAGCCCGTCGGCTCAATTTAATATTATAAAAATATTGTATACGTACCTATACATAAATAAAATTTTCTACACATGAGATTATATGAATATTTATTTTTTAAAGTTGAATCCCCCCCCCCCGAATTAAAATCCTGGCTACGGCCTTGGTAACGAGGTCTTACAGTTATAACTCGGCTTAAAATCAACACAGCTGCCGATAGCCACAGAAGCCGATAGCTGACCGGCTGAGCTGTTTATGATCGGAGACGGTGCCACCATTTGCACCAACTACCATTGGATAAGCCTTCTTAATATCGTCAAACTCCATATTTTTGCCGATTTCAAAGCCGCCTTCGACAGTCCAGTAAGAAATCATCTATATTCCACCATGTCGTATTTGGTATTCCTGCAAAGCTAAAACGTCTTTGCAGGATGACACAGACCAACACTACACAGAAAAAATTTTGATTGGTAGATCTAACCAAAAAGTAGATTAAAATTGCACCAACCTAGGAAAAGTGATTAATTTTACGGAAAAAAATTGTCACTTTCTTTTTGAATGTAAAAATAGTTAAAATAACCCCGAAAATAGTAATTTTAGAGTAAAAAAGTTTTATTGGTAAATCTTATCAAAAAGTAGATTGAAATTATTCCAACCTAGCAAAAGCGGTAATATTAACAGAACTTTTGTAAAAATTCATTCAACTGCAAAAATTGTAAATCTTATCATATAAAAATGTATTTATTGAAATTTGATCACTCTTTTTGAAGTTCATGTTTAGCTGAGTGTGCTGACGTGTGCGTCTAGTACTCGACTGCCCTAGGTTCAAATACCAGCAAGACCATCAATTTTTTTTTTTTTTTATATAAAATTATTTGAAATAAAAATTAAATGCATCATTTTTTCAAGATTGTAAACAAATTTTTTTTTGAAGGTTATTTTTGACCAAACTGTTTATTAAACGTAATTAGAATTTAAATTATTTCAATTATTAAATTAAAATTTTTGATACTTACATAGCTGGGGTTCGAACCCACGTCCTCTGCATGACAGTCTAGCACACTTTACTGAGATATTTATAACGATAAAATAAATATACCAAAACACATTAAAAAACTATTGCTTGGAGAAGACAGACATTTCAATGGTATGTTATCGAAAAAAAAGTAACAATTTTGATTCGTTTTTTTTTGGAAGGTAATTTGCAAAATTGTGAATAAAAACCAACAAATTCTATGCATATAAAGTAACCATTTATTGTTAGTATCCTTAACTATTTAAATAGTTGGAAAAATACTACAAAAAGCAAGCTTAAAAAAAACGACTTTTCTTTTGGTTGACCTAACTGCAATAATAGTTACAAGCCAACATCAATTAACATTGCTAGTAAAACTTACAATTTAATTCTGTAAATTTAACTGTACAGAGAGGTCAAACTCAAAATTTACAACAACAAATTGCTTTGGTGGTCAATTAACTGCAAATATTGTCAAAAATACCTATCGTGTTTTTTTTTTTGTGTAGCAGCGCAGTAAAAATTGGGAAGGACCTCCCGAGCGAGGTTTCAGACAAAGTAACTCCTTATCATGCGATTCTTTTCATTTAGTAATGGAGAAGATTATCTTAGCTGCTGACCTGAGACGCAGTGGAACAATTTTCTATAAAAATGTTGGAATCATTGGCTATAATACGCGTGAAGTCAGTGTAGCATTCTCCACGTTAGAAAAAGAGTCGAGTCGAATGGGTCTTGCAGTGAACGCAGATTAAACGAAGTATATTGTGCAAACAAACAAACAGTCCCATCGTCTTGGAAAAACGTCTCTGTTGACAACACGTACTTTGAGGTTGTTAAGGACTTCGTTTACCTGAGATCCAGCATTAACTCTTCAAATGATATAAGTATTAAACGAAGGATAACTCTTACCAACAGGTGTTACTATGGGCTCAGTAGGCAATGAAGAAGCTGAGCTCTTTCTGGACGAACACAACTAACGCTCTTAGTTTTAAGTCAATAATCATGCCCATTCTACTATACGCATCCGAAACATGGACTTTGAGCATCACTGATGAAAGGACTTTGGGAGTGTTCGAGAGAAAAATACTTTGAAAGATCTATGGTCCAACCTGCGTTAGTGATGAGCACCGAATACGGTGAAATCACGAGCTGTATGAGCTGTATGAGCTGTATGCGGACATCTATATAGTCAAAGCATATTCAAATTAAGCAGTTTCACTGGCTAGGTCATGTCGAGAGAATGAACGACGACGCTCCTGCGAAAAAATGATTCGTTTCGGTAACCAGAGCAGTTAACGCACACGAGGAAGACCGCATCTCCGTTGAAAAGACAAGGCATTGGACAACCTGACTATGTTTGGAGTTCATTACTGGCGCCAGCGAACGCACTACAAAAGACAATTTGTTGCAAGTTTGAACTAGCAGTTCCATGAAGTTGCTTACAAGTTAAATTTTCTGATTTATTTAAACGGTTTTTCAGAGCCTGCTTCATATTCCAATGATAGATTTAGAAAGCTTTTTAAAAAGCCATCTTCCGACGGTCGCCAGAATGAGCAAAGGAAGATTTTGAGACTTTTTTGAATCGCGCATTCATCCCTTGAGCGATCGAAAAGGATCCATCTTTCAACGATCGCCGGAATGAGCGAAGAAAGATTTTTAACATTTTTTATCAATCGCGCATTCATCGTTTAGGCGATCGAAAAGCGATCCATCTTCCAGCGATCGCCGGAATGACCGAAGGAAGATTTTGAAATTTTTTGAAAATCGCGCATTCATCGCTTCTGCGATCAAAAAGCTATCCATCTTCCAAATATCCCTTAGGGGAATCTCTAGCGCGTCGCCAAATGATCTAATCTTCTAATTGTCTTCCAAATATTTGCAGAGCTTGACTTTCACTTTCACTGACCTCACTTTCCTACTTATCTATCACCTCATTTTCAAACAAAGGAAGACTTGACTGAATCTATTTAAACCTGAAATCCTTGCTTCAAGATGTAAAAAAAATATTAGTTTAGATATCTTTATATTACACTTCATAAATTTCAAAAACTCCTATTAAAAAGATTTAAATAACCCAGTGGCTAGCGGATGGACCCATCTTTGAAGCCGTCTTCAAGACACTAACTCCGTCATAGATATCGGATCGTCCCACTTCCATAGATGTCCTCAAAGACATTTTCAAACAAATTAGCAAAACGCCTTGCAAGAGTAGACTTTACCTCGTATTCGACGGCAGATGACATGGACGTCTTGCAAAATGTACACGTTTGATCAGAATCTAATTTCTCAGCTCTTACTTATATTTTGAGGATAATTTTTGAGGTTTTTGAGAAAAATATATGTTGAAGCACTTTTAATTGATAAACATTTCTCTGAATTTTTGAATGCAGGTTCATCAAAAAATCAGCATTCTTACTCCTTTGTCTTCAACGATGTCTTTAAAGACATCGACTTCTTTTTGCCACTGGGAAGTTTGTTTTAGCTGCTTGTTTGGAATTGTTACACATTATTGGAGATGACTCCTAGTCATGCATATATCTAGTCATGCACTATCTTAACGCTTCTTAAATGAGCGCTTTCTAAATGACTGGAGATTGATTCAATAAATTACTTTTTAAGGGAATTCGTCCTGCAGCTACCGAAAAATTTTCACTTATTCATTGTTTCGGGAACAAAAATTAAAAGTCGCTGAATGTGGTGCTTCATTACCAAAAGTCTAACAAGGTTACTCGATACATTCTTTTCTTGTCAATCCACATCGAAAATCATGAAAGTTACTCAAAAAACTATTCATCGTTTAATAATATTTCGTTAGATCTGTCAAAATTCATTTGGCTATGATTGTGTTGCCTAGGTTTAAAAAATAAAAAGCACGTGTCTTAAATCTCCTTTATATATTTCAAATTCAAATTGCAAATTTATTCATTTAAATTTTTGTTTCGAAGTTTTAGTTTTTGGTAAAAGACAAAAAAGTACTTAGTTTAAAAATTTACTTAAAAGAAAAAATAAATTCCAGGATTGACAGGTAATACTTTACAAATTTGAATATGCCTTTGAAGAACAGCTTTTATGTGTTGTACACAGCCTAGTTTTTTATGTGTTTGCAACTTTCTGAATGACCTATTGTTCAGTTTCAGTGTTTTTTTGCTACGTTACACAATCATTAAGACACCTTTTATGAGTCACGTACTCACATAAAGACTTGAAGCAACACGCCCAACGATATAAGATGATGACAGCTGTAGCCAAAACAAAAAAAAAACACAAACAAATCTCAAACTCTAGTGCATGCACTTAAGTCACTCAGAACTGTCACTTTGTTGAATTTTGATGTGAGGAAAATCTTTCAACTAATGTCATGTCTTCAGCCGAGAGTGGCTGCGTGTGCTGTTGTCCCAAAGAAACTGAGTAACTGGTTGATGTAACACATTCATCATGGTGACTAATGATATTTTTTTTGCCATCACATTAAAACACTCCCCCAACTGGCCTGGTAAAAGCGATAAATTGCCACGATATAAGAAGGCATTCTTATGGAAGACTCAACTCTATGCCAGCAAAATTGGTTGGATTAGTGAGGTGTCGCTGTTGCATAGCTCAATGCTTCTTTGGAAAGCCATTCATTTACCACTGTGATGTTCACTCATCAGCTCCATTATTTGAAAGTTCCTTACCAATGAGAACGAGCGCCGTCTACTAAAAATGTCCCATCATCCCACTCTGGTTTTCTTTTTGCAATAAACGATACCATGGCTTTCCGGAGATAGAATTCGATTTTCCAACTGAGTAGTTGCTGTGAATTTCTTCATTTCCAATCAAGCGAATTTAATTTATTGCCGGATATCGGAACTGGATTCAGGAATGAGTATTGCTTGCAACTCTATGCGACGATTGCTAGCTTCAGCGATTTCTACACCGACGCTTCGTTTGTTCCATCGATGGTGTGTTCTGTGCAGTGAATCTAATCGATTCGATTCAAATGCCTTTTAAATCAAAATTAGTTTCGTTGAAATACTGATTCTATTTTGAGCATTGAAGTTGAAACTGTTTTAAAGTAGCTATTTTTGAAAACGATATTGACGCAACAAGCAAAATTTGTTCAGTTCAGCAAAACTTTTGCAATAAATTTAAAAAGTTCTATGTCCTTGTTGAAATTTGAAAAACCCCAAAAGTTTATTTACATTTGCCATTTGCTTCCTGCCGTGTAGGTTAGTACAATAAACTACTTTTTTAATAAAGTAGTATCAGCATTTTACACAACAAAAAAGTCTTAGTTCGGTTAGGAAAAAAATAAGGAACGTGTAACTTTTTGCCAAGCTCTTAACTTTATCTTAGACGCTCGTATAGCTTTTGAGCTATTATTAAAGAATGTTAATGTTACTGTCTTTTGCACAAAAAGTTGTCTTTTCAACAAAAATTGCACATAATCGACATTATCTGGAACACTGATTGAGAGAGTGTCGCACACGAGGTCTGTATAAATTCGCCAAATTATGATTTTATGTCAGACAAAATAATTTATTGAATTCTACTCAAAAATTCCTTTTTGAACTGGAAATTTTCGGTACTCTTAACCCTTTATCGCGCCATGATGCAGATCTGAAACATTTATAAAATGCTGTAGAAAAGTAACTCAGATTGATAAAATTGAGTCACAATTCTCATAAATGAGATTCCAAATGACTCCAATTTCTAATAAGTGAATAAATAAACCAATTGTTATTTTTAATTTTTGTTTGTTTTGTTTAAACTTTGTTTTTGACATCAGTTTTGGGCTTCTGGGTTGACCAAATGTGTGCGTTGAAAGCTAGCTCTACTGGTTACGATCAAACTTTTTGCGAAAAATGCGAAAGTATCTCAATAAAAGTTTTAAACCATTTCATGAATTTCGTAAGTAATTGCGCAATGTTGCATATCTGCAACATTCGGTTTTTTCAAAATATTTCAATAAATAAGGTATGAATTTCGGAACAAAATATGTTTTCATATATTTTTACGAATATTTAAGAGATTTTTAGGAAAAAAATATTGAAATTGGGTTTATTGCGCGATACAGGGTTAATCATTCGTTCAAGATTCCTCTCAAAAAGAAACCTGGTTTTCTGATCATCTATTTATATTCAAATCTTAAGTAAAATAATGCTGATAAATCTTTGAACTATTAAACGTCTTAATAAATCTACATTTTTAAATACAAGAGTACTATTTCAAAAAATATGCCGCTGCTGGGAACTGAAGTCGCGTTATCTGTGGTACAAGTGCACTTCTACTACGTCCTGATTAATTACAGTGAATCAAAAAAGTTTAGGCACAAAGCAGTTATGAGTTTAAATTTGTTAGTACAACTTTTTCCAGTACACTTGCAGAAAAGAAAAGTATAAGCATTTAAAAAATAAACATTTCATTTTGTATTTACACCAAAATAAAAATTTAATTTCAATTTTAATTCATATTAAATGTTACAATACTAAAAAAAACATGATTTTGACATCAAAAAAGTTTAGGCACAAGTGATTATGTTTTTATTAAAGTGCGTAAATTTCAAGTCCTTGAATATTTGGCTAGACCTCTTTTGGCCTAAATTATCGCCTCTTAACGTCTTCGCATTCTTACAGATTTTGATGTCTTCTCTGGTGATATTATTGACCATTCGGTGCGTATGGCTTCCTTGAGCGCATTTTAGAAGTATTTTATTTGAGATTTCGTATTTTTTTCTAGTAAGTACCAAATATGCTGAATGGGGTTCATATCGGGTGCTTGCAAAGGTGTTTTTAGCTGATTTCAGAGCTAGATAAGCCATTCCAGCAAAAGATAAGACCAATTTTTTGGGTCGTTATCTTGTTGAAATTTATATTGTATCCCAGTTAGCCCCAATTTTTCAACACTGGGTGTCAAATGCTCATTTAAAATATTCAAGCAAAGGTGTTTATCCATTTTATCATCAATAAAAATGAGATTCCTAACTCCAGACACCGCCAAATAGCCCTTAATCATTCGATTTCCGCCACTGTATTTCACTGTTTTTTATGCTATTTTCCTACAGCTCTTTTTTCAGTTTTCTTAAACGGTTTTGAGCGTCATATGATGCAAACAAATTGTATTTAGATCCATCACTAAATATAATGCAATCCCAAAATGAATCCGGCTCATTTACGTAGGGTTTTGGGAACTCCAAACTCTTTTTTTATTTGAAGCTTAAATTTGTAGCTTGCGCCGATAAACTCTTACCTGATATCCAGCTTCATTAAGTGTATCGCGAAGTGATCGAGCATCAAAGTTTTTTCAAATCGTTGCTGTATTTTGTGGCACAATTTAACAGCTAAATTTTAGGGTTTTGAGTAACTGCAGGCACTACAATCTAATCCTGGTGTAGCGTTAAAATTTTGGCACGACCAGATCGGCTCTTACGCTTTACTTTACCGGTATTTTATAATGATTTATGATGTTATTGACACTTGAATATGATCTCTATACTAATTTACCGGTTTCGCGATACGGTTTTTTCTATACATAAACATTTATTATTATTTTACGAACGTCAACCGAAATTTCTGTTCCATTGCTTATTTCTTCGCTCAATCTTTACCGAAACCGCTCAATCTTTACCGAAACCAACATCAACACTCAGTAAAAACTTTTAACAAATAACTTAAGCGCAAAAGTAAAGACAAAAACAAAGAGATATTGTTAAATAAGAAACAATATGAGAGACATACAAAGTGTGCCTAAACTTTTTTGATAAGGATTTTTCCTTCATCCGCTTAAATTTTGATTGGTAGTTTGAAGTAACGGGACATTTTTTTGATATTAAGAAAGTACTATTTCTAATGGTACTTACTTCATTAAAACTTTGGTCAAATTCGTTATTATTAGATACTTAAGCAACACTTTTTTTCAGAAACATTGCTTGTGCCTAAACTTTTTTGATTCACTGTATATTTAAAAAATTATTTGAACTTTTTATTTACAATAATCCGCAAAGTGCAAACAATTTATAAGTTTATAAGTCAATTTATAAGGCTCACTTCTGAAATCACTTAATAATTAAAAAAAAAAAATACTTTTCCAATCCTCAAAAACATAGATATTAGTTAATTTTTTTAATTTGTTTATGATTAGAAAAGCATTGATTGATAAAAATTTAATTATTTTAAGAACTTTAATGGGTTTATCTTTCTTATATATATATAATAGACCGGATCATTCTTATATGGATACAAAAAATTTCAACCGGTCGGGGTCTCAAAAGTTAGAAGAACTCATTAAAATGATTTCTGCATACTTTTTTTTCAAATCGGAGAAAAACCGCCGAAGCAATTTTGAATCTCCTGAAGGTCCTTTTTAGTAAAAAAAACATGTTTTTTGCTTATAACTTTTTATTTTGCACAGAACGCATACCCAAATCTTCTTAAATGTTAAATTTCTTACTCATACTAACATTTTGACACAAAAAAATTGTAAAAATTTTGTTTCATTATAACTGTTATTGACCATCAAAAATTGAATTTTTTGCTATTTTTAAAAAGGCATTTTTTAAAACCGCTGTAAAAGTCACATTTTTTATGAGATTTACGTGGAACTGTTATTGTTGGAAAGGTATTAAGTTCTTCTTTCGTTATGTGTATCGTTTTCATCAAAGCTATGTGATTAAAAAAAAAAAAATTTATCGAAAACTGGACGATAAAGCAGTGAACAAATTAAATTTAATGCTTCATTTTATCAGATTTCTAAAGTCGATTTCTCACATTCTGTCAGTTTTCGCAAACAGCTTTGATTAAAGCGATACAAAAAAAGAAAGAAGAACTTAATACCTTTCCAACAATAACAATTCCACGTAAATCCAATAAAAAATGTGTCTTTTACAGCGGTTTTAAAAAAATGCCTTTTTAAAAATAGCAAAAAGTTAAATTTTTGATGGTCAATAAGAGTTATAATGAAACAAAATTTTAACAAGTTTTTTATGTCAAAATGTAAGTATGAGTAAAAAGTTTAACATTTAAGAAGATTTAGGTATGCGTTCTGTAAAAAATAAAAAGTTACAAGCAAAAAACATGTTTTTTTTACAAAAAAGGACCTTCAGGAGAATCAAAATTGCTTCGGCGGTTTTTTTCCGATTTGAAAAAAAAGTATGCAGAAATCATTTTAATGAGTTCCTCTAACTTTTGAGACCCCGACCGGCGGAATCTAAATTTCGATCCGGTCTAATATATAAAAACCAATTGCGTGTGCGTTAGTCTTGCTAAGGCCCGGAAACGGCGCGACCAATTTAAAAATTTTTTTATTAAGTTTGTAATTCTTAAACAACATATTCTTTAAGAATTATATTTAGAGCTTAATGCCAAATAATTCATGAAGTAACAGGCTTGCTGCAACAACAAAAATTCTTTACAAAAGAACCGAGCAGACTAGACCATGGTTTCGTCGGACGCTACTCCGACTCATCAGTAGTCTCTGTGGTTCATGCAGTCCACTAACTTTGAGAAGCTAATAAGTGCAACTGTTGTAAAACCAAAAAGGAATTACCAGCACTTTTCACTTTCTCAAAGCAGTGTTTTTCTACTCTTTTGCTAGTCTCAAAATTTCAAAAAATTGACTGCATTGCTTCTGCAAAGATTTTGTTGTTGCGCTTTTTGTTTACTTCTTTATCACGTGTCCATCTAGGTTCCAACATTTTGTTGGTATTAAACCATAGAAGGCGTGAAGAAGGTTTTTTTTTTTTTGAAAGCAGAAGTTAATTATATGCGCAAACATATAATTACTCATCATGTTTTCGTAGGTTTAGCTCGCACCAGTTTACATGAGTTATCAAATTGTGGCATTTTGATTTTTTATTATTAAGTTTGTAATTCTTAAACAACATATTCTTTAAGAATTATATTTAGAGCTTAATGCCAAATAATTCATGAAGTAACAGGCTTGCTGCAACAACAAAAATTCTTTACAAAAGAACCGAGCAGACTAGACCGTGGTTTCGTCGGACGCTACTCCGACTCATCAGTAGTCTCTGTGGTTCATGCAGTCCACTAACTATGTTGTTTAAGAATTACAAACTTAATAATAAAAAATCAAAATGCCACAATTTGATAACTCATAAAAATTTTTTTTTTTGCGAAAAAATCAAAAAATAGAAATTGATACTTTTGTATGGCAATTGCCACTTCTAACTGCTTTAAATAGCCAACAAATCTTAACGGCTGGACAGATTTATCTCAAATTCGGCACACATTTTACTTGAATCCGAGATAAGGCATACTTAGTTTTGACCACGCCTCTTCCTCTCTTTACAAGAAATGCAAATGTATCTACTAACTTCCTTTTTTATCGAAAATGTTCCTAACTGGTCGATTCTGTTCTCTCTGAATTTCTGCCACTTCTTCTCGAAAAGAAGAAGTGCTCATTTCGAGAATTCCATTGATTCCAACCGATTAACCCTTCCAGTTCAAACACATTCAATTCACATTCAGTTTGCCTTGCTTCGCCTGACTGTTGGAATTAAAAAATATATGAAAATCAGTCGTGCCGTTTCCGAGCCTTAACAAGACTAACGCACACGCAATTGATTTTTATATATATATGGATATGGTTGGTATGAGAATAGGTCGTAAAGTATTTTTCACCTTCCCACTAGCGAGAGACGTGGCACTCTTTCAAGAACACAAATTTTCGGTTTTACTTTCGTCTATAAATCACACATCAATTAAATTCGGTACGAACTTATTCTTGAGTCTTGGCCTTCGACCGTCAAATTTGAGCGATCTTTGGAAAGGGTAGCATATTACCGCCCATAAAATTTAATTTTTATATATCGCATAGATTTGAAACTAAATGTCGTATAGCAATGAAACTCAGTATGAAGTAAGTGATTGGCCAGGTCTTTCAATTATAAAACAGATACGAGCATTGGAAAACCGGCCGTGGCTCCACCCACAAAACTAAAATGTTCGATACAGGAAAGCTATAGAAGTAAAATTTGCAGAACATTTAAACTCAGAATGGAATTATTATTTGGTGTAATCCTGATACTGGAACGGGCATTGTACAATGGGAGTGAATTCAACAATATAAAACACACGTTTTTAAATTCAATCGCTTGGAAATAAGAGCCACAAATTAAAGTCAGTTTGGAGTAACTATTTGGTGATATCTTACTACTCGGAAGTACTCGCAAATTAAAACGGGTATTGAACAAGGTGTGTGGCTCCCCACATAAAATACCATTTTTTATATTTAATAGCTTTGGAAATAATGATCACAGAATATTGAAACTCAGAGTGGAGTTACTATTTGTTGATGGCCTTCTATTGGAAAATTAGACAAACATTGCACAAGGATGGGAGCAACGCGCCGGGTACAAGCTAGTATCTAATATATAAAAATTACGTGTCACTACGTTGGTTCACGCTAATTTCAGAAACCACATACCGATTTGAGTGAAATTTTGTAAATGTGTATGGTTCGTTTCAGCTTCAGAGATAGTATACTCTTGGACTCGATAGTTGGCGCTGTTATTGAGATCGAATTTTATTTTATCAAAAAGACATACCACAACAAATTTGAATATATGGCAGGATAACGTATGCCCGTGACAAGTAGTATTTAATAAATTTTAAATTTTTTCACACTCCGCCATGAAATTCCAACAAACATTTATTAAAGATCAAATATTAACTAGAAAATGCTTGCCAAATGTTCTCTTTTCGTTAAACTTTCACTTGTGGTTCAGTGGTTCGGAGCTTTTTAAATGTAAAAGTCTCTTTCATAGAAGACGCTGCTGCTTATTCAGCCAGTCAGTTTTCTATTTTGACGCACCGAAACATAAACCAACAAATCATTCGTACACCTTGCCAAGTCATGCTGCAACAAAAAAACAAAAAATATATAAAAACAACATCAGCAATAATGTCAATGTTGCCAAAATACATTTAAAAAATAACGCATTTGAGCGAAAACAACAACGGAAATAAATATATATTTTATTTTATGTCACAAGTTCCGACAACTTGTTACGTTTGGATGGCAGCACTGCCGATTAAAAAAACAAAAACCCAACAGCTCAGACCTATGAAATTGTCAACTCTGGTATTTTACGCTACTTTCTTTTAGAATCTAATAAATTTGTTTCCAGAACTTGTAAATACTGGAGAGCATTTTTACCACAAATCATGCTTATATTTTATGTATTTATGTTCATTTTGATAATACCTACTGAATGAATTTGGAAAAAATCGTACCAAACACAGGTGCACAGCTTCATCAATGATTCAAAATAATTTCCACAGACTACTTATTTTTGATAAGCAGCTTTAAATTTCAAACAAGAAAGTTCTTGTACACACTATTATTTGCCATTAAGAAGAAGGAAGGTACTTACGTTATGCTCGCTCCTATAACAAGCCATTGGCACACAGTTATGTAAATTAATGAATAAAATATAGTTGCTGTATAGAAAGATTTATTGTTATATTTATCATTTTACCAAAATAAAACTTTACATATTTCAGCACATCTCTGAAGAATAATCTTTTCAGGTTTTTTATATTCCGCTATTTTATAACTGTCGAATTGGATTTAGAGCGAAAATTTGTGTTTCAAGTGGCAAAAAGATGGAACTATTTATTAGGAACTAGACTGTATGCCTACATTAAGGCCGCGTCCATAGTGGACGCTGAAACTGAAAATAAAGTCTATGTGAACAAGAGACAAAGATAGATATTTGTATCTCATTTGTTTGCATTGTTTTAATTTTATTTTCAGCTTCAACTTCCACTATGAATGCGGCCTAACTGTTGGCTCAGGTGATGAAGAGAAAGTTATCGTGGATAACACAAAAATATTGAATAATTGACCGATATCTTCGACTTGACCGACAGAAAAAAATTCGTCAAAAATTGAACCCGTTATTTTCGCAACCAAGTACGAAAAACATGGTTTCGAGATAAACACGTTCAAAGTTTGTGAACAAAGAAAAATGGAAGGAAAAATAAAATTGCGCTCTCACTAATCCGGCTGTAAATTTTGAACCCGTTTAAAAGATTTTGCGAAATTATTTAGGTCATTGTAAAACCAGTTTCCCCAGAAAAATTGCTGATTCCTGTTCATATATGATGAAGATGTGATGTGCATTCTTTCTCCTTTGCGTTTCTGTAGCTACTTCAGAAATCCTTATAGAAAATATTTAATATTCGATACTGATTTCTTATAGAAACGATTTCATACCTGGTAAGGGAAGTTTATATTCAGTATTGGTCAAATCTGATGTGCTGCATACCATCGGCCTTCCGTTAACCATCTGTTGTTGGTTCTTATAAGAGATTACTAAAAAATGACTCACAGTTTCTTTCTATGTTTAGGAATGTAACATTGAATCTAATAAATAAAACGTAAGCAATTGTTTTTCCTTGGAATTTCAAGGAAATTACTCAAGTGTGGTATGAATAAAAAATTAAGCAATTCCTTTTTCTTAAGCAATTCCTAATTTTCTTAGTATACGGAAATTTAATGATCTATTCCTTATTTTCTTAAGACATTACTTAAAAGCGTATGAATAAACCAAGCAATTGCTTTGGCCAGTTAAGGAATTACTTAGGATTTTTCAAGCTGCTCTATTTGTAGCTTGCATTTGTTGAAGTTAGTTTTAATTTGTCATTCACTGCATTCAGAAGTGAAAATCAGGCTTAGTTTCTTAATATGAGTACGAAGAAATTTTATAATATGCGAAAAGAATGTAGAAATTACGATTTTCGGATTAAAAAATTCACATTTTTTTAAGTATATATACATAAGCGAAACGAAAAACGCTAGTGAAAAACATTAATTTAAATTTTTTATTCGTTTTGTTGATTACATTTGAAACATTTGTAAGAGCAAGTGGAATGCTGCTGGCAAACAGGGTCCAAACAAATTTCGTAGTGAAAGCGAGTTTTACGCCGCAACAGTAGCGTTTTTTTTTTCTTAAAAGTTGGCCCCACTGGAACACATTGGGTCCCTTGTTGTCTGCCAAAAAGCAAAACTGTCATATATATAAATGGATACATGAATTACCGGAAAAGGTTTGCCAAGGAATGCTTTTATAGCTAATCGGCTATCAAATCGTTTTATAATATGTGACTCATTACTGTGCATTTCTATTTGAGGACGAACCAAAGCTTCCGACAGGTCAGTTAAAAATATCCTTCGAGAGTCCGTAGCCTTGAAGCTGTCTATTTCCTTGCATATTATATAGCTTGCTAATGCCATGACGTCAACCATGTTATAAAAAAAGCCAAGGTCCAGCGTTTCGTTCGACGTTTTGTACTGAAATGGAATAACATTTGATCCATTACATCAACACCACATTTAGCATTGTTATAATACATGATAGCTTCAGGTTTTCTTAAATCACTTATAGTTGTTTAATCGTAGTGAGCAGTTGACAAAGGAGTAACGGCTTTATTTTTTTTTTTTTGGAATGCAAGCCGCATATTGCAATATCATTTTCATGAAAACCGAATTCTTTAGACAATACTGCTCGAGAGTGATGTATTTAGCAGCAAATCGCATCATTTCATTTTCTCCCTGGTTGATAGTTCGCTCACCACTAGTGTTTTTGCCAGTGCAAATATTTCCATACAAGGGGTAGTGCGTTTTTCCATCGCATGCCCACCAAACTTTTATTCCATACCTTGCTGGTTTTGATGGAAAGTATTGAGTGAATTTTGTTCTTCCACGAAATGGAAACACTTGCTCGTCTATTGTGATATCTTTATGTGGCTGATAATTTTTTCAAATTCTCGTTGAGCATATTCCAAATATCAGTGCACGAAATAGCCGGGTGCGGCTGTCGTCAAAACGCATAAATCGCAATATTAACAAAAATCGCGTATAGGCCATTGTAGCTCTAAAAATTGGAAGATTTTCAGGTTTCCAAAGGACCGATGCATGTTGTTAATTGCTTTAGTTAGCTCTAGCTGCTAAAAGTATTCCTATGAAATCATTTCATTCCATCTCTGTGAGTTTCATCCAAGTTTTCTGCTTTTTACTTTAATATTTTGCGTTTCATTTGTTAATTCAATCAGCAGCATGACGGTTCGTCTATTTCAAAATTATAAAAATACTGTTTAGGGTAAAAAATTTCTTTAACACTTCAATTGGAACAGAATCTGTCTGTGTCGGGCCACATTTGAAACGCATTATATTATTAGTTCAAGTCCTTTCCACTTGCGGTAGCACTTTACTCTATTTTATGCCGTCTTTTCCTTAAAAAATTAATGGGATCCGACTTCTGGCAAGTTTTCTTCATCCCCATCCTCACTTTGAAATGCTTCCTGCATTTCAAAATCCTGATCATGCTCAACATTCGATACCATCTTCTAATATAGAAGCGTCAAAGTTTTCTGCATCATCATCATCATCTGCTAATCTCTCACGTTCGAGGTCATTACATAATGCAGCTGCAATTCTTTCATAAAATGAAGGATTGGAGCGTGAACATGTCTGAAAAACTATATCCACCTCGTCAATCAATACCTCTTGATCCTGCATAATATTTTATAAAATAAAAAAACAGAACAAACATCTCCGCTTCTAAAATGAACCGATGAGCACGATGTATGCAAAAACACTGACAAATCAATTTCTTTGCAAAAAGAAATGACTAAAACAAAAAATGGATGCTCCCTACAAGAAAGAAGAGAAAGTAACAATTACAGTGTGACCAACTAGCAAACAACCACAAAGCAACAAAACACACAAAAGGGAATCCCGGAAAAAGTTCTCACAAAATGCACTGGGTCTGGCTGGACCCCAGCGTTGCACTTATGACTAGAATTTTAAATTTTAGGAAAAAAAGTGCTCACCCTGTATTTTTGATATATATTATTTTTTTAAATTGTTGGAAATAGTTCCTTAAAGAATTCATGCAATATGACATTGGTACGAAAATTATAAGTATTATAAAAATTAAAATGAAACCTAAAAGGGCCTGGCCACACCCCAATATTAATTTAAAAAGCAACAATAGCTAAAACTATTATTTTTATGAGAATAAACCGGTTATTTCTTAGCAATACCTTAAGCTTATAAGAAATAGCTTAGTTTTTATTCATTAGGCTCATTGGAAGATTTTGCGGTGCTAGACATCTTATGAACTTCGAGGATTGAGGATTGCTTAAAACATCATTAGGGTCAAGCACCCTGTTCTAGTTCTTATCCATCAAATCCCAGTTTCCACCAACTTAATGTACCATATTCAGGTCATAAAAAAATTCCCAAAATATCATTTAACTCTTCTAAAAATCTTAAAAAAAACTAGTAAGGTATATCTTCGACTCGGCTGAAGTAAAAATGCCCCCACGGCCGATTCGTAATGGTACAAAATCTTAAATTGATGCCCTTTTTGTATGAGCTTTCAAAAAATGTTACTATTGTGATGACGTCTAAAAAAAATTCATATCAAATTGTTTTCCTGCAAAGTTAAGACAAGCCTTTTTATTAAGTTTTCAATCAGGGGTTGTGTGGGAGGTGGGCGTGTTCTTGAGTGGTTGATACCAATTTTTCTAACACGCCTCAGTTTTGATATAAAATACACAAATACCGAACTTTAGTTTTGTAGCTTAAATATTAGCCTATTTATAGAGTTTTCACTATTATGGGCTATGTGGGATGTGGGTATGTTCGAAGGCGATTGACGCACACTTTTGTTCCACGATTTGGTTTTGATATAAAATACAAATGTATTAGGCTTGTGCGGAAATATGTTCGCGGAGCTATGTAGTTCCTTTAAAATTTTTAAAAATGTCTGTTTAATAAATTTATAAGGAAATCTGCTAAGGTTGAATAAATACAACAAGAACAATTTTATTCCACACAGTTGAATTATTTAAACATGTTCATATGCAGCAGTTGCCTCGAAAACCAAATATGTCCCGTAACTGTATAGTTCCGCCCGTTCGAATGTTCAATCAGATGAACAAAACAATGCGCAAAACAAGAGCGACGATATATCTTCTAATAGTTATTTTATTATGTTTCTCAATCACATTTTTACATGTTCGCGGAACCATTTAGTTCCGCATGTTCCATTTGATTGAATAAAAGCATGCTCAAAATGAAATAAACAGAGCGTTGCGCACAACAAGAACGACGAATTATCACCATTACATTTAATATATTAGTTCTTTCCTTCGCTCACAAACAACATCTTTGCACATGTAGTCGATAACAAACTTTGTCGGAACTATGTCGAGGGAACGATTGGAACTATGTCAGGCTGCGAACATAGTTCCGGGAACTAAACAGGTTCAGATGGACATTAAATAGAAGCCTTTTTTAGAGTTTTCAATTTCAGGAATGTATGGGTGGTGGGCGCGTTCGATGGTGGATCACGCCCATTTTTAAAACACGCCTTAGTTTTTATATAAAGTGAGTAATTAACTAATATTATTTATGTAGATTCGACAGAATACTTTTCATTTAGTTTGAAATTGGCATGTTAGTGGGTGGATAACACCCATTCTTCGTACACACCTCAGTTTAACATAGAATGCACAAATACCGAATATTAGCATCTTTAAAGAGTTTTCATTATTGGGTTGTATGTGAGGTAGTCGTGGTTTTCATCCGATTTAGCGCATTCTCCAACTTGATCTTTGTTTTTTAGAAAAAAGCTTAAATATTGAATTTCAGTACAATAGCTTCAAAATTACGGCTGTAATCGTGTCGACAGACACACTGACATGGCTTAATCAACTCAGGTGGTGATGCTGATCAAGAATATATAAACTTTTCTATACCTATAGACCAATTTGAAAAATATCGTCGATCCCTAAGTTGTTTAAAAAATTGGTCTACAGCAGACTAAATTTTCTTCTAAGAGAGATTATATCTCCTTTCCAACACGGATTTGTTACTGGAAAATCAACAGTTACTAACCATTTTGCAATTACGTTTATCAGTTTATCAGTTTTGAAAAAGGTTATCAGTATGATGTCATTTTCACTGAGTTTTCTAAAGCCTTTGACAAAGTTCACCATAGTTTACTTGTCGACAAACTTGGAAAAATTGGCTTTCATTCAAATACTTTGAAATTATTTAAGTCATATCTAATGAGCAGGGCTGCCACTCTTAAAGATTTTATTTTACCAAATTTCATGCAAAAATTTACCAAAATGAAAAATAATTTACCAAACACAAAAAATTTTATTTTTAAGTTAAATTTAAATACATTTTTTTTAAATTAACATATATTAAAGATTTCATTCACAAAACACAAAATATAAAACCATAAACTTAAAACGTATTCAATACAACAGAAGACATTTGCGGAATAATATTACATATTATTAAACTAACGTTAACAGTACAAAGAAATCATAATTATATATATATTAAAAATTAATGAAATCAACTAAATTAATTAGTTTACTTATCAAAAATGTTAATCTACAAGTAATTTGTTGGCAACCACACATAATAAGGTTTATTTTTTACCTAAGTTTAGAATCTTATTTAACCTAACCTGATTTTTATACCCCACGCGTACTGCGTAAGGGGTATATTAATTTTGTCACGACGTGTGTAACGCCCATAAGGAGGCGCGGTAGGTATAGAAAAGTGTATAAATATATTCTTGATCAGCATCACCACCTGAGTTGATTTAGCCATGTCCGTCTGTCTGTCTGTCTGTCTGTGGACACGATTACAGCCGTAATTTTAAAGCTATCGCAATGAAATTTGATATTTAAGCTTTTTTTTAAAACAAAGATCAAGTTCGAGAATGGGCCAAGTCTGATGAAAATTACGCCTACCTCCCATACAACCCCAATGATTAAAACTCCATAAAGAAGCAAATATTTAAGCTACAAAACTTAAATTCGGCATTTGTATAGTCTATGACAAAACTCAGATGTGTTAGGAAAATGGACGTCATCCACTTACTAACACGCCCACCTCCCATACAACCCTAATATTGAAACCTATATATAGAGGCTTGTGTCGAAGCTATATAAATAAAATTAAATATTTATAATTTTTATATAAAAATTAAGACGTGTGAGAAAAATGAGCGTAATCCACACACGAACGCGCCCACCTCCCATACAACCCCAAAATTTAAAACTATATAAATAGGCTTTTGTTGAAGCTACAACTGTAAAATTAGATAGTTATTCTTTTTATAATAAAATGAAGATGTGTTAAAAAAATGGGCGTCATCCACCGATGAACACGCCCACCTCCCATACAACCCATAATATTGGAAACTCTATAAATAGGCTAATATAATGTGTATATATTATATCAAAATTGAGGCGTGTTAGAAAAATTGGCATCAACCACTCAAGAATACGCCCACCTCCTATACAACCCCTAATTGAAAACTTTATAAAAAGACTTGTCTTTCTTTTGCAGGAAAACAATTTGATATGAATATATTTTAGACGTCATCAAAATAGTAAAATTTTTTGAAATCTCATATAAAAAGAGCTGCAATTTAAGATTTTGTACCATTGCGAATCGCCCGTGGGGGTATTTTAACTTCGGCCAAGTCGAAGACATACCTTACTAGTTTAAGAATCCGTTTCGCTTGAAGATGTTTCATCGCTTTCCACATTGGTCGCCTTCTATCTAATAACAAATCTAAATACAAATGACATAATCGCTTCGAATATCAATTTTAAGAAAATCGATTTATTAAAAATAAAAAATTACTGATCCATTTTAGCGATCCATCAATTTCTTCCCTAAGCCGACGATCTAAGCAACTGACAAATTCAAAATTTTTACATTTTGCTTTTCGTTCATTCGTGCAATTTTCACATGATGCGTTCGTCTTTATTTGAAAGATTATTTTCAATCATAACGGTGGTGCTTCACAATGAGCATGGTTGATATAATTTTTATACAATAATTTTTTTTATATGTAACTTATATTAATTTTTCATTAATTTTAAATTTACCAAAACGAAAAAAAAATTTCCATTTTACCAAGTCAAAATATTTTTACCAAATTTGGTAATATTTTACCAAAACGGCAGCCCTGCTAATGAGACGGACACTACTTATACGTATCAAAAATAAACATTCCGAAGTCATCCATATTACTTCAGCCTTCCGCAAGGTAGTCACTTAGGACCTCTTTTATTTTTATTATTTGTTAAAGACATTCATAAAATTTTGAAGTCGGGTCAATGCTAAATGTATGCAAAAGATTTTTTTCTCATTTAAAGCTTACAAATTAATACTTGGATCTAGAGTTGTATCTGAATAGATTACCAACTTGGTGCAAGGATAACTGCTTGCCTCTTAATATTGCGAAATGTCAATGTTTAACTTTTCACAGAAACTATAATCCATTAATGAATCCTTATAGGCTGCAGTGGCGTAGCTAGGGTTGGTGACACCCGGGGCGGAAACTAAATTGTGCACCCCTTAAGAAGGTTATAGTAAACCTCAAAAGAGTAATGTTTAAAAAATACCACGAAATTAATATAATTTTTTAAATAATAGTTTACAGTTTTAATTTGTTTGTTAAAGTGCAAATAAATTTATAAATATTTTAATTATTTATATAGTTTTTAAAATTCGGTTACAATAGACAAAATTTAAAAATAATCTCATCGATATTAATATATTTGATCATTTGAAAGATATGTTATTGGGTAAGTAACACAAAACTTAAAAAATTTCATTTAATTTCAATTATGAAGTATATCTTAATTTTTATAAAGCAGGATTTTCCGCAATCAAGGAATTTTTGAAAAATATTTTGTTTACGCAAAATTTTGATTTGCAAAAGTGAGTAAATCCCCAAAGATATATTTTGATAAACATTTTTCACTATTTCCATTTTAATTTTACAATAATTGTCGATGAATCCGACTACATGTTTTTGAATCAACCTCTACAAAAATTACATATTTTAGAAAAGATTTGGAAAAAAGCTTATAAGGGCTTATAAGTTATGCGAGGACATTTTACTGTCAGTAAACCACACAATATCAGTTTTAAATAATTGGAGAACTGTGTGAAGTTTTAAATAATTGGACTTTATGAAGTTATAAAAACTTAAGCTAGTTTTTTATAGAAAATTGTGAAAATTTTACGAAAAATTGTGCATAATTGAAGAAAAAACAGGACCTGGAAGCAAACCGTTGGCAAATTTTCCCTCATTAACCCTGAATAACTATAAATTTGAATATTTTTTCGAAATCAATCCATGTCTTCTATATAAAACTTAAGTGAAAATTAAAATAAAGCATTCAAATTCATTTATAATCTTTTTTCCTAAATTTTATAAACTTCTTTATAGTATTCTATATTCATCTCAGCTTCGACTTTGATAGACAAAGCTGAGGTCTGTAAGATTTGACTGCCCTATACTTGACTATTAATATCACAGTATCTCAACATTACAGTGATACCAAATTATTATCAGAAATTTGTTTCGTACTCATTATGTACATAATTCCCAAAGCAAACTAGCCCTGGCTGGACAAGGTCAAGAGTCATGAATGGCCAAAAAAGAGCTGACAATTACAAGAAATCTGTCGATGCTTCACATTCGGGGACTGAGAACAAAATTTAATTTAAATAATTAGTATAATTTTTAAGGAACTGTGCATCTTCTGTTAAAAACTCTATTTTTGACAGTTTTTGTTGGTTGATTTAATCATAATAATGATTACTTTAGTAAAGTTAAGGAGTCAGAAAACCATCTTAGAGCTTTTAATAGACATCTTCTACATAAAATAAAAAAAAACGTCAGAACGCCTTAAAATTGTTATAAAACGCCATGTATTTAATTTAAATAAAAAATTTAATGCATTTAAATCATAATTTAATTTTTCTTAGAAATTTTTTAAGCATGTAATTAGTTGAGTATTGATTTTTAAATTGTTTCATGTTACAGGATACCCAAAAACATATTACTATTAAAAATAATATTCTAGCAGATTAAGAGCTGTAAATAAGGTTTGTTTTATGATGTATTATCTTAGAACTTAGCAATCACAAAATCATAAAGCATATTTATTATTCTTGACATTTATGTCATGGGCACGTTTTTCTGTAAAGTTCAGGAGAAATGTATTGCTTACAAAATAACTGATGCCTCCATTCATATGAAAATCATGCAGATTTGCGTAAAATATTGGTAATAGAAATGTATACTATACGAGTAAATTTGAACACTTCTTAACCTGAAGAAGTAAAAAAACACGATTTTTTAAAAAATTTTATGGAATATAAAAAGAATGTAACATTATAATATAACATTTTTCTTTGTGTACTCTATCTTACTGTCATTAAAATTTGAATTGCATTTGTTTGGCAATTGCACCCCTAACCAATGACAAATTAAATTCCGAATTGACTTAGGTTTTAGTATGAGCGTTTGTTTATATTGAAACAAATTTCTTATTAAGCTGAAGTTTTAATAAAAACGAAGAAAAAAAATATTTGCATTTACTTTTGCACCCTTTTTATATTCAAAACATAAAACCGCAGTCATTAAAGTATTCTTATTATTAAAAAAAATCAAAAATTGTGTTGTGAAAAGTTCTTTTATCAAATTTTGCACCCCATTTTAGCGTGTACCCGGGGCGGACCGCCCCCCCTTGCTACGCTACTGATAGGCTGGATTAAGTTTTTCTATTAAGAATGACCGAAATGAAAGATCTAGGTGTAATTTTTGATCATAAGCTTAATTTCCATAGTCACATAGACTATTTGGTATCTAAAGCTAATTCCATGCTGGGTTTTATTACACGTAGTTCAAAAGAATTTAACGATACTTTTTCACTTATGTGCTTATACAACGCCTTCATTTGGTCAATTTAAGAATACTGCTGTATTATATGGGACCCTTTCTACGCAGTCTCATCTGATCAACCGTTTAAGATGGAACATAGAAATGCCGACATATAAAATGAGATGTTTACTCCTCGGTATTCTTCCTCTGAAATTGCGTCGAAAATATTTTGCCATAATGTTTATTCGTGACGTTATTTTTTATAACGTTATTTGTCCTAATTTGTTACTTCTAATGGGTTTTCATATACCCCCGCGTGACCTCCGATCACAGAACTTATTTCATATACCTTGCCATAGAGTAAATTATACCTGCAACGAGCGCGACAGAACTAGCTAATTCTGTCTACATGCACGTGGACTTTAATCCTGGCTTGAGCAGAATTGTCTTCAAAAATTGCTTGTGTTCCTACTTTAATAGTATTAGTAATACTTCTAGTATTTAAAATTTTTATAACTATATGAATAATGAAGATTTTCTAGATGGGCTAGGCTATAAATTAAAAAGAGCTGTTGTTCGTTTTGCTTGATTTATATATGTCAATATTTCGAGTAGAATTTCAACCCGTCTTCAGGACTAAGGACTAAATAAACACAAGTTTTTCATTACAAATACAATAGTCTGCCATAGTCTTATAAAGTTCACCAAAGAAGAAAAGAGTGACGGACATTTGCCATATCTAGACGCAATTGTTATGAAGAAAGGCAACATGATGAAAACGAACTGGTATCAACTTCCACTCCAAACATCCTATGAAAACTATTATAGGTACAGCTAAAAATTTTATAAACCGGTTTTTCAACATCAGTGACAAAGTTTTTCACAAGGACAATAGACTTTGAATTATTGACACACTCAGCTTAAACGACTTTCCAATACAGACTATAAAACGCCTACTTAGAGAGCATAAACAACAAAATAAAAACAAAGAAAAACCAGAACCCAAGCTTTATAAGGGAGTAACATATGTGCCTGGACCCACGAACAACAGACATTTATAACAAAAACACGTACCTTATGGCCCCTAAAACAAATAACACTTTGCGAAAACTATACAGCAACACCAAAAGTAAAATAGAAAAGGTGGACAAACACAACTTAATTTATGAAATCAAGTGTAAAGGTGACGCGAATCCAATGTATGCGACAAAGTATATGTTGGAACAACTAAGTCTAAATTAAGGACAAGGATATCTGCACATAAATCAGAATCAAAAAATGACAAAAAAACAGCACTTGATGCCCATTGCATACAAAAGGGTCATTAACCGGAATTTGAAAACACAAAAAATTAACAACATGAGAACAATTATGCCCGAAGATACACGATTGAGATGTTGCACATCATCAATATGCCCACACATTTAAGACTCAACTCAAAACAAGACACGGACGGCTGCGCACATATTTGTAAACTCTTGCTGAAGAGCCAAATTAGTAGACGATGACGCGAAGCTAGGCTTGCAGCGCCAAAATTATTTATCAATTTAAAATCTGTTTAAATGTTAGTATTGTAAAAGTTTTTTAATTTTCAAATTTGTAAAATGTTTTTATGTTGAATGTTAAAATTGAGTTTGTAATGAAAAATTCGTATTTATTTTAGTGCTTAGTCTTGAAGACGGGTTGAAGTTCAACTCGAAATATCGACAAATATAAATCAAGCAAAAAAAACAACAGCTCTTTTTATTTTACGGCCATAACCCATCTAGAAAATCTTAATTTAGAAGAAGTCCGATATTAACTAATTATACGAATAATGTTAAGTCAAGTAGTCAGTAAGAAAGATTAGAATCCGTTGATGAAATGAATTTAAGTAAATAAATAAATTAAAATAAGGATTCGTTATATTGAAAGTACGTTAAATCGGTGTTCATTGAATTTGAACTTTTAAGGAAAGATTTTCATTTAAAAACTGTTAAAATTAGATATTGATGCTTTGTAATAAGTCAACATGTGATTCCCTTACCAACATCACTCCGATACTTATGAAGTAAATGACAAGAAAACGTGTGCAAAACAAGAAGAAGACTTTGTATCAACATTATATTTGTATACAGTGACTAACGGTTGTTTGTCTTCTATAGACAAGTTTAATAGTTCTTGTCGTTGCTTCATGATTGAATTGCTTTTCATCCTTTCAATATTTAGTAATATCACTAATGTATGAAACCACAGATTGCAAATTGGGCTTCATTTTCTTGCCAACAAATCTATACTTACCAAATTAATAAAATTGCTTTGATATCCAAAAAGTTTCATCCAAACATGTTTTTATATTGAAACACATTGAATATATTTGACTTCAACTGCTCTTGTTTTAACATGACAGACTTATATCAATTACTGAAATAGATTTTCAAAGGTTATAGAATAATATTTCAACAAATAATATGTAGTTACGTAGTTATATATTAAGTGAAACACAAATAAAGCCAATTTGAAGGACTGTTATAAATATTTTTGATAGAGAAATTGGTTTGAAAATGTTGAAATACATAGTTTCAAAATTCAGACATTAAAGATGACATATAAGAACAACTTTATATGACAATCTGCAACTTTTTAATTGAATGATTTGAAAAGAACATTTCAATAAAAACATAACCTTTAATAATTTGATAACGTTAGCAGTTTTCTAATAAATACAATTTCAGTTGTCGATTTCGGCCTAAGAAAAATTGAATTTTTGTTCCTAAATAAACATTGAATCTTCAGCAAATAAGACGAAAAAGTGTTTAAAGCAATAAAATATAATAAAACGCAATTAACTCTCATGAAACGCTTTTATACTAAAGAAATTTATTTAGAAAAGCTTATCAAATAAAAATTTATGGTTAAGTGTTAACTCCTGAAAATATTATGGAATAAGAGAAAAAGGATTAAATATTTTTAAATGCTTCTCAAATTCAAGAGAAAGATGAATTCATAAGAATTAATTAAGAAAGATAATTTCAATAAATTTATATATTATTTCTAATTTGATAAGATAAACAATTTTTTAACAAATGAATTTTCATTGCAGACTGAAGACTTAGAAAAAATGTTTTCTTGTTCCTAAATAAACATTGTGTCTTCAGTAAATAATACAAAAAAAATTCTTTAACAAAATAAAGTAATCATGACCTAAGAATTTCATAAAACAATGTTTTATTAGCAAATGCAATAAGAAAACATCTAACAGCTTGAATAAATGTAGCAACAAAAACAATCTATGAATCATTCATGCTAAAATTAATTAATTCTATTTGTGGTTACTGCCAAAATTGTCATATTTAATAACTCATTTGGCACAAACATGATTTGTGTTGTTAAAAATTCCTTATTTTCTAAAACCTCTCTGTTGGGTCACTGATTGATGTAAAGGCTAGACCTACTTTGCATGCAATTATTTCGGTTTGGTGTTGACACAACCTGTCCAATTCATATGGCCAAAGTGTTAAAATCTCCTTAAAACCATAAAAAGGATTTACATCAAGCACATTATTGGCCATGATGATGATGATACCGCATCCGCAACGTGTTACCCCATTCTGGCTTATTCCAATGTTGGAATCTGGCGTTGGTCTGGTGTAAATATTGAATTTATATAAAATTTGTTGTTTCTTTCACAACGATAGCTTTTTGCTTGTAGGCCAATAGCTGCATCCTCATCAGCTAGTGTGCTGTTATGTTTATTTTATCCTGCTGTCAGTCAGAATTAATATTTTATTTTGAACTCTTGAATACTGAACTTGTTCGATGAAGAAATGATTTACATGAAGGTGATTATTTACGTTTTGGTTATTTTAACAGAATCTTTTATCTACATTTAATTTATTGATAACATGGGTAGAAAAGGTTTACTCGACAGGTACGTCATTTTATGTTTTCTATTGTATTGTGGTTATAAAGCAAATGCTTTAGATATTTTAGCAATTATTCAGTCCTTTATTTTTACAGTAATAGCAAATTAAACTTTGACCTATATTTTCTCAGCCAGTCACTGCAACTCAAAACATCTCACTAAAAGTACAAATGAGAAAAATAACCTTTTTCATATACTCTTGTAAATTTTCAACATGTCGCACACTAAATACAAAACAGTCACAACTCAAAATTTTTTTATACCGACTTTTTGTTATAAATCAATTCACAAAACACATATCTCAGTATCTTTTTCATTATATTCTTTATTAACTGGAAGAATGAAGTTTGTATGTTTAAATGAAAATTGCTTTTTTTCTGTAGGTTCAACCAAAGGGTTTTATTTTTCGCTTCTCCTGAAAAGTCATGTTTTTCGAGTTGTGACTGTTTTGTATTTAGTGTGCGATGTGTTGCCAAAGCTTTAGGCGGTCTCGTGTGCGTTAGTTTGCTGTTCACACATAAATTTTATACATGTGGTAGAGACTGACAAGCAACATCAATGGCTAGTTTCAAATTGGATATACATTGTGTTACACAGCATGCATACCCAATTGGAATCTTACGGTCTCATAATACCGGCTAGGCTTGGAATTATTTCTTCTTTATTAATATTATAACTTTATTATTATATTATCTTTATTTTTATTAATATTATATGAGAGAGATGTAATTATAAATTAAAAAAAACGCAATATTTTTATGAAAAGAGGTAATCCAAAGTACAAATCCATTGATTTTTATACATCCATACATACTGCGTAATGGGTATATTAGCAAGCGTGGCAGGTATCGAAAGTATATCTGTGTAGACAAGGAATAACAACTAAACTCATTTTCAAAATTTCAGAAGAGCGTTTTTAAAATTAGAAACGCTGCCTTGTAAAGGGTAACCTGACTTTTGCTGTTTAGATTTGATGACCTCAAACATTTAATTTTCAAGGTACAACCATTAAAATTTGCGTACTAGTGTATTTCGTTGCGAAAAAACGCAATGAAAATAACACTTGTCACTTTGTCCTAACTCGACTTTAGCGGTTATTCCTTGTCGACAGATATATACAGTTGCGGTTAAAATAATATTCGTGCCAAATATGAAAAGTGATCCAGCTCGATATTTTGTAAACAAACCTTTTCTTACTCGCCTCAGCTGTTATATACCGTTAAATGGTGAGTAAACAATCTGGTCACATGATCTTGTAAACAACAACTCTTTGTTGTTTTTGTAAATTTACTTTTATTGAGAATTGATGTAAATTTGTGCGGTCAAAAAAATAGTAGCGTTTTATTAATACATACAAAACTTGAAAAATTTCGCTAAATTATTTTATAAATACGCAAAAAAGTAAGTATTGAGCTATTATCCATCAGTTTATATAAAAACAGAATTTTGTTGTGACATATTTTTCCAGAAATGGTACGAGAAAAACATTATTCTGTTGAAAAATGGGAATTGATAAACAAATTTAGTTATGAGAGCAAAACATACCAAGAGGTTGAAAATCTGCTCAAATGTTCACCAACCACGATTTGCAATGCCATAAAATATAATTAAAACTAGAGACACGTGGACGCAAGACAGTTATGACGGTGGAATTGATTCAACGAGTGGTACGGTACTGTAAAGCCAATCCATTTGCATCTGCAGTAAAAATATAAGAAGAGTTTAATGTTGCGCAAGTGTTCGCGCTTTACGTAGACTTCTTACTGAACAATATTTGAGTACGCCTGGTCCTCGTAAAGTGCCACTTTTATCAAAGAAGCATGTTTAAAAAAGGATTCAGCTCGCAAGAGGTCATTCTTTGTAGCCAAATGAAAAATGAAGGCACATTTTATGGTCGGACGAGTCCAAAATTGTAATGTACGGTGGTAAAGGGTCTCGTCAATATGTTCGACATCCCAAAAATAGTCAGTACAACCTGAAGTACGCCACAAAAACCATTAAGCACGGTGGTTTCAAAATTATGGATTGGGCATGCTTTTCTTTTCATGGTGTTGGTCCATTTTATTGTATAGAAGCATTAGTAGATCAACATTTTTAGGTCAAAATGTTACAGGAAACTATGCTCCCGTATGCCCAAGAGAAGTTGCCGCTTATATGGTATATATACTAATTACAGCGAACGTGTACACATCAATGACAGTAATACTTATACGATTCAAGTGACATATTTTTTAAGTACATAAAATATGGACACAGTACCAGTGATGCCAACCACACGGAAATTACGGATATTTCTACGGATATTTAAGCCTTGCACAGATAAACAGACAACGGCGACAAAATAAGGTAAATCTATGGATTTTTAAGAATTTCGCACGGATTTCCGAGGATTTTCAAGGATTTTTATATGTTTATGTGAATTTAATGTCAACATTAATTTGAACGGTAAATAAATTTGCGTATCACTCAAAAATATGTTTTCTTAATTTGTTACAACTTTGGGGTTATCAACACTTGCAAATAATAAAAATGTGCAGCCATCAAAGTTGGACATGTAAGTAAAGTTGGCATCGATTTAAATTGCGACCAAAAATTAATTTTATTTTTGAACATTTTTCGTATAATTGAAGTTTTGTATAATTGAATAAAAATTGTTAGAATTATAAGCACAAACGTCCGAAGAGAAATCAATAAATGATTCTTCTAAAACTTTAAACGCGTTTTTCTCGAAAAGTGCTGTTTGAAACCGGTGGACAGCATTATTCAAAAACTATAATAAGGAGCGCTACCAAATTTATTTCACTTGTAAAGGAAATACCATTGCTACTTTTAAGGTAAAGTGCTGTCAAAGTTGGCCCGTGGACGAAATAGTCCAACGACGAAGTCGGAGAAATTTTTTCCATTTTAAAGTTAATAGAAACATTATTTTTTAGTTTAGGCTTACTGTCAAAAACTTGGTTTTTGTAAAGAAAAAATAAGTAGTTTGTTCATTAATTTGTTTTTTGTTGCTTTCAATTTTACCAAATTTTCAGATTGCAAAATAATTATACTTTTTTTGAACGCAACCAAATCTAGATACATTTTTTCGAAAGTCAATTAAATGAAGAGTTAATTTCTAAATTATTTCTTTCTTCATATCTGTTTGGTTCCGAGAAATCCCAAAATGCTCGTTTTTCGGTGTACTAATATTGCTAGCGTTTCTCTGTTTAAATATTTTATAAATATAAATTAATCGAGAACGGCGCAGGGTTAACCCATTTTAGTTCCCTACTCGATTTTTCAACCATTAACTTTAAAATTAATTTCTGGAAAAAAAATATTAAAAATGTTTACAAATTCTTTCCGCATAGTTTGGTTAAATAGATATTCAGAAAAAAATAACAATTAAAAAACTTTCCAATTTACCTGAACAAGTAACATTTTTTTCAGAAATTAATTTTAAAGTATGTAGGTGGTAGGAAAATCAACCAGCGGACTAAAATGGGAACCTAATGTCGAATGTGAGTCAGTGGGAGCCTCGTTTCAGGCGACTTTTAGCGTTTTTTTATTTTTAATGATCATAAAATGTTTATAAATATTTGATATGTTTTTACTAACTTTAAACTTATGTTCCTCCAAAATGAAAAAAGTTTTGAAGTTTTTTGTGTTCTTTAGTTTAAGACAATATGTTTTATGTTATGTTTTTAACTATTTTTACTATTAGTTATATTTTACATTGTTTCTTACTTTTTATAAGTTCAATGCAAATTTTTTAAAACAAATACAAAGAATATTGAAAAACGGCTTTAATTGTGAAATTTATTAGCTTTTAGTTTTAAAATAGAAAAAACTATACAAATTTGCTTACACGGATTTACACGGATTTTTTATGTCGCATTTGCGGATTATTACTCTCTTCGGGTTGGCATCACTGCACAGTACACGTATCGGCACACGAGTTTGCTGTTTTATATCATTCGTTTCTTGATTTTCAAATAAGCAACACCTCTAAAGCCTGTAGAAAATCAGAGCGGGAATTAGTTTACCCACTGTACTCTAGAACAAAAGCGATGATTGGATAAGAAATAAATGGCTGGGTTTCTATAAGTAATTGCGGATTATTTTGTGAAAACTAGTTATTTCTTTATTAAGTTATTTATTGCATTTGGGCACAGACATGAACTGTGTATATATTCAATACTTGAAATTATTAACAAAAAATATATAATGAATTTTATGCATGTACTCACTACATAAAATTATATATTTTACATATGTAATGAGTAAATTATGTATGTACTCATTATATAAATATATACACTAAAAATATGTAATGAGTAAATTACGTATGTACACATTGCATAAAATTATGTACTCCAAATATGTAATGAGTAAATTATGAATGTACTGAGTACATGCAAATTGTATGTTAGAATAATATACTGATCGCAAATGTTCTACATGACTTTATGTAATGAGTCAATAATCTATTTAATACGTACATAAGAACTTTACTTTTTACATAAAATTGTTTGTAAAAGTTTGCGATGAGTACAGTCTGAATGTACTCACTACATACATTCATGAATTCACTACACATATTTATGTGTTGAGTACATAAAATTCTTTATTGACTACACGGTTAAAAATTTTGGACTAGTTTTTAATCCAAACTTTGGTTTAAAGGAATTTTTAATCCTAAAAGTACTATTTTGTATTCCATATTTTAGTTTTATTTTTTATAATAAGAAAAAGTTTAAGTTTAAGACTATTTTTGGACTACAAATTTGCATTAAGGTAGTATTTTCAGGAAAAAGTATTTATGTTATTAAATAGCTGAATTACAATGCAGCAGTGGCAGTGGCAGCGGCAGTGATCAGCTGTTTCGTGTTTTACTGCCTGAAAATTACAATCTGGCAGTGGCAGCGTCAGCATTAAAAGCAGTGAATGTGGAATTTTTCTTAGTAGTTTAATTATTTGCATGTTGGCAATGAATTTAGAAATAGGGCTAACATCGACAGAACTGCTTACTGCAACTGCTGCTATGTCAGTTTCACCACTGAACAACAGTATTCCTAAAATAACAGCTGATCAATGCCACTGCCACTGACGCTGCCACTGCCGCATTGTAATTCAGGTATAAGATTGAAAACTTCTTCTACTACGAAATTTAAGCTAAATACATTTCTGAATGTTGTTAAAGCATTATTTTTTATTAAATGAAACAAATTGAAATTTATTTTTTATTAAATGAAACAAATTGTTTATTAAAATCAGAACCAAAATATTATTATATACATTATTACAGTAAACAGTGTTTAAACCTTTGTGGATTAAATAGTTATCCTTTTCGGATTACAATATTTTAAACTTTTTTGGACTAAAATCTAATCCTTTTTGGATTATAATACTTTAAACTTTCTGTGGACTAACAATTATTCCTTTTTGGATTAAGAAATTTTAAACTTTTTGCGGATTAAAAATAAATCCTTTTTGGATTGAAAAATTTAAAACTTTTCATTGGATTAAAAAATAATCTTTTTTTGGTCGTGTCCTATATGTAATCCAAAAAAGATTAAAATTTAGTCTAAGATTTTTAACCGTGTACAGAACCGCTTAAAAGCATTATGTAGTCAATAGAGATTTCAACATGTACTCAATACATGAAAAATGTAAAATTTTTGTGTGCAGAAAACTATGCTATGAGTACATAAATTTATGTATTGAGTCCATAGGTTTTTCTGTCTGTGTACTTATTGAAATTTAATCACTGTTTTGAAAGTTCATGTTTGGCCGTGTGTGCTGACGTGAGCGTCTAGTACTCGACTGTCCTAAATTCGAATACCGGAGGGCCAACAAAGAATTTTTATTTTAAAATATTTTTTTTTAAATAAAAAATTAAATATGCATGTTTTTTTTCAAGATTGGAAGCAACCTATTTGAAGGATATTTTTGACCAGACAATTAATGAAACAGAATTATTATTATTTTAATTATTAGATTACAATTTCTGATACTTACACAGCTAGAGTTTGAACCCATGTCCCCGCATGACAGTCGAACACTCTTCCACTGAGCTATTGGCAACGATAATATAAATATAGCAAAATACATTTAAAAAATATTGCTTAGAGCAGACAGCCATTTCAGTGTTTTGAAATAACAGCGTCCGACTGTTAATATTACTGTTGATATATTTCTGAGTGTATAACTTATATGTAACATGCTCACCTTACCCAGTAAATACCCAAAAGTCCAGCATGTCAGCAGCTTCCCAGAGGATGAACAAGTCATCACTTATTTTGTTGTTCTCAGAGTCAGCTCAATTGAAGTGTTTTTTTTTTTTTACTAACATGTAATGTAAAAATTTCAATGGTGCTTTCAACTGACTTGCAAGCAGGCAAAAAGGCAAGCACTCAAAAAGGCATAAAAGTTCCAGCACAAAGATTTTACTTATATGCCTCTGTACGTGGCATTTTAGGCACAATTGTGCTTTTGATTTCAAAAAACTAGAGTCCGACCGATTATTCGGCTTCGGCTTCGGTAATCAGCATAATCGGCCTATATTTTGATCTTCGGCTTCGGCTTCTGCTTCGGCCGAAATAGCCGATTATTTTTGCCGAATATTATCGCTTTGCTAAACAATTTTTTTATAAGTTTTTTTAATTTTTTTGAATTATTCAGTAAACATTTGAAACATTGTTCATTGTTCATTTCATTTCATTGTTCACTTTGTGTTTCTCTCCTTTTCTGTTCTCTCATGAGTTGGTGTTCATCCGACTGTTACGTTTTCGCTTTTGTTATGGACTGAAATATAAACGTTAGAAATTTTCGGCCAGATTTCAGTTAGTATTACATTTCTGTAGCTTTTCTCGACTAGATCGAAAATATATTCAATTTTCTTCTACTTTATCCTGACGTCAATAATTCGATTACAGAAAAATCCGAATTTTGCAGAAAAACTCTTACGTTTAACTCGAATTCAAGGGGACTTTCAAAAAAGTTTATTTTAATGTTTAATGTTTAATGCCTTTAAGTTGAATAAAAAACAAGATA
Organism: Tetanocera ferruginea; assembly: GCA_958299015.1. NCBI lineage: Eukaryota > Metazoa > Arthropoda > Insecta > Diptera > Sciomyzidae > Tetanocera > Tetanocera ferruginea. The sequence goes on along the minus strand of OY282643.1, from coordinate 71,283,818 downwards.
TCATTTTGAAAAATTATATATATATTTTGTAGTAAAAAATCACACAAAAAATATTTGATTTAATTTTTTTTGATTTTTTTTTCTACAAATATGGCTACTGGAATTATTTTAAAAAAGCATCAAAAAACCATAACGGGCATGATTACAACTCACTGGAACATCGGAAAAAAACAAAGAACGGGGTTTTTATCAGCATCAAAACCGCCATGGAATGAACTAGAAGAAACAAGTTTGGTCAAAAAATAACAAAATGGCGGCGTTTTTTCAAAAATTGACAAGTTTTTTTTGGCCAATATTGGCCAAAAACTCAAAAACTATAGAACCGATTTTTCTGTCCGTAGTTCATGCCATGCATCGACAAGTGTAAAACAAAATATTAAAATTTCAATTTAAGTAAATGATTCTTTAAACAAATTCCTGTAGCAATACATCTGATTAAAATAATAAAAAAAAATTTTTTTTTGAGTAGTTTTTTTTTTAAAAAAAAAATATATTATTAATTTTTCAAAACGATATCTTATTTTCTATTCAACTTATACGCATTTTAAAACATTAAAATAAAAAAATGTTTGAAGGTGTTACGTCCCCTTAATGATTTCAGTAAGTTTTTTGTACTGAAATTAATATTAAAGGTGGTTATATTTTAAGGGCCGATGCTGATTTTGAATAAAACACAAATTATTCAAATATTACTGTCTTTTCTTTTTATTATGATAAAATTGGTATGGTTCAATTATGTATTAAACAAAATATCGGCCAAATGGCTGCCGTGACCTCGGCGGCACACCTCCATCCGATGGTACAAATTTTCGATGACGCTGAGGCATAATTGAGGTTCTATGCCGCTAATGTGCCGAATTATCTCATCCTTTAGCTCTTGAATTGTTGCTGGCTTATCGACGTACACCTTTTCATTCAAATAACCTCAAAGAAAGAAGTCCAACAGTGTCAAATCACATGATCTTGGCGGCCAATTGACATCTCCACCACGTGAGATAACACGGCCATTGAATTTGTCGCGCAAAAGAGTCATTGTTTCGTTAAGTGGCAAGTGGTACCATCCTGTTGAAACCACATATTGTCCACATTTATATCTACTAATTCGGGCCTTAAAAAGTTCGTTATCATCTCACGATAGCGAACAACATTCACAGTAACTGCCTGACCGGCCTCATTTTTGAATAAATACGGCCCGATGATGCCGCCAGCCCATAAACCGAACCAAACAGTCACCCTTTATGGGTGCAATGGTTTTTCGACAATCACTCTTGGATTATCATTCTCCCAAATGCGGCAATTCTGCTTATTGACGAATCCACTGAGGTGAAACTGTGCCTCATCACTGAAAATGATTTTCTTCGAAAATGATCATCCACTGTTGCTATTTCTTGAATAACTTTAACGCGTGGCTCGATTATGTATCTTTCCATGGTTCAAATTGAGTTAGTCTGAAATGGAGAAATGCCAAATGAAATGCAGAAAAAACTTGACGTTAAGGTGTGGTTCACATTCAACATCGGCCCTTAACAAAAGCAAAGAATAACTTTATAATTTTTTACTTGAAAACATTTGTTTTTTCTTCGGCTTCGGCTTCGGCCTTCGGCCGATTATTTCCATTTTGCCGAAGAATCGGCTTCGGCTTCGGCTTCGGCAAAAATTCACGTTCGGTCGGACACTACAAAAAACTATTGATTGAAATTAAATTTTTTGTATTATTTGGGTGCAGTCGATAGAATTTTGGTGTTGTGGATTGCGCTGAATGAAAATATATTTTTGATAATTGATACCTTCGCGGTGGCCGTGGCATGCTTGTTAAGTGTGTGGCTTTGAATGCCTGGAGCCCGAAATCGAATATCACTCGCGGCAAAAGTTTTTTCAATAAAAAAATTTTCTGATCTCTGCAGACAATGGCAAACCTCAAAGAGTAAATAATGCCATGTAAAGCTTCTTGAGAACATGAACTTCAGCCGTTCGGAGTCGGCATAAAACATGTAGGTCCAGTTCTCGGTCAATTGTGTGCAAACATTTAATAACTCACACAACACAATTTGATCATAAGAAGCTCGGTCTAAGTTCTATCAAGGGCGTTAATGGCCAGTTTGTTTTATATAAATTTTTTATTTAATATTTAAAAAATTTTAAACGACGGTAATATTAACATGCAGTCACAGGACACCAGAGTTCATATATTTTGTTCTAAAATTAAATATTTATTTAGACAAATTTGCCGAATTTTCGTTGACTTTAAACAATCAAATACAGGTGGAGAATGTTTATTGTGGAACTGCAGAGGAAATGTTTTACAAATCAAAAAGATATCAGAATTTTTTTATTTTAGATTTCGAAAGAGTTGTACTAAAATTTTATATTAAAGTAATAGTGTGTACTTAAGTTACTTAAGAAACATGATTCAATATTTCTCTCCAGAACTCGCTGTGCTCTCTGAAGAAACGAATAGCATTTTGTCATTATTGTTACACTTATTTCCAGAGAAACAAATTTCTCATATCCTGCAAGACCCTTAAAATTTGAAATTTTTATTTAGACCATTTTTAATTTTTAAATTACTCTATCTTCCATAAAGAAAGTGCGATAAAAGTGTTCGCAAAACCGTTATATCAATGTGAATAAGTTAGTCTTACATTAGAGCGTCTTTAGAGATTCGTCCTCTATACTTTTCTTAAAAATGATAAAATTTGAGTTTTGACAGTTTTCTACGAAATGAGCACGCCGTATTAAAATTTGGCACTATTTTGTTGTAAAAAGCACTCTTTTTCTCTCTAGTAAGGCACAATCTCAAAAGGTCCAATTCCATCCCTGCTCTTTACTGGTAACATAAATTTTCATATTCCATTATCGAACTTAATATGAACATGAAAATTAATTATCTTCTATGTACAACTTGTTGTTTTAAATTAAGTCAACCCAACCCTGATTAACGGGTAAATCAAAAAATGTTTTTTAGCTTTGAACCAAGGATTTCAGGTGTCAAAGCTATTCAGTCAAGTCTTCCTTGGTTTGGAAATGGGGAGATAAATAAGTAGAAGAGAAAGTGAAATCAAGAGAAACAAGTGTAGAATGTTAAATGTGTGGTGGACTGCTATATCAACATGCTTATTTGAATCTGAGGCAAGTGTTATGCCTTTACTTCAGTCAATTCAAGTTATTAAGCAGTCTCATTCAACAAACATCTCTACCACCAACTACAACTTCCAAAGTCGAATATATTGATGAATTTTTAATTTCAATTGACTAGAAGTGAGGAAAGAATTAAAAAAAGCTAAAAGCGTAGGATCATGGCTAGACCGTGGATTCGAACCCAGAACCTCTGGGTTAAAAAGATTAAATCAACCTTAATTGTTTAGTGACGGCCATGGACGCTCGTGCTTATTGCCATCATTTCTCTGCAGGCAATGGTGGACCTCAGAGAGTAAAAATTGTCATGTAAAGTTTGTTGAGAAAATGTACTTTAGCCGTTCGGAGTCGGTATAAAACATATAGTTCCAGTTCTCGGTAAACTACGTAAGCACATAAATAACACTTACAACACTGCTTTGAAGGACTGAAATGGTAAATTTTCTTGTTTTGCTAATTGTTTAAGGTAGATGTTTGAAAGTAGTGTAGAAGCAGTTTGTTTCCGAAAGTAAAGTTGATACTTTACTTAACTCACCTCACTGCCTTAGGTGATATAATTAAACACACATATTTTGAATACTCCGTCATCAAATTTCACAAATAAAGAAAATAGAGCTGCAAGAAAGCAATTAATCCAATGTGAATCATAACTTCAACGGTTAATTAATTTTGTTTTTAGAATGACCATCAAATCACCACAATTAAGAAACCTTATAACACGGCTTGGCACACTATCAAAACTAACACATTAATTTATATATTTTTATAGGCACCAGTCAAGGTGCCACAAAAAGTGCTAACCAACAATTAAATCCGCGGTTGCTCTAATTATATCCTAAATATAATTGTTTATAAAAGCTTCTGGCGTAATACCTTTGGTGCGAAATTTTCTCTCAAAAATTTTTAAATACCACTTGTTTGGAAGCCTTAGCCAACCTGCTACGAGAAAAAAATAAACTTATTATTTACGCTAATCTGTCAGAAACAAAGTTAGACTAATTTTTCAAAGTTTTGAATAACATCGATGCTGAGCAATGATTGCGTGCTGCACGAAACACTTGAAGCAGTTGAGTTCAAGGCTAGGTTTTAAAATTAATCGACTTGAAATGGAAAAATAATGTTTAAAACTTGTGGTGAATTGTGATGTGGAAAGATTTATTCAGCTTAAGCTTAAACAAATCTAATATATGTATACAACCCTGTTCTAAACAGTTAGAAATGCACTATTTTTATTGTATTCTTTGTGTAAAATGTTTAAACTATTTTTCTAACAAAAATGTAAGAATTAATAAAGTTTTATTTATGCCTGAAATACGGGATTACGAAGCTACATCCACAGAAAAAATAACGTTACAAAGAAAAAATAACGTGATTACAAACACGTTGGTATGTAATGAAGTATTAAATTTTGATGAACACTCTAAAGCTATTTAGGCAGTAATTTTGTTTTCTATCATATCACAATAATTGAGAACTTACTATAAATGGACCATGTTTGTGTGCATAAGTCTTAACAGAGTATGATTTCACTTCCAAATTGCTGATTAAAATTATCAAGATTGATAGCCATCTTATTGAAAACGAATTTAACTTTTTAATAAGAACCAATAAAAATTTTCTTTTAACTCGGCATCCAAGTGAAACAAATTAAATAGCACAAATTCAGGCAATGTTATTGAAACTGTGCATCCGTCACAATCGATTTGTTATCGTCTAAAAAGTGCCAATTTAACTCGTTCAACGATTCGCTTACGCGATCCAATGCGCTGCTGCACTTTTACTGACATATTCACTTTCGTCTATAGTTGCTTGTTCGAGTTGCAAAAGTAAACAGTTAATTTTTCAATCCATTTCATTTGTAAATAATTGATGAATTTATAGCGGAATAGTGTAGAAATTCTCTAAAATGAGTTCATTCATTATTGATTAAGAAATTGTTTACGTTGAATGATTGAATTTGTGTATACTTTTAGGTCATGCAACCATTTTGCGGTTCCATCCTTTTTATTGTAAAATTATATTTATTATTTGGCTGAAGGACAATTATTTTGGACTTGACTGCAGGTAAAATACTCCTACAACCATGTTGGAGAATATCTGAGGTGATGAAGGCTTTACGGACATTAAAAGGGCATTTAAGGTTTCGTAAACTAATTAATAGTGGTGACAGTGGCAGTGGCGTACCGAGAGGCTAAGCCGCCCGGTGCGGATTCCAAATTTGCCGCCCCTCTCATATGCAATAAAAAAAAATCTTTGATATTAATATAGGGTGTTGTATGCATAGTTTTCACTTTAGAATTTGGTCTTTCATTGTGTTCAATTATATAAAAAAAATTCTAATATACATATCATTAACCTACACAGTAAAAAATATGTGGATAAATTTTATACTATTTGGTATAAATATAAATCAATTCCAAATATATTATAAAATTTATACCATAACATCGTATAAACCAAATTTATACAAAGTTGGTATAGATTTTATCCGAAAAGTGTATAAAATATGTTTACACCAGGTTGGTATACATTTTTATAAGCAAAAGTATAAAATCTTTTTAAACCACATTTGGTCACATTTTATAACAATATTGTATAAACATATGTGGCACATTTGTAAACATACATTAAATATGTTAATATGTGTTACATTTGAAGTCATAAATCAGGAATAATATTTAGATTTCAATTGATATATTTCATGATATATTATTTTTTTATATTTTCAAAAACAATTTGACAGGAAAAATAAAGAGTAAAATATTGTTCTCAGAAATTTGCATGTTTAATCATGTTGGCAGAGCTTCCCATTCAAGCGCAATATTTGTATATTTATCTGTGTGTACAAAAAAATATTCAACGGAACTATTCGTGCATTACATGATTATTGACTGAAGAACAAACGCAAACTGATTGCCTGCTAGCATCGCTGAAGTTCGGTAGTTTCGAAAACTCGACTTGTACGTGAAAGCCGAGTGGCTCCGTGAGGTTTTCGTGTGTATAACTGGAATAAATATGTGATTTTTATAAATTTATGGCATAAAGTTTATACTATTTTGGAATAAAATAGCTGTTTGAATGGAAATGCAAGTTTTATAATATTGAGTGGGATAAAACTTATAATAAATTTGGAATAAAACGACTTTATACAACAGAAATGTTATAAAAAAGATAAAATTTATCCTCAAACTTTTTACTGTGTATTTCTAATACGACGCAAGTTTGGAAAAAATAGAGCAAAACGCGCGCATGAGTCTATTTTTGCTCTCATTTATTCCGTGGTTTTGTTGTTCTATCATGTTTAAAAATCTAGAGCAAAAAGTCTACGAGAAACTTCAATCCATTTTTGCCTATCTCATTTCTAAACACTAATATTAAAAAAAAAATAAAACAAGTGACTTGAAATGCCTTGATTAGATTAAAATGGGTTACAACAAAACCAAGTTACTTCAGTACTTTTCAGCACTTTACTTAAACGAAGTTAAATTTTATGCGAAAAAATTCACTTCAAAATACCGCAATCGAAAAATTATTTCCAAAATTTATTGAAAATTTTTTCTTATTCACATCTTCTTCTTCAAACGTATCGAATATAATCAAAAACAGCGTACAATGTCGTCACTTGAAAACAATTTCGATTTAATTGAAAATTTGAAAGTAATAATCTATCAAAAATTATATGATAAGTTCCTTGAATTTTTTTTTGGAAATTATTACAAAAATATAAGTATACTCTCCAGTGATTTTTGCGTTAATAATGGAGAAAGTAAAATTGATTTTAGTCCTGCATCGTCGTACTATGATCCTGATTTTGATCCACAAATGAAAAAAGGTGACGAAGAAGAGCTCATGGACAATCATTTCATGGATACTCGATCTGAAGAGTCTCAAACAATCTTTTCCAATCGTACTACAAAGGATTCTCAAACATTCGTTTTCAATCGTGCTACAAAGAAAAGATTATTGCATCCAGCATACAGCAATTGCCGAAAAAAATGAAATGCAAAATTTTCAGAAAAACTCGAAAAGGATTATTGTAATTTTTTATAAAACTTCCATCGAAACCGATGCAAAATTTTTTTGAATGCACATTAGTTCATCAAAAAGACCTTCTGAAATTTTCAAATATGTACAATTAAAGGAAATCGTGAAAAACCCATCTAAAAAGAAGGATATTATAGATAAATTAATTCCTTTAATACATGATAACACAAAAATTAATTTTTGGGAAGATTTTAAGGAATGTACAGATTCTAAGGATCTTTCTATTGGTTTTACAAGCCATGAGTAAATACCAACATTCATGAATTTATTTATATGTTCCATTAATTTTGTTAAAAATAGTATCAAAAGCTTTTTTATTGAGTTTAATGAATAGATTTATATATAATTTACTTAATAAGATACTTGTGTAGATACTTAATTATAATAATAAGAAAAAAAAAAAAAAAACAAAAAACGAATTGGCCATTTCAGCCCTTGAAAGGACCTTAGGATCGATTGTGTTGTGTGTGTTATTAAATTTATGCACACAATTGACCGAGAACTGGACCTACATGTTTTATGCCGACTCCGAACGGCTCATGTTCTCAAGAAGCTTTACATGGCATTATTTACTCTCTGAGGTTTGCCATTGTCTGCAGAGAGGTGGTGACCGATCAGAAAAATTTTTTATTGAAAAAACTTTTCGCCACGGCTGGGGATCGAACCCGGGCTCCGAGCATGCTAAGCCACACACTTAACCTGCATGCCACGGTCACCAACCAATAATAATAAGATACTTAATTAAAATTGTAACAAATGTTCAACTTATTTTCTAAACAATTGTGTTTTAATTGATATTATACAACAAAACCAAGCAACTTTAAAGTTACTTGATTTTGAAAAAACAGCAAAGAATAAAGTGTTCTAAGAAACATATAAATGTTTTATTTGCTTTTAAGTAACTTCATAGTTGCCTGGTTTTGTGAACAAAAAAAATCGTGTTTATATGAAATGAAAAAATATATGACAAAAATTTTCTCAGTATCTTAAGTTCGACTGAATTGTTAAAAAACTGCAACGCAAAATAATTTGGCTAGCACAAGTTTCAAAAATTTCGAAACTTAACTCTTAACTCTTCAATAATTTAACTCTTCAATAATTTGAAAAAACTTAAAAATCGTATATACGGAAAGATTATATCCTATAACACAATACCTCAATTTCTCACAATTTTCAAAAAACAAGTTACTTGGTTTTGTTATATCACGGGAGATTTCTATATTTACTAAAATATAAATATGATATATTGACATCTGAACAAGTATTTTTTAAGGAGTAACCTGGCATAATAAAATTTTGTCATTGCATACACACTATACTTATACCCTACAGTTGAAAATAAAATTTATTTATGATATATAAAGTGGTGAACAAAACATATAAAATTAAAAGCGCCATGAATTTTTAAAAAAATTCCATCAGCAGTATATGTGATTAAAACAATAAAAAATTTTTTTGCGTAATATTTTTCCGAAAAATATATTTGTAATTTTTAAAAATTATATCTATTTTTATTGAACTTATACACATTTTTAAACATTAAAATAAACAAAATTTTGAAGGCGTCAGGTCCCCTTAAACGTTAATAATCGCTATTATTCCAATGTTGACTTACGCCATATTAGAATTAGGCCAACGATAAAAAAGTTTATTCCTTAATGACACCGAAAAGGAAATTTATACAAATACAATTTGTTTTATATAATATTTTATTAAATTATTATTTTTCTTGTTTTTTTATAAGCAAAATCGGTAATTACATTTAGGGTGCTCACAGTTCTGTATTATCTGCTCTGTTTACTTTGCCGTTTATTAACTTTAGAACATTTTAGCACGTGTTAACTTTGATTGTTTTTGTTTTACGTACAAACTTGAGATACCACTTGTTGCTAAAGTTATCTCATAATTCTTCCTTTCCGTTCATTCGAGGCATGTTTATGAAAAAATTTCAAATTTTTGAAAACTATTTTTGCAATTTAGCTCCAAAACACAAAAAAAGGTGCTCACAGTTCGATCTAAATATCTTTCTAAAGTTGTCAGGTGTTAACTTTAGAAGCAAACTGTGAATTCCCTAATTGTCAAAGTCTATTTCATTACTTTACTTGTATTCCATAGATAATATGGCAAGATTTTGTAGGCGAGAAGTACTCATTGTAGTTCTAATGTAGGTTTTTATGAATAAAAGCTTAGAATAAAGCTTAAAAGTATAACAATGGTTGGAACTGCGTTTTCTAGACTTAATTTAAAAATAAATTTTAAAAGTTCAAGTGGACCTTTCATACAAGAATCAGTTTCTTTGTGAGCAATAGAAACAATATTCTGAAGTATTTTTCTCTCAACGAGAAACTCTTCCTTGTCAATTTCTTCGTGACAGAATTCATTCAGTTTACATTCCAACTTATTATTCAGGAGAATCAAAGGAGTAAGAATTGCGTATTTTTCAGCAAAAGCATGAAGCTGCTGAAACCTTGTGGTCATTTCTCAAAATCAGTTCTTCAAAATTAATTATTAAATTATTAAATTAGAAAATGACCTAAATCAGTTTAGACCACGCCTAACTTCTCTCCAAAGTGATTTTATTAAAACAGTGAAATCCCTTAAAAAACCAAAAAACATTATAAAAGATACGACTTAAAATTATACGCATAAGTCTTATTTCTTAATATGCACTCTGAACTTACAATTCGCCATAATCAAACGAAAATTCCGCCTTTCTCCCACACTCAACACATCAAAGCACAAAACAGCTATTTTTACCAAATATACCTAAGTTGAAAAACGTTATTCTGTTAAACCACTTTTCTACTGGGCATTTCCACCGATAAGTGAAAGCACTTAAAAACTCAAAAAAATTTGAGTTACTCGAAAACACCAGTTATTCAATGCTTGTTTCAAGTCGCAGCCGAGTTATTCGAAAATTCAACTACTCGCACATGCCTAAATATTATGTCTTTTTTTATTTCTTTGGCAACTAATTTTGAGACTCGAAAAACGATTTTACATTTTGGTTGTGCTCAATACGAAGCTCATAAATATAGTTGCATTCACTGTGGTGGCCAAATTTATTCATTAAGTTTAGTTCTTTCTTTTGTTTGTACACCTTAAAATGATAATGTACACATATTTATTTTGTAAAAGGCTTTATTTAGCTTCAGTGCCGCCCCTAAACTAGTGCCGCCCGGGGCGGACCGCCCCCCCCGCCCCCCCCACGGTACGCGGCTGGACAGTGGCATGCATGTTAAGTGTGTGGCTAAGCATGCTCGGAACTCGAGTTTGATCCCCAGGGGCGGTGAAAAATTTAAATTAAAAAATTTCATTTAAAAAATTTCTGATCAGTCACCAATTCTCTGCAGACAATGGCAAACCTCAGAGAGTAAATAATGCCATGTAAAGCTTCTTGAGAACATGAACTTTAGCCGTTCGGAGTCGGCATAAAATATGTAGGTTAAGTTGTGTAGGGTCAATTGTGTGCAAACATTTAATAATACACACAACACAAATGGTCATAAGAAGTTCGGTCAAAGTCCTTTCAAGGGCTGAAATGGAAAATTTGTTTGTTATGCCCTAAACCTGAAAGGTGAGGTTATATTAATTTTGTGCAAACGTTTGTAACGCATAGAACGAAGCGAGTCCGGTATAGAAAAGTATATATATTCTTGATCAGCGTCACCTCGTGGGTCGAGCTATTCATGTCCGTCCGTCCGTCCGTCCGTCTGTGTGTTGCCCGTAAACACAGGATTAGAAGAAGGAGTTGAGATAATTGAATGAAACTTAATACACATGATCACATAGACCCAAGGATCTGCACTATTGAATATTTTTGGAATCCGCCCACGGACACGCCTACCTCCCGTACAACGCAAAAATTGAAAACTGCATAACTCAGCTCATAGTTAATCTCAAACAATAAAATTTGGTGTGTATGTGTTTTACATCAACACAAAAATGTCTTCGAAAAATGGGTGTCATCCATTTAAGGACATGCCCACCTCCCATACAATCCAAAAATTGAAAACGCAATAAATAAGCCTCTGTATAATCTACAGAGATAAAATTTAGCAGGTATGGTATTTATGACAAACCAAAAACGGTTTTGAAAAACGGACGTCATCCGCCTACGGACACGCCTACCTCCCATACATCCCAAAAAGTCTAAAACTCAATAAATAAGGTTATGTTTGTCATAGAAAGATTAATGTTGGTATGTATGTATTTTATACCAAAACTTAGGTGTGTACAAAAATTTGGAGTAATCCGTCCATGAACACGCCCACCTCCCATAGCGAAAGCACAATAAAAGTATTAACTGTGAGTTACAGGAATAAAACTTGGTATGGGTAAATTTTTCATCAACATTTAAATGCATATAAAATATAGGCTCCATCTGCTCACGGACACGCCCATTTTTTTTTTTGGAAAATTAGGTTTAGGGTATTTCATAGTCGGCCTGGACCGACTTTAGACTTTCTTTACTGGTTTTTTATTTTTAACTTATTAATAAAGAAGTGAATAAAAAAAATGAAATTTTGTATTTTTTGCAGTTTTTTTCCAGTTTTTTAGGACAAGGTCAAGAATGACAAATATTTCCTTAAAAGTCCTGAAAAGACAAAAATTTTTTCGAATATTTTGTATCAATATTCAAACGGTATAGAAGTTATGAACGCTAAAATTAAATATATTTCAGCAAAAATTGAGATTGCGAAAAAACGTATCATTGGACATCGCAATTTTTTGTTGGGGGAAAGTTTATTTTGATTTTAAAATTAAAAAAAAAATTATATAAAAACAGAAATGCACTTTTTGAGATAAGAGCAAACTATTTTTTTTTTCAAGAATATCGAAAAAAAACTCTTAGCATAAAAACTCAAAAAATATATAGTTTTTTTTAAAATATCGCTTTTCAATAGCTGTCTAATGATACTGCATTTACAAAAATAGGGTCACAGATGGCGAATATTTAGATTTATTGGAAAGACTCCATTTTTAAATTTTGACTTTTATCAAAAATTGGTAGCTCCATAAGTTTTGCAAAAATGTCGACAGAAAAAAAAAATAACTTAAAATCTTATAAGTGAACAAAAACATAAAGCCAAAGTTTCAAGCAAATCGAAGTGCATTAAACCAATCATGACTTGCTTAGGCATTGATTTTTTTTTAGAACTAAAATAATCAGTTAGCTATAAAAGTATGTTAAAGAAAGTATGTATGTGTACAAAGTTAATTCAGTGTATGTGCTTTTATGAATATGGAGGAGACTTTCCACTTTGATAAAGCCATTTTCAATTGGATGTAGACGATCTCTATATTTATTTAACAAACGTTAAAGTGATACCTTATAATGTGTTGATTCAGAAGACGGGTAATAGTTTAATGGGACGTGGGAAAAATGGAGTAGTGATAGTGAATATTTGGTTTAAATTTATACGTAGATATTATATCGGTCTATCTTAGGCACAAGACAATAATTTAGGGATGGATAAGATTTGCTGCCGGAGTGGACCTGGGATATACACTTCACATAGTAGTTCCTGTATAAAGCGCTTACAAACCCAACAGTGCATCGATGCCCAAGAAAGTTGAGTTTATCCAGAAGATCAACCTCATAATAAATCAAAACTCTTGCTCAAATGTGAGAATTGTAAGTCATTTCTGGCCTTTTATATGAGGTACAGACAGTGCGAAGATAAACTCAAGTTAAATAAGCTTTATACCATTTTAAGAAACCGTTGCACTTCTGGTTTTCGCATTGGCCGGTTTTTTCGACACATCAAAAATATGAACATTCCAACGAAAATGAAATTGAATAGATCTGCCCAGAACATCAAAAGCCGCAGACTCTACAAAATCTACACTATTCATATTAAAAGGATCAAAGATGCAATCCATTGACTTGTGACTTAAAAGACAAAACTGTGTCTTGTTTGCATTAAAATCTACTCTATAGCCAAGACCCCACTCGGAGATTTTTTCAGGTCATTAAGGAGTATGTCATTTATATTTTGCCTCTTTCTCTTAACCTCAAAAGTTCTCGGGCGTTTTACAAAGGATTAAGAATGGCAAATGCAGCAATCGCCTGTAAGAGATAAAAACCAAAACCAATGTAATGGATAGGAGTGAACTCTGCAGTATTCCTGCATCGATGGCGTGTTCTCTGGACGAAATGCCTTCGATCAGGAGACGTATGGACCTGTCCGAGTAAACTTATCGCCGATATCATATGCGAATAGTTTTGATACAAACGCTTTCGATTTTCAACTTTCAAGGCAACCGCTATTTTTAGTATTTTCTAAACATATGCGATCTTTCAACAAGATGGAGATTATTAAGCGCCATGGGAGATGTTCAAAAGGTACGCAAAGGCCGAGTCGGATTAGAAGTACACTATTTAAGTACAATTGGTGGTATGTCAGCAGAACCAGACGTTATGTTTATGTTGAAATTTGTAAAGACCCGTTTTACTGCTCTTGTTCGAAAATACACTCCGCGTCAGCAGAATAAGTTCACTGATTCAATGATGCACAAAAGATTTTTTTTCCCAAAGCGAGCATAGCATAAAACTTTTTGTTGTTGTTTTCTCTTAAGTGTTTTATTATAAAAAATTAGGTAAAGCGAAATTTTAAAGAAAGTAACCGTTTAAATTAATAAAATTATTTATTAAATTATTAACTTTTTGATGCGTCATTAGAATAGGTTCATCACATTTATTTGAAATGAAAAACTTTTATATTTTTCTCAATCATTTTTTCTGTTAAAATTTTATAGTTTGAAAAATCCGGTTTGGAATTGAATCATAAAGTTGCTCTGAGTACTTCAAGAAATTTCACTCCAAGTCACTGTAATGGAAGAAATGAGTGACTCTTTGTTTCCAAACTGTCTATCGTATTCGTACACATTTCGAATTAACCAACCCAAAACATTTTCAATAATGTTGAGGTCCGGAAAGTTTGGAATTCATAATATTAGTTGAATATTTTTTCACTGATCCAGTTGGTAATGATACGTGCCGTTTGAATAGAAGCGTTATTACATTGGTAAATCTTTTCCAAGGAGCCAAACATATTTTGAAACCTTCGGAAACCTTATTCTAGTATCGCTTTATTAAAATTTTTCGTCATTCTAAAGGGTGATTTTTTAAGAGCTTGATAACTTTTTTTTTTAAAAAAACGCATAAAATTTGCAAAATCTCATCGGTTCTTTATTTGAAACGTTAGATTGGTCCATGACATTTACTTTTTGAAGATAATTTCATTTAAATGTTGACCGCGGCTGCGTCTTAGGTGGTCCATTCGGAAAGTCTAATTTTGGGCAACTTTTTCGAGCATTTCGGCCGGAATAGCCCGAATTTCTTCGGAAATGTTGTCAAATGTTGTGAATCGTGTTGTTGTTGTCCGATGGGGCTACGTCAAGTCTAAAGTCTACAGAAATAAGCCAGCAACTATTCCAGCTTTGGAAGACAACATTTCCGAAGAAATTCGGGCTATTCCGGCCGAAATGCTCGAAAAAGTTGCCCAAAATTGGACTTTCCGAATGGACCACCTAAGACGCAGCCGCGGTCAACATTTAAATGAAATTATCTTCAAAAAGTAAATGTCATGGACCAATCTAACGTTTCAAATAAAGAACCGATGAGATTTTGCAAATTTTATGCGTGTTTTTTAAAAAAAAAGTTGTCAAGCTCTTAAAAAATCACCCTTTACAAGTTGGAAACTTCAGCTCAACAGTTTCAAAATATGATATGGGGGGGCTGAGAGGGGTATAGCCCTCCAAACAATTACACCTCTATGGCCATGGTGATGAGTTCAAAATTGTTTCTTCTTTCGCAAATTATGAAAGTAATAGTATTAATCAGCTGGTCCATTCAAATTGAACTTCTTTTCGTCAGAGAAAACTGCCTAGTGCCATTCTCTCTTCCAAATGATGTGATTTTTACAGAAATTCAACTGATTTTCCTGCAGTGAAATCCGTTTCGTTCAGGGTTAAGTTGTGGTTTTTTCTTAATATTATGTCTAGTTAGATGCAGAGCACTATTAAGTACCCATCGCACGGTTGAAAGACTGGCGTTTTCCGCAGCGTAATGCCTGATTTTTGTCGCTTACAGGCAAGAGTTGGAGGCTTATCGAACAATTGTTCTCTTATCTGTAGCTCATACCACCGAATAAGTACACCTTTTCATGTTTTTTCCATACATAACGATTACATGAGTACTTAGGTTTTGTTTTTTGTACAACTCAATTTTTTGCTTTTTTCTTTGTATTTTAAGCTTTTCCGCGTCATATTTTTCCACAATATACTCTAACCATTTTTATAAATTTTTATTAATTCCAATTTTTATGGAACTGTGACATAAACTGAAGATATTAACTGTGAACCTATTCTAATGACTCATCAAAAAGTGCATAATTTTGTTATAGCAAAGCTAAATAAACAACAGAAATTTAATGGTACCTTTATTTATGATTTGCTCTTTACATAATTTTTCGTAATAACACATTTAAGAAAATACAACAGCAGTAAGTTTTCTGTTATGCTCTTTTTGTGAGAAAAAAAAATCATTTTTATCTCATTGAAAAAGTGAACCTATTCTGCTGACGCGGAATTTATATCTTCAGAATGGAAGAAGACAGTGGCTAATTAATAGCTGGGATTGTTCAGTGGAATAAATCCAGATTACAACTTATCAACCGAGTCTGAAAATGTTGTCATACTTAAGTAGAATATGACGAATATGTCTGATACTTTACTAGTTTAACAAATGATTAAAAGTTGTTGCACCGTTTGCAGCAAAGAAGATGCTGCTCACTTACGCGAGCTTCATGGATAAACTTTTCGAGCTCTTAAAATCCATTACAGCCAATCCTAGCCACGATGCAAAGTCTTATAGTATCAGCCAATTCTGAAAGTCTTCCTCTTTGGATCTGAGTGCAATCTTGCACGTCTCATTAAGGTATCTTAAAGGTATTTTAAAGATCACCTCTCAAAAAAGTTGATAAAGAATAGCAAGAACAATAGTATATAGCGATGTAAAGCGTGAGCGCGTTTTGAGTCAGTTTAAACGCGTTTTTAACTTTAAACGCTTTTTCTCAAAACAACATTTTCTCAACTTGCAGACAGTTAATCTCAGGATTGGCTGTCCGATTTTGAAAAACTTTGTTTTATTTTTTTTTTTAACATATTTTCTAAGGCAATCTACCAACAAATCTTAAAGAAATTTAAAAAAAAAATTATTAACAGAGGTAAAAAGGTCCAAAAGTGTGGTAGATTGTTTCTTTTTTAATATTGCCCAATTTTTTTTCTTTCTTCAATTTTTCAAATATTATGGTAGATTGCCAAGCGGAAGGCATCCATCTTTTGGAAAGAATATTTTTTTTTGTTTTTTTGGGCCCAAGTTATTAACTTTAGAATATTGCTTACTTTTTCGCTATCGCATACTGTAATGATATTTTTAATGTACATATGTATTAAAATAATGAACGTAGACTGTTTAAAAGAATACATCATAGTATAAAATTCATATATATCATAAACTATTCTCTTCACCTCCTGAACAGTAGAAAATTTGACATGCGTCGTATTGGAATTGTTAACTTTTTCTTCAGTTTTGAAAACTTAGTGGTACTACCCAATAAGACGGCTTGGAATACTTGAGAAAAAACTTAATCACTCAATTTTTGAATCCGATGGATAACAACATAAACAAAACAACAAATTGGCCATTTCAGCCCTTGAAAGGACTTTGACCGAGCTTCTTATGGACCATTGTGTTGTGTGTGTTATTAAATGTTTGCACACAATTAACCGAAAACTGGATCTACATGTTTTATGCCGACTCCGAACGGCTAAAGTTCATGTTCTCAAGAAGCTTTACATGGCATTGTTTACTCTCTGAGTTTTGCCATTGTCTGCAGAGAGGTGGTGACCGATCAGAAAATTTGTTATTGAAAAAAACTTTTCGCCGCGACTGGGGATCGAACCCGGGCTCCAAGCATGCTAAGCCACACACTTAACCTGCATGCCACGGTCACCACAACATATGACAAATTAAATTTAACAAAAACCTCTTGAGTCTCAAAAAACCATTTTATTTACATTTTCAATTTAACACTTTTAAACACAAACAAACTACCCCCAAAATCTTTGCAGAACTTATATAATTATGTAACTGGTACAACCACGTGATGCAGTAAAAATTAATTCTGAATGTCTTGCGAAACCAGTGCGAAAAAGTTCATAATCCATAATTTTTCATCGGATTTTTCCGAATCTGTTTTATGCAAATCTCTCGAAATGAGGCAACACAACAACACAAGCCAACGTGTTAGTTTGTAAACAAAAATATATGAAGTTATTTTTAAATATGTACCAATCTTTTACTTTGGAAGCGCAATAAAATGTACTAAAAAAAATGTATTGAATTTTTATTTCAACCTAATTAAACGGGAAATGTTAAAGAAAAAATTTTTTATATGTGATTTAAATAACGGTAAAAGGGCCAAAATACGACCACTTCAAAAAGGATTTTCACGGTGAAATACTTGCCTTTCATAAAGTGACCTGCGTATATAATTTTGAAACGCAGCGTAAAAAATAAGTACTGACAATTTATAATATAACCAACATAAAATACACATAATCAGTAAAAAATGCTTTAAAAATATTTTTCCTTACTTTATTGCCTTTTCTTCAACATGCCATTTGTTGTTGGTTTCTTTTTTTTTTTTTTGTGTCCACTCGCCAGACACCCGGTGCTCTTATTTTTTTTTTCTATAGGTATTAACACAATTCATTTCCTTTGGGTTTCGGGTATGTTCAACTGAAATTACAGTAATTTATGTAAAACCTCTAAAAATTTTATATAATTCACTTTTCAGTGAGATGTTTTTTTCTCTTTTTCCCATTTTTAAGTTGAGTTATGAAAGGGTTACGAAAGGGCTTAAATGTGTCAGGCAGCATTTAATTAATTGTATTTTAGAGAAAAACAAACAATACTAAAAATAATTTCCGCATGTTGCAAAATCCTCCAAAACGTACAAAGCTAGGCCAACGCATTGTGTAAATGTACATATGTATGTATGTATGTAAGTATTTATGTGTTTAGACATAATCGTATGAGATTATCAAAATATTTTGTTACAACAAAATATCTTTTATGAGTTGGAGTCAGTGACTCATTCAAATAAATTTTAATTTTATAACAAAACGTCCATTGCAAGCAAACATAAAATATACGGTTTATGGACGTTGCCGTTATATCCTTGTACCCTGCGTGACATCAAAGCGCATCTCAGGTCGTTTAGAATGCGGCATGCAAAACATGCTATAGAAGTTACCGCAGCTGCTGCTACCATTGATGATGCGAACTCATCACGAACTCACGCTAGCGTGCAAAGAGCGTGACAACATTGGTATTCGTTCGCTTACTGGAGGCAACATCATGCCAGCTGCTAGTGGAAGTTACTGGGTCACCGGCTATTTACGCCTCATTACTTTTAACAGAGCACAACAAAAGCAACTGCATCAGAAGCTGCTTGGTTTTCCTGCTGCAATGCAGCGAGTTCAACTGCAGCGTGTTGATTCTACTTACTTGTTTCTACCGCCTGCAAAAGATTTCTTCATTTCGTTGTTGTTGTTGTTCCGTGGCACAGCTGTTGACATGACGTTGAAACTTTGTTGTTTTCGTTTCGAAGTTATTTTTTATTTTTATGCCATTCCGTTAGTATTTTCATAATTTTTCTTTTTGTGCATGATTTCATGAACTCGGTTTGGTTTTTATTGAAGAAAAATACTTTATATAGCTAACTTAATATAATATAGAGTGAAGCATACCAAACAAATTGCAGCATCACTCATCCGCCCTGCGGTACCTGAAACATTTTATGAACACTATAATCCACCTTTAAGCCCCATGAAGTTTTTACTGAACTTATGACTGGACTGAGTGCTGAGTCAGAACATAATTTTACGATGTAAGACCGAGAGCCAGGTGGTCTTTTTATGATAACCACGTCACGTACTCGTCTGTCGGTACAAGTAAAATTAATGAACGGTATTGCTTGAACTTTCTGCGAAGTAGCTTGCAATATTTGTAGCTCATATCTATTGTTTAAGTAAAATTGCGCATACAAATAAATATATGCTATACTGCTATTTGTAGCAAAATGTCTGAATTATTTTGATAGCTTAACAAGTAACGCAATGTATTGTAATAATAACATAAGTTAAGTGATTTTAATTAATCGCACGTATTATTAATTTAATTTATTTTAAATTGAATGCTTATCAATCTAATTCTCATTCCTAAAAATATTAAAACTAATGTAGAATTGCTGCCACATAAAACGGTATACTGGCAAGATCTATTCCAAGTACTAAAATTGGAAAGGATTCAACACTCATAAAAGAATTGGTTCACCACCATGAAGCTAATGTTGTGAAATGTGCATTTTATTTACTTATTGCAATCTCAGATAATTGTGATGTCACGCCTTTTGACTTCTACAAAGTCAACTTCCTGACTCTAAATGATTACTTCAATTCCGTGAACCGTTTTGGAATCTAGTGATGTGGTTAACACGTATTTATTTGAATTTTAAAATAATAATTAATGAAAACCTAAGTGCATTTAAAAAGCACTAACATAAAGTCAATATGAAACATTACATCATCAATTTTATCATAACCCAGGTAGTTTTAACATTTCTTAGCATCGGCTTAAAAATACGCCCATTCCACGCATAACGCAATACTTTTTTTCAAAAATTGACCTCATGGCTTTCGATTTGTTTTATTTTTGGGCTTTAGATTCCTATTAAAATTCTAAGAACATAAGTTCATTAATCCGTCCGTTAAGCTATCCATGTCCGTCCGTCCGTCCGTCCGTCTGTCCGTCTGTGTGTTGTCCGTATACACAGGATAAGAAGAAGGAATTGAGATAATTGAATGAAACTTGGTACACATGATCACATAGACCCAAGGATCTGCACTATTGAATATTTTTGGAATCCGCCCACGGACACGCCTACCTTCCATACAACGCAAAAATTGAAAACTGCATAAATAAGCTCATAATAAGTCTACAACAATAAAATTTGGTATGTATGTGTTTTGTATCAACACAAAGATTTGTTCGAAAAATGGGTGTCGTCCGCCCATGGACACGCCCACCCCCCAAACAACCTAAAAACTGAAATCGCAATAAATAAGGCTCTGTTTAACCTACAGAGCTAAAAGTTGGCACGTATGTTTTTTATGACAAGACAAAGATGGTTTTGAAAAATGGACGTCATCCGCCTGCGTACACGCCTACCTCCCATACAACCCAAAAAGTTTAAATATCAATAAATAAGGTTATGTTTGTCATAGAGAAATTAAATTTGGTATGTATGTATTTTATACCAAAACTAAGGTGTATTCAAAAATTGGGAGTAATCCGTCCATGAACAAGCCCACCTCCCATAGCGAAAGCACACTAAAGGCATTAACTGTGAGTTACATGAATAAAACTTGGCATGTGTAAATTTTTCATCAACATTTAAATGCATAAAAAAATATAGGTTTCATCCACCCACGGACACACCCATTTACAATAAAATTTTTTTTTTTTTTTGAAAAGTGGGTTTAGGGTATTTCATAGTCGGCCTAGACCGACTTTAGACTTTCTGTACTTGTTTTTTTTTTGTCGCCATTCGTTGAAAAGCAAATCGTCCGAAAACGCTAGAATCGGAAAACGCTAGAATTATTTGTATCTACGTCAGTTTTTATCCAATTTTTATAAATAAAGTACCGAAAGAAATAACTTTCTGGAAAAATTATATAATTTTAAAACTTTGGATGTTAGGGTTGCCAACCAATTTAAAAAAAAATGTATTTGCTAATACCTCAAAAAAAGCATAATTTTTTTTTGATTTTTTATTTTTTAAATTTGAAGAAGAATGTTGCCTATAATTCAAAAAGAATTTAATGATGGAGCTTTAATATGTTTTTTCGCAATTTCAATTTTTGTGCACATACCTTATCATTTTGAGACACTTGATCGTCTATAAATTTCATAATGGCTAAGATGTTCGAAAATTTGTTCTGCAAAATGGTTAATTTTGTTAAGACCAACATTTTATTCCTAAATTTTGATAACCTTACACTTGACCTTGGTATAGGAAACTGGCAAAAACCGAAAGAAAAATACAAACACAAATAATTTTTTTAATATGTATTCGTACAAAATTAAAAAAAATTTGTGTAGCCATATTAGAGATTATTAAATTCTAATTGGCTTTGTAGCAAAAAATTTTAAAATCAGTCTTAAAACAAATAAGTTACGATGGTTACTCTGACGCTCTTCCACCTCGAGTCTACTTAACAAAACTTTAAGTCAGCTGTTTTTGTTCACAAGTAAACAATTTTGTAATCGCGTCAAAATTAAAAAAAATAATTTTTCACAAGTAAAAGCTTTCATGAAAATCAGCTGTAAGTTAAAAAAATTCACTTACAACCTTGTTGCAATTTGTTCGGAAAACGTAATCATTACGAGCGCGATAGGGATGCCCAAAATACTTGCATCGATGCATCGAAAACCTCCGAGGTTTTTTCACAAAATTTTGATGTCGATGCATCGATGTTTTTTTAATTTCGATGTGTTAAAGTTTTCGATGCATCGATGTATTTTTGCAATGTATTGCAAATTTGTTCGTATTCGTTCACGTGCTATTAACATACTTATGCTATTAACATACTCATGTTTCTCATGTTTCTTTGTTTCTCATATTTTTTTGTTCTCAAGTTTCTTTTCTCTATAATTTCTTGTAAGCTTGCTAAAAAGTTCGCTGGAAACCTACTGAAACTAGAAATATTCTATATGTTGAATTGTCAATTTATTTAAGAGGTCCCGTAGGGCACTTAAACGAAAATCCTTTGGAGACATGGAAGGACTTAAAGTCTCATTTCCCAGTTTTGTATAAATTGGCATTCAAATATTGATCAGTTATAACAACTTCAAGCCCCTCTGAGAGACTTTTTTCCAACTGACTTGTTGACTTTAAATCAACAAAGCAACTAACGGGAAAACGCCTTCATAAATTGTTGTTTTTACAAAGCAAGGTGTATATACACTTTTTTTAACACTTTGTTTTACATTTACAAAATGTAGACTTAACATGCCAATTTTTTCCTTATTTACATTAACCACGATATACTTGTTAAGCAGTAAGGTATTTTGGTATTCTTTTTTTTGGAAAAAACCTACTGCTGAATAACAGCATCTGCCGCTTTAAATTTTCTTAAACTATATTTACGAACAAGCCGTTTGCATCCTAGGCACGATATTGGCGATGATCTCAATAAAAACCAATGAATCTCAAGCAATGTCTTTTGATAATTTAAATATTACAAAATAAAGACTTTCACAATGCTGTGCCAAAGAAGCAACAGATAGTACGAATGGTTACATAATTTAATTTTAAGAAAACATTAAAATCTAACGTTAAAAAAGTTGATATTCCTATTTGCCAACATATTAAACAACGAATGAAGTATTCAATATGTGTTCTTCCACTTTAGTTATCTCCTAATCCTAACGTGATATAGAAAATAGGATAACATGTTTGTGCTGAACGATAATAGTCCTTTGCCAATTACATTTATGGTTGTTGCTGACAAAAAAAAAAAATTGTTTTTACAATCATATGAAGGCAACTGAACCAAATCGTTAGCAAAATTTTAATCAATTGACAATTTCAATGAACAACAACAATTTTTGCGAAAGATGCGAAATTCGATGAATTTTGAATAACTTTTAATCGTTCACGAGCCATTATTTTCAACAAGATATAAATTATATGAAGCAGCTGAAAAGTTATAGAGTAAGTCTTCTATTAAATATCTATTGAGCTATTCTGCTTTCTGGAATATTTTAAACTGTCTTATCATTGAGTTATTAAAATAAAAGTCTAATAGAAGCTTTTGCAAATAGAACAAAAAATATAATGTCGTAATTTTAATTTCTGAGAAAACATGTAACAATTTTAGATTTTAGAACAAAATACGCATTGTTTATTTTATAAAACTCAAAAACCGCTTTTTACTTATTTGCCCACAGAGCTATTTATGGGTTCTACCACCATAAGGCTTTTAATGTGTTGTTTTTTGGTTTTCATTATAAGCGAGGGTCATTTCGAGGAGTTTCTTTCGGGGCCGTTTAATAACAAAAACTAGTTAGGTATATCTTCGACTTGGCCAAAGTCAAAATACCCCAACGGCCGCTTCTTAAGGGTAAAAAAATCTTTAATTGGAGGGTCTTTAGTATGAGATTTTAAAAGATTTTACTATTTTATAAGAATTCTTAAATAAATACATATCAAATTGTTTTCCCGCAGCTTAAATATACAAAAAAAGAAACATATTGGCCATTTCAGCCCTAGAAAGGAGTTTGACCGAGCTTCTTATAACACAGTGCGACACGAAAAAATAACTTCAAATATCTCAATGGTTTCTAGTAGTACATGGTCTATTTATTACTCCCTCATACTCAGTTTTATCAGATTAGGTCAAATAAGAGAGAAATTCAGGGTCAAATTTCACCTTTAAGTCACAAATTTTTTCTTATAACTCTTAAAGTAAAAACAAATGATGTGAAGTAACTGCATCTAAATATTTGAAATGGATGGTTCTTAACATTTTGAGACCATTTTTTGCTCAAAAGGTTACGTAAGGGGGTTAATTTTTTCTTTGAAAACAGGGCTTTTTAAAAAAAAAAAAATGTTCAATAGTTCAGTTACTTTGTGTTTATCTTCAAAAACAATCAGATTTTGCTGAATTTTTGCATACACCTTAAGAAAATAAAGTAACCCACCTCTGAAAAGATCACAACAGTTACATGTGCGCATCCAAAGATATTCGGATTCAAAGATTACCAAAGATGGTAACTTCGTTAACGTAATCCCTAGAGTAAAATCATTCAGATAAAAATTAAAGACCCAACAATTTTCTTCAAAACTGTCCTTAACGTTTTTACCGAAAGAGTTACCGTTTTAAAGATATACGCATAAATATGAAATAACAACATGTATGAAAAATTTTGATCTTGGGAAGAAATAGAAATAAAAATAATTTTTATTTTAACCGTTTTAATTTTTCATATATGTTGAAATTACATATTTACGCTCATATCTTTAAAACGGTAATTCTTTCGGTAAAAATGTTAAGAACAGTTTTGAAGAAAATTGTTGGGTCTTTAATTTTGATCTGAATGATTTTAATCTAGGGATTACAATAAAGAAGCTACCATCATTGGTAATCTTTGAATCCGAATATCTTTGGATGCGCATATGTAATTGTTGTGATCTTTTCAGAGGTGGGTTATTTTATTGTTCTTAAGGTGTATGCGAAAATTCAGCAAAATCTGATTATTTTTAAAGACACATACAAAGTAACTGAACTATTGAAAAATTCTTTTTATTTTAAAAAAGCCCTGTTTTCGAAGAAAAAATTAACCCCCTTACGTAACCTTTTGAGCAAAATATGATCTCAAAATGTTAAGAACCATCCATTGCAAATACTAAGAGACAGTTACTACATAGGATTTGAATTTAGTTTAAGAGTTATCAGAAAAAATTTGTGACTTAAAGGTGAAATTTGACCTTGAATTTCTCTCTTATTTGACCTATTTCGATAAAACTGAGTATGAGGGCATAATATATAGACCATGTACTACTATAAGCCATTGCGATATTTGAGGTTATTCCAATTGGGCCTTAAATTGTCGCACAGTGTAATCATCAAATGTGTTGTACGTGTTATTAAATGTTAGCACAGAATTGACCAAGAACTGGACCTACATGTTTTATGCCGACTCCGAACGGCTTATGTTCTCAAGAAGTTTTACATGGCTTTATTCACTCTCTGAGGCTTGCAATTGTCTGCAGAGAGGTGGTGACCGATTAGAAAAATTTGTTTTTATTGAAAAAAAAGTTTTGCCGTGAGTGGAATTCGATCTCGGGCTCCGAGCATGCTAAGCCACACACTTAACCTGCCTGCCACGGTCACCACTTAAATATAAGCAGCTTAAATATAAGCCTTTTTATAAAGTTTTCAATTTTAAGGTTGTATGAGATGTGGGCGTGTTCGGTGGTGGATGTCGTTCATTTTTCAAACCCCCCTTTAATTTCAATATAAAATGAATAAATATCTTATTTAACTTTTGTAGCTTTATTGGAGGTGGGCGTGTTAGTAGGTGTATGACCTACATTTTTCTAGCACACCTCTGTTTTGACATAGAACGCACAAGTTTCAAATTTACGCTGTGTATCTTAAATATTAACCTCTTTATAGAGTTTTTATTATTGAGGTTGTATGGGAGGTAGGTGTGGTTTTCATCTGAATTAGCCCATTCTCGAACTTGATCTTAGTTTTTTAGAAAAAAGTTCAAGTATTGCATTTCATATATACTTTTCTCTTATATATATACTTTTTTATATATACTTTATTTTTTTATATATACTTTTCTCTACTTATGGCCGTTAAACACGTCATGACAAAATTTATACACCGCTTACGCAGTACGCGGGGGGGGTATTAATATATAAGTATGGGAGAGTGAACATCTGCTGAATCGTTTAGAAGAAGCTTAAATTTAATTTTAAATTTTATAAAATTACGATTGTGGCTGTTCATCTTGCAAAAGTATCAAAAATCGACCCCCATAAAAATCGGCCCAGCTACGGAACACCTTAAACTCATCGCTGGAAAAATTAAGATATGATGGTTAAGCCAATAGTGTTAAGCGTTTATGAAAAATTAAGTCTTTCAGTGTTTTGCAGAGACTTACTAAAATTAACATAGAAGAAAATTCATTTGGATTCGAAAAGGAATAAAAATAAGTCATCAAAATTTAGTTAAATTAAATGAAAATTACAGCCTTACCAAAAAACGATTTTAATGTACAACATTTTCAAAAATGTTGAACATTAAGCAAAAACGGTACCAATAAAAACATAAAGTCAGTTTTTAATTTAAAAAATAGCCAGCTCAGAAAATACATAGCTTTTCCATGTATTTTATTTTAAAACTGGCTACTTTTTTGACATTCAACTCATGTTTTGACTTATTTATTTATAATTTGAAATTATTTCAAAATTGAAAAATTTAACGTATCATGGACAAAGAAAGTTTATTTATGGGCAGAGAAATCCTGCCGTCTACATCGCCGTCATTGCAGGCTTGGTCTTCATAAGAGCCATCATAACAACCATTTACCGCTGCCATTGCCATATCTACAATGGATACCAAGTATGGCTTTGTCCCACCACGCATGGTAGAATACGATAGCTTATAAAATGTGCTGACTCTATTGGCTGCTAGCTTTAAGATAACAGGCCTCTTTGCATCTGTTTGCAGGAGCCGACAATCCATGAGCAGCCAACAGGCCAGAAACTTCACTCCATGTCTTGTCCTTCTGCGCAATTGTTTCGATGTTGTTGTTGGAGCTGTCCATGACACTTTTCCTATCAAGGCACAATACCCTGGGGACCACCTTGTGCTCCTCATTCTAAGACGTTAGCTCTTAATTCATAAGTCACATGCGTGTAGATTGCCCCTTAGCTCTTGTCAATATGAATGGCGTAGATCTTGTGGAGTCAGCAACTCTTAACGTTCTGTCGATTCTGTCGATATCGATCCAATCTGATCTTCGTTGGAATGATCATATATTTGATGTGTCGAAAGAAGCGGCCAAGTACCTAGGTTTTTTAGAACGGTGCAAGAAATATTTCACTCCAGCTGATCTTCGCTTGATGAGGAAAAGCTCATATACTAGCCCAAAAATGGAGCACAATTCGCACATTTGGGCAGGGCCTTCAGGATCTTATTTGGTGCTTCTGGACCGAAATCAACGTTCTGCGATAGACCGTTTCTTCCTCTTTCTACTCTCTTGGGCATCGACCCCATGTTGGTTATCTAAGCCTTCTGTACAGGTATTACAATGGGAAATGTTCAAGAGAAATTCATGGGCTGACGCTCGTTTGTTTTCTACACTCACTCTGGCAGCTCTCAAGGCTCATCTCTATACTATTATTGCCTTGATGTCCAATAGAACATACCATTTCTGATACAATTAGTTCTTCAATTGCTAGTAAATTGTGGAATAATCTCTCTGCGAGTGTTTTCCCTAGAAGCTTCGAGCTGCACGTATTTAAAACACAGCTTCACCAAAACTACTCTACAATCCAAACCTCCCAATAATCTAATACTCTTCTCTTGAACTAACGCAATGCTTATTTCCATTTATACGAGGTTGGAAAGCGGAAAGGTTAAGCCTAAAAATAAACTTTTTTCTCAATTTCCTACTTAACTGAAATGTTTTATTTTTCGAATAGCGACAAAAATCATTTGCTTTTCAATCAAAATTGACAGTGTTCTCTTCTTTTTTGAAACATCCCTATTTTAGCAAAATAATGCTTGACTCGATTTTTATTGGTAGCAAACAAAAAATGTGGAGCTTTAAAAAAGTAGTCAGTTTTAAGTAAAACCGATTTTAAGAGAAAGTGTGCAGCTCGTTATTGGTAAGGCTGTTAGTCTTTGAAGTCTTCAGCAGCCTACTCATAATGTTGATAAGCCAATTCTCGTATCTTTCACTTTTGTGACGACGTCATGCTGAAATTGTTTGGTACGTCATTTAACATTATGTATCACCGTTCTAAACACTATTCAGTAGGTGGGCCTACTTTTTGTTCAGTAGGAGGGCAATGACTTCATCATGACATGACGCGAAATATTTTTTTTTGTATTGCACAATACCGTTCGACTGTTCATCGAATTGTGTAATATAGGTATTGAACTATGAATTTCATTCATACTCATATTATTTTCTATTAAAAAACACTCGAAAACTCACTAAATTGATATGCACTCTTTTTGATCATCTTCGATTTTTTTCGAATATTTTGTTTCGCGACGGCCGTTTGGTTAAAGCAACACCCATGTAGAACTCAATGATTTGTCAAAAGTGATCATTCAATGAGATGTTACTTTGACGCTTTACACATTGGCGCTGTTATCTATAGATACTTGTTAACTGAGCGTGTTCAGTAGGTGGGCCTGTTCAGCAGGTGGGCATCCTCCCCTACTTTTAAACAAGTCTCCACTTCAAATATAGAACTTATAAAATTGCTTTTAAATGTGTATTTTTTTTTTAAATTTATGCCACAAAAGGTTAAACAAATTTATTTAATTTTTTTCTGCAAACAACGAGATTTTAAAGATGTGACTACTTTGTTTTTACCCATTGAAAAATGTACTTGTAAAAATTGTGAAGCTTTGTATGGTTAACCAAATTTTAATAAATTATTTTAATTAGGTAGCCTCGGTAGTCGAGTGCTAAGCGTACTTAAATTACGACCTAGAGGTCTTAGACTCGAAACAAATTCTTAGAATTCAATTGAATTCTTTCTCAATTGAAATTAAACATATATCAACATAAATGACCTTTAAAGTTGAAGATTATAGAAGAAAAAGTGTATTGGACTGCTTAATAACTTCCATTAACTAAATTAAAGGAACAATACTTTTTCTGATTGAAATTCTCTTGCTGATATAGGTCTCCACCCCTCATAGAACACTATACACTGCTTTCGCTTGATTTTTCTTTATTTCCTATTTATCTTTCACCCTATTTTCGAACCAAGGCAGATTTGACTGAAAAGGTTTGACACCTGAAATCCTTAGTTTAAAATTGAAAAAAATAAATTTTCTATCTTGATTTTTTCATAAGAGTTTTTTGGTTAGAGACTTCTTATAGTTTTGGACAAGACTTTTTTTGCTGAACAAATTTTAGAAAAATTACCAAACATCTTAGAAAAAAGCGTATCATTAGAAGAGATGTACGTAGAGACCAAACTGTTTCCAGAAAAAATATTTTAGTTCTATAACTATGACTTTATTAAAAATGACCGCCAAAACACAACAGCTGAACTTTTCGGTCAAACGTATATGGTTTCTAGACATGTTCAGAAATACAATGCCGACAGAATTTCTTTGGGGCAAAATTAACTCAACTCTACCGTGTGCATTTACAACATTTTTTTAAAAGTTATGCTTGTAACTCTATAAATTTCTTAAAAAACAAATTTCTTTTTAAATGCTATTTTGTTTTAGAGAAAGGATTTGTTTTAGAGAAAGGTTAACCTGCTTGTTATTTAAGCAACTTGATTTGTTACAGATTTCGAATCCCAAGTCCGAGTAAAAAAATTTACGTTAGTAGTTCCAGTAGGTTGAACATCGATTCGATAAGTTATGAATTTCGATAAAGAAAAAATTATCATAATTTGCACACAGAAAACAACCCAATCAAACAAACAAGCTGGAAATAAGCTTTAAACAAGCTTACAAACGTAAGCCTCCAGCTTGGATAACGCTTTCATTTACTATTGTAGAACGCTTACATGTAATTGTAGGAAAAACGAAAGTGAACCCTTGGAATAATGTTCCTTACTTTAAGCTTAATCCAAGTGTTGTTTTTACAATTGGATATAAGTGTTTTAATAAGCATTTTTCAAGTGTGCTACATTCAACAAATCAATTAGCAGTCGCTAACAATTTTTATTCAGTGGCTCAGTTGGTAAGCCACTTGTTTATTTGATTTGGACATCCAAGGTTCAATTCCCAACCGGAACCTTTTTATTTTTGTTTGTTAAAATTGAAGCATTTATTTATATGAAAAATTGCATGCCTTCAAAAATTTTTGTGTTTGCTACACCAGTGATCGAACGCGCGAACCACCGCATATGAGTCGGACACTCTAACAGCTTGCCGTAAGCCTTATGGTTTCTGAGCGAACAAAATGAAAATAAAATACATTTATGTATGTAAATAAGAGCATCACAACTTAGAACAGTTGTAAAACTATTACCGTTGTCAGAGTTTTCTAAGTATGATTGCAAAACATTTACTTAATACAAGCCTTTGCAAATATTATTGTACATCACTTGCTTTTTGTGTTTTACGCAATAGTTATACAAAGCAACTTAGAAATTAATTACCCGGGCAAGTGTTTTTCAAGTGTGCTTGGATAAGGCTTGCTTTTTGTATTGCATGTAAGCTTAATCCAAGCACTATTTCTAAATGGCTGATTGGGATGTTTCATCGTAAAACGATTATGTGTGCTTTTGCAACATCGTGATTTGCATGTTTTTTTAGAGTGTTTTGCTGCATCATTGTTAAAGTTTTCTGTGCTTTGATTTTCTATTTGTTGCTGGATGCACTCTTTATTTTGCCTGCAGCCTTCAACCTACATAACAAAACATGCATCCAACGCGAAATCGACAAGCCATACGCTGGCATACATATATACTTGGTTGACGAATAACTTCGTAGCTTTAATAACAAAAACCACTAACAATAATATTCAAGCACTGAGAGCTCAAATTACAAGGTAACACAAAATAATAACCGAGTATTACTGGAAGTTGCTGCTGATGCTGGTATGCTGTTCTTAGGTGAGTGTTTGTGAGTTCGTTTTATTTGATAAACTACAATAAATGTTTTGAAATATAATTCGTTATGTTGTTTAGTTTTTAATAAACCAAACTAAATAAAACCAAGTTGAGTTATTTTAGCATCATTTGGATTCAGCTGAATTTCATAATACTTTTACGTGGTTTCATAATCATTTTGATGATTTTACAATAATTCAACATGTGCATTTTTTGAGATTTTTACAGGAAAACCAAAATTATTTTACTTTAGATCTCTTTGAAATAAAATCATAAATAAAACATAATTGTCCTTGTTGATTAAACAATGTTTTTTTTTCTGTGTGTGCATACATTTTCAAATAAAAAGCTGTGAAGTAATTTTTCCTAACATTTATAGAATGCATGGAAAAAATATCCTAAATATGTGTATTTATATTAAATTTATTAGTCATAGATATACATATTGTAGATTCAGAAAAAGGAGCAAGTTTACAGCTCAAGACA
The DNA here is from genome assembly GCA_958299015.1 of Tetanocera ferruginea. Taxonomy (NCBI): domain Eukaryota; kingdom Metazoa; phylum Arthropoda; class Insecta; order Diptera; family Sciomyzidae; genus Tetanocera; species Tetanocera ferruginea. The sequence continues at coordinate 71,252,679 of OY282643.1, read as the reverse complement.
ACACGGACTGGACGAATGTACTGACTTTGAACTGACTAGCCGAAGACAACAAAAACTAAATGTTATGTAAAATTGACTAAATTAATGTCTTTTAAACCGCAAACAACTTTTTTTTTTTAAATTAAATTAAATATATAAACAATTTAACTTATTATTTCACACTTCTTTTCTAAATCAAACTGTTTTAAGCCAGTAGCTCAAAAACTACTTTACGGATTCATATCTGAATCATTGTTGTATTAATTAATTGGCTAGTTATGATAAAATTTAATAAGTTTTCGTGACTTTTGAATATTGTTTATACATCATCAATTTGAATCTTTAAAAAATTTTAGAAAAAAATTTCAACAGTATTTTTGTGTATTTCAGTTGAATAGTTTTTTGTTTACTTCTTGGTACCTATGGGAAGGGATAAAAAGCCTAAAAATACCCCTTGGCTACGGACCTATTATATAATATTTCTCGTTTTCTTCACGAACATCTGAAATTAAAAAAACAGTATTTTTAAGGAGAAGAATTTTAAGTCTTCAACATAAATCGATTATACGTAAAATATATTAGGCATATATAATTTACTCAATTTTAACGTTTATTGAGTTGTGAAAATGCGCTACGTCTTTATAAAACACAGTTCATTCATCTTGATCTACCCAAAGCCATAAGTTACATTGAAATAACTTCAAATTGTATTCACCTTATTATTTTTTTCTTTGCTTCACTTTTTCCTCATTATGCTTTCTTCCAACCCGGAAGCTACCTTTGCAGTTAATATGCTGAATGAAATACTAAGAAGCAAAAGCAACAAGAGCTTTCCTTAAGCTTCTGCAAGAACAATTGTTATTCTCAGTGATGAAAAAAGCGGTTAAGAAACAACTCATCTTTACAACCACAAAATTTAAGCAGAAGATATAAATTTCTTTCAACAATTCACAATTAAGAGTGACTAACAACCTTTTCCGGTTATTTATGTATGAATGTGGTTGAAGGAAACCACGTATGTAGCTGAAATGAATAACGATGTTGAGATAAGTAACGATTTCTCAAACGGAGTCTGTCAAATCTTTCATCACAATGCAATAAAAAGCCGAAATATAAAAGTGGTAAAATGAGTGTTAACCAAGTAAAATGAGCATTTGACATACGTTATGAGAAGGTTAAATCTTTTAATAAATCAACATTCTGCACATTTTTTGTCTTTATTGTATTGTGATTTTCAATAGACTTTTTATGGAAAAAAAGATCACTCGTAACTGTATCTTAAAAGCCTCGATGTGTACTTCATAAGTTGAATCTAAAAGATTAAATAAATATTATTTGCGGTAATATGGAGAAAAAAGCAACAACTAATATATAGTTTGCCTTTGTCATAAAAAACATACGTGCTAAATTTTAGCTCTGTAGGTTAAACAGACGCTTATTTATTGCGTTTTCAATTTTTGGGTTGTATGGGAGGTGGGCGTGTCCGTGAGCGGATGACGTCCATTTTTCGAAGACATCTTTGTGTTTGTATAAAACACATACATACCAAATTTTATTGTTGTAGACTTATTATGAGCTGAGTTATGCAGTTTAAAATTTTTGCGTTGTATGGGAGGTAGGCGTGTCCGTGGGCGGATTCCAAAAATATTCAATAGTGCAGATCCTTGGTTGCATGTGACCATGTGTACCAAGTTTTGATCCAATTATCTCGAACACACAGACGGAAGGACGGACGGACATAGATAGCTCGACTCACGTGGTGACGCTGATCAAGAATATATATAGTTTTCTATACCGGACTCGCTTCGTTCTATGCGTTACAAACGTTTGCACAAAGTTAATATACCCTCACCTTTCAGGTTTAGGGTATAAATAATTCCGATTGACTTCCGGTGGAAGTGGAGAAAAAATTTAAAATTAATATTTTTCCAGGGATTTTCATGAAAGATAATTTGAAAATCCAATGAAAGATTATGAGTTATAAAATATTTTTCACTAGTGTCGGAAGCCAATCGGAACTATTTTCGATAACGGAAAATCATGTGGCTTCACTAGATACTTGATTCTCGCAAAGAATTTGGGTTTGTATGTAAGTGTTCACAAAATAACGATACAAAATAAAGGTTTTTGAGGAAATTTCATTGAAAGTTTAGGTGGTGAGGGACATTGTTGCTTGCTGTGCCTATTTGGACCCGAGTAGAAAGGAAAATATTTAAGCTCAAGCCTTGCATCGTTCGTACAACTGTTAAACAAAAAAAAAACTGTAAAAAACAAGTTGTTAAACAGCTGTACAGCAGGCGCTTGCAAAACATTTTGACCGTACAGAGCAGGGATGATATTTTGAGTGGAATAGTATTTTTTTTAGTACTATTGACTCTACAAAAGTACCAGAGTACCTTCTTGCCGAAAAAAGTACTCTGGTATATTAAAGAATTTTACTTGAAATTTTGTCAAGAGTAAAAAAAAATCATGAAGTCATATAGCTGAATCACAATGCAGCAGTGACAGTGGCAGCAGCAGTGTCAGTGGCAGCGGCAGTGATCAGCTGTTTCCTATTTTACTGCCTGCAAATTACAATCTAGCAGTGGCAGCGTCAGCATCAAAAGCAGTGAATGTGGAATTTTCCTTAGTAGTTTATTTATTTGCATGTTGCCTCCCTGAATATTTTCGTTTGTTTGTTTGGTAGCACTGTGGCAGTGGCAGTGAATTTAGAAATAGGGCTAACCTCGGCAGTACTGCTCTCTGCCACTGCTGCTATGTAAGTTTCACCATTGAACAACATTATTCCTAAAATAACAGCTGATCACTGACACTGCCACTGACGCTGCCACTGCCGCATTGTAATTCAGCTAATAAGCTTATTGCCAAAATTCTCGCTCAGTCACGTTTTATTTGCCGTTGATTTAAAAATTGTTCCCAAAACCACAACTTTTAAAAGAAAAAGTAAAAAATTTTCATTAAAATTCGCAGTATCAGGTCAGGCGGCAAAGATTTGAATTTTTTTGGACTAGATAGTAAGATCTTCTTCAGTACTACTATTTCCAACCATTTGTTTATTTGTAACTGATTTATATGTAACTGTAGTTTATTTGTAGCTAATATTTTTACGAAAAACATGGTTTTTCGATGTTTTTCAAAATGGTTTAGCTCACTGGCGGCTATCGTTATAGCCAACAAAAAAATGTTGTGGATTCGTCATAGAATCGACCAAGGCTAATTTTTGGTTGGTGGCAATGACAACTTTTTTTGCCCCATAGAGGTCGAGGCACCCTAATATATATATTTAACGGATTCTGAAAGAAAAACTGATTATTTATTGTTCCTTTATGTGATAAATATAATAAAATTTAAAAAAGTATTGGTCTTAATTTATATATTTATTTGCATATCATTACTTAATAAAAAGTACCCTTAACAATAAAAAGGTACTATTTGCCTTTGTAAAAAAGTACTCGCGAAAATGATCCGATATCATCACTGGTACAGAGGCTGAACAGTGTAAAAACGACCGTGTTTGTTCGATAGTTGCACGAAACACGATGACTTAAAAAATTGAGTTAAAAAATTTAATTTTTACTCGGGTAGAGATCAAATTTTTATCCTCGGATCGCATTTCCTTCGGAATCTGAAGATTTCGTCATCCATATTGACTGAAATATTTCAGTTGTTATAAAGTATGATTATTTAAACGTTTGATTTTTAAAAATTGAAAAGAAGCCAGAAGAAAATTTGCAATACGAAATGAAATATTTATGTGGAGCGATACATCAATGCCTGCCATTTACTTTTTAAAGATAATTTCATGCAAATATTTTCCTCGGATATACCTGAGGTGGTCCATACGTAAGCTTCAATTTTGCCATACTTTTTCGAGCATTTCGGCCAGTATGTTATAAATGGTTACTGTAATATTGTCTTCCGGGGCTGCAATTGGCACTGGCTTGTCCTCGTCCATGAGAGACCGCGTCCCAAGCAACAATTCTTTAGAGTTGAGCACTGGGTGAAAAATTTTATTTTGAATTAGGTCCTATAGCTATCTTCAGCAAAAGTAATACGCTTACAGATGAATTACAGCAAAGCTAGTTGTCTATAAGTGTTCTGTTTTATTTCACATTATCTCAGAGTAGTTTAAGAGAGATGTGTTATAAAAGCATTACTGCGAAGATTCAGTATCTTACAAGTCATTTCTTACAGGCTTCTACAAGACTTCAGTTTTCAGAGTCAAACTCTGAAGAGTTTAAGCTTTATAAATAAAGTCTTATAGACATTTCCAAGGCTTATATTGAAGGAGTTCTAATCTGATCTGGTATACTGTAAAATTAAGGGCCCTGTAAGTGTCAACAAAGAGTATATTATATCCTAAAATGACATTTGTCAGAGTAGAAGACTTTGTATAAGAACAACGGTCTGACTAGAAGAGTATCACTCTGATTATAAGAGCAACGGTCTGACTAGTGAATGCTTTTTAAAATGGTGTTCCTACAAATTTCACCTTAAACCCATCTCGTAGAGTATACAACTCTTATAAGTGACTTACTTAAGTATATTATTTTTGAAGTAAGAGCTGAACTCTTGTATGAAGCATCAACTCTTAAAACTGCCTTACAGTGCATTTATTGAGAGTACGGTATAAATTGTTAATTAAATAAAACTTTTAATATTGATTTTTGCGAAAGGGGACAGCTTCTAACCGAGGTGCAATATAAGATTCATACGGTAAAGCTTCCATCGAAATGAAATTTATGCATTTATGTGATAAAATATTACACCACGCATATACAATATTATAGATATAATAATTTGGGAAGTACTGTGTGTATGCATAATCCTAATTAAAAAAAAATTGATTGAATTTATGTTTACGTATTTGTGTTTTAATTCTCTGAAGAGTATATATCTGCAATAGATCTATAAGTTTTGTCTAAGACAATGCTTCTAAGAGTGTTGATCTTATTTCAGTGGTTTAAGAGGTCGATGTAAGGGCGCTTTTAAAATAACAACTCGCACTTATATAGTGCCAAAATGAGCTATAAAGAGTTTTACAAGTATCTTACAGATATCGTTTAGAGATAATCGTTAGTGTGTCATTCTTAATAATTTCTTTTCAGGAAGTCTTTAGGATAAAATGAAGATAGTAGCCCCACAAAAATAGTCTAGTGGTGCCAAATCGCATTATCTTGACGGCCATTAGGCTACTTAATGCGAGATAAATTGCTCACCAAACTCGCCTCTCAATAGGTCCATGGTATAGCGTGCCGTGTGACATGTGGCACTGTCTTGTTAAAACTTCATGTCAAACCAGTTGATTTCTTCCATTTTGGTCAAAAAAAGTCGAAAAACATGGCACGGCACCTTGATCCATTGAGTGTAACGTTGCGATTTCCGTTAATTTTGAAAAATAACTGTCTAATAAAACAATCGCTCCAAAAATCGCAACAAAAAATGCATTTTTTATTGTATTTCCTTTTCTTAAACCAGATTGGATTAGAAAACCTGATTGTTTAGGATAGAATGAAATAATTAATACATTTCTTCTTATTCCACCCCTGAAAAAAACACATTCCATTGAAATGCCTCAAAACCAGCCTGAATAGTATTGTCATTATCACGATTGTTGTCATATGAAAATAAAACAGATAACGATGATTTTTGAAAGTTAAAGGCATAAAATTCAAGCATTATTAGCAGAAAAACAAAAATTATTAGCCTGCAAAATTAGCACGTGATGTTATTAACAATCTCAAATTGAGATAAATCATGACGTACAACAACTTCTTTATGAAGAAAAATTAAATCTAAGTTACGATTATTCTATTAATCGTTTAGATATAAGACCAGTTGACTGTTACTCTACGCTCCTATCTCATTATCTCTTGGACTAGTCATTCAAGGTTTGAGTTGGCATCTGTACTGAAGTCCCGTTATCAAGAAATATGAAGATTAACTCCTTGAAACTTAAGTGGATTAGAGATACCTTGTACTTCATTCTACCTTTAGAAAAATATTTGAGTTCGTTGAAAATTTAATCAAATTAAAACAATAATTCTAGTAAAAACTACATATACATACCATGGTTTAAAGTGCAAGAAATATAGTGTTCAAGTAAAGCCGAAAATAGTTTACATATTTTGTGAGTCGAAAAAATTCGAATTTATGCACAACTTCCATTTAATTTAATTTTAAATAAAATGTTTATTATCGAAATAAGGTACGCAAAAACACTCACGAATTTTATGTGGTACTAACTTAGTTGGGTGTTAGCCACGCCCATCTGCGTTACACCAAGTGCCCTCGGTCCCAACATACATACAAATGGAAGAAATGGAGAAATAAATATGGGCAACAAAAAAAAAAGTCAGAAAACAATTAAACCTTTCCTACTTGGGACTAACAAAAACAGCATTGCGAACTAAGAAGAAAACGGCATGAGTGCGATTTCCAAGCAGCTTTCAAAACAAAAACAATTTAGTGCTCGTTGTTAAAAGCCAATTAGAAAAGTGCAGTATAAAAAAAAAAAAAGAAATCCTTACAAACCGGAATATAATAAACAAAGTTTTCCCATGCGTCATTAAATAAACAAAACACCAACGGAGCCAACGTCCGCCATATTTGAATGCGATGAGAACAAAAGTGGGCCATGTGCTTCCGGTGCAGCGACACCAACAGCAACTGGCATTGAGTTGGAACATGAAGCATACTCAGAAATTTATTACCATGCCAATGAGAAGAATCCGGAAAATGAAGGCAAAAGAATATTGTTTATTATGAAAGCCGGAATGTGTAACAATTAAATGTGTAAAAATTTGCAAGAGTTTTCTATTCGAAGTTGAAAGCTTACATGAGAAAATTGTGAAATAATATTTCGAAAATTAGACCTAGCTACTGCGGCAGCTACTCTTTTATAATTTCACAGGTTTGAATGGTTTTGTGCTAGGTCAACTGTGGGTCACTTTTCGAAGTTATTTTTGCGTAGAATACGAATATAAGTTTAGAATTTACATATCACGTGAGGATTGTCACGAAAATTGGCAAGTTTAGCTATGTTTGAGAATAGAGAAAAAGGCTATGAAAGGCGTTATGAAATTTTTCGAGTACATAACGTCAAATATTTCAAAGTACAGACGAACACAAAAAATAACTTCGGAAATAACCCTCAGATGCCCAAGATACATATAAAAAATTTTAAAATCATGGTCAATATTTGTGTAGTTTTTATAAAAGTACCTATGTCGAGAGTTTCGAGTACTCATTGAAAAAATCTGAGTTCGCTCAAAATATTTGTGAAATAGCCATACTTCATTTAAGGGGGGATATGACATTGGCCATTTTTTTAAATTGTAAATTTTTATAATTTTGTATTTGAGTAAATATTCTTAAGATTCTAAGAAAAAAATTCCAACGGGTTCAAAAGTTACAGCCGGATTAGTGAGAACGCATTTTTATTTTTCTTTGCCTCGAAACCATGTTTTTCGTACTGGTTGCGGCAGTAGCGGGTTCATTTTTTGACGAAATGTTTTTTTTGTATTTTTTTAATCTTGATTCGCTTTTGAATGACATGATCTTTTTTAAATTTTTTATGAATTTTTAAAGTCAATATTTTTTTCGAAAAAAACACACTTTCAAACTGTTCTAAGTTTCTTTCACCAACAATTGAAAAAAAATTAAAAAAAAAGCTTCTATCATACGATAACCAATTTTGTTTAGATTTAAGGAAGCCATTATTTTCCAGATCGGATAATTTTTGCGACTCCCAGCGCTGCAACCACGTGGACCCGTTTTTTTCTCTGCCGCCAGTTTGGAGCTCTATAAAACCATGTTGGAGTGAAAAATAAATTCTTTTTTTAAATTTTTCTTGTAATGTGTTTATTTTCAATTCTCTACAATAAAAAAAAATTTTGGAAAAATGTTTGTTTTTGACTGACATGGAAAGGTCCCCAGGTGACAGTCTCCGATTTTAATGATTTTTGGATATGTGAAAGAAGACAAAAATCTAAGTTCGACGTATTTTTTTATACGTGCTCAATTGATGGTTTAGGGTTTCAAACTGGCATTCAAAAATCAGCTACAACTTCGTTTTTGACGTAGAATTACGTCTTACAGCGCGGTTTGTATGGGGTCGTTTTAACAGATTTTTTGAAGGTCATGCAACGTTTTTGGCGAATACTTTAAGGTATACCTACAGCCTTTAATACTTATCGTTCAAAGTATATATATATACTAAAATATCAGATATATCCTACGCTGAATGAATATCTAACTTTGGATTTTGTCACTATTATATGAAAGTCAGAAAATAGTAAAATATAAGAAGAAAAATGCATGTTCTTATCTTCAAAGAACAAAGTCGATCTTCAGCTGCTTATAATGTACCTGCTGTGCTTGCTGCTTTCTTTGTTTTTGTTTCGTTGTTTATGCTTGCATTGTTTTTATTTTGCACGAACTGATTGGTTCGTATAAAGCTTCAGCTCTAAAATCATCCATTTTGGTCCATGGAACATTTGGACCAAAATGGATGATTCTATGGCCAATCGGATGTAATGGGATTATATGAGGTCACAGGTGGGTCATTGGCACATTTATGGGTTCCATGGAATATTTGGACAAAAATGGATGATTCTATGGCCAATCGGATGCAGTGGGATTATCTGAGGGCACAGGCGGATCAATGGTACTTTGAGGGGTTCCATGGAACATTTGAACCAAAATGTATGATTCTATGGCCAATCGGATGCAATGGGATTATCTGAGGTCATAGGCGGGTCATTGGAACTTTTAATGGTCCCATGGAACATTTGGACCAAAATGGGTGATTCTATGGCCAATCGGATGCAGTGGGATTATCTGATGTCATAGGTGGGTCAATGGTACTTTTATGGGTTCCATGGAACATTTGAACCAAAATGGATGATTCTATGGCCCATCGGATGCAGTCGGATTATCTGAGGTCACAGGTGGGTCATTGGCACTTTCACGTGAATACGAACTTCACGTGAAGATCATGAATAAAATACACGTGTAGTTGAGGTTCGTGTTTTCGTGAAACTGGAAGTTCTAGTTCGTATTGGTAGTATTGTAAGCATTGGTTCGCATTGGGTTATATATGCACTACTGTTCTAGTTTACTAATTGCTCTTTTTTGAAACCAGAGGTCATTTACCTCTTTTCAACTCAGTCAATGAACTCAAACTGTTAAATTTAATGAAATGGGTCTGTGATCCGGTTAGATTTAACTCTTATGAAAAACACGAGTTTTATCATATTTCGTTTTATGCTTTTACCCAATATATAGCGTAAAATTTTAATTTATGTTTTTAATACAAATTAATTTGTATCCCACATCCCACTAGCACTAGCGAGTGTAGTTCGCAAACTATACATCGAACAGAGACGAAAGTGTAGTTCGCAAACTAAATATCAGACAGAGACGAGAGGAAAGGACATGTGCTAAGCGTGAAATATAGACAACATACGATTTTTTAAAAATCGGGATCTTAATTTTAATTTTAAATTAGTAGTTAAACTGACTGTAGCTCGCAAACTATATATCGGGCAGAGACGAAAGTGGCACCAATAGAAAGTGCATTTGCTTCGCCTTCTTTTCAACTAAGTCAATGAACTCAACCTATCAAACTAAACGAAATGATCGAAAAAATTTGAAATTTTGCTTTTTTCCTTTTGCTTGCTCATTTAATCATACTTACATTTTTACTTTTTCTTTGTTTTGGGCTCAATGAGTCCATAATTGAGTGTTATTAATTTATTTGTTAATTTTCGGAAGATCAATAAATATACGTGCAAAATGGACAAAACAATCGGACCAAAGAGACAAAGTAGAAGAGGCTACAACTAAAACGGAATTCTACGTCTTCACTTACGATACTATCGAAACTGTTTCTTTTTTTTGCTTTAATTTCGCTATTTGCCATGGAAACATTTACAAATTTGGTACCAAACGAAAGCTCTTACAAAACCACACACGATGGCATCAATATTTTATAAGAACATTTTTTTGTTGTAATTTTTAGTAATGCGTGTTATGAATTTTTAAAAAAGATCTGTTTTCTCTGCCGGGAATGTTATGTCCGACCTTAATAAAAATAAAATTTGATTATTGTGAAATGCCTTGCATTAAAAATATATAAATACGTTTCAGAACATTTTTTATTAAACATTTTCCAGTGAAACGGATGCTGTACGCATTTTATATATAGTACTGTATACTGTAATCGGGCTACTTTACAAAATGCAAAATATTAAAATTATAAAATTTCCAATTCCAATTTTATCTTTATAAATCGGATATAAACATTTTTCTAGTATTTTCAATATTGTTGGTTGTATAGGAAGTGGGAGTGTTTGTGGATGGATGACGCCCACTTAGTGTTCAGATCTAGGTTTTAATTTAAAATAAATACCCAAAAAATGGAATCCTTGTAGCTTATATATAAACGTCTTTATAGATTTTTAAATTTTGGCGTTGCATGGGACATGGGCGTGCTCGTGGGCGGATCATGTCAATTTTTTGTGAGTATCTTAGTTTTGATTTAAGATAGATACATTAGGTAAAAACACTCAAATTTTGGATATATTTTGGCTGGTATTTTCAACCCATACCAGCAAATAATAGGATTTTGATTACACTTCGATATTTTCTATAAAAATATATATGTTGGAAACCAGATGTTTCAGATGTAGTTTACCAAAAATTAACTTTATACTGAGTTTAAATGTTATGAGACATTTAGTACCAAACCTATTCGGTATTAAATATTTGAATTATATGGCTGGTGCCACGCCCCCTGCTCTAATGTTCACTGAATTTTTGCAGTCAAAGGACACGACTTAATATTATATTTTTTCCGAATTTCATAAATATGTAACTTATATTTCGAAAGTTATACTGAAAAGTTTAAATGCTTAAGAAGTGTCACACCCTTTTTGCAACGCCTGTAAAATGTTCCCAGTAAAACACCACGTAGAAATTGAGCTCAAATACCAAATTTTGGAGCTGTGCAACAAGTACTTCTAAAGCTATTAGATGTCGAAAATTATGGTTGGATGGTAGTTGCCCCGCCGCCATGTTCTATCGGTACCAAACTTCACAGGAACACTCTCATGAACACATTCTTCTAGAGTTTCCCCCGAAAATTTCAAAACAATTGGTTAAGCGGTTTCGGAGCCTACTTGTAACAAACACACTTTCATTTTTATATATATAGAAGATATATATACAAGTTTTTAACTTCAAATTCAATCTTTTCATTTCAAATTAAACTTTTTCCAAATCAAATTAAACTTTTCCATTTCAAAAAAAACTTTTCCATTTCAAATAAAACTTTTTCCATTTCAAATTAAACCTTTTTCATTTCAAAAAACACTTTTTCCATTTCAAATTAAACCTCAGCCAAGAAAAAGATTAGATTTTAATTGAAATATTAATATGTAATCGAAAAGTATTACATATTTCTTGTGTAAATAGCTGTTTGAATAAAATATATTATAACTAATATCAATAGTTAGAACTAGATGAATCCCATCGAAGAAGTTTTTTCAAAATTCAAGTTAATTGCGTGAAATATGCTAGCTGATCCTGAAGCACGCGCTGATTTAAGGAACATTAGAACATTATCAAGGAATCTATAACGACTGTTATATCCACAGATTGTTATAATTATTACACGCATATGTACATGCAACTACCTTCAGTTGCTGCAAGGGTACTCTTGTAAATATTTACTTCAATAATTTATATATTTACTCAAAATTTTGTACTTATCTTTAATTTTGTTTTTTGTTGATATTTCTTGTAAAAATTTTAAAAATTAAAACAAAACATTAAAAAAAACTCATCTTAAGATGAGTAATAAATTTCATTTATTATTCTAAAATTTTTTTGGAGATTGAAGATATCTATAAGTATTGAAGATATGAGTGGTGAAGTGAATGGCAAAGTTCTTAAAAGTCTAAGTGTTAGTGATAAATGTCGGTTGGATTATGTATTACAGTGTTTTTTTTTTTTTTGTTTTTAAAAAATGTAATTTTGATTTACCATTTCTATTGAAAATGTGGTGTAAACTAGCCAGTGTAAACTAGTGCTATTAGTTTTAATATATTTTATTCAAACAGCTATTTACACAAGAAATATGTAATACTTTTCGATTACATGTTAATAGTTCAATAAAAATTCAAAATAAATCTCTTTCTTGACTGAGGTTTAATTTGAAATGGAAAAAGTTTAATTTGATTTGGAAAAGTTTTTTTTGAAATGGAAAAGGTTTAATTTGAAATGGAAAAAGTTTAATTTGAAATGGAAAAGGTTGAACTTAAAGTTAAAAACCTGTAGATAGATTACTTTTATTGTAGTATCATCTCTTCACAAGACGATTTTGACGTGTTATTATTATTATTATAATTATTATTATTAACAATTACAGAATTGTTTAAATATTTCATCAAACCAAACACAAAGGTAATTCACACCCATTCATTTTGCAGCGCCTTTATTACTTTTATTTATGGTGCAACAAATTATTGCAAAAAAATGCAACGAAAGAAATAAGAGCAAAAATTGTAACCATAAAGGAATAAATAAAAACTAATTATAGGACGTAGTGCGATGCACATTTTTTTATGAAAAATGTATGTAATGTTGCAAAAAGTTATATGTTCAGGCAAACGTTTTGCCCCATAAACCACCGTTCATCGCTGCTGAAACCAGCTCATGCATGTTTTTACACTTACACAAGCTAACTTTGTTTAACTATAGTTGAATGAGAAATGTCCTTCAGCTTACAGAAATAAAATAGAACCCAGCAGAAAAATGTTCTTTTGTATGAATAATCTTTATTTGTTTAAGCAAATACTTAGGACAGACAAAACCAAGAAGGCTTAATTAATTTCAGAAAGTTTTAGGAATAATGAAGTGATTGATTGTTGGTAATTTTGAAGAAATTATGCTTTTAACTCGACCCAATTCCTTAATCAGTTTAGCCAGTACAGGATAAGGAGAAGGTGTTGACATATTTGCATGAAATTTGGTACCCATGGTTGCATGAAACCAATCCGCACTATTTAATTAGTTTTAAAATATTATAATTTTATAAATACAAATCTTTTCTTACACTGATAAAACTTTGTATCTCTAACGTTTATTTTCATTTTGGTTTTCAAATGTACATTTCAAACATTAAACATTTTAAAATGAGCTTTTAAAACGTTCGTTTGATATTTTAAAATGAACATTTTAGAATAATGAGAATCTACTTTCTGGCATGTTTAGTCTGCGAACACCAGCAGTGCAGTTAAAATTAGGAAGGACCTCTCCCTTCCTTTCGATACCAAGCGAAGTTTCAGACAAGGTGATTCCTTATCTTGCGACTTCTTTAATGTAGTTATGGAGAAAATCATCCGAGCAGCTGATCTGAGATGCAGCGGCACAATTTTCTATAAGAGTGTTATGCTGCTGGCGTATGCTGAGGATGTTGACATCATTGGTCATAATATACGTGAAGTTAGTGCAGCATTCTCCAGGCTAGAAAAAGAGTCGAGTCGAATGGGTCTTGCAGTGAACGCAGATAAAACGAAGTATCTTTTATCAACAAACAAACAGTCCCAGCGTCTTGGAAACCAAGTCACCATTCACCACAACCAGTCAATGTTGACAACATCTCTTTTGAGGTTGTTAAGGACTTAGTCTACCTGGGATCCAGCATAAATTCTTCAAATCATATCAGTATTGAGATTAAGCAAAGGATAACTCTTACCAACAGGTGTTACTTTGGGCTCAGTAGGCAATTGAGAAGCAGAGCTCTCTCTCGACGAACAAAACTGACGCTCTATAAGTTAATAATCGTGCCCGTCCTACTATACGCTGTAACGCACCACTAGAAATTTCTTGACCAAGATAGTAAACTAGCCAAGATCTGTGAACTTGAAGCGAATCTACACACCCAGCTCTGCTACGGTCGTAGCTCAGGGAAAAAGGGTGGTTGTTGCTTCACGTCACTTGAAAACAGCCGGTTACAGAAGATAATAAAGGGTGCAGATATTGACATATGGATAACCATACAAAAGTCAAAACATAAAAGAAAACAATGTTGACAAAAAAAAAAATACACGTATTCATTGCCTACCAATCATCAAAAATGGTGATAACATCAGGGGAAGGGAGAAGGTGTTAGGCCCCTTGCTCGTCTGTACCCACCCATCCTACTTACGTTAACTTTTACCTCGTGAGCCCGCATCATGACAATCTTACCTTTCTATGTCATTGTTCCTTGCCCTTTTGTAGAATTATAATACGGCAAGGAAAAATGCCCTATTTAAAAAATAAAAAAAAAAAGTTAAGGATTCATGGTAATTAATTTCATTAATTTATTCAGTTATAAAAATTCATTGCATTATAATAACCCATAATTTTATTCAATATCAAATTCAACTTAAATTGTAACTTGAATCAAGTCAAAAATGTTAGTATAAAAAAATAACAAACTTAATCATAAAGTTGTGAAAAGAAAAAAAAACAACAACTCAGCTAAAGCCAACTATACTCTTCGACATAATTCAAGGCGTCAAATCACACGAACGCGGAGGACAATTCACTGGTCCATTTTCTCAATATGATCTTCGTCTAATTGATTAAGCGACCAATTACTGAGTTCACGGTCCATTTGATGATCGTGTGGCTTTAATTGTTGCACCAATTGAATTTTGTATGGCACCAAGCCCAAATCCTTACGCAAAATTTTCCATAAAGTCGATGGACAGAGTCCAACTTCTTGCGCACGACGACGAATCGATAAATGATCGTTTTCTTCAACACTGGCCTCAACGACAGCAATATTTTCTTCTGTACGCACTCTTCTCAATCTTCTCGGTGGCTTGGCATCCAAAACAGTGAATGTAGACCGAAATTTGGTAATTACGTTCTTTATGGTGGTCTCAGACGGACGATTATGTGCACCAAAAAATTCACGAAGTGCTTTATAAATATTTTTAATTGAACACTGTTTTTGAAAATAAATTTCCACGATTTGGAAGCGTTGTTCTGGAGTTAACCTATTCATGATGATTTGCCAAAAAATACTGAGTAGAGACATCACTTTAAACTGTCAAAACAACTGTCAGACAATAGAGTAATCCATTTTGAAAAAAAAAACACCATTTATTAAAAGGAAGATTTCAAAAGAAGAAAATAAGTTATTATTATTTACTTTAGGTAAATAAGATAATAAGATTTAAGATTATTTTTTTTTCTTTTTTAACTGAAATTAGGTTAGGTACTTTTTTTTATTAAGTTAATAACTAAACTAGCTATCTATCTTTTACATTTTTAAATAACTTTTAAATTGCTTTTAAATAGCCCTAGATAAGATGAGCGATCGATTCGCAGATTTGTTTCTAACCTCTTTTTTTTTCTTTTGATTTTGATTAATTTTTTTTTTTCTATTTCTTTGTTTTTGTTTGTTTTAAAGAAGAAGAACTAGCAGATATTGTTTGATTTTGAGATAGATATTGAGATTGAGACTGATATTGAGATACATATGAAAAAAAAGAAAGTTGATTAAGGTTAGATTTTAAATTTAAGAAGATTGAGAAATTATATATAAGTATCTATTAGTTCAAAATGAGTATCTTGCAACAAAGGTTTTTTTATATTAAAAGGAAGATTTCAAAAGAAGAAAATAAGTTATTATTATTTACTTAAGGTATCATATTTGAAGATTTTTTTTTTTTTTTAAACTAAAATTAGGTTAGGTACTTTTTCTTTTTTTTTGATGAGTTAATAACTAAACTATCTGTCTTACAGTTTTAAATGACCTTTTAAATAGCGGTTTTAATAGCCCTAGCTAAGATTAGCGATCGATTCGCAGATTTGAGCTCGATTTGTGCAAGCTCCAGGTTGAAGCACGACTAATGTACCCAAGGTTCGTGGCACCTGATGAGCTTTCTGGTCCATCTGGAAACATTTTCCTGATTCCTGTTGGTGAGGATGGTGGCGTGTGCAGGCGACGTGTGCAGTGGCTTGTCCTCGTGAAGTGTGCAGTGACTTGTCCTCGTGACGTATGCATGTGACCAGCAAGGATGGCTCCGTATTGCAGGATTTGGTCGCCGCTCGTGGAATTCGGCCGGATCAATGTATGACCTTCATTAGGCCAATTGGAGCTAACGCTCCGAAAAATGGTGCGAAGCTGCGCGTATGGCTAGCCTTCTGAGCAATTACGCGACGCCAAGCGATGTGGCTGGCGCTCTGAGCTATTAGGTGGCGCTGTGAGGTGTGACTTCGGCTCTGCCAGAAAGGGGATGATAGGTGCTGTGGCTAGAGCTCTGCCAAGAAGGCGAAGCTCCGCGTGTGGCTTGATGCTCTGCCCGCCATGCAATGCTGCACGTTGTGGCTAACGCTCTGCCAAGAAAACAATGTTTTTTAGCTTGAACTTCAGCAAAAATATCAACTTACCTCAATTACTTAATTTAGTCTTGCTAAGTTTAAGCTATTTCGGCTAAGTTGAAGCTTATTAGTAGCTTTAATTTTAATATATTAGTTAATACGTCTCGTTGGTTGTACCATTTGCAGCAAAAAGGGGCGATTCAGCGGAAATTAACCGCACGTCAAATTTATGCAAACCGCATGGGTGCTATTGACATTTCGTATCTCGGCCGGTGTGTAGAGATTTTGACGTGAGAAAAAGTGAGGTAATTTTTCTTATTGGTAATTTTACGTTGAAGATACTTTTATGTGTCGTAGAATTAGTGTGTATTATGGACAACCTTGTTGTTTAAACTACTTATTTAGTTAATTTAGAATCATTCATAAAGAATACACACAAAAAGTAACCAATACAGGAAATTGTAAGTTAAATATAAGACATGATTATTTTTTGTTTGTGTTTTCAGAATATTTTTTTGCAATTAAAACCAAATGGGAGATATATAAAATTTTACCTCTCACAACGCATCACAAACCTTGACGTTGAGCAGATCTGATGAAAGGACTTTGGGAGCGTTCGAAAGAAAAATCCTTCGCAAGATCTATGATCTAATCTGCATCAATGGCGAGTACCGAATAAAATGGAACCACGAGCTGTATGAGCTATATGCCGACATCGATTAGTCAAGCGTATTAAAATAGAGCGGTTTCGCTGGTTAGGTCATGTCGAGAGAATGAACGAAGCTACAGCGAAAAAAATATTGGATTCGGTACCCAGCGGTGGTCAACGCAGAAGAGGAAGACCACATCTCCGTTGTAAACACTAAGCATTGGATAACCTGACAACGCTTAGAGTTTCTAACAGGCGCCAGCAAGCGCACGACAATAGACGCTGGCGAAAATTCTTAGACGAGGCCAAAATCGATCAAGTAAGTAGTCTGTGAGATATTCAGGCTCAAAGCAAAATTTTTGTTAAAAATGTTGACATTTACAACATTTTTTTATGTTTAAGGCCATATTTCAACAAAACTCTATTATAATCGTATTCTCTATGGGCATCTCTCAAAAAAGGTCCACTACGAGTGAGAAATGCAACCTGGAGTCTGTTTTTCAAAAAATACAAGTCTTTTAATACAAGAGAAATACTTGTAAAACGGAAGATTTTTACAAGTATCTGTTTCGGGAATCTACACTTGTAGGATACAAGTTACAAGTCTATTTGTCGTATTTACAAGTGTCAAAAGTACTTATAAATTAAATTCTGTTTCTCAAAACTTGTCTTGAAACTTGTAGCTTGTGATAAAGTGTCAAAAATTTCGACAGTCTTGTAAGTCTCTTTAGTAACAAGTTGGAAACACAAAATTTTAACAAATATCCAATACTAAAAACAGTAAAAAATGTGGTCAAGTGATTCAAACAGTGAGGAGGAAGTCATAATTATAAGAAGACCAAGGATTTTAAGACTATTGCGTGAGTTTGTTCCACTCGGCCCCTTTTATTTCTTTGGTTATTTTTTCGGAAAATGCACCAAGTAGAATATCTTTCGATGAAAATATTCGTCGTAAAATTAAAATTTTTTGGTTGTTTTTTGTAGCCATTTACACGGAGAAAATTATTTTGCTTGAATCAAGCCATTACTTTGCTTAAACGCAAATCAGCAAAATTTTGCTCAATAGCGGTTTGATTTTAGAAAACGTTTTCTAAATTGAAATTACTTCTCATATAATTTGAAAAAAGCAAAATAAAGATAAATTTTAGCAATAATTTGCTTACTTATTATAAATTCAAATAGCAAATTTTGATTTGATTCAAGCCAAACTTTGCTAAGTTATTATAAGGTAATTTTGTTCAGGCAAAAGCAAAATTTGACTCAATTTAAGCAAAAATTTGCTCAGTTATTATAAATTGATAAAGCAAATTTTGAATTGATTCAAGCAAAAAGTTGCTAGGTTATTGAAATATAAAACAAAATTCGAACTTTAAATAGAAATACCGTGGCATGCAGGTTAAGAGTGTGGCTTAGCATGCTCGGAGCCCGAGTTCGATTCCCAGTCGAAATGGCCAATTTGCTTTTTTTTTTTTTATTTTATTTTTTATAAATAGAAATAGCAAATTTTGATTTGATTCGAGCAAACACTCGCTCAGTTATTATAAATCGAAAAAGCAAACTTTGATTTAGTTCAAGCGAAAATTTGCTAAGTTATTATAAATTTAAATAGCAAAATTTGCTTGATTTTTGCTGAAAATAAGCAATATTTTGAAGTGGCTGAGAATTATGCTCAAGTTTTGCTTAATCTCCATACAAATTTAGCAAACAGTTTTCTCCGTGTAAGATATATTAAATACTCAAAAAAACAAAATAAATGCAAAGTAAGCAGCTGTTGTTAAATTTGTCAGTTGCAAAATATTGCCAGATTAGTATTTTGCGAATTGTGGGTGAAACTTGTAATTATTAGGAAAATTTTACAGTGTTATTAAAACTGTGTTCATATTTTATAGTAAGGGGTTTCACAAGCTGTCGCATTAGATCCTATTATTCTATTTATATCGTATTATTTCGTACTTACGCAACAATGGTAAAAGTGATAATAATATTTTAATATTATACTTTTAATGGATTTCTTCGTATTAACTTGATAATCTTCTTTTGATAAATAAGCAATTTCTATTTCTTTTGCGCGATAAATTGTGTTTTGACCACAGCGTGTAACATATTTAGGGGATTCAAATCACTGCGTAAGGGCTGAGTTACTGCCTAACTCGTAACTTTTCCGAAATGTAATTTTTTTTATATAAACTTTAACAAGCGATTTTGCGAACTTTACGCATGCAATTTGATGCGTATTGCGTATAATTGGAGTGCGTAAATAGCTGCACTGTCAAAACCGTTTATTAATTGTTCTTTCAAAAAATCTAACACGTCGTCCAACAATGTTGGATGGGAATTATTTTAAAACTAAAAACAATTAATGAAAAACAAGTGACAAATGTTCATGAATCTTTCAAGCTACGCAGTTATTTTTACGCAAAATTTTATGGTGCGTTCATGTCAATTCAATATACGCAAAGTACGCAATACGCAAACCTACGCTGTGACTTGAATCCCCTTATTAATTGTCCCAATATGTTTCTTGAAGAACGCAGTATATTCAAGTTCCGAGGTATAAATAATTATACAATCTGGTATCTCTGTTACTAGACAGATGCCAAAATCTGAATAAAAAGCTATTCTACACGTGTAAAAAAATTAAAAGACTTTTGATAATCTTTGAGAAACAGTTTTTACAAGCACTTGTAGAAAATACACTTGTAACTTGTAACTTGTGAGCTTGTGAACTTGTAGTTTTGAGAAACAGGCCCTGGTCAGAAAAAATTTTTGTTATTCAAAAATAGAGCTTAAATATTTATATTTTATTAATCTAAAAGAATTTTTTACTTTTTTAAATTCTGGGCCGAAATATACTACTGCAAAAGATACACATTTTTTCTGCGCCTTTTCACGAATTATAGTCATATTTTTTGTTTGTGTTTTTAGCTTATTGAAGTAGTATTAGATTTTTGGTGTAATTCAAAAGTTTTCTACTAACAACAATTTTATGCATGAGAAAAAGCGAGAGAAATCGGAGTTCGAATAACGGAAGTTTTTTGAGTTTGCTTCTTGCTACCTTCAATATTGCACAAAAAGTTCAAATTAAAATGAATAGTAAAGAAAATATAATACTTGCATTCCAGCAAAATCGAAAAAAAATTTTAAGGGTGTTTAAAATTTATCGCGTCCGTAACAGTAAGTGTCGATAAAGTTTAATTTATAAGATCTAAATTAATAAGAACTAAATTAAGACTAAATTAATATTTAACAGATGGTAAAAACATCAAAAGAAACAGGAGTTAGAAAGCAAAGAAGTATAGGAGGCAATAAATTGGTACTATTTCACTCCATTTAACTCAACAAAACAAAACCTATTTTTCAAATAAGATCGTATCCAATCAAGAAATTCGAATGAAAACCTAATTACGCTAATTTCGCAATTAAAACATTATGAGGGACCTTATCAAAGGCCTTAGAAAAATCAGCATAGAGACGATCAAATTGATGACCCAGCTCAAAAGAAGAAATGCAAAATTTGGAAAGACTACCAGGTTAGTCATTGTCGACCGATCGGGAAAAAACCACGCTGTTCAAGGATAATGTGACGTTTAACAAGGAAGAATAATCTTATTTTTAAGGTACTATTACAGTGTGAAGCTTTTAAAAACAACACATTTTTTTATTAATTTTTTTTGCATAGTATTATTAAATTATTTAATTAAAATATATTTGCATTATGTACAATTAAAGTTGAAGATATAAAGAAAATGTTTGTTTTTTGTTTTTGTATTTGTTGTTTATTTTCTAGAGGTCGTTGAAGTTGGCGTATTTGAGCACTCTACGTACACAAATAAAAAAAAAAAAACAAAACAAAAAAAATGGCATGTGTTGAAAAACAAATTTACAAAAAACCCTCTTTTTGGCAGAGATTCATAGCCGTAAAAAACAATATATAAAAGTTTCTCAACTTTTTATATGTAGAGAGCTTAACAGAGTCTATGAAGATCACAATGAATCAATATTCTTCGAAATCGATCAACTCGAGATATCTTAGAAACCAATTCGAAAAAACTTGTTTCGAGAAAAACGCGATTAGATTTTCTTCTATGAACGATAATATATGAATAAATGTGCCGCATACAAATATAATGTATGTGATACATTGTTTTTTTTTATTTGATATTTTTTTTCTAAGATTTCGTATGCGTATTCATAAGACCTTAAGAAACCAGATACATTTTCAAAGAGTTTTGAAATATTCGAAAGCTTAAATATCTAAGGAGTTAAAAGTTTGCATTGGTTTTCGTATTTCGACAGTTAACTTATAGAAGTTGCTCAAACCGCTTATTCATTAAAGAAAAACGCCATCGTCATCGTCATCGTCATCGTCATCGTCATCGTCATCGTCATCGTCATCGTCATCGTCATCGTCATCGTCATCATCATCGTCATCGTCATCGTCATCGTCATCGTCATCGTCATCGTCATCGTCATCGTCATCGTCATCGTCATCGTCATCGTCATCGTCATCGTCATCGTCATCGTCATCGTCATCGTCATCGTCATCGTCATCGTCATCGTCATCGTCATCGTCATCGTCATCGTCATCGTCATCGTCATCGTCATCGTCATCGTCATCGTCATCGTCATCGTCATCGTCATCGTCATCGTCATCGTCATCGTCATCGTCATCGTCATCATCATCGTCATCGTTATCGTCATCGTCATCGTCATCGTCATCGTCATCGTCATCGTCATCGTCATCGTCATCGTCATCGTCATCGTCATCGTCATCGTCATCGTCATCGTCATCGTCATCGTCATCGTCATCATCATCGTCATCGTCAACGTCAACGTCAACGTCATCGTCAACGTCATCGTCATCGTCATCGTCATCGTCATCGTCATCGTCATCGTCATCGTCATCGTCATCGTCATCGTCATCGTCATCGTCATCGTCATCGTCATCGTCATCGTCATCGTCATCGTCATCGTCATCGTCATCGTCATCGTCATCGTCATCGTCATCGTCATCGTCATCGTCATCGTCATCGTCATCGTCATCGTCATCGTCATCGTCATCGTCATCGTCATCGTCATCGTCATCGTCATCGTCATCGTCATCGTCATCGTCATCGTCATCGTCATCGTCATCGTCATCGTCATCGTCATCGTCATCGTCATCGTCATCGTCATCGTCATCGTCATCGTCATCGTCATCGTCATCGTCATCGTCATCGTCATCGTCATCGTCATCGTCATCGTCATCGTCATCGTCATCGTCATCGTCATCGTCATCGTCATCGTCATCGTCATCGTCATCGTCATCGTCATCGTCATCGTCATCGTCATCGTCATCGTCATCGTCATCGTCATCGTCAACGTCAACGTCATCGTCATCGTCATCGTTTTCGGTATTACGATATATTATTATTATGTGTTATTAATACCGAAATGGTATTATTTTGATAACTTTAAACAGAGTATTTGTACTTTTGAGGTAACATTCGACTGACAAACCCAATAATCACGAGTTACCTTTAAATTGTTTAATTCATTCCCTGAAGAGTAAAGGTTTTAGGAGCATTTATATGTAGTATTTATGTGCTCTCAACATTGGATTTTTTTTTATTTTACTTTTTACATGAAAAAGTGAGGTCAGTGATTCCAAGAACAATTTTATTACAGAAAATGTTATTTCATTCGTTGTGGCAACAGTTTTTTTAAATTTGTAGAATAGTGTTATTAAAAAAGTTAATCACATAAAGACTCTAATTCATTAGAAACTCAATTCTAAGGTCTTCAACTTATGTTAAATAAGAAATAATAGTGCCATAACCAAATTTGTTTATGGTACACCTTTAGCCCTTGGATACGTTTTTATCATAAAAAGTATACTAAATGGCTCTTTAATTGGTCTTTAAAAGTCAAATTTAAAACATTATTCCTTTTTTCCTTGTTTTTTTCAATTTGCTTTGGCCAGCCTGTTCTACACTAGCCCAAAATGGGATATGTCGTTTTGTCACCACAAATGCAGCCCAGTGAACACACAAAATCAAAACATAATGGAACATTTACACGAGCTCTGCTTGTTCCACTCATACTATACACATGCAAGCTGGGACTCTTTTCAACATGTATTCATTGGTTTTTTTAAAGAATTTTTTCTACTTCAAGTGCTGATTTCTAAAGCTTAAGTTGTAAAAAAAAAACTTAATTTAAATGCCGACTATACAAAAACAAACAAGTGCACAAATACAAATAAAACTGAAATGCTCTGTCACCCTTACAAACACGTACACAAGAGGAAAGCACAGCACTAGAGCACTAATAATTCAAATAGTCCTGTGAGGATGTTGCTTGTTTGCTTGTCTCGTGAACACGTTTCTTGCACTTCTTTCAGGGCAATTAAGACCAAGGTCGTTTCGCACTGTTAACTGAGATGAAAAACAAAAAAAACAGAAAAATTTTAAATGAGTGGACAGTTTGATGGGAAAATACCAGTCCAAGCGAGTGTATGTCCTTAAGAAAACATAAACTGTAAAAGAAGTAAGCTACATGTAAAAACATAAGAGCAATTTTAAAAAATTTAATGAAAGATGTTTTGAAATAAGTTCTTCTAATCAAATAATTTATAAAGGTTCATTATATTTTTTAAGTATGTAAAAGATTATTCTTTATAAATGAATAATTGAAGTAATCTGCATAAAAAATAAATTCTTGCATAAAAAGTTAAAGTTTAATGCAAATGCAGTTGAAAAGCTTAATTAATTACACTTCTGCCATAAACCGTTTTGTGTGGTCTTTGTGAGAACAGATTTTGTACTGTGATGTTATTCATTTTTCAAAAAGTGGCATGATGCATGGTTGGCTTTCCTAAAATGTTGCCACAAATTTTGGACGTTAACGTTCTCTTGCAGTGAACTTAATTTACTTAGCTTGAAGTTGCATTTCGAAAATGTATTCATGCTACTGTTACAAACAGAGTTACGTACACAGATGCAAACATAGATTTTATTGCAAATGCAGATAAGACGAGCGTAATAAGCAAATAAGAAATGATGTTCACTTTATTTACCCTAATCCTCCAGAGTCTGAAGTCCAGAACGAATTTGCAGCTGAACTAAATTCAAGAATGCAATATAAAGGAAGATACCAATGGAAGATAATTTATCGTTATAATCGATAAGCTGTTTAACCGTAAATATAAAATGCTGTTAAATTTAACTATTAAATAAGAAATGTCCGAACCAACTATTTTTCTTTGAGTTTGCACAAGCCCTTGTTTAATTAAGCTGTTTGGGATCATAGAAATTAATGAAAATGTTTCGTAAAAAATCTGCTTATTTAACCTTGAGTCTTAAATGACCTTTGCTAAGGAGCTTCTAGATATATTTAACCTTCTTTAAGTTTCAACAGTGTTCACTCGATAGAGTTAAAAAACATATTTGTATGGCAGGTTGTTAGAAGCTGTTTAGAGACCTTAAACTCTCGAACGGATTGACCGATCTTAAAATTTCTTTTTCTGTACTGTTCTACGCTTCCTAACGAAGGTTGTTTTCTTAGGAAGTTTTTTCAAATTCCATTTAGTTTAAAAGTTAATTGAATATAATATTTCCGTGAGTTTTGTTGTTGTTATTCGCTGAAATAGTTTTCTTCTAACATGCTTTTGTATGTATGTATCAGTCAATGAAAAAACCGAACGACATGAAACGACAGCAAAAATCTTGCGGTGAATGTTTTTCGCTGCAACAGCTATTTATCAATAAATAGTAAAATAGTAAAAAATAAGAGTACGAATTTTATTTATGAAGGAAAATAGTTAGAAAATAAAACACAAAACATGAAATCTGTTTATATTTGTATATGTAGGAGAACCTTGTTAAATAAAATAAATTTGCAGTTTTAATTCTTATTTTAGGCTTATTTTCTTTCATAAACAACATTTGTTGTTGTTTGACAGACATTTCTAATTCCATAAATTGCAGCTCAGCGCTACTAATAATTTGCTGCTAAGGAATCTTGCACATGTTAATCCAGTTTTGTTCTTTACTGTTACAACTACAAAACATTAAACAATTTAAGGTGGGCAAGGACAATGAGCGCGTAATTGTCGCAGAGTTTTTGAAAAGAAAAAGCAAATGTCTGGCAAAAAAAATATATTTCCCAATTTTTCCTCAATAAGAGTGCATTTTTCGAACAGTTTAAGTTAAAAAATGGTCAAGTTCAACAGGCTAAGTTGCAAAAGTAGCTTAGATTAGCTTATATATCATTTTCTATAAAACAAAAATAGAGAAAATCTTAAAATATTAAATATTTTCATAAATTTGTTTATAGTTTGGCGGAAAATTTTTAAAAGTGACATCTATTAACCAGTAGAAGAATTAAAACTAACGCGTCATTTCAATATTCCATTCTCATTTTAAAACAAAAAAAAAGTTAAATTTCGATCTCTATCCATTCTTTGCTTACAAGCCATTTAAAGTTAACATGTCAGAGTATTTTTTTGTAATTGAAAAACCGAATATAGTGCAGTGATAAAGTTATTCGTATTAGACGGTCTATTAGCAAAAAAAATTCATACAAAAATTGTAAAAGTGTTTTTATAACTGAAAATGAAACCCTCCTTAATTTCCAACATGGGTTTTAGAGTAGCCTTCAGACGTACTTTCTGTTGCTCTTCCAAAACAGTGGTGACAATTTTTTCCAAAAGTTTTTTTGATCGATTGAATTTATCGTGTTTTATACCAATTACTTAACACAAATTCAAGGTAAATATATCAGTCGTGTTGGTTTAATGTTGTTGTTCAAAAATATGAAATGTTTATGAATTATCTATCGAGTTATTTTGTGATCCGATCGAGTGGGGTCAAGCGTTTGAAGGTCCTGACGAAACAAACATTTTTAATGCCATCAAAATGATTTTGATCGACAAACACGTAGAGAGTAGAGCTATAGATGCCTGCAGTATCATTCAAACACTCTTCGCCGTCATTTGGATAAAGTGAAGAAGCATTTTCCAACCTTAGAGGATGTCTTAGTTTAGTTGCGTTTCATCCTGCAGATTGTACTGGAAACTTAAATATTTATATTGAGTTCAAGACAAAACTCACACTCTAAACTATTTCTGTTGAATTTTACGACGAAAATCGTTGGCAACGCTTTTCTGACTTAAAGTGTCTAAATTGACACATCCACATTCTTAAACATTTCTTGTTGAATAATACATACAAAATCTTTAACGATTTACACAACTGGTGTGTAAAAGTTAAAACTGTCCTATGTTTAATTTTCAACAAAAATGTGTAAAAATATGCATGTGTAAATTAAGATTGTCTCACTTAGAAAAGCGTTTCCGACGATTGGTAGTAACGAAGTATTTATATGTTTTTTTTTAATTTTTTTTTTAAAGCAAATATAAAATCATAAATACTTTCTTTAGAAATAGTAAACTATTAGCCCTTCAATGTCCAGTGTATCTTTTTGGATACAACCGAGAAAATAAGTTATTTATTTCAAAATATTGCAAAAATTAAAATGCTGGATATGAAGTTTCACTCGGGAAATTGCAAATATAAAACAATAATTAAATAATTGGCATAACTATGTTGGTTTGGGAAATATTGACCGTAAAATTCAAAAAATATTTTTTTTAATTTTTACGGAATGTTGGCTTTTTGACATGAAACATCTTTTAAACTATTAACAATTTTAGATTAAAAAAAATTACTGGTAGTGTTCATTATGATGTTTTTATAATATAAAAAATTTTGAAATATATAAAAAATACTCAAATGCAATAGATATATAGAAAACTGGAGATGTAAAAGCAAACAATCAATGCCATTATGACAAGAAAATGCTGATCTTGTTTGATTTTTTGAATCATGATCAACATTGATTCATTTTCATTGAATCATGATCAACAAAAATTTCAAAAGCACTTAATTAAAACTTTTACACACTAAAGGTTCACCATTACACATTTTTGTGTAGTTTTGTACATTTGTTTTTTTTTTAAATAAACAAATGTACAAATGTACATAAATTACACATTTTTGTGCAGTAATTTAAATATTTTTTGGTGTAAATTTCAACTTTTCATACCTTTGTGCTTAAAAATAAGCACTAACTGTTTATTTGCATTTATTGAGACCAAAAGATAGTAATTTTAGGCAACAACATAAAATTCAACAAAAATTTACAGTCATTTTGATAGTAAATTTCAACAAATAGTTAAGAGTGCAGCTATGTACTGGAAATGCAAACATAACTCTCTATATACACATGGTATTAGACTTCAACACATAATCCTAAAAAAATTATAAAATTTAAAAAAATTAAAATTTTTTGATGTCGTTTTTTCTATTTGTTTAATTATCCAATGAAAACTGATTTCCTTTATTTCAGGAAAAAATAAACCTCATATTAAGAGTACACTTTATGTCATAAATTCGACTATTTTGATTGAAAATCTTAAACAATAATTCTATATGTAAAAAGCGCAGTTTAAAAATCATAAAGCTGGCTATTTTCTTGACAATGACAATTATCTTTTTATTTTTTTTTTTTAATTTTTTTTTTGTGTAAAAACTATACATATCGTTGCTGCATATAAATACAATCATAAATAAGTTAAATACTTCAAAATAATTTCAGCAAAAATTAAATTCACATGAACCACATGTTGCTGAAAATAATAATACAATATCTTTCGTACAACTGGAACAACTGCAATCATTTACCAACCATTTTATTTTATTTGTATGCAAGTATGCAATGAAAATTTTAGCAATTTATCATATCTACTGCTTCAGTAAAAGTCCCATGGCAATGGACCCAGCCATGGACAACAGTGTTGGAAAATATGCAATGAATATTTTTTTTCTACCATCAATGCTTGTTTTTTATTAAAGTAGCAGAATGTAATATCACATAGTTATAGTTTTTTGTTGTTGTTGTTTTTCATTTTTACTTAAAAAATGAATAGTGTTATATTCCAGCAACTACCTGTATCTGAATATTCACACACACACACATAAGAAAAAAATGTAATTTATTTCAATTTTTAATCGAAGACTACTTTTTGCTGTTACTACTATTTTTCAGTACCATCTAGCTTTAGAAAAAAAAAGGTAATAAATTTTTAATTTTTATTTTTGTATCACTTTTATTTTTTGAGTAAATTTTAGAACTAACACTGGATTATTTTTTATTTGCTCGTTTTTTGTGGTAAGCATTACTCCATTTTAACTTTATTTTATCATTTTTTTTCTCTTCTTTTATCTACCAACAATTCGTTTGAACGCTCGTTTTAATATTACGAATATTAATGTCTGCACCATTTTTCCGCTTTTCATTTTCATTTATATAAAATTTAAATATTTCATTTCGTTTGGTTTTTTTTCTCTCTGTTGCTGCACATGAAGTTTCATTTAGTTTCTTTTGTAGGGATTTCAAGCCTGAAATGATTTTTTTTATCTGGCACAGCTTCTACGATCCAACGAGTTTCATTCACACATTTAAGCGTTTGCATTTCAAATAAAACAACAATGTAAGCGGTGCGGACTGTTTATTTTCTATATAGCTAGCTGCAGGAATGAGAATAAAGGAATTGCTAGAGAGCACCACTGGCTTTAAGCTAATCTAGTCTACATAAGAAACACCTTCAGCTGTGTTCGTTACGTTACGATGCAAAGTCAGTGAAGGCGGGATATTTTACCAGTTGGGTGGAAATTTACTATCTAACAAATCATTTTGCAATAAAATCATATGAAACAATTTACAAAATGCATTCATATACAACAAACACAAAAAAAAAAAAAATAATAATAAAATATTTTCAAGTATCTGAAAGTGAAGTTTACAAACGTACTTATTTGCCTTTCATAAAATAGGTTACGTAAAAACATTAATTTCTGCTTTGGAATAGTTGAAATTTAAGTTTTTATATTCAGCGATGTATAAGATTTTATATCAACGTACTTAACAATCTAAGCAAAATTCCAGTTTTGATTTGAATTGTCAATAAACAAGAATGTTTCAATTTACACTTTTAGAAAACTCTGTTAATATACAGGAAAATCATTTTGTTTTAATGAAAATGTGTACTATATCAGGGCATCAAAATACCTACTTATTTCAATTTCTGGAAATTTTTTTATATATTTAAATCTATGTGTTTCTCAAAGCAAAATTGTATATAGTTAAAACCACTTACATCCCACAATTATGGGGACTGAAAAACCAAGAATAAATTGCAATTTCAAGATAGCATAAAATTAAAAATAAATTATAAAAATATTTTCATTCAAAATTGAGATGTTAGCGGTAGTCAGACACTTGAAAAAATGAGAATTTTCATAAATTTTTTTTTCAGTAAATAATTGTATTATATGAATGTATTAATATGACATCAGTATATAAAGTTTCGACTAGACTTCACGAAAATTTGAAAAAAAAAATAGTTTTTAAAGTTATGACTGTTAACGTTAATCCAGTTCCAACAGAAATTCCTTACGGTCATCCATCACAAATACTTTGAGATTCATATTAAATCAATCGGAATATTAGTGCAGATCGAAACATCAATTAATTTTTCACCAGATTTTCGAAAAAAAATCAACAGTAAGTTTGTAATAAAAATCGAAATTTAAAAAAAAGTCTTTCGATCAGGCAATAGTTTGTTATGTTTCCCAAAGGCTGTATAAATTTCATTGAAATGTACTGAGTGGTTTCCGGTTAACAGTTGTCACCAGTTCAAAAAAAAAACATAGTATTGAGAAAAACGTATTTAAGGTTTCTCACAAGTTAGATATATCGGAGGTAGGCGTGTCCGTGTTTGGGTGAAGCCCATTTTTCAAAAACATCTTTGCTATGTTATAAAATACATACGTACCAAATTTTATCTCTGTAGGTTAAACATAAGCTTATCTATTGAGTTTTCAATTTTCGGTTGTATGGGAGGTGGACGTGTTCGTGGGAGGATGATACTCATTTTTTGAAGATATTGGTTTTTTTTTATATAGACTGCATAAGTATCAAATTTTATCTCTATAGGTAAACATAAGCTTATTTATTGAGTTTTCAATTTTTGGATTGTATGAGTGGTGTTTGTGGAAGAGTTCCGCTTGTTCGTGGGCGGATGACACTCATTTTCGAAGACATTTTTTATATAAAATACATATGTATCAAATCTTATTTTTCTAAGTTTGTTATGAGCTTATTCGAAGACTTATTTTTTTTGTATTAAATACATATGTACCACATTTTATATTTGTAGGTTTGTTATGAGCTTGGAGTCAACAATTTTTGCATTGTATGCGAAGTAGGCGTGTCCTTAATGAAATCATTGTCACCAAATACACAAAGAAGCACTACCCGTCATGTCATTTAAATCATGCTTGGTGATTTCAACGTTTAGGTGAACAGGAAAACATATATTTTCAAATAGTCGGAAATTTAAGTCTCTTTGACCTAAAACATCGGATAACGGAATGAAATTAATTGAATTCGTCTCAGCATAAAACATAGTACTTAATAACAAGTGATTCAAGTATCTCATAATTCATAATCTATCTTGGTCGATGGATAGCGGCCGGTGCCTCTTCTTGGAAGGACAAAAACGGGAATAAGGGAATAGATATCCAAACTACACTGATGATGTGTAGGAAAAAGTCCTCTAGAACTTTGAATGGCAACGCTAACAACACTGCCGCTAATAGATATAATATTTCGCAAGCCCCAATTATAAATGACAGCGTTGAACTTAAACTATAGCTTAGCTTATAAGCAAGAAAGCCACAGGAGCCGGTAGACTACCCACCGAACTGTTTTAAAACGTTACAAAGCTTTGTTCTGATAAATTCGATTATTGAATTTTTGTCACGTATACGTCATGGTGTCCACTAGCAAATTTAACGTAAATTGGATATGATCGTTAATCTCTTTGAATGTAAGTAGGCAAAAGTAGTGATGCAGAATTCTAAGTTTTAGCAAGTACGTTCACGAGAGATAATTAAACGTAAGTCCCAAAAGCAGTCGTAAGTCCCTTAAAACTGTTACAGAATGTTATCGAATGTGATATGCAACTTCAGCTTGGATGTGGAATCGAGCATAAAGTGTACCAAATTTGAATAATAAATTATCGGCACTATAAGTTCGATGATTTATGAAGGAATAAAAGGGTTCACAAAATGGACAAAAATCAGATTAGATTTCTGCCAAGTTCTCAGCAAAACTTGAGTTTACTTCAGTATTAAGGAAAATGTGCTACGAAATATACAAAAAGATACAAAATATTTGAACAAACCCTTACCTGAATATACTCAATGTACAATTTTGCATCTGCTGTAAAATAACCGGAAGCAAAATAGTGTGAAAACTACTGCCCCTATTCAAAAGCCTGTAAAATTTTATTAAAAAAAAGTCATAAATTTGAGGAAAATATACAGTTTATTTGTAATTATTTTATTTTTGATTTTAATCTTATATTTTACTAAATTTCCTATACATAGCATCTTGTCATCGTTGTAGTTTACTACTTTTTAATTTAGTTTAATATAGAGTGTTTTAAACATATTGATCGTATTAAAAAACTAAATTTTATTACAATAAATATTTCGCTAGGTTACAATAATTTTTGTTTAAAACTTAATCAAAGTCTCTTTGTATGCAATTTTATAGTTTTTTATTATTAAATAATAACTTAATTTGCTACAAAAATTACAATGATTTGATTTTATAAATATGTTTATATATGTTGTATTCACATACATATCTAGATACACTCAACATTAAAATGTCTATATAATATCAATACATTTAAGTATCTTATACATATTGTTTTGATTATTCGTTTTACAAATTTGTATCTATTAGATATAGGTAGTAAACATTTAAGATGATAGAATACCTTATTTTCGTGTCTTGCATATATCTTAAGAGTTTGGTACAAAGGACTTAAGTCAAAAAATTGGATTTTGGGTTTTTGATTGGGTTCTAATCAATAATTTTTCCTCTTTCGATTGCTGTCAACAACTTGGGTGTATTATAACTGCACCCCATTGTAATTGGTTGGTCCAAAGGAATTAAGTCATGAAATTTCATTATGTGTTTGGTACAAAAGACTTAAGTCTTTTTGCCCAACGCATTTGAAAAAATTTTTTAGCTAAAAATATTTAAGTCCACAACAATACATGTTTCAAAATACATTTTTGTTGCATTGGAATGCATTTGGTAGATCACAATTGCGTTTTAAAAGCAGATTTTCTCTGAAGTGTCAATAAATGTCAGCAATATTTTCTAGTCATCAGAATTTGGAGATTTGAACAGCCATTCAGTTTTTTGGAAATATACACAAAAGAATACAATTAATATTTCTTAGCAAAAAATGAGTCCGCTGTAGAATACGTTTCGTCACCCACAACGCACAATTTTAATATTGACTCTGATGACAGCATAAATGATAAGGACTTCATTCCTAAATGCAGCAATAGTCATAGTGGAAGCGTCAGCGCAAGTAGTGTGGAGACTTCCTTATCTATGCCATCAGCAAATGTCAAAAAAGTGGTGTAAGCGTTCTAGGACAGAGAGAACATCAAAAATGCAAAATGGGTAAAGCTACATTACTACAGAGCAAGGGAGCTACAAATCTTAAAACCGAATAGGAAGAAATGCAGCGCGTTTCTCAAGGATGAGATAAGACAAATAATTTTTGAAGAGTACTGGTCGCTAGGGACGTATGCAAAAAGTGTTTCCTTTATTGCAAGCCATATTCTTGCGAAGGAAGGAAGGAAGGAGTGGCTGTATGTAACGGGTGCTTCCGTAGTGCTTTAGATAAAAAAGAGAAATTTATATCGAACGCTTTAAAAAAATAAAATGCACCTCAGGTATAACGACGGATGATAGACGAGGTAAAAAAATACCCGCGCACAAAAAGTCTGAAGAGGTAATTAATATAGTCCGAGCTCATATATTATCATTTCCGAGTTACCAATATTCCATCAATTTATATAAATTTAGTTACTGAAATCAATGAGGATATAGATCCAGATTAAGAGGATTCAGAAGTTGATTATGACGCAGCAATTTCAATATATATTTTTATCTCTTATGTTACGTTGCTGAAAATTCTTAGATGAATAATAAAACGTATTATAATTTGTTTTTTAACTTGATCTTTGTTTTATTTCCTGACTTAAGTCTTTTTGCTTTTCGAAATTTGTAAAAAATGTTTGGGCAAAAGGACTTAAGTCATCGGAAACTTGGGATATAGAAAATTAATCCTCCAATTTTTTTAGTGAAAGTATTTATCTTTATTAATATGTTAATTTTGCATCATTGCTTATTAAAAAGTATTTCACCCTGATTTGCAATTAATAAAACAATCTTAAATTTTAATTTACTCAAAACTACATTTTCTGACTTAAGTCCTTTGTACCAAACTCTAAAGATATGTTATCTTACATTAGACTATGTTATATGTTATCAATAGTAGTCTATTAATAAAGATATACAACAGAAGACAACTTTAAATCAAAAACTTAAGAAGACGATAACAGAAGAAAAAATTTTATTCTGGAAACAAATGACAAAGAAAATTAATTCTAAATGATTTTATTTTTGTTAATATATCCATTTTGGGAAATGTGACGCCACCAAAACTGACTTCCAGCAAAAAATGTTATCGAAAAATGGCATTTTGTTTCAAAAACTTCAATTAGTTTAGTCAAATGAGATTTTTTAGTTTTAAAATATATATGTTTCAGTTGCATTTCATTAAAAAATTTTACTTGAAAAATTTTAAATTTTAGTTCTTTCAAAGTCGAAGTTCAATACAGATTCTTCTGTTTTAAGGCAGTATTCTAGTCTAAGGGCTCAAATTTTTCGTGGTTGTTTATTTATTTTGTTGATATTTTAACAGTACAAAAAAAAATTGAAAAATAAACTTTGAATATTTAAACCTTCAAAGGCGTTTTAGTAAAAATATACTTAGTTTGTTTTTTATCGGATTTTAAAAAACACTTAAAATGTATAGCTCTAGACTAGAATATTGTTTTAAAAGAATTATTTTTTGTTGAACGTATGTTTATATCAACAAAATTTTATTGAAGCTCGTTTTACACTGAGGAACACATGAGTTATTAATATGGAAATGTGATATAAATATAATTTTACACAAACACAAAAACTACAAATGGAAATTGTTTATAATTTTTGAAAACTATGTAGTTTTTAGTTGACATAAAAAAGTTTAGTTTCCATTTTCTAACGTCAATGTGTTGTTTTGGCATTGATGTCTATTAATGAATGCAAATTTATTTTCAACTTTTAACAGCTGTTGTGATTTTGTGTATGTCTGTTCGTTTGACTAGCTGTATTAATGTCCTTTTTGCAGTTGTTTTTGCTGTTTTTGTGGTTTGTCTCAACAATCAGTGCCATTTTCTAGTGAAATCTGAAAGTTTGGTTATTTTTATTTTTCTGTTTTCTATTTTGATTTTGTATCTTAAAATGCCGTTCATTTAGCTTTTGCATTGCAAATTCACATAGACACACACACACATACATGCACATACTTATTTATATAGTGAATATCTATGAATGTCTGGCCATGCAATTCGCTTGCGTTTGGTTTTCTGAATTTTATATAAGTTGGATTGGGTGTGTGTGTGTGTGTCGAAATGTGCTCTATCTGCTCTATCTCTGCATCTGTTACCATTGTTCCATTATTTGGCAATGTAGAAAACTTTGCTTTGAATGGTTTTTCATCTGCCAAGCGAATTTCTCTCCCTTTCATTGTCCTTTTCAACGCAGACATACATGCATGCATTCGCATTCAGACATAAATTTATACACATTCACAAACACTCAAACGTATCATCTATACGGCTATATGCATATACATAAAATAGTGTACACTACATACATATATATATATATATATGTGTATTCATATATAATATACAGCGTGCTAACATTTGCAGTGAATTTCAATCTCTAGACCACAATTTTTTAGCTTTACAAAAAAAGCAATAACTTGTAATGAAAGCTCCTTCAGAATATTCAATTTTCACATTCATACCAGAGCAACAAATGATTAGTTTTTGAACAAGTTTTCCATTTTATTCTATTCAACATTCAAATCAGCAGCAGTTGTTGCAGTATTATTTAAAAAAAAAAATTGCAAATTTACAAAACATGTACAAGAATCCGAAGGTTGGCCCATTAGCACAATGCGTGTATGTGTGTTTTTTTTTTTTTCCCCCGTGAGATGAAAAGCATCGAAAGCCTGAGTGCGGGACTTTAATCCGCTAAAAACACCTCTTCATCTGACCCCTATATCCCCCCGGGACTACCGTAAAGTATTGCTTCGGAAGGAGGGAGGACTGAGCACCTATAGCTCACTAGTCAGCTGTCGTTAGTATTGTCATGTTTCTATGTACCCCTTCTATTATCCGTGTAGGATACTTGCACTCTGGTACAGACACCCAATACTAATCTAAAACAAGAACTACCGTCCGCTAGCTTTGCAGCCATGCTGAATTGGTTGCTAACCTTTTTTCAAAATTAAAATGTTTATTCTACGGGGGGAGACCGCTTCGGGAGCTGATCCCTACACGCAGGCGCATGGTCTGACCCCTGCGGTCTCTTCTTGTAAGGGGATGACGCAAACGCAGCGTCGACTACGGTCCCTAGCAAGATGAACGTTTATGTTCAAACCCCCTGGCAAGGTTGAGTATTCTTTACTCCTATATACTTCTTATTGCGTTACGAAGTCTTTCTACTCGGCGCAATTCTTTCATTATTGCACATGCCGTGTTGCAAACTGAGGTCCAGTTTCCTTCTGAGGTAAGCATAATGTCCACCAAAGTTTCCACTGTTGGCGACCTACCTACTTTATTGCTTAGCTCTAGTCTTTCTGGGTTAAACTTTGGGCAGTCAAAGAAAACATGCTCTGCATCTTCAATAACATTTCTTGTACAGAAACTGCAGAAAGGATTTTCTTCGTGCTTGAATCTATGTAGGTACGATTTGAAGCAGCCGTGCCCAGTAAGTATTTGGGTGAGATAGTAGTCTACCTCACCGTGTCGTCTATTCAGCCATGGTTCCAAATTTGGAATAAGACGTTGCGTCCATCGTCCCTTGTGTGATGCCACCCAGCGCATCTGCCACATCGCCACACTGCGGTCACGTGTTATCCTACGTTTTGAGGATTTAGGCAAGTCGCTTGGGAGTGAGCCATATATCACGCTCTCAGTCGCTAGAAGATCTAGAGGGGGAGTTCCCGCCACAACCAGTGCTGCGTCTGAAGAGACAGTTCGGAATGCACAGCATACTCTTAGTGCGCAGATGCGATAAACCGAATCTATGCTTCGTAAATAGGAGCTAGATTTGGTAGCCTCAGCCCATATGGGGGCTGCGTACAAGAGTATTGATCTAACGACAGTGACAATAAGCCGTCTACGGTTTTGTCTAGGGCCTCTGGTATTCGATAGAATCCTTGTTAACGCTGCAGCAACGCTTCCCGCTTTTTCGCTTGCGTATGTGAGATGCTGCTTAAAATTCAGCCTATGGTCAATCATGACGCCAAGGTACTTAACGAATGGTTTCGATACAATTGTATGGTCACCAACCGATATTTTAGCAGACTCAACGACTTTCCGGCTGCTTATTAGTACTGTCTCCGTTTTGTGCTCTGCCAGACAGAGCCCCGCTGTGTTCAGCCACTGCTGTACTACCATTACCGCTTGGTTGCACTTGTGCTCCACTTCGTGCAAATGCTTTGCTACGACTATGAGGGCAATGTCATCTGCAAACCCGATAATGTGGGCTCTATCCGGCAGCTGTAGACGCAGGACTCCGTCATACATTATATTCCATAGAACTGGACCCAGCACTGATCCTTGTGGCACTCCGCCTGTGATCTTATACCGTTCTGAGCCCACTTCTGTTTCGTAGTGGAGAATTCTATCCTCGAGGTAGTCTCGGATAATTCTACGAAGGTAGAAAGGGACACCAAAGTGAGCAATCGCCTCCAATATTTTGGTCCAGTTAGCAGTATTAAAGGCGTTTTTGATATCGAGTGTTGTAACTAAACAGTACTCTTTATCACCGTGCATCCATCGAGTGCCTGCAATTGCATTAAGCGCCATATTTTTTACGGCTCCAATGGCATCTGTAGTTGATCGGGCCTTGCGGAATCCGAACTGCTGGTTAGAAAGGTCCCCCGCATCTTTAATAGACGCCTGGAGCCTATTGCTTATCAACCGTTCTAGGATTTTGCCGGCAGTATCGAGCATACAAAGCGGACGATACGCCGATGGGTCCTCTGAGGAATTAGTATTCTTCGGGATTAGCACCAGTCTTTGCCTCTTCCACATTTGTGGAAAGACGCCTTCTTTTAGGCACGCATTGTACAGGTTAACAAACACCTCTATTTTCTGCATTATCGCCAACTTAAGCACCTTGTTTGGGATTCCGTCAGGTCCGGGGGCCTTTTTATCCACAACTTCTTTTGCTATTTTTAGGAGCTCCTCATTGGTTACATTTTGAAAATTTTGCAACTCTACTTCATCTCCTCTGTTTATTGCTGGCGTGTCGGACTGTTGTGGAAATAGTGTGTGAACTATATTCCGCATCAGTACGGGACACGTGGGTGTTGGTTGTCTAAACACCGAAAGCTTCTTCATAACAAGCTTATACGCAAAGCCCCATGGCTGTTGCTCAGCATCGTCACAGATTTGATTGAAGCAATGGGATTTGCTGCTTTTTATAGCTTTTTTTAGCTCCATTCTAGCGGCTTTAAAACGCAACTGGTTTGGTAGAAATTCATCAGTACCTCTCGAGCGGTAGTATGTTCGTCACGCTCTTGCGTGTATGTGTGTGTGTGTGTGTGTGTGTGTGTGTGTGCTAGCATGTTGTGCAAATATATTTATCTCAATACTATTGCACGTTAGTACAACACAACAAAAAAATATCAACTATCAAATAAAGTTAAATCAAGCAGGAATAACTAAATAGATTAGATAAGAGTTGAATTTTGTTAGGACCACAGAGCTAGACATAAAGTGAAATATTTGCGGTTTTATTGCTTCAATTTTATGCATTGCTTGATAAGACCAATGATTTAATCTGGCTATTGAATGAGCAACTAATATATTTTTTCTTATTATATAAAATTGTACTTTGATTAATAGAAATCTCTGATACTTGTTTTCTATTTGCTTACCACATTCATTTCATTGTGGTCGAAATAAATCATATAAATGAAGCCAAGAAGTGTGCTTTTAAAATTTATTTGAATCTTCATGATGCATTTTTAATTTCATTTGTAATGTTTGAATGTTTAAAATTTAAAAAGTTACAAAAATTCTTAGAAAAAACTTCTGAATTTTTGAATTTTTTTTTTTAAAGAACAAAATCTTCGTACCGGAATTGCTTCTCATTAAGGTTTCAATAAGGCTTGTAAATTTTTATTTTTCTCCGAATGTACGCCCAAATATGCTTACAACTTTAAAATTGAAAATAATTATAACTCTTCTACACCTCAGTGATGATATCAGATCATTTTCGAGAGTACTTTTTTACAAAGGCAAATAGTAGTTTTTTATTGTTTAGGGTACTTTTTATTAAGTAATGACATATGAATAAATACATTAATTAAAACTAATACTTTTTTAAATTTAATTATATTAATCACATAAAGAAACAAAAAATAATCAGGCTTCCTTTCAGAACCCGTTAAATATGTATATTAGGGTGCCTCGGCCTCTATGGGGAAAAAAAAAGTTGTCATTGCCACCAATTTAACATTTTTTGGCTGTAACGATAGCCGCCAGTGAGTTAAACCAATTTGAAAAAATGTTTTTCGTAAAAAACATAGAAGTTACAAATAAACAAATGGTTGGAAATAGTAGTACTGAAAAAGATCTTACTATCTGATCCAAAAAATTTCAAATCTTTGCCGCCTGGCCAAAGATATTGCGAATTTTAATGAAAATGTTTGACTTTTTTTTGAAAAGTTCTTGTTCTGGGAACATTTCTAAAATCAACGGCAAATAATACGTAACTGTGCGAGAATTTTGGCAAGAAGTTTATGACTTTATTTTCAAAACTGATTTTGTTTCAACTCTTGACAAAATTTTAAGTAAAATTCTTTTAATTAATTTGTTTTTAACTCAGCAACTTCATCAACTGATACCTTCTCAATAGTCATTGTCAAAATTAAATAAGCTAATGTCCAAGTCAATCATTTTTGGTATGCTTAACCCTATTACTACGCAACCCAAGACATTGTCATATCCCAGTTAAGATTTAGATGTTGATCCAATTAGTTTACTTCTTGTTTTGTACTGTACTTGTAGATTGTGAAAGCTATATATGATAAAAGGTGTTTAATATGTAAAAAAAAATAAAACCAAATTGGTCATTTCAGCCCTTCAAAGGACTTTGATCGAGCTACTTATGATCAATTGTGTTGTGTGTGTTATTAAATGTTTGCACACAATTGACCGAGAACTGGACCTCCATGTTTTATGCCGACTCCGAACGGCTAAAGTTCATGTTCTCAAGAAGCTTTACATGGCATTATTTACTCTCTGAGGTTTGCCATTGTCTGCAGAGAGGTGGTGACCGATCAGAAAAAATTTTTTATTGAAAAAACTTTTCACCGCGACTGGGGATCGAACTCGGGCTCCGAGCATGCTTAGCCACACACTAAATCTGCATGCCACGGTCAACAGTTTGTATGTATTATATGTAATTAATTGTAAAAGTATAATATATAAAAGTTCCAGAGTACTTTTTTCGGCAAGAAGGTACTCGGGTACTTTTGTAGAGTCAATAGTACTCAAAAAAGTACTATTCCACTCAAAATATCATCCCTGCTACACATGAAACGATTGATTATATTTGGCATTTTTAAAAATACAGTTTGTAGAAACCCTTCGAAAATTGCATTCGAATTTTGAATTCAGTTAAGTTGGAAAGAGCCTTAGATCTTACCATTGATTTCGATTGAAACTAAACATTTTGAGGCCGCGGAAGTCGAGTGGTTAGCTTGCTTGACTGCCAACACAGAGGTTCTGGGTTCGAATCCCGGTATAGCCTTGGTCCTACGCTTTGACCTTTCTTTAATTCTTTCCACACTTCTTATCAAATGAAATTAAAAATTCATCAATTTATACGACTTTGGAAGTTGTAGTTGGTGGTAGAGATGTCTGTGGAATGAGATTGCTTAATAACTCGAATTGACTGAAGTAAAGGCATAACAATTGCCTCAGATTCAAATTCGCATGTTGTTATAGTGCTCCGCCACACATATAACATTCTACATTTGGTTCTCTTGGTTGCATTAATCTCCTACTTATCTATCTCCCCATTTCCAAACTAAGGCAGACTTGCCTGAATAGGTTTGACACCTAAAATCATTGGTTCAAAGCTAAACAAAAAAAAAATGTTATCTTGTCGGCTTTGAGCACGTACCTGCATGGCAAATATTTGCTAAAATTTATTCATGATGGCCGGTTGTATGAATGTTGTAGGTTTGAGCACTCATATGTTCAAATTTTCCGACACAATTAATGCTAAAAACAAGGTTTGCAAATTCAAACGCGAATCTATAGTGGGAAAAAAGCCACTCCCGTTTGAGTTTTAGCACAAAAATGATCCAAAAATTTTGTGAAAACAACTCCTATAACATAAATACCTTAAAACTTTTAAAAACTGGTAAAAGGTGAAGGACGACTAGAATACTTTTCATCCGAAATTTATCGACAAAGTTTTTTGGTACATATTTTTTCAGATTTTATTTTTGCACCCATCGAAAAATGCGCAGAGAGCGAACAAATTATCACTTTTGCATATTTTTTAAGTTTCATGGGAGCTCTATTGTACGAGCTAAGCTAACAATTTTTCATTATTAATCAGAATCTTAGTATAAATATCTAGTACATTCTAACATTGACATTGCACTTTTTATATCAGCTTGTATTCGCTACGCTAATTTATGCATTTTCAGTATAAAATCAATTTTTTTTTATTTCATTTCCATACACAGAGGGAAAAACCTATGGACTCAATACATAAATTTATGTACTCATCGCATAGTTTTCTGCACACAAAAATTTTACATTTTTCATGTATTGAGTACATGTTGAAATCTTTATTGACTACATAATGCTTTCAAGCGGTTATGTAGCCAATAAAGAATTTTATGTACTCAACGCAAACTGTTACAAATAATTTTATGTAATGAGTAAAGATTTTATGTACGTATTACATAAATTATTGACTCAGTACATACATAATTTACTCATTACATATTTGGAGTACATAATTTTATGCAATGAGTACATACATTATTTACTCATTACATATTTTAAATGCATAATTTTATGTAATGAGTACATACATAATTTACTCATTACATATTTTTAGTGCATACATTTATATAATGAGTACATACATCATTTACTCATTACATATGTAAAAACATAATTTTATGCAATGAGTACATGCATAATGTATTCATTATATATTTTTTGTTCATAATTTCATGTATTGAATATATACACAATTCTTGCCTGTGCCTAAAGCACCCTCTCAACAAATGCAATAAATAATTTTATAAAGAAATGACTAGATTTCACAAAATAATTGGCAATTACTTATAGAAACCCAGCCATTTAATTCTTATCCAATCATCGTTTTTGTTCTAGAGTACAGTGGATGAACTCATTCCCGCTCTGATTTTCTAGAGGCTTTAGAGGTGTTGCTTATTTGAAAATCAAGAAACGAATGACATAAAACAACAAAATCGTGTGCCGATGTGCAACAGATACGTGTACTGAGTCCATATGTTATGTACTGAATAAATGTGTCACTTCAATCGTATAAGGGGGACGTGTGCTGAGTCTATATTTTATGTATTGAGTAAAGTTTTTGTAAAAAATTACATAACACGTTGATTGAGTACACGTTGCTTGTATCTATTGAAGTCTGCTATGTATTCAACACATAACATGATGTATTGAATACATTTTTTATTCATTTTAAAAAGTGAATAAATTGATATGTAGTCAGTACACGCTCCCTTTACTCAGTAAATACTGCTCTTGTTGCGTTCTCATACAAGTTGCAGTGAATAGATTTTACATAGCTGTCTCTGTACTGACTACATAACTTTTTCCCTTAGTGTAGCGTGCATATACTTCAAGTTTTGTTTAAAATAGCAAAATAAGTCAGTTACTCGATGTTTCTTCAAAGAATAAATTCTTAACCGTAGTGGATTTCAAAGAAAAGTTTATTGATGCACTGACATTAATCTTATTCTTCTCTATTGCTCAACTGCTTCATTGCACATTTCATTACTGCATCGCATTTTGCTTTATCATGCGTACTGCTTTTAAACATTTAAAAACGCGACGCGCAATGTAACGAATGGGACAAAATGGATAGGTATTAGACCGGATCAAAATTTAGATTCCGCCGGTCGGTGTCTCAAAAGTATAAGGAACTCATTAAAATGATTTCTACATACTTTTTTTTTCAAATCGAAGAAAATTCGCCGAAGCAATTTTGATTTTCCAGAAGGTCTTTTGTGACTATGTTTTTTGCTTGTGCTATAAATATTAAATTTCTTATGTGCAAAAATATTAAATTTCTTATTCATACCAATGTTTTGACATAAAAAAGATGTTAAAACCTTGTTTTATTATAATTAAACCACCAAAAATCTCTTTAGAACACTAACCATTGACTTTTTTGCTATTTTCAAAAACACATTTTTAAAACCGCTGTAAAGAACACATTTTTTATTAGATTTTCGTGGAATTTTTATTGTTGGAAAGGCATTGAGTTCTTCCTTCTTTCTTTATATAGCTTTAATCAAAGTTGTGCGAAAACTGACAGAACCATAGAAAATGACTTTAGATATCCAATAAAATGATACATTTCTTATTCATACAAACAATTCATTTCATTTGTTCACTTTTTTTATCACAAAACTTCGATTTAAGCGGTATACAGAAAGAAAAAAGCACTTGATACCTTTCCAACAAAAACAATTCCACATTAATCTAATCAAAAAATGTGTCTTTTACAGCGGTTTTAAAAAAATGCATTTTTAATAAGAGCAAAAAATTAAATTTTTGATAGTTAATAAGAGTTGTAATGAAACAAAGTTTTAACAACTTTTTTAAGTCAAAATATTGGTATGATTAACAAATTTAATATTATAGCAGATGTGGGTGTGCCTTCTTAAAAAAATAAAAATGTACAAGCAAAAAAAATATTTTTTTCCAAAACAACCTAGAAAAGAATCAAAATTGCTTCGGTGGATTTTCTCCGATTTGAAAGAAGTATGCATAAATCATTTTAATGAGTTCCTCTAACTTTTGAAGCCCCAACCGCCTGACATTTTTTTATCCATACAAGAATGATCCAGCCTAATAGGAATGGACAAAAATGTGTGCAAATTTAAAAGTAAGCACGCTTATTTATAGTTTAGAATCTTAATTATATGAATCGAAAATAACTTTCCGATATCTTTCTATTTGTGG
The DNA here is from genome assembly GCA_958299015.1 of Tetanocera ferruginea. NCBI lineage: Eukaryota > Metazoa > Arthropoda > Insecta > Diptera > Sciomyzidae > Tetanocera > Tetanocera ferruginea. Next base: position 71,209,125 of record OY282643.1, on the reverse strand, counting down.
ATTTTATGCAATATAAAAGTTGCCATACAAATTCAACGAAATTAAAGTTTTTATAGTTTTTATACTAAATATTTTCCAAGAACCCAAACATTTTAGTAAAATACACACACGAAACTTTAACAAAGATATACTTGACAGTTTTTATCAGTTTTTTTTACAAAAAAGGTCCTAGAAATCCAAAAAAAATTTTAATTTCTAAGTACAATTAAAGAAAAAAGGATATTTTTGTATTTTTTTATTTTTGAGTATGTTTCAAAACCAATGTTTCTGAACACATTCCCGAAGGTTCTGCAGGGAGTAATCAAAATAAAGGATCTTATTGGCGAAAATTAGCAAATTTATTTGGGAAAATAACAACTTTTTTAAAAATTTTCAAACGCACTTGAAGAGATAGGACATTGTGGTTTTGTTTTTGTTTTTGAGTATGTTTAAAACCTGGGACCGAAACTGTTATGAGTTTCTTTAACTTTATGAATACCATTCATTTAAATAAAAAAATCAATGCATTATTCAGAATAACGAAAAATGAATAATAGAAATGAATATTTAAAATTTTATTAATTGAATGCATTGTAGTTTCGTTACTCACCGATTCAAGTTTTTCTAAAAGTAATCAAATTGAATGCATTCTTTTACAGCTGTGCTTGATACACATTCAAAAAAAAAATTAGGTAAGCAGTGCTAGAGAAGATAACAAAGTTGTCTAAGAGCAGTTTATAACAAGGATTGGTTACTGCAAAAATAAAGTAAAATATTAAAACTGAGTGTTTTTTGTCATCCGCCTCAAAAGAATGCAAAATTTTTCTTAAGAATATGCATATTTTACATAAATTGTTTAACCTTTTTTTCCATTCCTAATTTTCATGACTTGAAGTTTGTCACAACCAAGACGATTTTTAAAATCTTATCTAGTAACGTAATGTTTATGCATACTTTGGTTTTAACTGCTTTTATTATAAAACACGTACCGATATAATTTTTGTTCACATATTTTTAATCGAATTTGAGTCATTGGAAAAAATAATTTGCGTTCAAATACTGTTATTTATTGAATCGGTCTTCTTTTTCACTATCCATGGTATAGATGCCGTGATCGGCCTTAGAGCAGTTGCCAAAGGTCATCCATGCAAATTTTGAATTAAAAAATAATTAATAAAAAATTCCATTGAGTGGTTCTTAAAGATCTATCCAATATATAATGTTTTTTTAAAAAATCCATATCAAAACGAATTAAGGCCGAAAAGTTTTTTGAAAGACGTGGGCTTATTTTAAAATAAATGATTTTCATATTGGGTACTTTAAATGTATTAAAACTTTTTCTTCAAGGAAAATAAATGCATTTCAATAAAACAAAAATTTTATTATAAACAGTAACAAATTTAAAAAAACAAAAAAATTTAGGTTTTCAAATTTTCTTAAATCGAACATAAACTAATATAAAATAATTGTGTTCACATACTTCTTTGATATCGACTTAACATTACTAAAAATTACAACAACAAAATTACAACAAAATTTTCTTATAAAATATTGATGCCATCGTGTGTGGTTTTGTAAGTGCTTTTGTTTGGTAGCAAATTTGTAAATGTTTCCATGGAAAATAGCAACATTAAAGCAGAAAAACGAAATTTCCGCTGGTTTTTGAACGCGAGTTGTAAACCCTAAACCATCGATTGAGCATGTATAAAAAAATACGTCGACCTTAGATTTTTGTCTTCTATCCCATATTCGAAAATCATTTAAATCGGAGACTGTCACCTGGGGACCATTCCTTGTTAGTTATTATTTTTTATTGAATTTAAAATTACTTCGACAAAAAACGCTAACCTTATATCAGGTTCAATGAATTATAGAATTTTACTGCGTAAATTGTTTAAACTTGAACCCCCACTTGCTTTCTGGAAAATAAATGAAGATTTCAATAAAGGGAGCACGTATTCAGAGTCAGCCTGTGGAGCTCAAAAAATAAATTTCGCCATTTTTTCTACACTCAATTATTATGTTATAACCTTCGATTGACTTAATAGCTTTTCATTCAAAATGTTAGCAATGTTTTTTTGATTGGACGCAACTCAATGCTCGCATATAAATGCTAACAATCATCTGCCATTTTCCTTCATGCAATCAATTTTATTGCAATTTGAGGTTAAGTCATAGTCTGATGACTTTCCTACATTGATATCTTGCCAAGCGTGATCCAATTTATTTGTGCCTGATTTATTATTCAATGTGGGTTAGAAACAGTTAAATGATGTCAATGCGTTCTTTTTAAAATTATTTTTGTTTTCGAAACACATAAAAACTTCCCAGTGAACCAAAGTGCCTTTATTGAATTAACCTATGAACCTTTTCGGGTTAAAAAAAGTATATTTTTGGCTCTTGCAAATGAATGATGAAATGAATGATGTTTTTGAGAGACAAACTTTTGCAAGCTTGAAAAAGTTGTTTAGAGAGCGTATCCAAAACAAATTAAAAATGCTATTTTAATTTTCAGAACATGTTCTTAATTGAATAATTAAATTTATTTCGGGGATTGGAAAAGTCAGTTGTTATCATCTAACATAGAGTAGGCGTTACTGAAATTAGATGAAAGGAACAGTAAAATTAATTAAAAAACGTTAAAATAAAAGACCTTCAGTGGGAAGTATAAATATGTATATGTTAGAATTTTACCCATATTGAGTGCAAAAAAGAGTAAAAATAAAGTTAATCGAAAAATTTACTGTTTGTGACATACAGCAATAAGTAAATAAAAATAAAAAAAACAAAAATAACTCTTACGTATTCAATTTTGCACCTCTCGACTAATAATAAAGCAAAATTTCATTAGTTTTTCCATAACTCTTCATTATTTATGATATTTTTCATACATCTTAGTATGCTTTCAACAAAGTTTTGTATCATTTAGGTTGGTATTTTTGCCATATCCACTGCACACGTTGCCACATCTTTTTCAGATTCAATGGGGCAGTTTGGTATTGAACCAACTATTTTTCCCGATTGCCCACGAACTTTTAATCAGACTGAGGTTAGCACTATATACTGGTTATGTCATCAATGAAAATTTTATTCAGTCAGTAATTCTTTTACATTTTGCGATGTGCGTTTTGGGCCGCTATCCAATTAAAATATAACTTCTGCTTCAGGATAAGCACTAGCTTCAATAAAATTGAGACAATAATTATCATGTTAGAGGACTTCATCTAACTGGAGATGTTAAGGTCCTCTTTTTTCATTATCCAAAAGATTTTTTGTAATGATCTAACATGCCATCACGTGATGTAATTCTATACCATGACGTTGCTTCACCGTTTTTTAACATGGGGCCTTTGAATAACATCTACAGGTCAGCACCAGCAATCACATTCTACTTTCCATCACATCCTATAAGCGATTGAATTTCAATTCGTCTCACCAGATACTCGTTATCAGTCGTCTTTAGATAGGCATTGCCTTATTTAACGACAACGGGAAGGTACACCCATGGTTACTCCATGTGGTGATTGCATGTTGGTCCATATAAAAAAGATGAACTTATGAGGAAAAAGCAATACCTGAACATCTTAGAGAGCCATTTTCCCGATTTTGTTAAGATGATTGCTTAGTATTGTAATTTTAACAATAATTTAAATTTTTACAAAATTACTATTGTAATTTTGCTTTAGTCATACCGTAGTCAAAATAGTGTTGAAAGGTATTCCACAAAAATTTTGTTCAAAATCGAAGAGTTTTTTTAAAACTTCGACTGGGTAATGATTCTCAGCATGCCCAAAGCCAGTAAAAATAATAGTTTACAGGCATATGTTTATACTAATGATGTTCAGACGAGAAAAAAGATTTTTTTGGCACTGCTTCTGTGAAAGTTGTATTGAAGAAGGTCTTAAATCTAAAACGATTTAACAATTGGTTTGAGCGTCTGTCACCGGTGTTGATTTAAAAAAAAATTCAGTTTTGAAGTTCAAAATTGGCTATTTCTTGCCATAACTTTTTGTCACAATGAAATACCTACTCGAAACTAGGTTGAAAATTAAAGTTTTTGAAGCTCTCTTGTTGTGGCTAGCAAAATTATATCAATTTGGAATATTTTTGCGGCAACTGTATTCAGATTTCCGATAAAATTTGTATAAATGTATTAAGCCGGATAGATTTTGTTAGACGGACCAGAAGTTAGACGGACTCTCAAAAACTATTCCTGCATTATTGTTTTTTGGATTGGAGAAATCCCCATGGAGTGGGTTTGGTTCTCCGGAGCCCCTATTTTAGTAAAAAAATCCAGTCGTTTGCATATAATTTTTTTTTCTGGAAAATGCATATCGATTTTTTGGGGTTCTCAAAGGAGTTTGTACAGACAAAAAATTGCAAAATTTTGTTCAGCCAATATTTGTGTACTGTCCAAATCTTTCCTTTTTTGCTGATCTTGGGAATGCATTATGAAGAAAAAATAATGTTATATGCAACCAATTTGATTTTTTGGCCAAAAAAGGAGTTCAGGAGAACCAAAACCGCTCTATGGATATTTCTCCCATCGAAAAAAATTATGCAGAAAAAGTTTTAACAAGTCCCTCTTAATCTAAATTTCGATGCGGCTTAATATACAGGGTGTCCCAGACATAGGGGACAATAATTTCTCCTAATATTTTTTGAGTTTAGGTAGTCGTAACTCTTTTAATTGTGACTTAATAGAAAAACTTTACGGTGATAACTTGCAAGAAATTTAATTATATTTTTAAAAATTTTTGTATGGTAATTGTTGTAGAGATATGTTAGATATGAATTAAAACATAATGCCACTCCCGCATTATTGTCACCTAGATCTAGGACACCCTGTATATGTATGTTCACAAAAATTGCTATAAATCTGCTATGTTTCAGTCGAGAGTTATTTAAAATAAGAATTAATCTATCGATTTATGATATAAATAAGATTTTTTTATTTAGCTACAAAGAATTGGTTATTTTAGGAAATCATTACTTCCCATCAAAATCCCAATCCAAATAATATCAGTTTTCTATGATCGACTTATTTAACTGCTTTTTTGTTTTTTTTTTTTTTAAATAACTTCATGAAGAGAATAAAAGAAAAAAAATGGAATTTAAGCCATTTTAGTGAAAAAAAAATTTTGTCCGAAATCAGACGTTATCATAAATTCATAATCTTCCTACTCACAACGTCGGGGCTTTGGAGACCTTCAATTTGTACCCAAGTTTTTGGTAGTTATTTCGCCTTTATGAAAATATTGGCGAAAAATCGTTGATTTTTGAGGAAAAATTTAGTTTTGAAAATTAAAACCGCTGCCAGACGGTCAATCCAATTTTCAAATCTTTTTGGAATTGAAACATTCTTGAAAACATATATTGCTTTTTTATTGCAATAATAATAGAGTTCAGCTACTACAGTGTTATTGTTTTGAAAAAGTCTGTCAAAGATAAATAATATCGTTTTTCGATAACTACTTTAGAAATAATAACAACTGAATTAATAATATAGTTTCAATAAAAATGACATTGAAGTTTTAAGATCAGGCTAACATAGCCTGATGAGCGAAACTTCAAAGTGTTCTATTTCTAAGAATTTTGCTTCAATCGAAGTTAAACATTTAAGAAAATATCCTATTGTATTGTATATTTCAAAACCTAATAATTTAATAGAATAGTTTTCCTCAGCGTGAGACATCTACCAGTGCAGAATTGGACGTGAATAATTTAAATTGCAAAATCATGAAAATATTATACTCGACAAGATAAGAAAAACCGGATTTAAAAACGAGGTTCAAAACAACAAAAAGTGTATTGAAATTCCATATTATAAGAACCTTCAAGCTTCAAGTTCAAAATTATAGGGAAAATTATAGGAAAACACAACTTCTTTTACAAAAATTGACGAATATAAATAAATCGATTTTATTTTGTGTGTAGGTATATAACAAAAAAATTAATGTTAGAATAAATATTATTTTATCTCTTAAAGTCATAAAAACTAATGCTGACACTGAGCAGCAAACGCCTACTTAAAAGACATCTCATTAAATGCGGAATTATAAGATTTCTATTACACAAAGGTAAAACATTCATAATATCTAAGACATTAATCACCTTAAATGCATAAAGATGTAAAAACTAAAAAAAATGTTATATATAATTTTATATTTATTACTAGCGGATGAAACCCAGTGTTACTCTGGATTGTGCCTCGAGCACAAAAAAGGACGATTTTCAAAACAACTCTCATTTTAACATTTTTAAAATATCCACAAAATTTTTAAATTTCTAAATTATCATTTTTTTTGGGTTTTTGCCCCTCCTTCTGTCGAAAGTGTTTAGTCAAATTTCCTTAAAACTGTACCTGCCGGATATGATAACAAAAAAAGAAACATCTTCAACGTCTCGATCTGACGTCAGGTTTCTGAGGAAAATGGTCATCCAGTATAAAAAAAGTCATTACGAGAAAAATGCTTTTAATGGTTTTTCTTAGCATGCATTTAATATGCAATTTTATGTCAAAAAAATTCCAATTTTAAAAAATCCTTTTGACATCGATTCGATTCTTGGATTGTTTTCATTCAACTGTTCGGTTTATTTTAGTTCATATTTATATTGCTTCTGCTCGTATTCGTTAAACTTCTTTTTATTCGTTAGTCTGTGGTTCTTGACCTCGTTTGCCTCCGGCTCATTCCTTGATTTTTGTCCAAAAAACTTTTAGAATCATAGGATCTATTTCAGTAACAGATACAGATGCCTACCAAGTTTCATTAAAATCGGTTCATCCGTTTTGACGTGAATGAGCCAAACATAGTTGATTGAATAAAGCACTCTCTGACGGAAGTTTTCTAAAATTGAAATAAGCTCAATTCTGTTGCAGGATCAGGTTATTTCACATACCAAATTTTAGTAAAATCGGTCAAATCATTTAGGAGTTATTGAGTCTTAGCAATGCACTACCAGTGCTGTCACTTGAAAATTATAAATAGTGGTAGATTGTGTCTGAAAAGAGTGGTAGATTAAGAAAATTAGTGGTAGATTTTTTCCTATCTTCAAAAAATGGGGCTTACTTGCAGCATTCTCATAAAAATTATGGTTTAGCTTTATTAAAACATTCATTAAATTATATTGGAAAAAAAGATAAGCAATTGTTCTCAAATTATTTTCCAAAAAAAGCATTACATCAATTTTCATTTATGAATACCGGATCATAAAGACTAATAAACGTAAAAATCTCGTTTTAGACGCTCTTGACCCAAGCCGTTTTTAAAATTTCCGTAACTCCCACTGCCTATCATGAAATGCAAAGTACAAACTGGACCGCGAACAAGCCAAGAGCCAAGTTAAGAGCTGCTCGCGAACCAGAAAATAAGCAACTTTCAAGCAAAGTTTTCATGCGCACCAAAAGATTGTTAGATTAGGTGTTATATTGAATTTGAAAACTTTTTAAGAGTTGTAACTTAGGTAACGTTTCCGTGTCCTGCGAAATTAAAAAAAGAATTTCGGGATAATTGAAAAAGAACTGAAAATCAAATTATTTTTTTATTTTTTTGCATAGATTTTATGATTTATTCCAATGCAATACTATTCAAATATAATCACACATTTAAAAAAACTCCATTTCCTGTCTCGGTTAAATATTATAAAAATTAAATTAAAGAAACAAATAAAAGATATTATTCTTTAAAAATAGACTGATGATAGAAATTGTGACAGAAATAATATAGTGGTAGATTTGGGAAAAGGTAAATAGTGGGTGGTAAAAGTGGTAGATGTCTAAAAAGTCGAAAAAAGTGGTAGATCTACCACAATTGTGGTAAAGTGATAGCACTGTGCACTACTTAAAGTGCACTCTTGCGGAAGTCTTTGAAATTTTTTTTATATTTTATGTTGTATCGTGGGTGCAGTTGAACGTTCGTTTCAAATTTCATTGAAATCAATACAGGTGTTTAGGAGTTATTATGTCCTTAAAACGCACTAATTAACGCACTTCCCTCTTACGGAAGTTTTTGGGATTTTTTATAGCTCATGTTATCTTGGACAAAGTTGAATCTTCATACCAAATTTCATTTTCATTTGTCCAGTTGCTTAGGAGTTATTAAAGAGTGCCAAGCTCACATATTTACGCCCACTTTTTTACATCACCCTATGATTTTTCTCTCTATGAAACGTACTCAGTGTACAAATTTCAGCCCAATCGGATAAACGGTGCGCGAGCCTAAACGGTACAGACAGACAGACAAAAGGACAAACATTTTAGATAATAAATTTGACTAAACTACAATGTCTAGCTAAATTTCAAACTCATACTTCCAAAAATTGCAATTTTTTTAAGTAAATTCAAAAGAAAAGAAATTTAAAGAAAATATAAAAAGTGTTGTTACGTCTTTTTGCATTTTAAAAGACGAAATTAATACAAGAGGAATAAGGATAAGTATAAAGATATAAGAATATTCTTAAGAATATTTTGAGATAAAAATACGACAATTTTCCATAGAATTTTAGAGTATTCAAAGAAAAGCCTTATACGAATCTATTAATCAATATAAAGCTAGAACTCTATAAAATAAAAAGATTAAAAAAAGTGTCCTTAGTAGGGGTTTGAAGAAATGTACTGTGACTCAATTCAGATTGTACTTCACTCATTCATGTTAATAAAATTCAAAAATGTTACAAAAAAAGCAGCATTTCTGATTCATTTCCAAATTATTTTACCTTCAATATTATTTATGACTTATTTATCTTCAGTATTATTTGTTATTTACTTTTGTATAGTTTTGGTAAGTTTTTTAACAAACTCATTTATGCGTTAAAAAATTGTTAATTTATGAATTATTACCGAAATTGTTTTAAAAAAACGAAAAACCTACCGGAAAAATAATAAAAAAAAACACAACAAAAAACAAATTGGCCATTTCAACCCTTGAAAGGACTTAGACCGAGCTTCTTATGATCAATTGTGAAAAAAAAAATAATATAAAAGCCTTATTTTACGCCAAACTTTCGCTTTTCGTTAAATTTTTGCAAAATTATATTAAATTTAAATTAATATTTATAATGCTTGATTGATGTGTGTTTCTAACAAACACATATTTTTATAACAAATCAAGAATCAAAGAAATTAAAAAGACATCGAATTGTCGTTGTTTAATTATTTGAAATCATGAAAAAGAGCTTCCTGTGAATTAGATCCCAGCAGTTATTTTGGAGACAATTGGAAAAACCAACTAGTTTATTTCTAGTGAAATTGGAGTTAGTTTCGAACTAGTACAAAAGACCCTCAGAATAGAACAGTTTGAATTTATTTTTATTTTCTTTGTTTTTCTTGTCAGCAGGCACAAACAAAATAAAAAAATATACACTTTCAAAACGTGTTGTGGCTCATTTCTTCATTTAGATTCCACACTCCTTTGAACTTTTGCTAACATTTTCCATCAAAATGATTTAGTGGTGAATATAAAGGTAAAACTATATACCAAAAATTAATAAGTTCTATTGTACGAACCCGTATTCGAAATAAGACTAATCATAACTAGGGCTTACACCTGACCACTTTTTTACTATATCAAAACGGACCAGTTTAGAACTATTCATAATGGAACTAGGACAGATATAAGGAAAAAGGGACGTTTATGGGGACAATTGTCTTTTCCTATGACATCAACCCGTAAAAAGCGTCAGTTTGTTCAATGTAAAAGGCTATTGAAGTTGGACCAGTACTGGCCCCTTTTGGAACTAGCTTAGAACTATTCTAAATCTGGTCCATTTATCTGCAGGGATGCAAAACGTTTTAAAATAATTTAAAATTTTGAATTGGAAAACCTTACTACTGCTTATCTCATGCTCAAAAGTTACCTACCAATTGAAATAAGTTACATACGAAACTTTCTATTTCTTCAAAGAGATGTTTAATATAAAAACAGAACTGATTTAAACTGAGTTTAAGTTTGATCACAACATGAACGCACATTCACCCTGTATGTTAAACAAATTTTCTACCTATCGAGTATTGATTTTCAAAAGCCAATGTAAAAACCTACGATGAAACCAGCTATAAATCACAACTGAAAGGACACAGCAAGACAAACAAACAAACACACTCAAGCGCACACACACACACACACGCACACACTCTTACAATATTCACACCTAAAAATCCTTGAACACATCTTTACCGCGTTTGCGTCCTGTGGACCAACTCGATTGGCACCTTTTGTTCATTAACCTCGTTTTTTCATCTATTGTATTCATGAACTCAATTTCCTTTAAAAAAAATGTTCTAGCCAAACCAGCAGAGCACAAAGACAAAATGCTAAGTTCAACATGGTTCACCGTTAAGGCTGGCATAATTTAAAAGTGGGTTCAGTAAGAACAACAAGAGATAGATGAAAACAACTTGAATGTAATCAAAAAGAAACATGTAAAAAAAAGTCACATAAATTATTACAACGGTGAAGATCCGTTAAAGACAACCAAAAGTAAAATATGAGATAAAATTGGGGAAGGCGTAAGAAAACAGCATACATTTTTGCGATTTCTTTTGGAAGTGAGTTTGACCACCAAAACGTTTTCATGGTACAGTTTATGGAGAAAATTGCATGGTTAACGAAAATGAAAGTTAAATCCGCCAGAATCACTTTTAAAGTTACTCAACGGAGAGTAAGCAGTGCTTAATATGCGCGATTCACTCGAAACGAACCACCAAAAAAATACATCTTTTTGATTTTGTAATATTTTGGTTATGCTACACTTTTTAAGTTCTTAATTTTAGTACAAAAGTTTGATTCTGTGTCTTCCGATGGTCTACCTGTGGCTTCCGATTTGTGAACTAAATAGGTAAAATTATCTAGTGATATTTTTTTCTTTCTGCTCTAAAATAAATTAAATCATGGGAAATTCGACAAATTATTAAGATATCATATCAATTTCGACATATGAAATTTTCTGAGAAAAAATAAAGAAATACAAATGATTTGTTTGCCATTTAAAAGTATTTTTAATTATTTCAAAGAACTTCTTATAATATCTTAAACATGGTTGATGAATTTTAAGTTTTGACCATTTATAGTTTAGTAGAACAGGAGTTTTAAATATAAAGTAAGTTTTTGCTGAAAAAGCGATGATATTTTTAGTTAGAGTAACGAACTTCACGAGCCATAACCGCGAAAGAGATGTAACCATCAAAGCTAAAATTTTAAAGGAGAAGATTTCTTCCAATTATTTTTGACATAAGATTTTTAGTTACGACAATTTTTTTACACAATCCTTGCATATAAATAATTATATTATTATGGTGACTATTATTTTATAATTATAGATTATTGATAATGAAATAAATTATAAGTTTTGATAAGAAAACAATTTTTTTTTTAAATTGCCAGTTACACCTTTTTCGCGGTTATGGCTTGATAAGCTTTAAGTTTAGTTATTAGTTTTCGTAAGGAACCATTTACATATGTTAACCTTCAAACAGCTGACAGTTTACAATTGTAAACTTTACGAATTTGAAGCGTTTTTTTTTTCATGTTTGAATTTTTTGAATTTCTTGAAACTTCATAAGAGAACTACAAATTCCGTGTCGACAAGGAATAACAGCTAAACTCATTTTCGAAATTTCAGGAGAGCATTTTTAAGATTAAAATTGCTTCCTAATATCACAATACCCTGAATTTTGCTGTTTAGATTTGATGGTCTCGAACATTTAATTTTCAAGGTATAACCATACAAATTTGCGCACCAATGTATTTCGTTGCGAAAAACGTAATGAAAGTCATAACCTCACTTTGTTCTAACTCGACTTTAGCGGTTATTCCTTGTTGACACAGAATTCATTTCTACATTGAATAAAAAAGAAAATAAGTTTACAAACATTTTTTTATAACTCATATTGTCCTTTTTTTCAAGACTACTTGCTAAACAGCTGACTAGTTTACATTTGTAAACTAGTTGCTAAACTATTTCAAGACTACTTGCTAAACAGCTGACTAGTTTACATTTGTAAACGTATGTATTATGTATGGAAATGCGTATGAAGTAGATGTGTAAAGTAGAAAAACACATTTGTTTATGTTTCAAAAAGGTGCTTGATAAATATAATTTTCTTGAACTTTCACCAAATAATTTCAAATTATAAGAATTAGAAAATAAATATCCTTGAATGAATAAAAAATGGTTCGGCAGAAAAAGATTTGACTCCAACGATGAAATCATCTCACAAACAAATACCTTTTTTTTTGAACCTCGAAAAAATTTAATTTTTTTGAAGTGCTAACAAAATTGGAGAAACGTTGAACCAAACACAAAGGAGACTTAATAAATTATGTAGAAAAAAAAATTATTTTTTTGTCAAAAAACCTATATTTCATTCTTCACAAAATTACGAACTTATTAAATAGCCCTCACATGAATGGAATTGATTTCTTAAATCATCTTTTAATAATATTTTATAAAAAACACAAAATTCTAGAAATATATTCCCAGCACTTATTTTGGAAACAATTGCAAAAACCAACTAGTTTATTTATAGTGAAATTGGAGTTAGCTTGGAACGAGTACAAAAGATGCTCAGCATAGAACAGTTTGAATTTATTTTTATATTCTAAGTTTTTCTTGTCAGCAAGCACCAAAAAAATCAAAAAACAAACACGCTCAAAACGTGTTGTGGCCCGTTTTTTTTCATTTAGACTCCGCACTTCTTTTAAATTTCGCAAGCATATTTGATGAAAATAGTAGAGTGGTAAATATACACTTAAAATTATATAATAACTATACAATAATTTAATAAGTTATATTGTACGAAACCGTGTTCCAAATAAGACTTATAATAGGGCTAACAAACGACCACCTCTGAACTGTATCAAAACGGACCAGTTTAAAGCCATTCATAGTGGAACTAATACAGATATAGGGAAAAAAGGAATGTTTATGGGGACAATTATCACTTCCAATGACATCAACTCGTAAAAAGCGTTAGTTCGTTCAATGCAAAACGATATTGTAGTGGGACCAGTACTACCCTTTTTTGGAACTAGTTCAGAACAATTCTAAATCTGGTCTATTTTTCTGCAGTGTGTCTTAAAAACTTGATCAGATCAGAGCAAATAAAAAATACGCTTTTGTTTAATAATGCTCATATTTCGATTATAAGGCGATGTTTTCATTTACTTGACATTTAATTTAACTGTTTCAAAATTAATATTAAATATTGCTTCAGGCCGCCACAATTAAAGATATATATATGTATAAGCTTAAGCTGCGAACTCATATTTATCTGTTTGTAGTTGTTAAGCCAATTATCCTATTTTTCTATTCAAAAAATTCAAATAAACCTAGAGAATAAAAGAAAAAAAAAAAATATGTGACTTTTTTTTTAGCCAAGGTAAATAAAAATAACAATTACCAGATAAGACATTAAAAAAAGAAAAAAATAATTCAGATTTTCTAATAAAACAAACACCGGAAGGAAGAGATGAAAAAAGCTTTACTGAAAACAAGAAATGTTGCAAGGCGGGTGAGATGGGATGAATGGCTGATTGATAAATGAATGACATTGGAATGCTTTTTAATAAAAAAGGCAAGAAAATTCCTCTATATGAGATGAGAATTAATTGTTTTTGTTTTTGTACATGTTGTGGTTGTTGTTTTGCTTTTGTTGTGATGGAAGACATAAACATTTGTTTCGGGCTCCCAACGTATCTTCATAGCAGCCAAAACACTGCAGGCAGTTAAATTTTTCATTTATTCCCCGGCCAGCTAGCTTGTCAGACTTTGTGCCTGACATACAAACAAACATTTATATAAATTATATGCCTGTGGTGCTTGTTTTGTTGGATCTATGCTGACTTAAAGCGGAATTTGAAGAATTCATGTGGAATTCTTGAATCTCGGCTTTGCTTACGAATTTGATTTGCAGGAAATAAAAATAAAAAAAAAATGTCACGGATGACATAATATGAGGAACAGCAGATAATAAAAATAAAATACGTTGCAAGGAGCCCCAGGATATTCTAGAATTTGATTTCATGTGTCGACTAGGAAATATGCTGTCGTTTTTACGATATATGCGTCATATTGTTAGACAAACGCTTTATGAGCACTTAAATTATATTGTTTATTGAACAATTTAAGAATGTGTGTTTTTTATATTTTATTTATTTACAACATAATTTATTTGCTTAGGTTGGATTTCTAACAGCTATTGTTGTTGTTTTTTTGTTTATGAAGCTATAATCTACAACATAGCAATAAGTTTAACCTATAGTTTTTACCATTTTATGAAAGTAATTTCAGTTTGTCATTCAATATTGTTGTTCACTTGACATTCCAGAACAGTCAAGAACAAAAATTCTCTATAAAAATAAAACAAAACAAAAATAAATTCTTTAGCTGAAAATAGCTTGCAATGAAAAATCATAACAAACATGGAATTTTCTAGTGAATTCTATAGTAAATATTAGACGAGTTCAAAGCACTTGTCAAAAACTACTAAATCAAAAATTGATTACTAATGGTAAAAAATAGTACTTGTTTTATGTGCAGTTAAGAATTACTAATTGTTTGAATACTTAAAGAAATTCAAGCTATTTATTGCTTATTTTTGCTTATTTCATTAGCAGTAACGAGCTAGCTAAAATAACTTAATAATAAAAACTTAGTTATATATAATCGATATGCTGAGTCGAAAAATATATGTTTGATAAACGCGGTCTTAAATATTCCTTTTGGTCATAGGAGTATACTTCACGAAAGGTTTCACGATTAGTTAAGCCTTAGTCTTCCTGAAGATTTTGTTATTTTTTGTTTCTCAGAATTATCAGAAATAAAATTTTTACAAAAATTAGATACAAAATTGGTTACAAACAGAATAAAAACTTTTGAGAAATTGTTTTTTCTTCATGGTTCTTTGATAAAAAAAAAAAATAGAACTAGATACTTGAAGTTAATGTAGCAACCTTTGTAGCAAAAAACTAATCCTCTTGAGACAAAAACGTCGATATATCACGATCCGACTTGAACTACCGAAGCTTTAAAGAAAAATATAAATGGGGACCCTAAGTTTGGAAAATAAATTAAAAATACTTATAAAAATAATTCTTTGGGAAAACACGAAATACTTCTTCAAAACAAGTTAAATGACTTGTTCGAGCTTTGATTATTTGACGTTTGAGTTGTACTTAAGGGAGTATTTCTGGTTGGCAAAAATTTTTTTTCGATTTGTTTTTCATATTTTTGGATATTTGAGAATATCGTCCTAAAAGGGTTTTTTGAAATTTGAAATAATGTTTTCGCCACAATGCGATATGCTTAATTTGGTTACTTTTTGAATGCAACCACCGAATTTCTTTCAACGCGTTTAGATAACTTTGTTTGTATACGCATTAAATACAATTCTGAAGCTTCACAGCACCAAAAGTGTCCAACCGGTGCGTCGAGCTGATGCACCTGACAAAAAGCGGCAGCAGAAGAGACAATGATTTGACCGATAATTTTTTGAACAGATGCCTTAGTTCTGAAACTCAAAACAGCAACGAATCTTTCAACGCAGTGCTGTGGTCATTCGCACCGAAGGTGGTCATATACACCGGCGCACGCACTATTGAGATTGCCAATTATATTACAACTGTCATATCTAACGAAGATTTTTTGCCAATACTTCAAATAATTAACCTAATGGGCATCCCGATTGGCAACGTCACATATGATTTCGCCATGTCTCGGAACGAAGAATGTTTGAAAAAGTCCCAAGCCAGAGATCTGGCCGCATCAAAAGAAGGTAGAACTGCCCGAAGAGCACAAAGAGCAGCTGAGTCCTCATTTTTTGAAGAAGAGGAAAAAGTTCTTTATGGGGCTGGCATTGCAGATTGATATATGTAAGTATATTCATAGTATGTTCATAAAAAAAAATGTTTCATTGCCTAAAATTTTCCTTGAGCTTTTCAAAATCACGTTTTTGAACTTCCAAGTTACTTTTCTCCGGTTTTAATGAACCGATTTTGATGAAATTAAGTGAAATCGACGCAGAATTGTTGAATTTTTTCATTTCAATTTGATGCAAAAAAAATAACTTCAAACTCTCGAAACCACTTTTTCGAGCTTGCGGCCCAGATTGCGCCCGTTGTTCTTAGCCGATTTTGATGAAACAAAATGCAATCGACACAAAATTGTCACCATTCTGGTTCCTACACCAATCACAATTTGAAACAATTTTTTACTATTTTTTTTTTAACACTTAACTTAAAACTTAAGTCCCAAAATCGATTTTTCATTTTTCAATGAAAGCCAATTTGTAAAAAATAATCGCAAAATTATAATTGAAGTAAGGACCAGAGTTACATCTGTACTGAATCTAACGCCGCACTATGGAGTACTTCTTCGATTCAGCTGAACAATATTCAATTTTGTCAAACACCGATTTAAAAAAAAAATATATATATTTTTTTAGTCCTTCTTAGAATATACACGGACAATGAGTATTTTTTACATTGACTTGCTCAGACATTTTTTTTCTCTCTGTCATTTTTAGTTGAACTTTTCTTTGGGTTTCTAGCTGTTTAGAGGAGTGCATACTTAGCAATTCATATTTTTTTCCCCAAATATTCTAAGAAGTTAATAAAAATGGATTGTACTGAACCAGGTATTTAAGAATTAATTTAAAGTGGTTTGGATGGTATTGTACTTATTTCAAATTAGTAATTGTATTTTAAACATGGGTGTTTATTGAGGAATTTTTTTTTAATTTTTGGATAACCGAAGGGTTTTGTTATATGGGGCTATCCATGGCTGTACATTTGTCTTCATTAACTTAACACTACAGGTGTTAACATATTAAAAAAATAAACCCGTTGTCCGTTTCGTTCGAAAAAATGCTGAATTTTTTTAAATCCGTTTAAACCCAAAAGAACTGGTAAAACCTTCATAAAACCTAAAGTTTTAATGATATCGCCATGAAACTTGGTACATAAGTTTATCTCTTCCATTTTAATGTCAGGGTTAAAATTTAATGGTTTAGAAAAATCGGATAAGAACTGCGTCTACCTCCCATATAAAGAGACGTCAGCAACATGGTAAATCCCATAGTTTTTATACCCTAAACCTGAAAGGTCAGGGTATATTAACTTTGTGCAAACGTCTGTAACGCATAGAAATAAGCGAGTCCGGTAAAGAAAAGTATATATATTCTTGATCAGCGTCACCACGTGAGTCGAGCTATCCATGTCCGTCCGTCCGTCTGTCCGTCTGTGTGTTGTCCGTATACACAGGATAAGAAGAATGAGTTGAGATAATTGAATGAAACTTGGTACACATAGTCACATGGACCCAAGGATCTGCACTATTGAATATTTTTGGAATCCGCCTACGGACACGCCTACCTCCTATACAACGCAAAAATTGAAAACTGCATAACTCAGCTCATATTTAGCCTACAACAATAAAATTTGATACGTATGTGTTTTATACAAACACAAAGATGTCTTCGAAAAATGGACGTCATCCGTTCATGGACACGCCCACCTCCCATACAACCCAAAAATTGAAAACGCAATAAATAAGCCTCTGTTAAACCTACAGAGCTAAAATTTGGCACGAATGTTTTTTTTAGACAAGACAAATATGGTTTTGAAAAATGGACGTCATTCGTCCCCGAACACGCCTACCTCCCATACAACCCAAAAAGTTTAAAACTCAATAAATAAGGTTATGTTTGTCATAGAGAAATTAAATTTGGTATGTATGTATTTTATACCAAAACTAAGGTGTGTTCAAAAATTGCGAGTAATCCGTCCATGAACACGCCCACCTCCCATAGCGAAAGCAAAATAAAGGCATTAATTGTGAGCTACAGGAATAAAACTTGGTATGTGTAAATTTTTCATCACCATTTAAATGCAATTAAAATATAGGCTTCATCCGCCCACGGAGACGCCCATTTACAATAAAAATTTTTTTATTTTTGAAAAGTGGGTTTAGGGTATTTCATAGTCGGCCTAGACCGACTTTAGACTTTCTTTACTTGTTAAGATATCGACTTGAAACTTACATACATTATTTTTTTTAAAGCCAATGTTAAAAACTATCAAAATCTGAAAAAACTACTCTTATCCATATAAATGATGCGATCTGATTTGTGCTCCTATTTTTCTATAAACTGTAAAAACCCAAAATTAGAAAAAAATGTTTTTATCATATGCTGCGCTTTGTTGTTAGTCGTATTCTTCGTATTCTAAAAACAGCGATTCAGAATGAGTTCCAAATTAAAATGGAATTGATTAAAATGAAACTGTTGTTTCATTCCATGAAAATAAATTTTTAAAATGTCTTAAGAATGTTCTGCATCAAAAACTTTCGTTGCTAGAGCATTTTTAGTGAAACAATCTTCTATAACCTACAAATTTATCCATAGCTCTCCAGGGGGTCAATATAGACCCCCTATAGTCTCAAATCATAAAATAATTTTGTCCAACTTAATTGTTTTGTATACACCACTGTACGCCGTTTACTTTTTCCATTTCAGATGATCCTAAGTCAAGTTATCCCGGAGCAAGCAGCATACCTTTTTTTTCAACGCCCAACTTTGAAGGCCGACAACTTTTGGAACAGCCCTCGTACAAAGGAAACAAAAATGTTTTATTTAATTTTATATGTTCATAAAACAATAAAAAATAACAGTAATAAAATAACTATTTGCATTTTCAAATGAAAAGTTTTTCAAAAAAGCTGCAAAAACAGCCTTCCAACCCGGAATACTCCCTTAAGATATAAGGAACTGAGAGCTAGTGGGTAAGAACTAAAACGGGGTACTTGAGGTTAATAACTTTTGAAACAAAATAATTGGTATGTTTGAGACAAAAACTTACATACATATAACGTACTTAAATGTCGGTCTTTAAATGTTAAATATATGAAGAAAAATTTTATTGTATGACCCTATTCGTCTAAATGTTACAAATTTCATGAAAAAATTTAAGTGTATCATGATTCATTCATAATTTTAGTGAATGAAATTCCTAAAATTTATGCATAAATAAAAAAACGTCAGAATATTTCATGAATCCTGCATAAGTACAAGCACAAAGGCAATATGAACTGGTTTAAGAGTAATAAGACCAATTTTTGGTACTTGCTGAGACTTCATGCTTTTTCGATATTATTAAATTTATACTCATTTTATTTTATTTAACTTTTTGATGAATACATTCTTGAAGATATCGTTCACGTTCATTCATTCTTCACATTTATAGTTAATTCACATTAATTCATTCTTAAATAATTTATTCTTAGGCCATTGAATGGGCCTATGAATGAATAGTCTTAAGCCATGTAAATTAGCCGTAGTCAATGTATAGCCTGTTTCAAAAGAGAACACATTTTCGCGCATGGTTGAGAATAAGAAAATAATTTTGGGAGCGTTCTCATTCTGATTGGTCAACATTAAAAAAAAAATTGAATATTCTCTGAGCAGAAAAATTTATGAAAAAAGTTCGGAATCTCGGGTTTTCGGGATCTGGATCCCGGTACTGGAATCTCTAATGTACGAGTACATATCGCACACTAAATACAAAACAGCTCAACTCAAAATTTTTCGATACCGACTTTTTGTTATAAATCAATTCAAAAAA
This sequence comes from Tetanocera ferruginea, assembly GCA_958299015.1. Lineage (NCBI taxonomy): Eukaryota > Metazoa > Arthropoda > Insecta > Diptera > Sciomyzidae > Tetanocera > Tetanocera ferruginea. Next base: position 71,189,530 of record OY282643.1, on the reverse strand, counting down.
CACATGTCTCACTATCTTTTTCATTATTTTCTTCATTAACTGAAAGAATAAAGTTTAAGTGTTTGAATAAAAATTGCTTTTGTTTTGCAGTTTTAACCAATGAGTTTTATTTTTTGCTTCTCCTGAAAAGTTATATTTTTTGTGTTGTGTCTGTTTTGTACCTTTAGTGTGCGATATAATCAGTGAACTCAGAAATGTTGGTGGTTTTCATACCCATTCATAATTCATGTTTTCAGTGCAGCAAATAAACGTTTTAAAACAACCACACAACAAAATCTTTTTTTTAATATCATTTAACTCCCTTCATTTTCAAGCGTTATGAAGCATGGCCTTAAAGTTCATTCTAAGATATAGTATAAAATATCAAATAATAATTCATCTGGCTTAGAATTCATTATACTTATAACCTACAATTCAAATAATCCTATGTTGAACAGTATTATTAGAAAGGTAGACAAAAAAATGCAAACAAAACAAATAAATATTAAAATAAACAATGGATAAATATCCTTAGAAACCATAACACATTCAATATGGTTATCTAACTCATAATATTATGAATGGAATGCAATGGAATAAATATGTATATGTAAGTTAACATCATAACAGATGCTTTTCACCTCGCATATCGAAAAAAAACCATGACTCTTAAGTTTTGTGTTATGTAAACATGAGTAACGTGAGTATCGCATGACCTAGCCTGAATTTTCGTTCTGAAGAGCATGCATTCAACCTTTATAGAGCCTATTTGTTCAAGCAATCAAAACACAGAAAGACAAGGATATCCGTCGGAAGATTTTATAACCATTCAAGTGTATTATGTGCTTGAGGTTTCATCCCAAAATCGCCATTCAATCTGTCCTCTCATTCATACAAAAACTAGATCAAATGCGCAAAGTCATCAACCATTTTTCGAAGATAACATTTTCTGCTTGATTGCTTAGCTACATCAGAGCGTTATCACAGCAATTGCCGCCGTGGCGGTGTACAGTCAGTCGTGGTTAGGAAGTTCAGGGAGGGTGACGCCGTAACGATGGTCTGACGCGTCAATGTTGAACTTAGATTAATGGTTTCTAAGCCCGCATCATTTTTTTTCGATGACGAGCTTTCGTCCCGATATCCGGGATCTTTGCATTCCACACCATCGTCCTTGCTGCTTGATGTACGTAGTCGCATAAGTAGATTGCTGTTGGACGTTGTGTGATGCGCTGAGTAGTATGGCGGTGGTGGTGGCTGCCGATACTCGTAGCCGCTTTCGGTGGGTGTCGTTGTACGATGCGGCAGAGCTAGAGATTTGGAATGTCGCTGCAGCGTTGTTGTTGTTGTAATATTATTGTCTGTTGACGCTGACAACGAGGCGGATGTCGTCAACGGTATGCTTGGCATTTCATGTTTAGACGAATTCGACTTGTTTGGCATGTGGCCGATATTGTTAGCAGTGCCCAGCCTGGCCATAAGATATTCCTGTGTGTTGCTGTTGTACTTGCTCTTCAACACCGATTGTAGAGTCGACGTGCTAAGCGGCTTTGCTGCCTGTTGGATGTCCTGATGTATTTGCTGCAATTGCAGCTGGCTCTCATGGTGAAGTTGCTGTTGTTGTTTCTGTTGCTGATTTATTATCCTTGTTGGGCTATTAAGGTGTCCCTGTTGATTACTGTTGCTGTTGTTACTGTGGTGGCTGTTGTTGTTGTTTTTGTTATAAGCTGGCAACAAATCGGGCTGGAATTCACCTCCAGCTCCTAACTCGAAGCTTAACTGAGACCGTTGGCAGTCCATGTTGTTGCTGCTTGATATAACGCGATTGACTTCAGACAAGGATTGTCCATGCGGATATTTTATGTGGATTGAATCTGCAATGAAACAAGAAGATAGAGAACACAGAATATAAATTAGTTGCAATTTCAGCTTAACAGGCAGTAGTTGTTGAAGACTTTCTCTAAGCAATGGTCAATAGTCTGTTTGCCTAACGGTTTTTAAGCAACATGTTGCAATTTGTTTATTAGTTTCAAATAATTTGCTTTAGATTTAATTTGTGTTTTATTGAAATTTGTTGTTAGGTTATGCCATTGTTTGCTTAATATTAATATTATTGATTATGATTTGCAATTTTAATTAAATTTACATCAAGGCAAAGTTAATTCAAAAGTTATTGATTCAATTATTAAAAAGCTCTTGAAGGCACATTCAGACTAAACACAATGCTATGAAATTGGATAATATTAATGAGAGCTTAACAGGCACGTGTTGCTTATGAATAATATACAATATCTTACAGCTGCCCCTGAAAATAATCCTAACGTTTATTATAACAAGAACGACGTAGCTGCATGTGAAGTATAAGTGAACATTGTGAGACTGCAAGAAATATTATATGTTACATATTAAATGGCAGTTCTAACCTCTTCAGATTCATAGCGGAGATATTTAATAAGAAAAATAAGGAAATCTAATAGGGATTAGTTCATGTTTATGTAACTCACGTTCTAATTGCACACTGTACCAATAAAAAAAATTAATGTATAAGTTATAAAAGTCATTAATTTTGTATAAACATACATATGAGAACGGTTCAAATTACAAATATGTTAAAATACTCAGGTACACGTCCGATTTCCGAAAGTTCCCTATGGAGAATAAAATAACCTTAAGACCCAAAAGTGTTTGACCTCTAGGCATTGCTCGGACCATTTTCAGGTTTAAGGGCTAAGAAACAAATTTTAGTAGGGAAAACCATATTGGCTTAAAGTTTAATTTCATATTCAAAATCCCGCCAAAACTATCACATGAATGTTTCAAAAAACTAAAGACTGCAAAAACTTTGGATCATTTTAAATGGTTTTTTATCAAAATAAGTTGCATGTGTGTTTCGATTTGTAAGTCACATTATTCACAATGGTTTCTTCAAATATAATTTATAGAGTTGAAAAGAAGTCCAACGGAGTCAAATCACATGATCTTGGCGGCCAATTGACATCGCCACCACGTGAGATACACGGCCATTGAATTTGTCGCACAAAAGCGCCATTGTTTCGTTAGCTGCGTTGCAAGTGGCACCGTCCTGTTGTAACCACATATTGTCCGCACACATACATATCTACCAATTCGGGCCATAAAAAGTTTGTTATCATCTCACGACAGCGAACACCATTCATAGTAACTGCCTAACCTCATTTTGGAAAATTGCGAACAGCAGCAATATTTTCTGCAGTACAAGCTGTACGAGCATGCAAAGTTGTTTTCACATCTTCTACAGACCCGGTTTTCTCAAATTTTTACCGGAGGGAAGATAGCAACGCATGCATATTCGAATTCGAAAGTGTGGCTGAAAAATTTTTTCAAACTCAGCCACAGTTTTTAAATTCACCACAATACAACACAGCAATTTCGAACACACTGCTTGCTGAAGCCAATGTTTGCAATTATTTCTTTTAACTTGTGTATAATCGGTATGCAAGCGCTGCTGCACACTCTTAATGCTTACGTTTTTATTCATTGCTTTACAGCACTTAAAATTGTTAAATAAAAAAAAAAAATATGCAAAAAAATCAAGAACAATTTCACCAAATAATTTTAAAACTTTTTACTCACTAAAATATTTTAGTACATAGGTATTGCTTTTGGAAAATATTTCAACACTTTTCTTGATCATCTTATAAAGTTCAGCAACGATTTTGAACTCACCACGTTCAATCCAGGATTTTTTGGAATGGTCTTGTTCCAGAGATTGGGCGTGAAAAAGCTCTACTCTGGCCCCACAAGTTGTCCTTGGTTCCTAAAACCTATCAAGGTGAAATTTTCAAAGGGAATCACTGTAGAAAGCTTCTGAAACACGCAGATAAATTGGATGATCCCGAAATCAACGAAAACGTAGGGCCATTTCACTTGCAACCTTATATTTCTTCGTTTAAAATTATGAACAAAATTGTAGACTCTTGTTTTTCTACAAAACGAGCCGATATTACCAATTTAGATGTAAATTTGACGGCTCTTCGTTAAGCTATTGTCAGCACTGGAGTATCTCAGACTCTAAAAATTCACGTGTTTTTAGATCATCTGAAAGACGGTCTTGCTTTTTTAAATAATGACGGCTTAGGATTGTGGTCGGAGCAAGCGGGCGAATCAGTTCACCGTGAGTTTTTGAAGTATTGGGAGCGCTTCAAAATAAATGCAATTGATGATAAGTCATTCTCGAGTAGATTGAAGAGGGCAGTTGTAACTTTCTCGTCTCAACATATGTAAGGGTGCTATGTGTGGATTAGGCCTATAGGGGATACCACGTAAAAAAAAAATGCGCCGCGATATATATCTCATTAGATGGTGTGGAAATTATATCAATGTTCTTATGAATTTGACAGATATTGATAATTTTCGCAATAGTTTTAGTCGTATCTAAGGTTGTACATAAATGTTTATTTAATATATACATTATATTTATATACGTACACTTATATGATGTGTGTTTTATATAAATATAAATAGTTCGGTCCTCTTCTTACAGATCGTAAAGAAATAAATAAAGGTTTTTGGATAAAAATAGAAAAATACGTATAACTTTTGAACAGGCTCAGCTAGGATTTTGGTTCGAACGGTTTTTTCATCTGTGATTAACCGACTAAACAGTGGTGCAATCAGTTTTGGTGGCCATTTTGATGAAACCTATCGCGGCTTCAGGCCCACCGTGTGGAGAGGTATGAACGACTCAACAAATTTCGCGAAAAAGTTACAAATCGTGGAACGATCAGATGATGTAGTGTTAAGATAGTGAATCGTGTTTGGAATAACAGCCGATTTTGTTTTACTATTAATAAAATGGCAAAAGCTCTTACTATTATTTGTTTTTAGTTTTGAATCTTCCTGGAACATATAGTTTTTATATAGAAATTTATTTAAATAATCAAATTTTCTTTGCAGGCATCGATAGTTTTCATGAAGTTGAACATTACTGGGAGATTTTTTATATACTTTATAAGCCTTTTTTTTCATATTATTAATATTTATAAGTTTACTAGCTGGTACCCAGCGCGTTGCTGCCGTCCTTGTCCAATGCCTGTTCCAGATTGTCAATAGACAAACTCCACTCTAAGTTTCAATATCCTTTGACCAGTATTTCCAAAGCTATTTAATAAAAAAATGTTCTTTTATGGGTGGAGCCACCCGTTTTAGTTTGCGAGTATATTCGAATAGTAGGATATCACCAAATGGTTACTCCAAATCCAGTTTATTTGATCTGTAACCGTTATTTCCAAAGCGACTCAATTTAAAAAATGTGTCTTATATGGGTGGAGCCACACCCCCTGTACAATACCCATTCTAGTCTTCCAATAGCAGAACACCACCAAATAGTAACTTCATTCTGAGTTAAAATGTTATATGAATTTTACTTCCATAGCTATTCTTTATCAAAAATTCGAGTTTTATGAGCGTAGCCACGCCCCGTTTTCCAATGCCAGTGTCTTTTTTATAATTGAAAGACCTGACCAATCAGTTATTTCAAACTGAGCTTTACTGTTATACGACATCAAGTTCCAAGTTGTGTGGTCGGTGCCATGCCCCCCTTTCCAAAGATCGCTCAAATTTGACAGTCGAAGGGCGCGTGTCAACAGTTAGTTCGTACCGACTTTCATTTATGTGCGATTAAGAACGAAAGTAAAACCGAAAATTTGTTTTCTTGAAAAACTGCCACGGCTCTCATGGGTAGGAAGATAAAAAATACTTTATAACCTATTCTCATACCTACTTAATATACAAAAAAAATTTCATTAAAATCGGTCCAGCCGTTTCGGAGGAGTTCATACACTAACACCGTGACACGAAATTTTTATATATTAGAAGATATATCATTTAGGCTTAAATATCTAAAACCTAAAATATCATTTAGGCTTAGATGATATTTTAGCAAAAGTCTTTGGATTAATGAATTCATTGAATTTTTAAGCTTGTTCGAAAATAAGTTAAAATTAGTTGATAAGTCGGCGTTGTTTTAAGCTGACAGCCAATTTATTGTGCTCATATAATTAGAAATATTATTTAAATCAACTTTAAAAAAATCGAAATTATAGTTGTTATTTTGAATTGGCTTAAAATAGTTATAAAATTTGAAACCAAGGCTTAGTGCATTATGGTGGTTGGTATGAGGTAATGAAGGCGAGTTGAAGATGTTGACCTGTGAATTTATTTCATTATCGACAAAAATCAAATCAAGAAGTTTATTATTGTTATTAAAAATACCATTTATCTGGCTTAAATCATACTCTGAGAGACTATCAACAACTACACTCTAGCAATTGCTTGTTATATTAAAAGGTAACCAATGATTTTCATCAATACCATAAATCCAACCATTAATATTGATAGTTTAATTTTGATTACTTAAAAATAAACAAAACATATTATTTATATCAAAAAATTAAATATCACTTCGCGGTTATTCAAAAACGCGTGTTTTGCACCAAGACAAGCTTTTCTTTAATTCTAAATTTTATTTTTAATTCATAAAATGCCAAAGTTTTGTTTTGCTATTTCTGAAAGTACCTCTCGTTCATAAATCAAAAAATTAATGATCCATAAAAAAATCAATTTTGTATCGAAACAACGAAAATCAAGCAAGCGAATCTTATGGATTTCTCCCGCTATTGTGTTGCAACACAAAAGTCCTTGTAGTCTGGGTGGCTTTGACCTTCACATTGAGTATTATGAAAAAAAAAAACAAAATTAGCTTATGTAAAGCTGTTTCCTTCTTGTAAAAATAATTTGAAGAAGGCTTTTGTGCGGATTTAAGCAATCAATTATTAAGGCTATCATAATAGGTAAGCTAAAAATATGAACGTTAGCTGCTTTTCTTCTTCAATGCTTTCTACACAAACCCAACAATGTTTATTCAATAGCATTTCTAGAAAGGAGACGCTAAGCATTATTGATTGAGTACACTTAGCTGCAATAGCTGAGTGCAAATGAACCGCGACATGGAACAGGCATTGCGGAGAATGGGATATCATTTCATATTTTTTTATGTTTCAATATTTTAAGCAAGTTTTTTTCTAATAATATTTCATAATTTTATAATAAATTCAATTTATAAAGAGTGAGCTATTGTCTGGTTTCTTTTTAAATCGCATGTTACTGACAGCTATTTTGCGGTTAAGAACTAAAAGCGGTATGAAAGTTCGAAAAATTAGCAAGTTTCAATATGCAAGTGGAAAGCGCATTAAATGCTGATTTTTCGAACCAATTTTTTTTTCGGAAAAGGAATAAAGATGTAAAAATTGTATTATAGTTAACTCTCGCACAGTTCACTGAAGAAATGAATATTCAATTTCAAAATTCAAATTTCAAAAGAATATTCAAAATTGTTAGTGATGGTTTTGTAAAGTTTTAAGTGCTGCAGGACCGGATTAAGGTTGATGGGGCCCTGAGGCCAGTTATTGGTGGGAGCCCCTAACAATGATTGTAAAAATTTGGTTGCACAAAACGTATGCAGAGTCATTATTATGCCTTTAATTAGATAATTTTTATTATGTTTAAAATATTGAATTAGAAAAATCGTTATTTATAATATAAATATCGTTAATATCAGAATAGTATGAGTGGGTAATATTTAGAAGTTTTACTAGATTCTATCGAAGCGTACACTTCAATAACATTTTCGAAAGATGACAAACGAATAATATCAATTTCTATGATAAGAATCATGAGGCTAGTAAGACGTTTCTATCCCATACTCGTACGCAATCTATTTTTGATCAGTTTCATTTTGTGGTTTCATCTCTCTCCACTGCAAGTGGTTATTATCATGAAAAGAACTATTTCAGAATTTGCAAAAGTTAAGCGAAGATTGTTCTCCATTATTATGCTACTAGTGTAAAAGCCCGTCCTTCGACGGGAAGGAACCATTTAGAGTACAAAATGCGACAAAAAATTTATTGGATTTATATACAAAGGTTTTTATTGGAAAACATATTTATTAAATTATTTTGATAAAACTTCTTTATATACAACATTTCTAGTAAAAAAATTCTTAGAATTTTTAACCTTGTCCCTTGCCATCTATAATGCTTAGTTTTACATCATCAGCCCGCTCAAACTGCCCATGACTAAATACCAGTTCTTTTAGAAAAACTCCGAATTTTTGCAATATTTAACCTTGCAATTTATTTATCGTCATTGAAAATGTCAGTTTAATTGGAAATTGTCGTCGCCGGAGAGTGAAAGGCAAATCTGTGTTTGTCGGCCAAATCAATTGTAGGTTCATTTCATGTTCACCAGTGCGCCTGTCAATACCTGTGCGATGATTAATTAAGTTTTTCAGTTTTTCAAAACTAACCACCTTCCATTACAGATATCTCTTTTGGTATTGAAATTTCGAAGAAGTATTATAATACTTCCAATTTTGAGGTTTAACTTATGCAGTGGCATTCCTGAAGGATAAAATTCATTCAAAAACTCGGCAGGGTAATTTTGTTTATCGTTATCATCACTGTCTTCAATTTAATCCGTGTTCAGATCTCTCACTGTGTCACCAACTAAAATATTTAGAACTTGCTCGTTGACTTCGTTCACATCGGAATTTTTTGTGCACAGGATAGCGATTTTGGAATAACGGTTGATGTTATTCGGACTCAAAGTATCGCCAGAAATATATTTAATGGATTTGTCCATTATATTGGACACTTCAGAAAAATTTTTTTTTTATTTTCCAACGTCTTTTCTAAAATCAAATAGGTTGGTACTATGAAATGAAGTTGTGCTAACATGACAAAAATAATTTTAGGGAGATAATAACGTTTAACTTAGTTAGATTTTCGATTTTATGCCCAACATAATAACATTTGCATAAATAACGCATTTGCATTTGTCTCCGGTTGTTTTAGTTGAACTAAAATATTATCATGGTTTTGTCCATTATATTAGACAGCCTGCCGAAAGCAAAGCAGCTCATGCAAAAATCAGAGGGATGTTTTTAATCTTTTTATTGCTTAAATGATGGGAATATAAGCTCAAAAAAATTGTCCACGATTATTCTAGGCAAGCCATTGAAAGGGTTAATAAGCGAACCTTTACAAACAAAATGATCGGGAATTTCTATGTTGTCTTCATCTCCATTTCCTAACTTGAGTAGGCAATCGCTAAAACTTGGATCAGAAGACCGATCAAGACCATTGTGATTTAATTCTAGGAATTCCAATTGACACCAACGTCACTGAATGTAATAATTGCTGTTCAGTTTATGCAGACCGAATAGGTTCTGGTTATGTTTATTAAGAAGTACTGTAATAGCAAGACATGATGTTTGCTGTTTAGTAGTTGAGGAAAATGACGATAGTCTTCAAGTACAAGGATTTCCAATATATAATTTAAGAATAGGTGATGGTCCAGACTGAACAGGTTCTAAAAAGTACAGTACGTACAAAGATTTCAAATATATAATTTTACAACAGGTTCTGGTCCAGGATGAACAGGTTTTAAAAAGTACAGTACGTCCAAAGATTTCAAATAGATAATTTAACAACAGGTTCTGGTCCAGGCTGAACAGGTTTTACGATATAGAGCAAAAGGTTTAGTAAGTACAAACATTTCAAATGAATTATTTATAACTGGTCATGGTCCAGGTTGAACTTGTTTTACGATATAGAGCACGGAGCAGGACGCTTACCTTTTATATATTAAGATAAAGGAATTGTGATCCAGATCCTTCGATTTTTTGTTGAGCCTTGCAAGCTCGACGAGTTGAACCAGCTCATTGCCAAGAGTCGATTCTACATATTCTGGGCAACAATTAACAAGATTTTTCGCTTTTGCGTTTTACTCTTCAGTTGTAATCGTTTGAAGATCATCAAAGAATCCGAACCTTTCGCAAACAAATTCATATGCTGTGATTCTTTTTTATAAAGACGTGGTCAGCGAGTCCACAACTGGAAAAAAACCTTCAACGCGGAATTTATCTATTGGTGACAGCGGGACAACGCCAACAAGACGTTTATTTGCCCAAATGGCAGTGCAATTAAAAATTCAGAAAAATTAAAAATTATTAAAATTTCTTTTATGACAATTTAAATGAAATAACTATATTAAAATATAAGACACTTTATGTACCTTGTTTAGTCGTTGCGTAAATTCAGAAAACAACGATCTGTGCACTTTTAAATTCGAACAAAAACTGATGCGTGAACAACGATCAGATAATATGACGCAATTTCTAATGAATTCGCTGTGTATTATTTCCCGCTATGCTGTCAGTCTCTAAGCGGAAATTCAACAAGCATTTGTGATACATTCTATTGTTTACTCAAAAAATAAGATGCTAATTCAAAATAATATTTACTCCATTTTGATAAAAAAGACAACTTTTCATGAATCCTCCTCAGATTTTCTTTTCGGATTCATTAAAATATTATTTTAAAATAAACCTTATTTTTCTCTGAATTTTGATAAACAAGAGATGTTTATAAATAACCCAACGAAAATTGTATGTAACAAAGTTAACAAAGCGGGCAATGAATCTGAAATTTTTTTAAATGAAAAAGTATAAAAACTAATAAAAAAATGTTCATAATGAAAAAGTTTGTTTTTTTTAAAGAAAGACAATGTGGTACTACCAGACCATTTGACATAAAACTAGTAAATTTTCTTAATTTAAAATTTCAAAAAAAATTGTTCTCTTAAAATAGAAAAAATGTCCTTCCGTATTCGTATGCAAGTATCTTATTCTATTAAACGAGCAATATTTGTATATATATTTGCAATTGCGTTCTCGAAAACGGCACTAACGATTTCGATGAAATTTACAATATAGATGAAGAGGGGGCTGAAAAATCGATCCAGCTAGGTCTCATCTCTGGGAAAAGCTGTTTTTCCGAGTTTTCACGCATTTAATAAATAAGTTCATTTTTCTGCCGAATATGTTATGTTAAGTTTGCTTATGTTGTTATAGCGGTGATAGCTCAGTGAATAGAGCTTCTGTACAATTATATCAAGGTTGTGAGTTCGAATCCCGCCGTGCTCATTAAGATTTTTTGTTTTTATTTTTTAAGTTTCACCAAACAGTGATTTGGTGAATTTGTTATATTTTTCATTTACTTTTTTTTATAGAAACGTTTTTAGTACAGTTTTGATATACCAATATTTGATATATGAGAAATCTTACAAATAGAGTAATTTACACTAAATCTTAAACAAATTTTAAAAAGGAAAATAATTTTGTAAGAGTTTCCTATGCTAGAGTTTCATACGTTTTGAAAAAAAAATCTAATTTGCTCACATCTCAAAAATTGCACTTTTTTTTGTAATTTTAAGAAACAAATTAAGTTTCTTAATTTTATAACAAATTCAGTTTCCACCAAAATAAAATATAATGGCCAAATGTTATGCTTTTCGTAATTTCAATTTTTTCTGATATCCATTTCACTTAATCGTTCATAACTTCTATACCGTTTGAGATATTGTTATAAAATCTGGAGCAAAAATGTTTTTCTTATTAGGTCAAATAATTATTTGTATATAACAAAGGAATCTTGGACCATAAAACTATAAAAAGCTTGAACAAAATTTTTAGTTCCATCTTTTTTATTTGCAGTAAGTTTACAAAATTTTAAATGCCTTATAAAAATTCGAAATAAATTAAGATCAAATTTACTCTAAGAATTTTTTAATCGGTCTTAAAACAAAACAAAAAGTTTTAACATTTTTCAATCGGCCGTCTGGGGAGGATGAAGTGACAAATTAACATTTTGTAAATATCTTATGGTGTGAACAGACCACATAGTACAACAACTTTACGGTTAAAAATCTTAGAGTAATTTTTAAACAATACATTGAACTAATAAATATGTTAATTCTTTTTTTAGAATTGATACGATTAAAAATACTACACGGAGAAAATTATTTTGCTTGAATCAAGCCATTACTTTGCTTAAACGCAAATCAGCAAAATTTTGCTCAATAGCGGTTTGATTTTAGAAAACGTTTTCTGAAATTACTTCTCATATAATTTGAAAAAAGCAAAATATAGATAAATTTTAGCAATAATTTGCTTATTTATTATAAATTCAAATAGCAAATTTTGATTTGATTCAAGCCAAACTTTGCTAAGTTATTATAAGGTAATTGTGTTCAGGCAAAAGCATAATTTGACTCAATGTAAGCAAAAATTTGCTCAGTTATTATAAATTGATATAGCAAATTTTGAATTGATTCAAGCAAAAAGTTGCTTGGTTATTGAAATATAACCGTGGCATACAGGTTAAGTGTGTGGCTTAGCATGCTCGGAGCCCGAGTTCGATTCCCAGTCGAAATGGCCAATTTGTTTTTTTTTTATTTTTTATAAATAGAAATAGCAAATTTTGGTTTGATTCGAGCAAAAATTTGCTCAGTTAATATAAATCGAAAAAGCAAATTTTGATTTAATTCAAGCGAAAATTTGCTAAGTTATTATAAATTTAAATAGCAAAATTTGCTTGATTTTTGCTGAAAATAAGCAATATTTTGAAGTGGCTGAGAATTATGCTCAAGTTTTGCTTAATCTCCATACAAATTTAGCAAACAGTTTTCTCCGTGTGGTGTCAATTTAACCCTGCCAATGACAACGCCATGTAAAAGGGACCGGTTGGTTTCATATGTTGGTGTCAGAATTGGGACCGGTCACTATCACTTTGGAACCTATCACGTGATAGGTTTAGAACCGGTTCTTTTGCCCGTAGGGTAGGGTTAAGATGAGCAAAGCATGTTCTGGTCCAGGATGAACAGGTTTTAAAATTTTTAAAAGCATAGTAATAACAATTATTAACAGTTTGAACGATATAGGGCAAGGAGCACGACGCTTGTCTCTTATATATTAAGATATTACCTTTTATCGTTAAACCTCTTACACACACTCTAAAGTATTTCTGTTGAATTTTACGACGATAATCGTTGGCAACGCTTTTCTGACAAAGAGTGTCTAAATTTACACATCCACATTTTTAAACATTTTTTGTTGAATAATACATACAAAATGTTTATCGATTTACACAAAGGGTGTGTAAAAGTTGAAACTGTCTGAAAATGTCTGAAATGTTTAATTTTCAACAAAATGTGTCAAAAAATGCATGTGTAAATTTAGATTGTCTCACTTAGAAAAGTGTTCCAGACGATTGGTAGTAACGAAGCATTTATATGTTTTTTTGAATTGGTGGTATGAATTTAAGTTGTTTTATCTAAAAAAATTTTAATATATACAAAAAAAAACTCAAATGTAACAGATAAATAGAAATCTGGAGATGTAATAGCAAACAATATATGCCATTATGACAAAGAAAGGCTGATCTTGTTTGATTTTTTAGCTATTGAATCATGATCAATTAAAAATTTCAAAAGCACTTTATTAAAATTTTTACACATTAAAAGTTCACCATTACACATTTTTGTGTAGTTTTGTACATTGTTTTTTTTTTTTAAATAAACATTTTTGTCAGATCTTAAACTTTAACACATTTTGGGTTTAGCATTACACATTTTTGTGCAGTAATTTAAACATTTGTTGGTGTATATTTTAACTTTGCATACCTTTGTGCATAAAAATAAGCACTAATTGTTTATTTTCATTTATTGAGACCAAAAGATAGTAATTTTAGGCAACAACATAAAATTCAACAACAAAATTTACAGTCACTTTAATCAAAAATAGTAATCAATTACTATTTCATGTTTTCCCAACTCTTGGAAGCTACACAGAGGGAAAAACCTATGGACTCAATACATAAATTTATGTACTCATCGCATAGTTTTCTGCACACAAAAATTTTACATTTTTCATGTATTGAGTACATGTTGAAATCTTTATTGACTACATAATGCTTTCAAGCGGTTATGTAGTCAATAAAGATTTTATGTACTCAACGCAAACTGTTACAAATAATTTTATGTATTGAGTAAAGATCTTATGTACGTATTACATAAATTATTGACTCAGTACATACATAATTTACTCATTACATATTTGGAGTACATAACTTTATGCAATGAGTACATACGTTATTTACTCATTACATATTTTAAATGCATAATTTTATGTAATGAGTACATACATAATTTACTCATTACATATTTTTAGTGCATACTTTTATATAATGAGCACATACATCATTTACTCATTACATATGTTAAAAACATAATTTTATGCAATGAGTACATGCATAATGTCTGTGCGTAAATCACCCTCTCAACACTTGCAATAAATAACTTAATAAAGAAATGACTAGATTTCAAAAAATAATTGACAATTACTTATAGAAACCCAGCCATTTATTTCTTATCCAATCATCGCTTTTGTTCTAGAGTTTAGAGGTGTTGCTTATTTGAAAATCAAGAAACGAATGACATAAAACAGCAAAATCGTGTGCCGATGTGCAACAGATACGTGTACTGAGTCCATATGTTATGTACTGAATAAATGTGGCACTTCAATCGTATAAGGGGGACGTGTACTGAGTCTATATTTTATGTATTGAGTAAAGTTTTTGTAAAAAATTACATAACACGTTGATTGAGTACACGTTGCTTGTATCTATTGAAGTCTGCTATGTACTCAACACATAGCATGATGTATTGAATACATATTTTATTAATTTTAAAAAGTGAATAAATTGATATGTAGTCAGTACACGCTCCCTTTACTCAGTAAATACTGCTCTTGTTGCGTTCTCATACAAGTTGAAGTGCATAGATTTTACATAGATGTCTCTGTACTGACTACATAACTTTTTCCCTTAGTGTAGCTACATTAACATAAATTGCTAAAGTCAGTAATACATCCTCTATGCAATGTTTTAGACCCATTAGCAGTCTTTGCTCGTACTCTAAAATCATTGATTACTTGATATGTAAGAAAATTAATGAGTACTTAGAGTCTCTGATTAAACTGATTTCACCGCATCAATCTGGTTTTCGGACAGAACACAATTGCGCAACAGCTATGCTTAAGATTCAAAACTATAGTCGCATAAATTGTGACGCTGATAATATCACACTCATTTGTCTTCCTGCCTTTTCAAAGCTTTTGACAGTGATATTCAGTTTCCTTTACGCTGCTTCTTTAATTGCAAATTATCTCAAAGACAGGATGCAAAGACTTAAAATTGGCAATACACTGTTTGACTATTCAGAAATTAAAGCTGGTGTTGCTCAAGAATCTTTTCTTGGACCTCTGCTTTATGATTTATGAATTAATGACATTTTTACCACATGTCATGAAATTGCAATGCATTCAATTGAAGGTCAGGTATGCCACACACAAAAAATTTCGAATCAATCGACCTTAAAGTTTTTAAAAAATGTATGAATGTTAATTTTTTTCTTGCTTGAATTGTTGTTCTCGGGTTGTTGTATCTACACTCAAATGCATCCTGTCTTTACTTTATCACAAATTTGCTTTGATGATAGCTTGTTTTCTTTATTGACAAAATATTTTTTAGATGAAAGGGTAAAATTAGCCTTTTTTTTAAGTTTATGATTTTTTATGAATTTTTAAAGACATGTTTGACATGACTTGCATTTTTGTGTGAAAAAAATAATGTTTTCAAAATATCTAATTAAATAAAGCAAAAACTGTTTATCCAAATGTAAAAATTTATTTAACAAACATGTAGAAAATTAATTTGAGCTTAATTTGGATAGGCTTGATTATTAAAATCTAGTTGATTTAGTTAATTTTTAAAATTGTAGAAGAATTAACAATTTTAATTGGACATTAAACTAAATACTAGTGAAGAATTTTGGTCAAGTCAGGCGTTAATGGGTTAAGCATGGTGATGGTATTCGTGTAGTTGCAGAAATTACCAAGTCAATATGGATCATTGAAAAGTTAAAAAAGAAATCGGAAGATATCTTATAATAAAAGTATATCGTTTCTTATTATTTTTCAACGGCTGTAAGTCATCTTTTATAACCTTTTTCTCTAGCCTTTAATTTTCTTCCCTTTATATTCTACGCTGCTTAAAAAACTTAATTTTCTCCCTCTTTTACTTACAATTAGTTTTTTTGTTTTTTAGACTAAACCAACGCTCAGGGGATGCCCCCTATAAATGCGCAAGCATTGTGTTGGTTTCGAAGAGAGGTGATAGTTTAGTAGGAGGGTGGAAAGGTGGAGTTTGTTTTATATTTGCACAGCTTGAATCCGTCGGGAAACACAGACGCAGGGAGACTATTCCACAATCTTACAGTGCGACCAAAGAACGAATTATCTCTGAAATGCAAAGTTCTGTTGGACACAGCGTCAATGGTACGGGGATGGGCTTGGAGAGCTGCCCTAGTGGATCTAGGAAACACACGTACTGGTGGCGTCAGGCCGTGTATTTTCCTTGAACACTTCCCGTGGTAATACCTATACAGAGTTGAGGGACGATGAAATGTTTTCATCTCCTATCAAATATATCGCACGTCGTTGAATTCGGCCCAGAAGCTCCAAATAAGATCTTAAAGCCCCTGCCCAAATGTGCGAATTGTACTCCATTTTTGGCCTAATATATGTGGTGTAGATAGTGCGAAGGTCAACTGGAGTGAAGAATTTCTTGCACCGTTTTAAAAAACCTAAACACTTGGCCGCTTCTTTCGACACATCGAATATATGATCATTCCAGAGAAGATCGGATTGTATCGATATGCCCAGAACGCCAAGAGCTGCTGACTCCGCAATATTCACACCGTTCATATTAAGGGGTGCTAAGGGACAATTCACTCGCTTGTGGGTTATCAAACAGCATTGAGTCTTGCTTGCATTAAGCTCAACTCTATTAGCAAAACCCCACTCAGAGATTTTTTTCAAGTCGCTAATAAGTGTGTCATTCATATTTTGCCTCATTCTCTCAAACTCCAAAGAGCTCGGGCGTTTTTCAAAGGAATAAGAATGACAAATGCTGCTGTCGTCCGCAAACGAATGAATTGGGTTATGTGTCAACGACAGAAGGTTGTTGATAAAAACCAAGAACAAAGTTGGCTAAAGGACTGAACCCTGCGGTACTCCTGCATCGATGGCGTGTTTATTGGAAGAAATACCGTCGATCACGACACGAACCGATCTGTCTTTGAGAAAACATGTGATCCATCGAACAAAGTTACTACCGACACCATATGCAATAGTTTTGCCACGAGTGCTTTATGCCACACTCGGTCAAACACCTTTGAAATATCTAGAGCGACAACCTTACTCTCACCAAAAAAGTGGACACAATGGTTCCACTTCTCTGTCAGATACGCCATTAGGTCACCAGTAGACCGACCCTTACGAAAGCCATACTGACGGTCACTGAGCAATTCGTTGTGCTCCAGATAGTTCATCAGGTGGAAGTTTATTACACTCTCCATGACCTTGGAAAGCGCAGAGCATATCGCAATGGGACGATAGTTTGCAGGGTTCATGGCATCACTCTTTTTGGGTATTGGCTGGACATTCGCAACCTTCCAACAAGATGGAAATACTCCTGTCCTGTAGGAGATGTTGAAGAGGTTACGCAATGGCCGAGCCAATGTAGAAGCACACGTTTTAAGCACAATTGGCGGTATGCCATCGGGTCCAGAGGCTTTTTTGATATTGAGATTTGCGAGAATCCTTTTAACTGATCTTGTTCGAAAGTAAATCTCCTGCATTGCAGATGATGCGATCCCAACAAGAGGCAGTGGCTGATTGCTAGCCAGGATTGTGGAGTTCTGTGCAAACAATCCAGCCAACAGGTTCGCTCTATCAGCCGGGTCAGTGAAGATAAGGTCATCTTTTAAAAGAGCTGGGATAGACGAAAACGTCTGATTCTTTACTCTTTTAACAAATGACCAAAAGTTTTTGCTCCCTTTGGGACAGAGAAGAACCTGTTCTCTGACGCGAATCTCGTGCAGAAACTTTTCGCGCTTTAAAACTGCATTACAGCAATTCCTAGCCTTAATGCGAAGTCTTTTGGTAACAGCATTCTTATTAGAGTGCCAATTCTGAAAGGCTTCCTCTTTGGCCCTGACTGCAATCCTTCAAGTCTCTTAAGCCAAGGAGTGGTCTTTTGGTTTAATGCTACGCAGTTTATTGGGGATGAAAGACCTCATACCCAATAAAATAATTTCTTGCACCATTAGAGCCACGGCATTCACGTTTCTATCAGCAAAACATAATTTCCAATTAAAGTTGAGTTAAAAATTGTTTAACGCAATCCAGTTTGCCCTTTCATAAAACCAGGCTGTCCTCTTCGGGGCTTTAGGCGTTGAGGGGTGTAGGTTAGAATATGAAAAAGCAGCAGATATGGTTCAGTGGTCCGAATTATCAAGAGGTGCGTTGACACTCACATCATATTTTTCATGATGAGAAGTCAGAAAAAGGTCTAGGATTTTTTGGCTTTGGAGAACAACTCTGGGAATGTAGGTTGGTTCTTTCACTAATTGAATCAATTGGTTCGATTCAGCAAAAAGCTCAACATATTGCCCTTCTGAAGTTGTTTGGCCCGAGTGACATTACCAAGCCGGGTTGTGGACATTAAAATCGCCGGCAACATCGATTTCACTGTCAGGAAATAACCCCAAAATATGCGTAATCGAATCAGAGAGAGAGTCCACTTTGTTAAAAGTGGATTCTCTCCCTAAATTCGGACTTCTATATACGAAGCAGAAGTGTAGCAAATGCGAACGGACCCTAAGCTCAACCCACATAGAGCTAAACTCCGGATCGGCCACACTCAGACCCGGTTGGCATCGGTACGCTACATCTGCACGAATGTAAAGGGCGATGTCCTACACAAAGAAAACAATGGCAGTAAGTGATACCCAGGTATATGAAAATCCAGTGGATCTACATCCTCGCCCACCTGGCTCTCACTTAGTGCCATTATTTGAGGCTTATTCAGAGTACAATATACATAGACTGAGGTAAAATTCGTTCTCAGTCCACGAACATTGTAAAAATCTATGCGAAAATGACCCGACATTTTCGCACAGTGCAAATTTTTAAACAAACAAGGGCATAAAAGGTAATTAGTTGCTACTGCAAAAAAGATTAAACACTGAGTGTATAGAAAAAAATGTGCAGAGGCAAGTGTTCTGCCTTTACCTCAGCACAATTTAGCCCACAGTGCAACCTCTCTCACAGACGCAACTAATCGGTTAGGAGAGGGATTAATTTTAATTTTTTTTTTAATAATTTTTGTTTTGATATATTTTAATTAACCAGCTTAATGCTTTATTTTATGTTTCCTGTTAATTATCATATTTTTAATTTTTAAATTGATTTACACTAAAATAAATTTATACTAAAATACTAATTTTTAAGTCAAATAAATACAAAAACATCTTGGACATCTTCAAAAATATTAGTTTTTTATATTTTAAAATTAATCTGTGTAAGTACGTATTAAAATCTAGATCTTATTCGTCCATTTCTTTGAAATACTGGCTATTGCTTTATTGTTTACTAAAATATACAAAAATTAAATCGGCTAAAACAAACATATAACATGAAACCTCTTACTTAAACTATTATATGACGAAGTAATGACTTTGTCAACACCTTTGTTTATACACTTAAATGTCACGTGAAGAAACGAATCTGATGACATCACACTATCCTAATGAGTTATTTTTTCAAAGCTAAAAATATACATAACACACCATAACAACAGCAATATTTCTGGTAATTCAAAACTCACCAAAAGTCATCATAAAAATAAAATTTGTCAAAATATTTTATGCAAACTCCTTCTTTCGTGGCGAAATTCCAAAAAGACGTTGCCCATTAAAGTTATTTTATAATTTAAAAGTAAAAATAAAAAAAAAATATGCTAATCTAACTCACCTTCATGTTTTTTCTCCAGATACGCATTCTCTACATTATCCATTTGGGAGCTGTTCAGCAACAACTGGTGCCCACCATTTCCACCCAACGTGCCATTATCCTTTACAGTGATGCCATGCTTAAATGCTTCCGAGTATTTTTCATGAACATTCATGCCACCCACACTCCCACCATTTAGTTTTGAACTATGGTATATGTTGTTGTAGTGATGATGATTCGCAGCTACGCTATCCGGAGTCACACCTAGGCTGACGTCTGTCCCTCCCGCCATTGGTGTCGTTGTGCTGTCAACAGTAGTACTCATAACATTGCCAACGTCCAGATGATGATGTCGATGATGACCAGGATTAATGACTTTAAATCGCTTGTAAATGCAACAGGTAACCATGGCTAGGAACACTGACACACTCAACAGGCCCAACGCCATCAAACTAATCACGATTATCATATTGCCCTGTAGCAGTATGTCTTTTGGCCCTGGCTTCTGTACGAGCAGACTCATCTGGACGGCATCCTTGCCACCCGCATTCTCTGCCAGGCACGTGTAGGTACCCTCATCGCTCTTCTCAGCACCTACTATGGTGAGGCGCGAGATAAAGACATCGCGACCAAACTCCTTCTCCTTGGACTGCTCGTCACGCAATAGTTGAATGTGCACGCGTTGCTGGCCGCTTTGAGCCACATTGGCACGATACATTTGTTTGTTGTAGTCCCAGGCAATGAGCGTGTTTGGTGAGGCATGTACACGACAAATGAGCGTCACATTTTCCTTCGAGGTGTTGATGGAGGCACCCCGTGAAGGATAGATAATGCGTGGCTTGCAAGCAAATGCCTCAGGCTGGTCTTCCACCCAAAGCATACCACGAAGATGTGCCGGGTAGTAGCAGGAAGTGGGCGGGGTATAAAGATTCCGTTTAAGTACAAAGTCTCGGAATACTTGTAGCTCACATGTGCAGTTCCAGGGGTTCTGGTCCAGCGATAGAGCAGTCAGTCTTTTAAGTGTCTCAAAACTCTCCTTACGCAGGAAGCTCAGTTGATTGCCATCCAGGTATATCTGTGTCAGCAATGGTACATTGCTGAAGACCTGCGTGCCAATACGCACAATGCGGTTGTGCTTAAGCTCAATTTTATGTAAGTACTTGAGGTTCTGGAAAATTCCATCGCCTAGTGATTCAAGCAGATTGCCGTTCAACACCAAAGCACGCACCTTAGGAAGGCGTGCAAAGAGATTTGCTCGAAGCACTCGCAGCAGATTGTTGGAAAGATCAAGTTCGATAAGTATCTCTAGTGAGCTAAAACTGCGTGGGTCAATGTTCTGCAAAGAGCTGTTTCGTATGAACAACTTATGCAAGTTATGCAATTGAGCACTTAGAAATGCATTCTCCTCCAGATATGGAATGTGGTTAAATGAAAGATCGAGCACTTGTAACTCAGAACTAAGATTTTCCGGCACTGAGGCGAGGCTGAGATTGCGACAGTCCGCAGTTTTCTTGCCAGAATTCCACTTGCAGTGGCAGTCACCACAGTCCATAAGCCAATCGCTGTGCGATGGCTCAACTTTACTGAGCAAAAGGAGCATGTGGAAGAGGATGAGGTAACGACAACCGTAGGCGGCGTTTATGAGGATATGTGGCACGTATGGCTTTGATGTGGATGCTAGCGTTCGACTCCTGGAGACGTGGATTCGCATGTTTTTCCGTCTTTTACACTTTTTGTGGGCTGACGACGACGACGTTGGGCGGCATATGAGTATGTATGACGCCTGTAGCCACGGTTTGGGCTACCAGGTCGACTGTCTTTGCCTAGCTACTATACGCTACTCACTTTATTTCTTTGTTTTCTGAAATTTAGTTTGTTCATCATGCTTTTTTGAGGTTGTTTACATCTTCAAGGATTTGCACTGTCTGGTTGTATACAAGATGTTATTACATATCATAGACCAAGTCCTTAACTGAGAAACATTGGTTAGAAAGCGTTCAACAAAGGAAGACTTCCAAAACTATGCAAATATCTTCTTGCGTAGACGTTGTGGTTGAGAACTTAAAATCCTTTCTTGCTTACGCTAGGTTGAGTAGTACTTGATTTTGTTGGCAGGACGACGTTTTCCTTCGTGTTGTTTGTCATCTGTTGTCTTGTAGCTGTTGTTGGAATGTTTTTATAGAAATAATTCACTTTCTTTAAGACTCTAAATAACGGTAGAGTACTTCAATGTTGGACAGCCGTTTCGTCGTTCTTCTCACTGTAATAGTTGTGGAGTTGACGCCTTCTACTTGTCTGTCGCTTCTTCAACGTGTCTCACCGTAAGTTGGCAGAAGAAGCTTTGTATAATTTCTATTTTTCTTTCTATCTTCTACTCGTCCCTTTAAAGCATATTCTACTTTATCAAATACAATAAAACTTCTGTAAGTGAACATGTAAAAATTGTTGTTTACACGTATGAGTGGTTGCCGGAGGGGTTCGTTGGACGCTTCTATGTATGGCACCGTATCTATTGTGTGGGAATTTTTGTCCTTAAGCTAATGTCATGTATGAAGAGTGTTGTTATTTTATTCCCTTTTACTATTGTCAACGTATGAGGAGCTTGTTGTATGTAGTTGCTCGAAGAAATTGTTTTCGTCAAGCTCGATGTATTGTTCCAGCTGCTATATCTCTGGCTACGTGTATACCTTAGCATGTGGGCGGCATGCACAAATTGTGCGCTTTTGTCTGGAAAAGAAAGAGAAAAAAAAAACAAAGAATGTTGAATTGGCATTAGGAGCTATTCTTACAATACGAGAAAAAGAAATTCAATTTCAACATTAAATAACAATTTTACGAAAGGGTTTTTGGTATTTTATTTGCTGTACGACTAACGGTGCACACACTGGAGTGTCGTTGAAAGGTTGCTGGAAAAACATTTCCGTTCAACGGTATGTCATTTATTGTTCTTACAGAGCTGAAACAGTTCTGAGATAAAAACCGAGTGGCACAGTTAAGTAAAAACCAGTTGGTTAAATGTGTGTTTAGGGGGAACACACATCACCGAAACTACGAAATGACAAAGTAATAATAAAAATATGGTTTGTTATTATTTTATGGCGTTGACTTTATGTGAACATAAATTTTAATGTTTCACTTAAGTTACATTTGACTCCATCTTGAAACAACATAACAAAACAGCTGCAAGAGGGGCTTGACAAAAACAAAATTTCTTGAAATTATAGTATGTTTAGCTCTATTAAAATTTTCTAAATACCAAAATAAATATTTGTGTAAAGAACGAATGAAAATACATACTTAAATATGTATAGTTTTTTGAGCTTATTTCTGATAATAATCCAACAAAGAAGGAGATAAGAAAATATGGCCACTGTTACGTATGCTGAAAAGATGGGTTTTTTTAACAGTACGGCTATTCCACGAAAATGTCAACCATGGGGTAAAAAAATAAAATTTAATTTATCTCTGAATAAAAATACTTTTTCGTTATTAAAAACATACAATATTCATAATATAAGGCACTTTAAAATTAAAAAATTTTTTTCTCCAAAGCAATCTTTAATTAATATAAAATCACTGCAATCTTTTGAGCGTTCAGACAAAAAACATATAAACGAAGGAATAACGGCGTTGTCGGAACCCGAAGAGTTCTGCATAAAGAAATAAAAAGAAAAAAAAAGAGCACGTTGAAGGACCCAGGATGTGCAGAAATTAAAATATAAGGACACATTTACTTCTATAAGTGGTGACAATCTTAAATAAAAGCAATATCTAAAAGGTATTTTTTCATGTCCCACTCGTAACGTCCCACCCGTAACGCTGAATATATGTTTGCTTTAATAAAAATTAATAAAAAAAATATGATTTAAAAAACAAAAACAATGAAGATGGTATTATTATTATTTTGACTTTTCACATCAATAAATTTTTTTTCGAAAATATGCAGGAACTCACAGAAATTTAATCATCTTATAATGAATCTCTTAAACAAAACTTTGTGTGGTCCCACCCGTAACACTATAAAAAAAAGGATTATAACTTTTTTATTTATAGTGTTAGGAAAAAATTTTGTTCTAATATATTCATGCAATGGTATATTTCAGTGAGTTCATCAAAATGATTCAAATTCATTTAAGTTAAAAAATTATTTACATTTTAAGTGTTCAATTGTCACTCCCGTAACATATGGAATGGCCGAGTAACGAATTAGGGCATTAAATTTATCTCTTTAAAGTAAAAACACCCTAATTAAATTTTTTTTTATTATATAAAACACAACAATAAACTTTTTTACTTGAGTAATTTTTTTCGAAAATTTTTGCTTAAAAAAATATACCGTTAAAAATTCCTTAAGAATAAATCAAAATTCATAGTATGAGAGCCGACAGATTTCGGTAGACCCGGATTCGAATCACCATCTAAAAAAGCTTTTTCAATAGAAATAAATGCCTCTGGTCGCTCGTCAGCTTTTAGCAGACAATGGCAAGCCTCTGAGATTAAAAAATGCCATATTTATTGTTTTAAGAATATAAACTTTTGCCTTTCGGTAACGGCACAAAACATGTAGGTCCAGTTCTCGTTCAATTGTATACACACATTTATAGCACACAACACAATTGATTACACTGGTATACAAATAAAGAAAAGTTGTTTGTACTTTGAATGCCACTATCCTTTTCTCATGTAAAATCGGTCGCAAATTCCGAAAAAAAAATTTTTTTTTCTGTCACTCCGTTTTCGAGATATTGCCCACTGTAGGGTTTTCAACGAAAAAAAAAAAGTTGGTTCCATTCCATTGCATATATCTCCAGAACCAACAACAGTAATCAAACAAATGATATATCAAATAAAAGCTAATAAAATTTCTTACAAACAATGCACACATCATTTTTTGGTAGAGCTTTTAGTTTTGGCGGAATAAATTCAAATTTCGGGGATTTTTTTTATTTTTCAGAAAAATTTCTAAAAAAAGACAAAATAGTTGCAAATTTCGTTAAGAAATCAAAATATTTTGTTACTTTTGATATTTTTTACTAAAAGCCTTTATTTTTCCAAAAAAAAATAAGCTATTCTTGAAGAAAATCTATTGAGAAATGAAAAAGTTGTGTTCAGTGGAACGAAATCACCCAAGTTATGTTATTTTAAAAAATTTTATTGTCATATAAATAAATTGGGTTGTTGTACTATAATTTTATATTTTTCATTTTTATTGTTCATAGGAAACAAGTCAAGGGTTTTGCGAAAGAAAAGATAAGAACAAACAGGCTACAATAAAAACAGGTAGGCTCACGACTGAGAGTGCAACCGTCGAAACCGTCACAGCAAAACACCTGATTTCTTATGGCTATACGGCTTATGGCCAGTGTTATTAGAAGCTAGGTCAAAGTCCTTTCAAAGGCTGAAATGATAAATTCAATTCAAATTCATTTTTTTTTTTTTTACTTAATTAAATTAAATTATTTTTCAAATTTAAACAGTCCATTAACTGAACCATCGGAAACATGCATGAATGCAGTGTAGGTGGATATCGGTACACATATGTTCAAGCATTTTAAGCTGTATGCGTTTCCTCATTACCTAAACAGCCTATCAAGCTTGGAATAAGCTTTAAGTTAGCTGAGGCCGCGTGCACAGTAAGCTTCGATTCAGACAGACAGGCAGACTGAAATCCGTGTGAACAAACGCGTTACAAATAGCTCTCTATCTCGCTTTTTCACACACTCTGCCTGCCTGCCTGTCTGAATCCGCGTTTACTTTGTTTGCGGCCTTAGAAACGTAAGCCTCAAACATGGAAAACTCTGTCATTTGCTTTTATATCATTTACTCTGTGATTTTTTATATTTAATATGCTTATATTTAATTTTAGAATTAACGAAAACGCACCCTTGAAATAATATTCCTTACAACAAGCTTAATACAAGTGTTTCCGCAATTTATCCAAAAATTGTACTTCGCCATTTCAAATTATTTGCACGCAAATAGTTACGAATTGTTACGTGCAATATATTTAGACCATTCTGACTCGATTTTGCTTGCCCCTGACAAGCTTAAGCCAGGATTCGGCAAAACCCAACTGACCAATAAGATCATCGGGAAGATCATCGACGGTTTTAGATTCCTTGAAACATAGCACCCACTTCTAAACAAAAGTCTTTGACTTTTTCAAATACTTTGCTGTCGCTGTCGGGACAGTTTTGGTCCTTTTGGATGGAAAACTGCCTCGAAGCTTTTGGCGTATGCAGCACTCATTAAGCCTGACTGTCGGAATCGGCGTTCACTATGCACGCCGCCTTATGGATGATGAACGAATAAAATCCCAGCAAACATTATGAGTCTTTTATGACTCTTTTAAGACTCATATTTATGAGTCTGAGCGCTCATAATGAGCTCATAAAAGACTTCGATAAGAGCGTGTTTCCCTTCCTGGAAGGGCACACAGATCTGAGTCCGAAATATGACTCTTATAAGAGTACAAAATATGTGTGTTTTAAGAGTCAGAATTATGATTGTTTTCAGAGTCTTATAAAAGTCATGTTTAGGAGTCTTTTATGACTCATAACAATCAAATATTATGAGTCTTTTAAGAGTCTTTTAAGACTCAAATTTATGAGCTCATAAAATGCGCATAAAAGAGTCTAATATGAGCGTGCTTCCCTTTCCGGAAGGGCACACAGATCTTAGTCCGAAATATGACTCTTATAAGAGTCCAAAATATGTGTGTTTTAAGAGTCAGAATTTTGAATGTTTTCGGAGTCTTATAAGAGTTGTATTTAAGAGTCTTTTATTACTCTTAAAAAACAAAAAGAATAGACCCATTTTCGTTTTAGAATTGTTTGTGTTTATTTAAAATTCTTAAACCATAACATATAAATTTTTTTTCATCGGAATTTTCGATATCTTGCATAATTTTGAAGAATGTCCAAAGTGTTGACTTTGCGCTGTGTATTGAAATAACAAATGCTTCTGAAAAATTGTATTTAACAAAGCTGTTTATCGAAAAAGTTGCTCTGAATTATATATGGGTGGCTTAGTGATAATATGAGCGCTCAGAAAATCGTCATAAATATGAGCTTATTCTGAGTCATAATAATGTGTGCTCATAAAACGTTCATAAATAAGAGTCTTTTCGGAGTCATAAATGTGCGCTCATAAAAGGTTCATAAATAAGAGTCTTTTCGGAGTCATAATAATGTGCGGTCATAAAACGTTCATAAATAAGAGCCCTACGGACAAAAGAACCGGTTCAGAACCTATCACGTGATAGGTTCCAAAGTGATAGTGACCGGTCCCAATTCTACCACCAACATATGAAACCAACCGGTCCCTTTTACATGGCGTTGTCATTGACAGGGGTAAATTGACACCGGTTAGATACCTTTGGACCAATCCTAGAACCGGTTCAAAAATATATCGGCAGGTGTCAATTGACACCTCATAGATACCTTCGGACCTAATCAGTAGCCGGTCTATTTATAGAACACGGTACACTTATACGCAAGTTGTTAATGAAATTGAATCAACGTTTTGGAAATTCATGTTTAGTCGAGCTTGTTAGCGTTCCTGCTTAGTACTCGACTGACCTGGGTTCAATCCCCGGCAAAATCACAAAATTTATTTTTCTTTTTTTCTGTTTTTAAATAAAAAATTAAATTTTCAAGATGCTAAGCAAATTTATTTTGAAGGTTATTTTTGATTAAGCAGTTAATGAAATAGAATTAGATTTTAAATTATTAAATTTTATTATTAAACACAGCCAGGGTTCGAACCTATGTCCACCGCGTGACAGTCTAGCGCACTTCCACTGATCTATTGGTAACGATAAGATTAATAGAGCAAAACACATTTAAAAACTATTGGTCCCGTTCTGAGTAATATCGAACCTGTCCTGTGATAGGTTAAGTAAGAACTGTCACAGGACCGGTTACTTTAGGGCAATTTACCCTGCTTTGTCCGTAGGGAGGCTTTTCTGAGTCATTATTATGTGCGCTCATAAAACGTTCTTAAAATAAGTGTCTTTTCGGACTCGTTATTATGTGCGCTCAAAAAAGGTTCATAAATAAGAGTCTTTCAGACTCATTATTATGTGCGCTCATAAAAGGTTCATAAATAAGAGTCTTTTCGGACTCAAAATTATGAGTGCTCATAATATCGTCAGAAAATACCCTCTTTTAAGAGTTATAAATATTAGCGCTCTTAAAAATGTTTATTGGGAATGCAAACAAAATACATGTATATAAACATTGCTCGTTAATGTATTGGAAAAAAGAAAAGTTATTTTAACATATTCTAATAGTGATATTATGTTGTTTAAGTCTAAACAAATAGAAATTGACTGAAAATTTTTGTATTTAGTCATACCTTAAGCCCATGCTTTCAATTCAAAGTATTGTATTTGTATTTTTTAACGTGCAAAGAAAAAACCAAAAAAAAATTTGTATCAAAAATGATACTATAGGAACGTAGGGTTAAGGCGTAAGTTCATGAGTAAAACCCAAAACATAAAACTAAAAGTAATGATTTTCTTTAACCTCCTTTCATGCCCTTCACGATGATGTAACGGTATCAGCTCGTAAATTTTTCTATGGTTTTTTGGAATTTTTTGAACACAAAAAGAACATAAAAATTTTGTGAAAAAATTGAGTTTGATCATCAAAAAGGTCATTTAATATCACACCTACATAAAAAGAATTACTCGAACAGTCTTACATGATAAATTGTTTATCTGAAGAAAAAAAATTAAAAACCTACACCTTTTTTTAAAAAAATTTAAGGGTTCTTGACCTATTTTCAAGCAATTTTTAGTCTATTTTCTACTAACGATACTAATCTTGTGATGCAGATTTCATTTTGCAACCGCATTCTATTAGAAAATGCTGGTGAAGCGAAAAAAAAACACATTTGCATATTTCATATACGTTACAGGCGCTCTAATATATGTATAGGTATGTACATATGGGCATCTCCCAAAAAAGGTCCAGCAAAAGTGAAGAAAAACATTAAAATAAACCACTCTTGCAGCTTTTTACTTTATTTTTTTTATTTTGATTAGTATTACTGCTATGTAACTTTAATTTGACTTATTATGATTTATTTCTAGTAAAAATTATAATGAACATCATAACTGTATCTTACTACCGTCGGAAAAATTTGTCGCGTCCGTATTCGTGCTATATCTATTTAAAAAAGTAAGAGATAATTCTCATTTTTCATAAGGCTACGAAGAAAAGTTATCCTTTGACCTCTTTTAACATGTATATATAAATATAAAAAAAGTTCTTAAAATTAGCTAAACTTTGCATATTTCTATACGAGCTTGCAAAAAACTTGTATTTTTTGTCGCGTCCGTTCCATTGTATGATGGAACGGATGTAACGGACTGCTTATTAGTTTGTTTTAATTTGTACTTAATCTTGCCAATATTTTTATAAAATGTAGCACTCTTTCATCGCGTTAGAACACTTAAAATACATATCGGCTCTTTTTGTTTCTTTCTTGTTTTTCGAGTAATTAAAACCCTGCGAATGTCGCGTCCTTGCCACTGGGATATGCCCATATATAAAAGCATCACAAATTTTAACAGTTGTAAAACTATTACATATTTCAACGTTTTATAGTATGACTTTAAATGACAATTCTATGTAAACTTGCTTGTGGTTTCTACGCAATTGTTATACAAAGCAACATTACTACCAAAGTAAGTATTTATGAAGCCTACTTGGAAAAGGCTTGTATTTTGTATTGCATATTAAATGGTTGATAGGATGCTGTTCTAAAAGCAGCACCAGCTCAATAAAACTGTTTCCATCTGTAAGGTTTTAGAAATTAAGAATTATATTATTAAGGATTTTTAAAAAGATAATTATATAATTATGAAACTCAAATTTCTGTTGGAATAAACAAACAAAGTAATTGTCTTCATAATATTAACAACTACACAATGTTTGCTGCAGTCTTTAACGATTTATGGCTTAAGCATAAAACAGAATAAAAAAATTGTTGCATATTCATATTCAGTCGTTTTTCTAAATTTAAAATTAATTTTTTCAAAAACGGCCGCTATTTTATTATTGTATCTATGACTTAAAGATAAAAATACATGGATAAAGATATAAATACAAATAAATATAAGAAAGATAAAGATATAAATGCATCTAATGTTTAGAAATCAAATCAAATTTTTTTATAAATATTGTAAAGTAAAGCACTTGAAGATATATTACGCAAATTTTTATTTTAAGGGAATTTTTTGATTTATTTAGGAGAAACAACAAAGCTTCATATAATTTTCTTCAGTTAAATAAACTAAAGAAAATTAGCTTAAAAAACGATAAGATTTTTGTAAGATATATACGATAAGATATATACGATTCACAAATTATTTAACAAAAATAGTTTTTTCTTGGTATCAAGAGTGTTGTATTGTTTTTGGTTTTGTTTTTTTCTTTTTGAGAATATTAAAAATTTTTTTATTTGTATGACTATGGCTGCAGATATTTATACAAAAACAATAAAGAAAAAAATTTTTTGCTAATTAAATATTTGTGTCAATAATGAAAAACTTGCCAATATTAATAGAACCAATATTCATAAAATCAGTATCAATTAAACGAATAATAATTAATTCATATATATGTATTCATG
Source organism: Tetanocera ferruginea (assembly GCA_958299015.1). Lineage (NCBI taxonomy): Eukaryota > Metazoa > Arthropoda > Insecta > Diptera > Sciomyzidae > Tetanocera > Tetanocera ferruginea. The sequence goes on along the minus strand of OY282643.1, from coordinate 71,159,121 downwards.
TAAATTTATTTCCAACAGTGTCATTAATTTGCCTATTTTTGTATGCTAAATATTTTCGACAACGTCATTTTATGCAAATATGTTTTTCAACTCATTTAAACTTTTAGCTCTTTGAAGCAAAAAATTCTATAAGAAAAAAAAACATTAAATTAGCACAATTATTGTTAATTAGTTTAATATATATTGATACTGATACAATGCAAAATCAATTAAAATGTGGATTTAAATGGCGTGAATTTGTGTCAAATAAAATTAAAACATTATTTAACAAACCTTCTTGTTGGCCGGAAATAAAAACAAATAGCTATTGAAATTTTATAAGCTTTAAGTATAAATATAAGCATACAATTTTGATATTAAAGATACACTTAATAACACTTAACACTTTATAAGGCGAAAAAAATACGTTTTTGCAATATTTTTTTTTTCTTGAGGTACTTTATAATTAGATATTTTTAATAGATTCATTTAATACATTTTAATACATGTTTTCAGTGTAACTAATTATACCCTAAACCTGAAAGGTCAGGGTATATTAACTTTGTGCAAACGTTTGTAACGCATAGAACGAAGCGAGTCCGGTATAGAAAAGTATATATATTCTTGATCAGCGTCACCACGTGAGTCGAGCTATCCATGTCCGTCCGTCCGTCCGTCCGTCCGTCCGTCCGTCCGTCCGTCCGTCCGTCCGTCTGTGTGTTGTCCGTATACACAGGATAAGAAGAAGGAGTTGAGATAATTGGATGAAACTTGGTACACATGGTCACATATACCCAAGGATCTGCACTATTGAATATTTTTGGAATCCGCCCACGGACACGCCTACCTCCCGTACAACGCGAAAATTGAAAACTGCATAACTCAGCTCATAATTAGCCTACAACAATAAAATTTGGTATGTATGTGTTTTATATTAACACAAAGATGTCTTTGAAAAATGGACGTCATCCGCTTACGGACACGCCCACCTCCCATACAACCCAAAAATTGAAAACGCAATAAATAAGCCTCTGTTTAACCTACAGAGCTAAAATTTGACACGTATGTTTTTTATAACAAAACAAGTAAAGAAAGTCTAAAGTCGGTCTAGGCCGACTATGAAATACCCTAAACCCACTTTTCAAAAAAAAAAAAAAAATTAATTGTAAATGGGCGTGTCCGTGGGCGGATGAAGTCCATTTTTCCAAACAATCTTTGTCTTGTCATAAAAGACATACGTGCCAAATTTAAGCTCTGTAGGTTAAACACATGCTTATTTATTGCGTTTTCAATTTTTGGGTTGTATGGGAGGTAGGCGTGTCCGTGATCAGATGACGTCCATTTTCCCAAGACATATTTGTGTTGGTATGAAACACATACATATCAAATTTTATTGTTGTAGGCTAATTATGAGGTGAGCTATGCAGTTTTCAATTTTCGCGTTGTATGAGAAGTAGGCGTGTCCGTGGGCGGACGATGTCCATTTTTCAAAACCATCTTTTTTTTGTTATAAAAAACATACGTGTCAAATTTTAGCTCTGTAGGTTAAACAGAGGCTTATTTATTGCGTTTTCAATTTTTGGGTTGTATGGGAGGTAGGCGTGTCCGTGATCAGATGACGTCCATTTTCCGAAGACATATTTGTGTTGGTATGAAACACATACATATCAAATTTTATTTTTGTAGGCTCATTATGAGGTGAGCTATGCAGTTTTCAATTTTTGCGTTGTATGGGAAGTAGGCGTGTCCGTGGGCGGATGATGTCCATTTTTCAAAACCGTCTTTGTTTTGTTATAAAAAACAGATGTGCCAAATTTTAGCTCTGTAGGTTAAATAGAGGCTTATTTATTGCGTTTTCAATTTTTGGGTTGTATGGGAGGTGGGCGTGTCCGTAAGCGGATGACGTCCATTTTTCAAAGACATCTTTGTGTTAATATAAAACACATACATACCAAATTTTATTGTTGTAGGCTAATTATGAGCTGAGTTATGCAGTTTTCAATTTTCGCGTTGTACCGGAGGTAGGCGTGTCCGTGGGCGGATTCCAAAAATATTCAATAGTGCAGATCCTTGGGTATATGTGACCATGTGTACCAAGTTTCATCCAATTATCTCAACTCCTTCTTCTTATCCTGTGTATACGGACAACACACAGACGGACGGACGGACGGACGGACGGACGGACATGGATAGCTCGACTCACGTGGTGACGCTGATCAAGAATATATATACTTTTCTATACCGGACTCGCTTCGTTCTATGCGTTACAAACGTTTGCACAAAGTTAATATACCCTGACCTTTCAGGTTTAGGGTATAAAAAAAGATGGTTTTGAAAAATGGACATCGTCCGCCCACGGACACGCCTACTTCTCATACAACGCGAAAATTGAAAACTGCATAGCTCACCTCATAATTAGCCTACAACAATAAAATTTGATATGTATGTGTTTCATACCAACACAAATATGTCTTGGGAAAATGGACGTCATCTGATCACGGACACGCCTACCTCCCATACAACCCAAAAATTGAAAACGCAATAAATAAGCATGTGTTTAACCTACAGAGCTAAAATTTGGCACGTATGTCTTTTATGACAAGACAAAGATTTATTCGTAAAAGACATTTATTGTTATTTCGTAAAAGGGTGAACAGTCAAGTGTGCACAATATATAAAGTTTTATATTTTAACAATTAATGCAAGTACTTTTCAAGTTTGTTGTACACTTACGCAACTTCAACTTCGTCGTGAAAAGTGTCTGGCCGTGTTTTTCGCAGGCTCCTAGAATTATCGCCATAAATATAATAATTAATGTAATTAAAGTTTGAACTGTTTTGATTCTGTTTGGATGTATAGCGCAGTGTTCTGAACTTTAAAAACACTTGAATTTATTAAAAAATCACTGAAAATCACTGATTAATCTCGCGTTGAAGGCAATTCGCAATTAAAAAATAAAGTTTGATGTTTCTAAACATTTATTATAGACAAAACAATAGAAGCGCAATCTGCCAATAACATACACTTGTCTCGTTCATCGTTGAGTTGTGTACACCTCTACTGCTGTGACTCATCTGAATAATTGTCGCGTTCAATTCTGTTCTGCAGTGCACTTTACTTCGTGTGCTGAGAGTTTGGGTTCTTTGTGGAATTTGCTGTATTAGCTATATTTCTTCACACACTCTTCTACTTAAGTGATGTTGCCGTCTCCTATGTTGACGCGCCATCAACGTAGCAACAACAAAAACGTAGGGACGCCGAATTTAGGAAACAGCAACCAAACTGACTCTTCGCTCTTTACGCAACTAAGAGCTTTAGAGGAACGCTTAAGTGCAAACTCGAAAGAGGAGCTAAGAAAATTGGAGGAGCGTCTTCGGCTGCATACTGAGAACCTGTTTGAGCGCTTCTCTGCCGATATTGTCACTAAATTAGAAAGGTTAGATAAAGAAGTGGAGGTAACTCAAGAGAGATTGAGCGCTGAAACAGCTGCTTTGAACAGTAAAATATTTGTGCTTGAAGATCAAATCAACGCACTCACCTCTCGCTGTGCTGAACTTGCTGACCAAATTACCAACAAAGTCTTCTCAACTTCTAACAACAACATCAGCACTGATTATTCCTTGGATGCTGTTCTTTTTGGCCTACCTCTTTCGTCAGATGAGAACTTAAAGAGTTCGTTCAATTTAATTTGCCGCTCAATTGATTTTTTGTCTCCTCAAATAAGAGATATTTTTCGTATAAAGAGAAATCCGAATAGCACTAACCCATTGGTAATAATAAAGTTCTACACACCCTACGACCGCAACCGTGTATTAAAGGCTTTTGGTGACTATCGCAGGAGAACTAAGAAGCCGATTAATCTGCGAGAAGCCGGTTTTGACTCGGACAATAATATATATCTTCATGAAAGTCTTTCACCTGAGAGCCGTAAGATTCTTCAAACTGCAATTGCGTTTAAGCGTAGAAGAATGATATTTAATGCATTCACATTGCGCGGTTCGATTTATGTCAGGATGTGCAAAGATGGTGAAAGAATCAAAATCTGTAGTAACGAGGACCTTGAAAGGATTGCTGTTGGAGGCGAGGGTAGAAACTAATGAGTTATTTAATTTATTTAATATATGTATTTTCTTATTTTTAAATTATCATTTCCCATCTTTTTCTTCTTCTCAATCTTTTTTATTCTACATTCTTTATGTTAAAATATGTTATTTTCTGTTAACTAAAGCAGCAATTTGTTCATATGGGTATTATTTAAATGAATCCTAGCTTTTCTAGTGGTGTTGATGAAAACTGTAAAATTTTAATTGATATCCTTTGTAAACAATGTGAAGGTCTATCAATTGTCCATTTTAATGCAAGAAGCTTGAACCTGTCTAAACTGGACTTTGCTAAAAATGTTTTTACTAACTCAAATGTAGATGTTATCTGTGTTTCGGAGACGTGGTTTAATCCTGATGTCCCCAATAATTACTTTAATATTGCGAATTATAATCTTTTTCGCAATGATAGAATCAGTAGCAGAGGTGGTGGAGTTGCGATTTATTGTAAAACTTTTCTCAATGCAAAAATCGTTAGTAAATCCTGTCGACCTGGGATTGAATTCTTAAATATTGAAATAAGGGATTACCGTGGCGTTAAAATGCTGATTTCCTGTGTTTATAATCCGCATAGATCTTTTAGCCTTGATTCGTTTTTTGATGACTTGCATCTACGTTTAACTGATTTCGACTGTTTTGCAATATGTGGGGACTTTAATGTTAACTTGTTAAACAAAGATAGCGTTGCAGATAATCTCTATGACAAAGTCTGTTCAGCTGGAATGACCATAATAAACTCTTCGATTCCTACTCGTTTTGCGCCTAATGTGACACCTAGTCTGATTGATCTTTTTCTCTTGTCTGATGTCTCCTCACTTTTACTTTTTGACCAAATCTCATTTATCTCTGATCATGATTTATTATTTTGTTCAATAAATTTCAAGCCACTTTGTAGTCCCTCTTCAATGTTTATAACATATCGTGATTATAAGTCCGTTGATTATGCTTGTTTGTATGACTACATGTCTTGTATCTGTTGGAATGATTGTTGGTATGGTCAATCTGTTGATGAAAAGTTAAATGTTCTTGTCTCACATGTTCTCTATGCTTTTAATACGTTTGTTCCTATTCGTGAGTCGGTTGTTGTCAACAAGTCCTGTCCTTGGTTCACATTAAGTGTTAAATTAGCTTTAAATAAAAGGAACAAACTTTATGCGAAGTGGAAGAAGCACCCATCAGATGCAAACTGGAATCTATACAAACTCGCTCGCAATAATGCCGTCTCAATTGTCAGACTGTCTAAAAAGAAATATTTTTCCAGGAAACTGAATAATAATCTACCTTCAAGAACTCTTTGGAGAAATATTCGTAGTTTAGGTGTTAGCACTATAAATGACCAAAAATGTTCACTCGAACCAAATCTACTTAATGATTTCTTTTTATACAAGCCCTGTTATAACATTAACAATCAAAATTTCCTTGATACCTCTAGTGCCACATCCATCTTTGATCAATTCTCGTTCTCAAATATTGATGAAAAAGATGTAATATTATCACTAATGAAAATAAAATCGAATGCAGTGGGTTGTGATGGCATTCCTCTTAAATTTATCAAAATGATTGTACCGTTTATTATCAAGCCACTCACTCACATCATCAACCATTGTTTTACTACCTCCTGCTTTCCAAGTTCTTGGAAGCTTGCTACAGTTATCCCCATTGCCAAAGTTAGTAATGCATCTACTGTGAAAGATTTTAGGCCTATAAGCATTCTTTGCACGTTTTCCAAAATATGTGAATCGTTAATATGTAATCAAATCAGTCAATATTTACATTCTAATAGGCTTTTATCACCCAATCAATCAGGATTTCGTGCTGGACATAGTTGCGCGACAGCTATGCTCAAAATATTGGACGATATTAGAATAAACTATGACTCTAGTAACATTACTCTTCTCTGCCTTCTTGACTTTTCGAAAGCATTCGATAGAGTTAATCATTCCCTCTTAATTCAAAAACTAAAACTTTTTTATGGTTTTAGCAATAGTGCCGCTTCTTTAATTGCCAACTACCTAGATGGAAGAATGCAAAGAGTAAAAGTTGAAAATAAAATATCTGACTATGAGAACATTAGAGCTGGGGTACCGCAAGGTTCAATTCTTGGACCTTTACTTTTTAGTTTATTCATAAATGACATTTTTACTGTATGCAATAATATGGCCATGCATGCATATGCTGATGATATTCAGTTATATTCATCTAACAGAATTGGACTATTAGAAGACTTATGTTATAGACTAAATGAAGATTTAATTGCTATTTCTAGGTGGGCAGCCAATAATGATCTTTGTCTCAATGCTGATAAATCCTACATCCTTCCTGTATTTAGGGAAAAATTTGACTTCACTGAAATTCCAAATATTTACCTTGATGGCAAAAGCTTAGATATAGTTGATAGAGTTAAAAATTTAGGATTTTATGTTAATACCAGACTAACTTGTGCTGATCATATTAATTACACTATACAAAGAATCTATTATACGCTGAGATGCTTGCGTTTATCTAGTAAGTTCACCCCAACGTTAACCAAAAAGAGACTGGTTGTACAATTAATTCTTCCGTTGATAACATATTCCGAGCTTGTGTATAGCAATCTGGATTCCCATTCTGAACACAAAATTCTGGTCGCTTTTAATGATGCAACGAGGTACATTTTCAATTTAAGAAGAAATGATCATACATCTCTGCTGAGTAGAACAATTTTGGGATGCAGCTTGATAGGTTATCTCAACGCTAGGAACTGTATTTTTTTACATAAGCTAATTAACTGTAAGTCTCCACCATACTTATATGAAAAACTGCGTTTCAGTGTCTCTAGCAGAACTAATAACTTAATTATTCCTAGATACTCTTGCTTACATTCTAAACGGTTATTTTTCGTCAACGCCATTAAGCTTTGGAACTCTCTTCCTTTAAATATAAAATCAATTGCCAGCACGAACAAATTTAAGCTTTTAATTATGTCTTATTTCTCGAATTCTTAATCTTCTTCTATCGCTCATACATCTCTCTCTGTCTTTATATGTTTTTATAATTAACTTTAATTTCTGTTCTTGCAAAATCTTATTGTTATAATATTTAGTTTTTAATTTGCTCTTGTAAACATTATTTTAGTTTCAAGTTTTTTTGTATTTTTGTAACTTATTAATTTTTGTTATTTATTTGTATTGTATTTCTATTTTGTTATAGTTTATTATTATTGCATTCTTATGCCTTTTATTTTTCTGTTGTTTATTTATCTTATTTCTTTAATACTTTTATATTTTTTTTGTTAAGTGTTGATTATATATGTATAAAAACATGTTGTACGCTAAAAGATATTTATGAATCTTACTGTACTAATTTCGAATATTAATAATAATAATAATAATAATAATAATAATAATAAAGATTGTTTGGAAAAATGGACTTCATCCGCCCACGGACACGCCCATTTACAATTAATTTTTTTTTTTTTTTTTGAAAAGTGGGTTTAGGGTATTTCATAGTCGGCCTAGACCGACTTTAGACTTTCTTTACTTGTTTTTAATTATAATTATAATTTTTTGTTACTAACTAATTTATTTTTCTTGTAACGTTTGTTTGCTTTACAGGGCAATTAATTTCGAAAGTAGTCTGAAATAAAAAATTTTGAGGCATTTTAAACTAGAGATACATATTTTATTAAGATCATATAATTATACAACAAACAAAAAATTGCGTCCATTCGATAGATTTTTTATCAGATAAAAATGTATTTTAAAGTTTTGTGTTTCAAAATTATCGATTTTAATTATAAAAAATTCCTTGTTTTGTTCTAAAGTTTTATAACTATTTAATATCTCAAGTCTATAAATTGTGATTTAAGAGTTTTGAATGATTTAATTATGTATTTATTTAGACTACACTCAGAAAAAAGTGTCTCGGAATATGATAAAAAAGTAATCATATTTAGAAAAAAATGGTATAGACTTTGCTCCAGAGAATGCTATTCTCTAATTGCGATACTTAAAATTCTCTAAAAATGATAAAAAGATTCCATGAAATAGAAAAATATATCGTTTTTAGAGAAAAGTACTTTTTTTTTGAGAAAATATTTGTTTTTATTGAAGAAAATACTTCTCATAGTGAATTTTTTATCAAAATATAAGAAAAGTTTTTCATTTTTAATAAAATTTCATTATAAATGAGAAATTTTTTGTGTGAGAAAAATACTTATCATTATTAGAGACATTGAAATATTTCCATTTCCTAGAAGTAAAGAAATATTTCTTCGAAAATGTGAAAATTTATTCTAATTGAAGAAAATTTTATTTGATAAAGAGAAAATTGCTATTATCAAAAATAGAGAAATTTTTTACCGGAGCACGGTATGTGTTTTTTTCTCAGTGTAGTATCGCCTGGGGTCAAAATTCGACCAATTTATTGATTGCCTATTTATAATTATATGCGAGATGATTAAAATAAGTTCGAGGCTATAACTCTTATCTGATTAGAGAAATAAAGCTATTTTCTTTAGCTTTCAAAAACATTTAAAAGAAAATTTAACAAAATTTTAGAAAAAATTAAAACAAATGAAAAACCGTTAAAATCCGACCAAGATATTTACATGGAAAGTCAAATTTTTGAATTCAAAACACAAATTTTACAAATTTTATAATTTACGAATGGATAAAACTAAATTTTTTTAAGAAATTGTTGCTTTTAAAAAAAATTCAAATTCGACCAACTCAAAAACTCTCCCACAACCAAATTTCATATTAATCAAATAGCGGGTTTTTTTCTACATTCTGCACATCTGGGCAATATAACCTTTCGAATGATATAAGTTTCATTTATTTTGAGTTTTAATTAATACCAAAACAGCGTACGACAAACTTTAATGTTCACGTATTAATATATAAGATTATATTGTAATATATAGTGTTTGTGTCATGTCAATTTTTCCACATGCGATTAAGTTTTTTTAAAAATGTATATTTAAAAACACCCAAATATTCCATCACACCGTTTTAAACAAATGTTTTGTGAAAATTCAGCCTTCTAAATAATCTATATATATAAAAATCAATTGCGTGTGCGTTAGTCTTTTAAGGCTCGGGAACGGCACGACCGATTTAATTAATTTTTTTTTGTGTACTCTTTGCCTTAATACGGATGTGGTTAAGAAAAAAAGAAAATTATAAAAAATCGAAGGAACTGCGAAAAATCAAAACATAGAAATTGGTACTTTTGTATAGGAATTGCCACTTCTAATTGCCTTAAAAAGCCAATAAAACTTTACGGACGGCTGGACGGATTTATCTCAAATTCGGCACACATATTACTTGAATCCGAGATTAGGCATACTTAGTTTTGGCCCTTTACAAGAAATGCAAATGTTCTTACTAACGTTCTGTATTATCGATAACGTTCGTAACTGATAGATTCTGTTCCCTCTGAACCGCATCAAATTCGCACATTGTTTGCTATTATCAGATCGACATGTTTCCTTTCGAATCCGAACGACTCTTTGATAGAAGCTGTGGAAAATGGAACTGATGGAATTTACTTCCTCGATGCTACTGGAGGGACTGCAAAAACGTTATTAGTTTCATTGCTTTTGGCGAGGATTCGATCGCAGAATGAAGTTGCCCTAACATTGGCTTCATCTGGAATAGCACCAACTTTGTTAGATGGTGGGCGAACGGCACATTCTGCCTTGAAATTGCCCCTGAACAAGCAAATCAACGAGACACCAGCTTGCAAAATCGCCAAAAACAGCGCAATGGCAAAGCTTTTACAGATCGTTTGGGACGAATGCACGATGGCCCATAAGAGATTATTGAAGGCGCTGGACAGAACGCTGAAAGATCTTCCTGACAACCAAAACATTTTTGGTGGAGCCATGATTCTGTTGTCCGGTGATTTTCGTCAGACTCTTCCAGTTATTCTACGGTGAACTGTAGCTGATGAACTAAACGCGCGTTTGAAATCATCAAATAACGACTAACATGCGAGTGTTTTTGCAACAAGATCGATGTGCTAATGTGTTTTCAAAGCAATTGTTGAACCTTGGTAATGGGAAAATCGCAGTTGACATCTCCACTGGATTCCTCACACTGCCCACTGATTTCTGTCAGTTGGCCAATTCAGAGGAGAAGCTCATTCGGCACGCTTTTCCGAACGTAGAGCAGAACTTCAAAAATCATAATTGATTAAAGATTGACTGCGAAAAACCAAGATGTTGATGAGCTCAACGCGACGACTCAAAATTGCATTCCGGGACAGCTGTTCTCCTTCAAATCGGTTGACACAATTATCAACCAAGATGAGGTTGTCAACTATCTCATAGAATTTTTTAATTCACTGGAATTGCCTGGATTACCACCTCACAATTTGCAATTAAAAGTAGGCTCTCAGTCATCATCATATTGCGCAACGTCAACCAACCATTCGCGATGACCATCAACAAATCACAAGGCCGTCGTTGGAAGTTTACGGAATCAACATGGAGATTCCGTGTTTCGCACATGGGCAACTGTATGTCGCCTGTTCGCGTGTCGGAGAGCCATCCTCATTGTTTATATACGCGCCGAAAAAAACAAAACAAAAAACCTAGTTTTCAAAAAGCTTCTTCAAACTTCTAGGGTTGTCTTTCCATGTTTATTTTCTTCAACAATATAATTTTATTTTTTTTCCGTTGAAGGGCTTATTGTAAAAACATGATATGCCACATAAAAAATATTTCGAAATAATCGGCCTTAAAGTTTTAAAAAAATATATATTTGTATGAAATCATTAAAATGTTTACAAGAACTATTACATAAGGTGCCAAAATTGATTGGGTAATGGTCGCAATATTTTCAGTGGATATTGATAATGCATCAAAGAACGTAGTGAACATAAAATTTTAACTTTTCGAGCAGTGTGGCATATCATGTTTTTGCAATATGCTCTTTAATTTTATTGTAACAATATTATAATGATAAAATAATCGAAAATGATCATTAAAATGGAAGTTACTGTGTGCAGAGGTGAGCTTTGGAAAATAATTAATATAAATTTAAATAAACTTCATATGTTCTTAATGTTTTAGTAAAACCTTGACATTTATTTTGGACACGCTAACATGTTTGTGAATATTTTTAGACGATTGTTAATTTTGGCTTCTAAATTAGCTTAGAATGCAATTGCCTTTTGAAAAATTCACCAGATTTCAGAAAAAGTGAGAAAACGCCAAAAAAGTTTGCAGTGAAACCGCACAACCCAAACAGCTTGTTTGTTTATGTTCAAATAGCCGAATACTGCATAATTTGCCAACAACAATCTTATAACTACCACAAAAGTTCCCAACAGAACATTCTTTAAGTATTTCAAAGTATTTTGGTTCAGAAAAGGAAGTGCTACGCTCAAAGCCGTATTTAAAAACTCCAAAAAATTTGACGCAATTTTGGGTTATTGTTTCTAATGAACGAAATATATTTTTCCGATTGGACTTAACGTAGACAATAGAAAATCTGAGAGGGTAAAATAATATGTGTGTGGCCAGCACGAACGGCAAAAGTTAAGCTTAAATTAAATAAAAAGTAGAGATTAAATAACTTACTGCTTTACAAAAGTCTCTTTAAAAAAGTCCCATTTCCTTTAATGGTAGAAGTAGATTAAATCTATTTTAATACAATTTCGAAAATTTAAATTCTTAAAAACTTTTTTGAAATTTCTTGTAAAAAATTTTTTCCACAAATTTTAAATAGCAAAATAGCAATTTGCGGCGAATTAATGGTGACATATGCAAACAAAAATTGAAGTTACACATGATTTTTACAACAAATTTTTTTGTGAAAAAAGACAAATTAATTTCTACTGTTTAAGAGGTGTTCGGAAAGTTAAGCTTACATGTTATGAAACGATGTAAAATTTTTTTAATTCAATCGAGATAAGTTTGTGAATAACTAGAAGTGACTTGAATGCAGTTGCAAAAAAAACCATTCTAAAGTGCTTTTGACGTGGCAATAGAAGCAAAACAGCTAATCTTTTAGATGTTTTAAACTTTTTGTTTCGGTTTTACACACATCCCCATTTGCACTTTGCCTTCTTTAGAAAAAAAAACAAAATTACGGACTCAAACCATTGTGGATTCGTACGTTTTGTCTCTTAGTTCGTAAGATCTGTTAATTCAGACTCAACCCATAGTTTCTTCTCTCGTTAATTTTAATCTGACTCTGTTTTTGTAAAGAACTAAAAGAACGAACAGCCATTTATAACAGTTACATAATTAAAAGAATTATCTGCTATTGTTGCTAGCCATGGTTCAATGCAGAAAGTTGTTGAAGGTACCTCTGAAAAAATGGTGGTAAAATCTTTTTTCTATCAATGGTATTTTTCAGTGCACATATTAAATCAGTGCCATACAAATATTACTAAATTTTATATACATTTTTAAGGAATATAAACTCTAATGAAAATTTACAAAACTTAATATGCTTAATAAAGTTGTTAGCTCAACACATTTGTACTTTCAACCATAGAATAATGAAATTAATGAATGTCTTTCAAGCACGAATATAAATTAGTTCGTTCGATGCTTTGTTCATCACCCAGTAACGCTATAAATAATTAACTAGTTAGAAAGCAAATATCAGTTGAAAAGTGGTTATAAGCAGCAATAAATATTTAATCGCATCTTCTGACTAGTTGGATAAATAATTAATGATACCTTAATTTAATATATAAACATTAACTTTACAAACCATTTATTACGTAATCTTGGCTATTAAAAAAGTCAGATTAACATTTCGGAATTTGTTTAAATAGATAGTAACTACAACACTTGAATGCATTAATTCAAGTGTGAACCAACTAAATGATTACTAAATCCAATTTAACTTAACTCAAGTGATAACGAAGAAAAATCCACAGTTCATAAAGATTTAGTAGACAACAAGTAACGGAACTCTAAAGTCGGTCTAGTCCGACCAGGGACACAACAAGAAATTTTTTTTTTGGAGGGTCTTATCAAATGTCATATGAAAAAAATTTTACGTAATTAAAGAAGCTGTGATGAGCTGTTGGTGCGTCCGATTTTTACAAGTCAGGGCAAGCAACATATTTATTTTCAAAGAATTTCTCTAAGAGCAAACAATTTCAAGATTTGGGATTAGTATTTTCCAGTGAAAATATGTTCAAGTCAATGTGGTAGATGGGTTTTGAATGTTCAAACAACACATGTGTTTCAGTGTACATTAATTGACACCTCACACGTGATTCGTAACATGTGAGAAAGCCAAAAATACTTAGTAAAGTTTACCATTTCAGCATAAACAAACGAACAGCGCTCAAAAGCCATTGAATTGTGTTATCAAAATTAAGATCTCTGTGAGAAATTATGGTTTCAACAAGACCGAGAGTCGGTGAGCAATTAATCTCACGTTTTGCAATTAATCCTAATATCTTAAGATCATAAGGTTTACCACTAGACACGAATTTGGTGGGGCTACGTGAAGTCTCTCGTGTACAGGGACAAGCCAGTCACAATTGCAGCTCTGTAAGATGAAGTTTTTTTTTTGTATTCGCGAAGTGGGAACCTTCAAAAGGCGCCATCCGTGCAGGTGGTAGTGTGCGATTCCCACGCACTAAACTAGGGATGCCCATCGAAAAACTACGTCGATGTTTTTCTCGATACGATGCATCGAAATTATACATCGATATATTTCGATATATCACATGGCATGAAAACATCGACACATTTATTTTCGATGTATCACCTAAAAACATCGATGCATCGACAAAAAACATCGATGTTTCTACTTTTTTTTCCTTGCTAAAAAAAAAGAAAAAAAACAAGAATCGAAAGTTTATATGTTTGATTTATTTTAAAAGAATTTCATGAATATAAAAATGCATGTAAAAATAAATGTTTAAAGCTTTGCAATAACAACAGTTTATGAAGACGTTTTCCTTTAAATATGTTCCTTTGTTGATATAAAGTTTGAGCAGTTTTGGAAAAAGTCTTTTAGAGAGGACTGAAGTTGCTTCAACTGATAAATATTTGAATGTCGATTTATACAAAAACTAGGAACTGAGACTTCAAATCCTTTCATATCTTCAAAGGATTTTCGTTTAAGCGACCTACGGGACATATTAAATAAATGGACAATTCATCATATAGAATATTTCTAGTTGCATTAGGTTTCCAGCGAACTTTTAAGCAAGCTTACAATAAATTAAAGAGCAAAGAATCTTGAGAACAAAGAAATATGAGATACAAAGGAACATGAGAAACGTTTGACAGCGAATGCAAACGCAAGGTTGCAAAATATGTTCCTTTTTTCAATGCGCACATTAAAAACAACTCAAGTATGCTTCACTTTATAAGTATGTTAATAGCGCATTGCATGTGGCTGAATACAAACAAATTTTCAATACATTGAAAAAAAAAAACATCGATGCATCGACATCAAAATTTTGTGAAAAAAACATCGGAGGTTTTCGTTGCATCGAACCAATACATCGATGTTTTTCGAAACATCGATGTTTTTCGAAACATCGATGTATTTTGGGCATCCCTACACCTAACCTAAACCTCCGCATTGCATCTTCGACCCAGTATGAATTCCGTGGAACCGCCGTAAGGCATAACTTCACGGGATGGGGGAACAGCACTAAGCTGAAAACTGTAGAACTAATTTTGTCTGTCGGATGACTGTCAAGTAAAGAGCCTAAATTTTCTCCTTAACTTGATGTCGACTCTGCGTAGGGGACTCTTTGTTTTAAGACCGATTTCAAAATTTTTTGCTACAAAACCAATTAGAATTTAATAATCTCTAGTATGGCAACAAACATTTTTTTTTAATTTTATTCGAATACAAGTTAAAAAAATAATTTGTGTTTTTTTATTTTTTTTTCGGTTTTTACCAGTTTTTTATACCAAGGTCAAGTGTAAGGTCATCAAAATTTGTGAATAAAATGTTGGTGTTAACAAGGTTAACCATTTTGCAGAATAAATTTTCGAACATCTTAGCCATTATAAAATTTATAAACGATAAAGTATCACAAAATGATAAGGTATGTGCACAAAAATTGACATTGCGAAAAAACATATAAAAGCTCCATCATTAAATTGCTTTTGATGTTAAGGCAACATTCTTTTTCAAATTTAAAAAATAAAAAATAAAAAAAAACTGGTGAAAAATATTTCATAATCTATAATATTCCATTGAATTTTTCTGTTGCTTGGAAATCCCTCAAAATTGCGCAAATATTATACAATTTTAATGAATGAGGTCTCTTTAGAAAATAGTCGTAAAGACATATCGTTAAAAAATCTATTATATCGATTTATGTCGTCATATGCTAGTTCATGATCGTTGGCAAAATTTAAATTTATCACATGAAATAAACGGACATAACGGAAATAACCGTGTGAATAGAAGAAAAGTCAAACCAACATATTTTTTCTAATTAGCTCTTATATTATAAAATCAGATAATATTTGGCAATATAGAGAAAATTGAGACAGAGTCGGGAAAATACGATGAAAACTTAAAAAACAAAAATTAAATTTATTTCTCCAGTTTTGGAAGTCAATCCGAAAAATACTGAATCAGATGGCTTCACTATAAACTTAATTCCTACAGAGCTTGTGCTTGCAAAAATTACGCTAAAAAAGATGAAAAATTACTATTTTAGAAAAAATTACTATGATTATTTGGTGGCGGCTTGAAATATTTATCTTTTTTCTAAATATTTCAAGCCGTCTTAGTGGGTTCCCTGCTAAAAGTTAAAAAATAACTCAAACGGAAGCATTATCAACAACCTGACAAGTAGTCGGAATCGGAGTATTTTTCCAGAATCGGAAACGGAATCGGAGAATCGGAGTATTTTTCCATTTTTTCTTGGTACTAGAACTACTTTTGGGGGGGTTTAAACCCCGAAACACCCTAAATCTCCTTTAATATTTACATACCCATACATTCAAATACTATATAACAAATATAACTAAACAAATACTAAATCTATGTTATTCTTTATAGGCTTATACACGTGTAACTACTATGGGTTTTATGGAAGTATGCGTGTTTGTAAGTGGACAACACGTATTTTTTGGTTACATATTAGTTTTGATGTAACATCCGGACATTATAAAAAGTTGAATCCCTGTTGCTCTAATATCAACTCCATTATAGAGTTTTTACCATTGTGGGTTGTATGGGAGATAGACGTGTTCATGAGTAGATGTCACACATTTTTAAGTCACATGTGATATATTTTGATATAACTTACTCATATACGAAGTTTTATTTTTGTAGCTCAAATATCAACCTAATTAAAGAGATTTCAATGTTGTGGGTTGTATGGGAGGTATACGAGTTTGTGAGCGAATCACACCCATTTTTTTCAACATCTTATCCACCCATATTTTTTTACATAAAAACTAAATCGTGTTAGAACATAAATCGTTGTCCACCGACGAACACGTCCACTTTCCATTCCTATAAAAAAACTAGCGAAACCCGGCGCGCATTGCTACGTCTACACACCCCGTTTTCCAATGCCCGTCTCAATTTAGTGGTAGAAAGTCATGGGTAATGAGTAATTTTATACGCTGTTAAATGGTCCATTCTGTGGGTCCGATTTGTACAAATGTCCAAAGCCGAAGATCGGAGATCGACTATTCACGGTTTTCACGACCTCTCTCTCCTAATGCACCAATATTCTCAAAATTACGTTCTCTATGATCTCTGGTTGAATGATGAATGTTCAATAGTGTAAAATTTATTAGAAATTTGGTGATGGTGTTACGAATAGCGTGCTCAGTTGGACGCTCATAATGACCAAAACTTTTGTACGAATCGGCTGTGGTTGTATATTAACTTCGGCCAAGCCGAAGATATACCTGTCGAGCCTTCAGGAGCAATGTGCACAAGAACTTTTTCTGAGATCGGTCACTTACAGGAAGCAATCCGATATGATTGGTAAGGTCTCTCTCATGAGGATGTTTAAATTCCATTTCCCAAGTTTTAGTTCACCTATTCAAACACAGCTTTACACAAAAGAGTACAAAAGTTATTGAAGTAAGAAAGACATTTTATTATAGCATAATGCTATTTAAGAGCAAGTAAATAAAAAGAAGTCTGCCTTAGTTTTAGCGCAATTAAGGTAATTATAATTAGCTTTAATTAACAAACTTTTTGTGGTAGCATTTAAGCAAGGTTAAAGGTTAAAGCACATGTTATTCTACAGTATTGATTTGTTTAAGAACGACCTTTATATATAAGGTGTATCAGAAATTTATTTAAGCAAACTACCACCTCTTTTTGGGCTTATCACATTGTTCACCATCATTAATCAATATATTCTGCCAAGCAACATTAGTCTGTAATACAATAACTTCGAAATAAATTGAAATTCCACCTGACTTGAATGCTACTGATTATAATGCAAAACCAATAATTATTGGAGCGTTATTTGATGTAACGTTTTTAATTAGAGGGAGTAGAATCAAAGCGTAGATTAACAGAAAGAAACTATCTTATTAACTTCTAGCAAAATGTCCTGTCATTTTGGAAGAAAAAAAACTATATTTCAAATGGCTAAATATAATATGTGAGGTTCCTGATAAGTTTTTTTTTCACAAACTAAACAAAATAATGAATAAAACTTTTTTTGTTTTTCTATTTCTATCACCAACAAAGCCACCACCATGATTTGCAAAACTTTTGCAATAGCTGTCGCAATGTCATCGCTGGCAGCAACAACATAAAATGAAACTAGAAAACATTTAACTAACAACAAAAATAACTTGATGAATGGCAAAAAAATATTTAATTGCCGAATACAATCAATCGTACGTTAGTTGTATATAAAAGTGCGTGTGAATCATCAATTTTACTTTAGCAGAAACTTTTTCTTGCTCAAACCATTTATTACCATAGCTTCCGTAGTTTACAAACAACAGTCGTCCAGTGGCTTTTAATGGTTGTGGAAATGTCAATGTTTTGCCTTCAGCTCAATGTTGTTCGATGAAAAATATTCGAAAAAATATCACTTAAAAAACAACAGCACTTTGCTATATACTAGTGCAATGTATACACCAGAGAATAAGAACTTTTCAACGGTTGTTTCCAATTTTTTTTTTGTTTCGAAACGTAAAGTGCTTTCCACAGAAATATGGTATTATAAAAAAATTTTAATTTTTAAGGTAAAATTTTAGTTCAATGTCATGAGGTGGTAAATCAAAAGTGTACAATTTCGTTAAAAAAGTGATTAAGTTAAACCTTATTCATTGTTAAATTAAATATTAGCACAGTACTCATATTTTTATTTCTAGCAAAAATAATTTTATGAGGAAGTAAATTGATTTTCTTATGGTTTTTTTTTTAATTGGTGCTGCTACCGGTATCATTACTTTTAGTCTTATAAGTGGCAACACTGGACAACTCACCACCTGGGAGCTTACCAAAATGGCTATCACCAAGCAAGTGATCATCAAGAAGGTCCAGTTGATTAAAACTTATCAAGAAATGGTAGCGCAGCACGTTATTCCAACAAAATGTATGTGTGCACAGCAGGGGCGCAACCAGGAATTTTTTTGTTTAATCAAATGTAGAACTTATATATAAAATCCATTTTACCTAATTATAGTGGCTGTGTTGTAGCGGTTAGTGCGTTCAATTTTTGCACTCCTTGCTCAAACTTCAGGCCATGGAACATATTTTTTTTTCCAAAGGTTTCATATTACAGCAATAAGTTTCAACTCTTGGGAGTAATATTTTAAAAAAAAGTAAACTACATGGGATAGGTAGGTTTTAAAGGCTCGAACAAAGCATATTATAACTGTTTTTTTTTATTTTTGTAATATACCAACTAAATATTTCAAGCACAAGATAATATATCTTGAAGAAGTGTTTCAAATTTTAACAAGATTAGTTCTCACTTTTTGGGAAATCATTACAATAATAAAAATAAGTTTCGACTTAATCTTAAGCTAGAATATTCTAATTCATATTGTACAATGTCATAAGACAAAATCAAAATCAATTTTCAAACTCACCCAACCTATTAAGAAAACAACGAACATGATGAACGATAACATCCATATTTATAATTCAAGTAAAGTTTTTATCAAATGTGTACTTTAACCATCAAAACAAAAAAGTCCTACCATCAAGATTGATTATCGGAATCTTTGTTTGTAGTTTGTGACTTCGAAAATGCATTTATTTTTTGGATATAGAAACTTATCCAAATAATGCACATTTTAATTGTTTTTAAAGCCTTGCAAGAAAATAAAAGATAGCAAATGTATATAAAAATTCAGTTTATTTCTTTGAAATTTGAAAATTTTTTGCTCAAATTGAACACCATTCCTACAACGGCTGAACACGTAAAAAATGTAAAAAAACAAGTTGTAAAACGGGCACAAAGTGAACAGCGGTGTTAGCAACCATTAATAATAATAACCCTGCTTCACCGTTAACTGTACGGCCAAAATTTTTTGCAAGTGCCAGTTGTAGGCCGTTGTACGGATTTTTTTTCGACAGTTATACGAAGATCAAAAATATTTTCATTTTTCCTTGGGTTTCAAAAGAGTCAGTAAAAATATAATTTGTTCTCCCCACAGTGAACATTTTTCATCTATTACTTACTTACTTAGATGGCGCTTACAACCGTTGGTCGGTTTTGGCCTGGTCTAAGAATTTGCGTCAGCCTCTTTTGTCGTGCGCTTGCTGGCGCCAGTTGAAAACTCCAAGCATTGTCAGGTTTTCCAATGCCTGGTCTTTCGAACGGAGATGCGGTCATCCTCGTCTGCGTTGGTCAACGCTGGGTACCGAATCCAATATATTTTTCGCTGGAGCTTCGTCGTTCATTCTCTCGACATGACCTAGCCAGCGAAGCCGCTCTATTTTAATACGCTTGACTATATCGATGTCGGCATATAGCTCATACAACTCGTGGTTCCATCGTATTCGGTACTCGCCATTGACGCAGATTGCACCATAGATCTTGCGAAGGATTTTTCTCTCGAACGCTCCCAAAGTCCTTTCATCAGAGCTGCTTAACGTCCAGGTTTCTGATACGTATAGTAGGACGGGCATGATTATTGACTTATAGAGCGTCAGTTTTGTTCGTCGAGAGAAAGCTCTGCTTCTCAATTGCCTACTGAGCTCAAAGTAACACCTGTTGGCAAGAGTTATCCTTCGTTTAATATCAATACTGATATCTTTGGAGGAGTTAATACTGGATCCCAGGTAAACAAAGTCCTTCACTACCTCAAAGGAGGTGTTGTCAATAGTGACGTGGTTTCCAAGACGCTGGGACTGTTTGTTTGTTGACACAAGATACTTCGTTTTATCTGCGTTTACTGCAAGACCCATTCGACTTGACTCTTTTTCTATCCTGGAGAATGCTGCACTGACTTCGCGCGTATTTTGGCCAATGATGTCAATATCATCAGCATATGCCAGCAGCATAACACTCTTATAGAAAATTGTGCCGCTGCATCTCAGGTCAGCAGCTCGGATGATCTTCTCCATGACTATATTAAAGAAGTTGCATGATAAGGAATCACTTTGTCTGAAACCTCGCTTGGTATTGAATGGAAGGGAGAGGTCCTTCACTTCCTTCCGATTTTCACTGCGCTGCTGAAGTTCTTCAGTGTCATTCTGCAAAGACGTATTAGCTTATCAGGAATACCAAATTCAGACATGGTGGAGTATAGGTGACTCCTTATTGGACTGTCGAAGGCGGCTTTGAAATCGACAAAAAGATGGTGTGTGTCGATTTGTTTTTCGAGGGTCTTTTCCAAGATTTGTCGGAGCGTGAAGATCTGGTCAATGGTGGACTTTCCAGGTGTAAAGCCACACTGATAAAGTCCAATCTGTTGGTTGACGATGGGCTTCAGTCTTTCACACAATACGCTCGACAGGACCTTATATGCGATATTAAGAAGGCTAATCCCACGGTAGTTGGCTCAAATGGTGGGATCGCCTTTCTTGTGATTGGGCAGAGCACACTGAGGCTCCAATCATCTAGAATGCATTCTTCCAACCATATTCTGCATAGAAGTCTGTGAATGCATTTAAACAGAGATTCGCCACCGGTCTTAAACAGCTCTGCCGGTAGGCCATCGGCTCCTGCGGCTTTGATGTTTTTAAGCCGAGCTATAGCTGTTAAGACCTCGTTATAGTCGGGCAGCGGAACTTCAACGCTGTCATCCATAATTGGGGTTTCCGGGACATCATCTCCACTGGCGGGATTGTTGTCAGCGTCGCCATTTAAAAGACTAGAGAAGTGTTCCCTCCATAGCATCAGTGTACTCTGGATATCTGTCACTAGATTCCCATTCTCATCCTTGCAGGAAGAGGCTCCGGTCTTAAAACCATCGGCCAGGCGTCTTATTTTTTCGAAAAATTTTCGAGTCTCATTCCTGTCGCTATGCATCACAATTTTCTCGCACTCACGCATTTCCGCCTCTCGTTTTTTTCGACTGCAGGGTGACATTGTAGGCGGCGTCCTTCTCTGCAGTGGCGTCGCGACACTCCTGGTCGTGCCACTGGTTTTGGCGCGGGCGGTGGTAGCCTATCACCTCTTTGGCAGCCGTACGCATAGATTGGGATATGTGCGTCCACTTTCCGCATATATCGTCGATCGGAGGAGTGCTTTCTTGAAGCAGGAGTGAGATTCGAGTAGCGAAGGCTTCGGCCGTCCATTTTGACTGCAGCTTGTCAAATATAAACAAATATGGCTGGTAAAAATATTCTTGGTTTATTTATCGAATTTTAAAAAACCACTGAAAATTTGTACCCTTAGACTAGAATACTGCCATAAAGCTTTCTTATTTGATTTTACTTAGTTTTTGTGATGTGATTAGAAGGAGAAAATCGTTAATACGTAAATACAGGTTCTTGCAAGCCTAAGAAATATTTAGAAACTTCATTTGTAAATATTTCAAAATATTTTATAAAACTTATTTTATAAGTATATATAATTAAATATAATATCATTAAAATTTTAGTAAATAAATAAAGCAAGAACGCTTTATTTAAAGCTAATATTCTATAAATTCTTTGTACATGTTTTACTTAGTCATGTTCTCATTTATTCTCTGCGACTTGCCATAGTCTGCAGAGAGGTGTAAGATGCACGTTTCTTCCATCAAGGTTCTGAACTCAAGCAACTAAAGTTTTTCATTATTATTTCGGACTCTTTGCACTAAATTTTTTGCGATAACTTCCAACAACAACATAACAACAGAACCTTGTATGCCTGTATTCGTTTAAAAACTATTGAATAACGTTATCAGAATCTTTGCAGAAAGAAACACACTTGCAAACATAACTTACCATCAGTTATTACAAATTTGAAATTCATTTCTATAGTCTAGCATACGCAGGCCAAACAATAAGAATGCCTATAAAATCCTTTCCCCAATATCGAACGCATGATTTATCGCATAGAAATACAATTAGTAGCCAGAGTTCACTCCTTTTTATCCTGGGGTCGAACAACAAAAGTAATTTGACGATAAACTTTTCTGCAACGTCAGCCTGTTTCTACCCTCAATCAACTACGAAGCCAATTTTAATGGACATTTTTTATCCTTTACAGCCGCCTAAGCAGTTCCTTCGGAAAGTTTTAGAAAATCATGACAAAACAAAAAACAACAATTACCGAATTAGGTCCCTGCGGAGAACACAATTGGATTTAATCATAGAAACCTTTCTACGGCAACAAGTAAATAAATCAGATTCGCATTCAATCGATAGAAATAAGTTTTCTGCAACGGATTCAACTGAGTTCGGGAAATTAAAGCATAAACAAGATGGGTGGCCAGGTTAACAGCTTCAGGAAGGGAAGATTGAATTCATTTTAATCGATTGAACCTAAAATGGCAAACAGCCACTTCAACTCCTCCACATATCAACTGCTTAGCAACCAAAAAGGAAGGCCAAAAGGCGTGTGTTTCGATTTGGGTGCAACTTTATCTACGCCTCGGGTCGAATGTTAATCGTTCTCATTTCGGTTTGCATTGCTTGAAATGGGAATAAAAGTTTACAGAGGAAAAAGATGAGCATCCTGATGATTTCCATAAAACTCTGTAGCAAATAAATGCAGCATTTTATCTGCTCCAAAGGGAGTAAAAGTGTGAGTAACTTTCATTCGACGTACATATATAGTATACTTTTTCGATTGTTTGACTTTGGTTGGCGGCTCTTTTTATTGCATGGTCATTTTTGCTCGAATGAACTGGACCGCAGAGACTCATTGGCATTCCAATAGCAAACCACATTAACAACATTGGAATAGTGCGGGCTAGATTGAACTTGAAGAAAGCTTTGAAATTGTTGAAATCAAACAATTTTTGCATATAATAGATATTCAGTGTTTTTTTAATGATAAAATATGTACAACCACTATAAAAAGAGAATCAAATACTGCATTTATCGCCATTTTTACGAAATGTCAACTTTTAACAAATTAACTTTAATAAATTAAGGCAAAAAATTAATGCGTTATTAAAGAGCCTTTAAACATTTTTTGTCAACACGAACAAAACTAAAAATAAAAATATGAAAAAATTATAACAAAACATGTATTAAAGCACTTAACCCTTAATTGCCGAATTTTTTTATATTTTAAAATAAGAAAAATTTCACTCTCATGTCAATATCTTGGTCGAATTTTAACGATTTTTAAATTTTTCTAATTATTTGTGAAAGTTCGTTAAATTTTCCTTCAAATGTGATAATATCACTGTGAAGCTCTAACCAAAGAATATATAATGAATTTTCTTAATATTGTCGTTAGTTATTAAGCGTGTATTTCAAACAAATGCTAAGAAAGATAAACAAACTGTCTCAAATTAAATGTTCTAAATTGGGAAGCCAATATCTGTGCCATCTTTGAATAGATTTCATTTATTTCTTTTTTTTTTGTATTTACATTTGATCAGTTTACTTATAAATATTTATAAAAGTTTTACCTTTTGAAAGAGACCACAAAATTTGATATTTTCACAAAATATGGGGTAAAAATGATTTTTGTTGTAAAAAAAGAAAAACTCAAATTTTCATTTTTTTTTTTTTTATTTTCTTTCTTAGTGCATTTTAGGTGAATTTATTTTTACTTGCCACTTAATTATTAAACTATTCGTGCAAACAAAAAAAAACAAGGCTACCCCCTATGATTTCTTTGACAAAATTAAATCTTTTTAAGACGGTTTTTTTTTAATTTTTAAAAAATTAATAATATTCAAAATAATTTCTTTGAAGGAAATAGCTTTATATCTCCAATCAATTAATATTTAAAGCAACGAACTTATTTTAACCATCTCGCTAACTCTGCATTTGATATGTGCGAAAAATACAAAGAGCTTTACTTTACTTCTGTAACTCTTTTTCTCTTCAATATTTAAAGTAACAATAAAACAAATTTCTTATTTCCTGTAACTGTAACTTTTAAGGGTTTCTACGCCTTCGATTAGATAATAGAATACTTTGGAATCCGCTTTTAGTTGAAGTGAGTCCACCAAACAATTTTTTAGTAACAATTTTATTGATTCTCGAATTCACTTTTGGATCAAGTAAGTTGCTTCTAAGCAACTGCTTAAATTATCTGAATTCGTTCACAGAAATTATAAGTCTACATCCATACCTTTATTAAAATTTTAACGTTTGTATGAAAAGCATGGCTATTGAACGTTTGAAATAATACATTATAGTACCTACGAGTTTGAACTTCATACATATAATTAACAGTTTTTGCGCGTCCTAAACATTAAATAATTATTAAAATTATAATTTTAATTTATGTCTTATTAGAATAAGGCCAACGATATGTGCACTCTAAAAAGTAAAGCGTATTTTAAAGACTGCCTTTAAATCAACTTGTGCCTGAATTTAAGCATGGTTTGAATTGTTATATTTTAAACGCTTAAAAATCCAAAGAAGCATATTTGAAGTCAGCTTTTGGAAGTTGATTTTAAGAGAAGCTTGCTTAATTTAAACAAATTAATTGGTTTTTATATTAAAAATGTCTACAATTCATCAAATAAGTCTTAATTTAAGATAGCTTGTATTGCTATTCAGGCCAGATTGTTTACGATAAGAGCTGAAATTCAGCGAAGGTAAGGCTGCATTAACCGTTTAACTGCCTTTAAGTAAGACGTCATTGAATGCTGTTTTTCAGTATAAAAAGACAAAAGTAATTTCAGCAAAAGCTGTCTTAATGCTGTTGCAGCTTATTTTAAGACAGTTTTTCGCCTGATATGAAGATTTACTTTTTACAGTGTACTTACGAGCAAAATATTAGAATTAACTGACTGAAGTTGGTTTGACGTACGACTGTATGTCGTAAACAAACCTACCAAGGAACGACTAAAAGCCGGTAAAAAAAGATTTGGCCGACTGAATTGCTCTTAGAGAATTTTTCATAGAGCACTTCTTTAAATAACTTTAAACGAGACTGAATGAATAGTGCGACTGAAATAATTTGGTATTGCTAAAGAAATAACCGACTGAAAAAGAAAAGATTAGGGGTTTGGGATTAATGCAGTTGGTTTTTCCGTGTGCAAATTTGACCGATTGAAGTTCAGTTTAGGTACGACTGAAAGTGAATTGGCTGACTGAAGATTTTTTTAGATAGTCTTGCAATGAAATATCCGGCTTTTGGTATGGCTGATGGCGTAAATGGAAAAAAATGGTACTACTGACTTTGATCCATTCATAGTTATTGTAAATAAAAATCAATATTTCAAGTAAAAAATAACAATTTGACATACCCTTCAAAAGTTAGGGGAGTAGCTTACCCTCCTTACCCCCCCCCCCCTAGTTTCGCCTCTGGTAGGAGCTTATCAAAAAAATATTAAAAATGTCTTAGTTTGATTTTTCACGACTGCTTTTTCGTGAATGAAACTCCCTATATTTCTTAAAATCTTTATTTCAAACTTCTTGCGCTTCTTCCGATAACTGTCCAATAGGTAAAATAGCATTAGACACAAGTTTGGGTCCATGAATAAATATTTGTGTAAAGTGGGAGGATTATTGTACCAAGAATATTTTTCTACAAAAAGTCGCCCTGTGTTGTGTGTATATTAGATGGGTTCAAATTATTAAAGTATTTCCGAAACTTCTTGCAAGGGCAGAATATGAATCCCGGATGTTATTGTAGTGTTTGAATGGAAAAAAATTACCGCCAGGGCAGCCTTCAGTAATAAGGTTAAAAAATAATCTTTAATTAACTTAATACCAATAAAAAATATTTGAATATATAAGCAAAAAAGGCTACGCTTACAAATTAAGAATTAAGTTGGGAAAAACAACCAGATGACAACAAATTCCGTATCCCGGGGTCAATCTCCAGTCAACCATGTGCCCATTTTGATTTTCCCCACATACCAACTTTCAACTGCATTAAAACATTTTTAATGAAGATTTTACGCCAAAAGTTTTAAAATGCTTACACAGTAGACCGGATCGAAATTTAGATTCCGCCTGTCGAGGTCTCAAAAGTTAGACCGCCGAAGCAATTTTGATTCTCCTGAAGGTCCTTTTTGGTAAAAAACATGTTTTTTGCTTGTAACTTTTTATTTTTCACAGAATGCATGCCCACATCCGCTAAAATATTAAATTTCTTACTTATTCCAATATTCTGATTGGTCATTTTTTTTAAAATCGCTGTAAAAGACACATTTTTTATTAGATTTACGTGGAATTGTTATTGCTATAAAGGCATTAAGTTCCTCTTTCTTTCTGTGTATCGCTTTAATCAAAGCTATGTGCGAAAACTGACAGAATGTGAGAAATCGACTTACGAAATCTGATAAAATGCAACATTTCTTATTCATACAAACAATGAATTTAATTTGTTCACTACTTTATCGTCCAGTTTTCGAAAAATTTTTTTTTTAATCACATAGCTTTGACTAAAGCGATATACAGAATGAAAGAAGAACTTAAAACCTTTCTATCAATAAGAATTTTACGTAAATCTAATAAAAACTGTGTCTTATACAGGGGTTCTAAGAAAATGTCTTTTTAAAATTAGCCTTAAATTCAATTGGCGGTCAATAAGAGTTATAATGAAACAAAGTTTTAAGAACTTTTTGTGTCAAAATGTTAGTATGAGTAAGAAATTTAACATTAAAGAAGATGTGGGTACGTTGTTCCATTTTTAAAAACGCATCTTTCACCATGAAAACCTTCAAATCAAATATGAAAACATTTTGATATCGAAAAAGAAGTAGAAAAACTTCAAAATAATGATGAATGCATACTTTCATGTGCCAAAATAAAATATAAAAATAGTTTTAATTTTCTGAAATAAAGTGCGGAAGCTGAAAAAAAGAATCCTGCTTAAGTTCATGTGTAAAAATAAAAACAGTAAGTAACAATAAAGACGACATTAAAGAAACATTGTGAACATTGGACTCTGGACTCAATTTGAGGAGAAGTTGTTTTTATGGAGGAAACAAGGCGGCATTTTATGAATATTTAAGGTACAAAGTTATCGCTTGGAACTCGACATAATACAATCTATTAATACAATACTTATTTTGATTAATATATTTTAGTATTACCAAATATCTAAATAGTTTAAGTAATTTACCAAATGTTTTCTTATATATATATAAAAGGAAATTTTTAAAAAAATAATATTGTTTAACTTTTTTGTATGTATCTTCTTTGTAATTTTTACTTTGATTCATTAAGATAACGATTTGGAATCAAAGCTACAGAGCATTTAAAAAAGAGATGTAAGTATTTCAATTGAATATGATTCCTCTTTTAATTAAA
The DNA here is from genome assembly GCA_958299015.1 of Tetanocera ferruginea. NCBI lineage: Eukaryota > Metazoa > Arthropoda > Insecta > Diptera > Sciomyzidae > Tetanocera > Tetanocera ferruginea. The sequence continues at coordinate 71,131,286 of OY282643.1, read as the reverse complement.
TCTAAATCCATGTTAAATTGAAGTGGAATGCTTTTCATTTCAAAGTGCTTAAAACTTTAGTTTAAAGTGGAAATAATATCAAACTAGATTTGTGTTTTTCGAAGTGTTAACACTTCGATTTGAATATTTTCGTGTTTGGTGCCAAATTGTTTCGAAAAATATTTGAATCGAAGTGGTTTTCTTTGATTTTACTTTGTTTTTTAGTTCAGTGTATGTGTTCTGTGAAAAATAAAAAGTTACAAGCAAAAAACATGTTTTTCTTACCAAAAAGAACTTTCAGGAGAATTAAAATTGCTTCGGCGGTTTTTCTCCGATTTGAAAAAAAAGTATTCAGAAATCATTTTGGTTGACATTTTTTGTATACATATAAAAATGATCCGGCCAATTACACAGGTATTTTTATTCTTGACTAGCTTTTTAAATCCATTATCAGAATTTCGATATTTTTCTTCGATTTTACGCAGTGCAGTTTTCTAAAAGTCGTTTTCTAAATCGTACCTTTTACGAGATTCAACAACTTATGTAAACAATAAAAGCACACGATTGTAAACCGGTTTATGTTGTTTATTCAAAAAAATAATTTTTAATATCGGGTCATTACTTTCACAGAAATGCAGTCTTAGAAAGCACTTAATTTTTTTTAATACAATAGATCGTAGTTTTTTGAAAACAACTTTTAAAACGTCAATTGACAACAAACAAAATGATTTCTAAAATTTCAAAGCAGTTTTATTTCGTTTGCAACAATCTAAAGATAAATGCATTTTGTTTTTATCACTGAAAATTAGTCTGCTTCGTATTTTCTCAAGAAATTTTACACACAACTTCAAAAATCAACGAACGTTCATTTTAACCTTTCATTAAAAATTAACGTTTAAACTTTAAAGAGAACGACCGTTCAGAAAAAACTCGACTCGACTACCAGCATCAGCATCGTCAAGTGATTTTTTTTATGTTGTGCATGCGTCATCGGTTCGGTTTGCTTTGTTGTTGTTGTATATGTTTTCGTTTTTGCGTTATCGTGGAGAAATGAAATTAATAAGAAAAGTAAGAAAATCAGTCGGGAAGAAACATTTAGATAATTAAGTGCCAGTCGTGAACAAAGTTCCTGTATTTTTAATTCAAACGCTCATTTTGAATAAGTGATTACAAACGAACGTTCGCTGTTTTTTTTTAATGTGTGAAAAAAATCGAAATAATTAGATTTTTATTGCCTTTAAGTGTATTTTAAACAACATCTTTGGATTTGAGTGTTCACTTAATTCCCTTAAATCTTTCTTTTTAGCATCTTTCTAAAGCTTGTAGCAGTTCAAAAATAAATAAATTTAAGGATTATTTTTTTAGATTTAGTTAAAAAAATCATAGTAGTGTTTTAGTTTGTCAACTAAAGTAAAAACGTAAAATTATGAAATTGTTAAATATTAGTTTTTAATGCAAGTTTCTTTCCAAAAATTTATCACATGCTCTTAGATTTACTTGAAATTTTTTTTCTTTAGATTCCTTTTTCACTCATAAAAACATAAGAATATTTGTTTTTTTTATCGCTTTTTTAAAAAATTATGGAGATACCAATTTTTTATAAAAGTAAACAACTTTAAAATTAAGTCATTTTCCAATAAATCATATCTCCGTCATCTGTTACCTTATTTTCGTAAATAAAGTATCATTAGAAAGCCATAGATAAGCGATTTAGAAAAAATTTAACATTTTTGGAATTGTTTTGCTAGAGTTGCCAACTTTTTGAAAAAATCTTTAATATGGTTATATCTCAAAAAGTGAATTTAATTTTTAATTTTAAAAACAAAATTAACTTTTCATCAACATAGAATTACGATGGCCAAATGACACGTTTTCCGCAATCTCTTTTTCTGACATACATTTCACCTTATCCTTCATAACTTTTATACCGTTTGAGATATTTGTACAAAATCTTCAACAATACTGTTAGCCTTTTTAGAGTCAATATTTGTTTTATCTATAGTAATGACCTCACACGTGACTTTAGCCCATAAAACTGGAAAAACCTGGAATAAATTAAACAAAATGAATTTTTTCGTTTAAGATAAGCGGAAGAGATTATATATTTTTTATAGTTTTAAGAAAAAAATGTTTAAAGCAAGCGACCCAACTCAAGAACAGTGTTGCCGGAGTAAATTTATTTTTATATTCAAAATACAAAATAAAAAAAGCCAAAATGTAAAAAAAGTAGCCAAAAGATTAATTAATTGTATTAGAAAAAAGAAACAGGACTAACATTCATACCTTTTTAACTAACTAGTTTTTTGTACAACATAGTACCATTTTTTACTGGAAACAGATTTATTAACATGGTTGTTTTAAAATATGTTATAAAAAATTATATGTTAAAAATATAAGAGCATATTTTAAAAATAGTAAGGGAATATATGCTTTAAATAGATGGACCTTCAATATAAAAAGACGTTAGCTCATTTATTTTTTACTTGATAAAATAGAAAAAACTTTAGAAAAATAAGGTTTGCATTTTCGGAAGTAAGAAAAGTATTACATTTTTTTTATCTTCGAACCAACTATTTCAGGTGTCAAACCTATTCAGTCAAGTTTGCCATGGTTTAGAAATGGGAGATAGATAAGAAGGTGAGAAAGTGAAATCAAGTGAAACAAGTGAAGAAGGTTTTATGAGTGGCGGAGTGCAACATCAACATTTTTCCATACTGACTTGCTTAATTTTATTTTTGAAAACAAACCACAATTACTTTCAATGATCAAAATTATATACATTGTTGCTACTCTCATGTGGCGCATGATTATAGATGTCAAATTATTGGATATACTTGCGCTCGGCTGCACGATTAGCATCACTGGCAGGTCGTGTTCAAATGAAGAGAGAATTCCCCCTCACGTGAATATTTTAAATCATTTCCCTGCAAACATTTGGAAGACGATTGGCAGAGAAGTGGATTTTGCGATGCACCAGTAATTTGCCCAAGTATTTTTTTGGAAAAATGCATTGCTTTTCAAATGCTCAAGCAATGAATGCGCTAGTCACGAAAATTTTCAAAATCTTCCTTTACTAATTTCAGCGATTGTTGGAAGATGGATTTTTGAAAAATGTTCAAAATCTATCATGGAAATATGAAACAGGCTCTGAAAAATCGTAAAATCAATTATAAAGTTGAACTAGTATAGTTTCGAAGCAACGTCACATTATATCGAAAAGAAATAAAAACAAATTCACAAAAAATGCATGGAAATCGGACAGAACAACGATGCTTTGGAGCAAATTGCTGAGGACTCCTAAATTGACTTCGTTTGACACCCTTTTCGGCGAATTTCTTGTTACTCCTCTATGAATCAGCAGATTACAATAGAAGGCAATTGCTTGATCTTCCAAGCAATTCGTTAGGGATTCTCTGGCAATTGAAAATTTTATATGTGAAATAAAAAATTAATTTTCGCCGGAATGCAAAAACATAGCCGAGTAAAAAAAAATAGCCAAATGAAAAATAAAATCTCCAAATAGCCAAAACTCAATACGAGAAAAAAAAATAGCTACTTTTTGCTATAAATAGCCAAAACGGCAACACTGCTCAAGAATATTTTTAAGTTGATGACAACTTAATATTCAAAGAATTTATTTTTATTTTAAATAAAAAATATAAGACAAGTCATAAGAATCAATTCAGCTATCTTTAAAAATAAGTCTCAACACAGTTTCTTTTAATTAAAACGAATTTTTCACCGGCTGGAAATTGTGCACATTTACATTTAGTTTAAAAGTTTTTTCTTTTAATTTTAAAATAATTTTTCCTCAGTGTAAGCAACTTTGTGTGTTTTAAGATTGTTTAAAGATAATATGCACTATTTCGGTACTTTCTTTAATTTAGTCATATCATCTGTGGTATATTAATAACAGATAAACATGTTTTATTGCTAGTTCCTGGTTGTGTGAAATTTTAGTGGTTTCTTATAATGAGTATTACATATTAAAAAAAATCAAAACAAAAGTATAACAATTATAATAACCATAAAAATTGTTTGAAAAAAAAACACGAAAAAATTGTAAAATTTATGAATCCAAAGTTTTTCCTTTTTCCATAATGAAATTGTTACAGATGTCATCTTTAAAGGATCAACTCCTGTGAATTAAAGTAACACTTACAAGTTACAATAATCGTTTTATGTTCTAAAGGGGCCTTAGGCATATATACTTCAGTTAAGACATCCACGACATAAAACATTTACTTACAAGTAGAATTTGGTTGGAAAAATTGTATACCACCAAAACAATTATTTCTTTCATGAAATCAATGCGTTAAAGGATTGCAACTGACTAATTAATTTGAGAAAAATTAAAAAGAAGTGTCTGTAAAAAAAATTGTAAGTCTCAACAGCTACAAAATAATATGTTTATGGGAAAGTTTAATCCGTAGGATTGCTTTTAAAAATTAAATGTTACTTTTAACTGAGGAGTACGTTTTACTTTAGTGGATGTATTACTACAACGAGCTTTCATAAAATATCTCAAGATCAACAAAACGCTATGTTTAGTGAAAGAAATAGCCGTTATTGATTGATTAAAATCATTATAAATCCCAAACGCTAACTGAAATTTCGCCAAGATAATCAAACCTCGCTTGTATACTTTGCTCTTTAAAAAACTAATAACTGGATGACTACATTAAAATTAAATTTGAAAATGAAAAGTTAAAGACATAACTTGACATCAACGAAAATCAAATTCTCGAAATTTCACTGGATTCATAATCAATAAATAATGATATTCAAAGAGTAAGAAAAAGTTTGTTCTATTAAAGTAAAGAACAATGTTTGATTTTTTGATTATCTTCTTTATATATAAAATTCTTCTGTACATGGCTTTGTCATTGAACTCCTCTTAAACGGCTGAACCGATTTGAATGAAATTTGGTGAGTACATGCGGCTGGGTCTGTAGATGGTTTGTATCTAAAGTTTGATCCGATAGGTGGCGCTGTTATTGCTGTGGGAGTGTTTAAAGGGGTATTTGGGATTATAACTCAGAAACGAATTAAGAAATTGTCATGATTCTTTCACTACACCATTACTTTTTGTGCATACAAAATTACAAAAATACAAAATTTATAAAAATAAACAAACAAAAAAACATTGAATTTTTATGATAGTTTGGCTTGATTTTTCGATCGTATAAACCGTTATTAAAGTTTTATGAGAGAAACTTTGAAGAAACCCTATAATTATGCATATCATATAAAAGAAGATTAAAAATGCCATTTTTGGTTTTCAATATTTTTTGAACAGCAATTATTTTTATCAAAGCTTTTTGCGAAATACAGAAATTCGTTAAGGTTTTTTTTGAAAAATTATAAAAATTAGAAGGAAAACGAAAATGAAAAGAATGCAAAAATGATTCAACGGACAATTAGTCAGAATTTTAAACAAAAAAGAAATAAATGGAATTTTTTGTAAAATGACCCAGTTATTCACTTTCAAAGTCAGCACTTTCATTTTTAATTGATTTTTGTTTCTATTTCAACAGAAAATAAAATAAGTACCTACTAAAAAGTTTTTCTGTATTTTAGGTACGAAAGTTTTTATAGAGCCAATTTTTTGGAAATTTAAGAAACTTGCACGTTCTTATAGAAAACGAAATTTGTCTAATAAAATACTTCTAAACCTAGAATGTTACTTACCACAAAGGTATGCAACTACCAAATTGCATTAACATATCTTTGAAAATTCTTGCAAAGCAAATTATTTACCTTACATATTTCAGATGTTGGATGAATCTGAATTCGATGAGGACCTTAGTATGTTTGGCGATGCGAAAAAATGTCAAATATTTGGGTAAATATTTAACCGTTTAAATATAAAAACGTGACCACAAAGGTATAACTACCAAACTGCAATAACATGACTTTGATAATTCTTGCATGGCAAATTATTTGCATGGCATTTACTTTTAATATTTAAGGTGTTGGAACGAATCTGAATTGGAGGAGGACCTTAGTAAAGCACAAAATTTCAGAATAATTGCGTGAAAAATTGGGAGAACTTTGTTAACCTTCTGAAGGTTTTTTATACACTAAACCTGTAAGGTCAAGGGTATATTATCTTTGTACAAACGTTGGTTACAAAAAGTATAAAATGGGCGTGATCCGCCCATGAACATGCCCACATCCCATACAACCCACAATATTAAAAGGTTCATATTTGACTTTGAAAGATGAATCTTCGCATAGAAACATTTTATATCAAAACTAAGGTGTGCACAAAAAATGGGCGTCATTTGCCCACCAACACGCCCGCCTCCCATATAACCTGCTATGATTAAAACTCTCTAAAGAGGTGTATATATGAGCTACAAAAATAAAACGAGGTATGTGAGATTATTGTATTAAAAGTAAGATGTGTTCACAAAATGAGCGTCATCCGCTCATGAACAGGTTCACCTCCCATACAACACACAATATTAAAAACACTATTAAATGTTCATATTTGATAGTTGAAACTTCGTGTGGGAACATTTAATATCAAAACTTCGGTGTGCACAAAAAATTGACGTCATCAACACGCCCACCTACCACACAAACCACATTAGTTAAAACTGTATTACTTCTTTAGGTACAAATAATGCATGGATTTTTATAGGAAGTTTTTTTATAAGAAGTCTATTGGTTTTAGTATTTTAATAAATATTTAAATGTTAGGGTATTTCATACTTCATATTTCATAGGGTATTTCTTAGTCGGGCTAGACCGACTTTAGACTTTCTTTGAATATTTTATGATTATATATAAAAATCACATGTCACTATGTTGATTTCGGCTGAGTCGGCTAGACCGACTTTAGACTTTCTTTGAATATTTTATGATTATATATAAAAATCACATGTCACTATGTTGATTTTCGCTAAAATCCGAAACCACACATCCGATTTAAAAAAAACTTTGTGAATGTATGAGGGTGGTTTGAGCTTGAACGATAGTTTTCGAACCGATAGGTGGCGCAGTTGTCGATTTTTACAAAAAGTTTTAATTATGTCAACGCATTTTTTTTTTAATTTTAATCAGACTTCACCACAAATATGAATTTTCATCTAACTCTTCAATGTTTTTTAATTCGATTTCAAGTATTTGTATAGGAAAATAGGGTAAAAGTTAATATTTGAACAGAATAAACATTAATGAAAATCAAAGTTTTAAAATTATTAACCAAAAACGTAAATTTTACTAGAAACTTTTAAATAAAATATGCTAAAAATGCCAACTATTTTAAAGAATCATATCTCATAAGCAACCACAAGAATCGAGCTGCGTCGGGTATTATAAGCTAGTATGTATATAAATTTGGGTTTTAATTATGTTTCTATATATTATATAGCCTTTTCCTGTATTAATTTCTGCGCATTATAGAAAATGATATACTTTATTGAAATGAGAATAATGAGTTGCTTAGGCTTTGCACAAGACTGTATTAAAGCGGCAACAAATGTTCTTCCTCTGCAATTTCGGCAGTTTTGATACGAATAGCAAAATAATTTTAGTATTTTTTTTTTTGTACAGGATTCCACTATATCGCCGAATTAAGAATATATAAATATTCTTCTCCTTATTGATAAATTAGTTTTAAATAGTTAAAGGGCTATCTATTACAGAATTTTTAAATGTTAGATACTATCTTCTTCTTTATGATATAAAAAAAATCAGAAAGAATATTTTACAAAAAGTTAAAATTGTTTACAATAAATACTCCAAACTCAATATGTGTAGTTTTCACTTTGCACAACTTTTCGTGTTCGTGATGCATGACAATTGACTACAAATATTGTAAAAGTGTAAGTGTCAATTATTGGATCTTCCGAATACAAACACATAAGCATGCAAAATTTAAAAACTAACATAGATATAATTACCTTATTGAGACTGCACAAAAGGTTTTCTTGTTAAGAAAATTTTTCACTGTTTGTAACGTATGTTATCCTATTGTAAAACACAACATACAAACTGTTTTTCAATAATCTACTTGACAATTCAAACTTTCATTTTTAGTGCAAACTAATATGTTTAGACTTCAACATAGAATTGTTTAAGGAGGGACATTACATTCGCGACAGAGAAAACAGACCCTTTTTAAAAAATGCATAACTCAGTTTAAAACAAACATTTTTCCAAATTATTGTAGAGAATTGAACAAATTACAAGAATAAAAATGCAAAAAAATATATTTTTTACTCCAACATGGTTTTATAGAGCTCCAAACTGGCTGTAGAGAAAAAAACGGGGCTTCGTGGTTGCAGCGCTGAGAGTCGCAAAAATTGTCCGATGTTGAAAAAAATGACTTTTTTAAATTTTAACAAAATTAGTTAACAATAAACAATTAATTGACAAATAATAAACACATAGGTTGGACCTTTTTTTCAATTTTTGGTGATGTTCCAAATTTAAGAGCGTGTTTTTTCAAAAAAATTTATTGACTTTAAAAATTCATAAAAAATCTAAAAAAATTGAAAAAGCCTCGTGTCATACGATAGCGAATCAGGTGTAAAAAAATACAAAAACAAAAAATTTCGTAAAAAAATGAACCCGCTGTGCCGCAACCAGTACGAAAAACATGGTTTCGAGATAAACGCGCTCAAAGTTTGTGAACAACGAAAAAAAAGGCGAAAATTAAAATTCGCTCTCACTAATCCGGCTGTAACTTTTGAAGCCGTAAGAAGTTTTCCATGCAATTTTTTTTCTTAGAATCTTAATAAAAAAAAATGGGACTGCAAAAAACGGCCAATGTCATGTCCTCTCTTAACTAAAGTTTCTTTAAAATTGAAAATTGTTCCTTAAATCAGAGAAATTTTCTTATGATTTTGCAAAGTTAAAGTATAAATACATATTTATATGTACTCGTACTTCATGCAAACTTAAAGTGCACATGCTTAATACTCAGATCTGGTTTTGGACTTTTCTAAAGTAGAAGAGTAAACTCGAAATGAATTACTAACTCCAAGAACAATTAAATTAAATATTTAAACCAGAGTCAGTCAACAATAGAAGTCATTCAGTTAAACATTTGTGTGTTCAAAGCATATTAATTTACAATGGTTTGATATTTGAATGAAGGCAGTTTTAACCTACACGCACACAATGTTTAGGCTATTAGAAATAATAAATAATCATTATGTCTTATAATTAAGCATAGCAATTATAATTTGAACAAAAAGACTCGAAATATCCCAGCAATATACAACACAAAAAAAAAACTGTATCAATGTGATAATAAAAACACAACTACAACGATAACATCAACAACAACAACAATGAAAATTGGAAGCAATTTTCCAATACATAATTTATTATACTGGAAATATTTGATATTTGTTAAATTTGTGTTGTGCGTGTTAATAACTCTTGACAAGAAATTGGTTTTTTTTTTTTGTTGCTTTCATAAATGTTTAGCGCTGCGTGTGCCTTTTTTTTTTTGGGTGTGTATGTATGTGCGTGTGCTTAAGAGTGTGGCAACATGGTCAAAACATCGATGTGAATGTAAATGTTCGATTATGACGAGGCTTGACCAAATATCCTAAAATCTTTTTCCAAAATTTCAAACAAACCATTACGCTAGGGCAGGTTTCCAAACACCAAAAATCATGCACACGCCTGAACACAAACACAGTCACACACACACACACACACACACACAGAAAGAAATACCTTTCAATAAATGCTCAGAAAACCTAAATACCAACCTTTGCCCACCTTCAGCTTGTACAGCAAAGAAAACTTTTCGTGCTCTTGAAGGTCGTTATTGATCACATAATGTATGAACGTGTTTTGACCTTCGACTCTGAACTGGTCATTAATTATAGAAAGGAAACATCTATTCATTTCGCTAATACGTTTTTTTGAATGTGTGTCAATAAAAGGCTAATAAAAACATTTAAAATTTTCACTCCTTAAAGTAATCTAAGGAACTTTTTTTATGTTTTCTTTGAATACGCTTTGAATTCAAAATGTAAAGAAATCACTGAAAAGAACCTGTTAAATACCCAGTTAAAGTGTACACATTTAAGCATGCATGAGTAACATTAAATAAAGCATCGAAAAAAATCGATTTTCCTCACCATGGTTGCCACAATAATAGCACAATGTGTTACTTTTACCATTTAAGCAAACTTATTTATTTCAAGCTCTTTAGTGCTTCAAGACAACACAGTTAAGACCAAAGTTACTTAAAGTAATCGATAACGTGTTTCAACCAGATTAAGCTGTTTGAATGCAGATTAAGAAAAAAAACCAAAGCTCTAATAATGAAATAAGCAAACTGGTGACCTTTGGCATGCATTTAACGATAAGCTTAGATATGTAGTAGGTACATGAAAAGGATATAATTAACATTGTTATTTGGACTCAACTATTTCATTAATTTCATAGATTTATTCATAGTCTTGTTCATAGTTTTTATAACAATATTATACAGGGTATCGCTAAACTGATTGCAACTATATACTAAGGTCAAAAGTGATGTCGTATTGAGCCAAAAATCGTATGGAAATCTTTTCTATTTTTTTTAAGCCCCTCTTATTTTACATATATTGAATTGTAAGTTGGTATTTCCGTTGTGGTTTGCTGCAGTTGTGCTTATTAGCTTTTCAGAGTCAGTGAACAGCAGCAACCATAGATAGATGAGTCGAAGTAGCGTCCGACGAAACCATGGTCTAGTCTGCTTGGTGTGTACTGCATAGATATTTGTTGTTGCAGCAACCTTTGATTGATGAATTATTTGGCTCTGCATCAAATTCTTCAAAATATGTTTTTTAAGAATTATAAACTAAGAACAGTTAATCAAAATGCCACAAAATTATAACTTATATATTATTATTTTAATTATTACTATTACTAGTATCGCCTGGGGTCGAAATTCGAACAATTTATTGATTGCCTATTTATAATTATATGCGAGATGGTTCAAATAAATTCGAGGCTATAACTCTTAATTGATTGGAGGTATAAAACTATTTTCTTCAGAAAAATTATTTTTTTATTTTTATTTTTTTTTAAAACAGAAAAACAACATTTTAAAAAGATTTCATTTTGTCTAAGAAATCACAGGAGGTAGCCTTAATTTGTTGATGGCAAGGACAGTTTATTAATTTAGTGTCAAGACAAAAAAAAATTGACCTACTATCCGGTATAGACTTTGAAAGAAATTTAAAAAATACAATTTTGAGTTTTTGTTTTTTTACAACAAAAATAAGTTTTACTCCTTTTTTTAAAATAGATCAAATTTTGTGGTATTTTTTTAAAATGGATAATTTAAATATAAACAAAAAAAAACGATATCATTTTCAATAGTTTTTTTTAGTGTTAACTGCTAAGACTTAAATACAAAAAAGAAATAAATTAAATCTATTTACAGATGGCAGAGATATTGGCTTCTCGATTTAGAACATTCAATTTGAGACAGTTTTTTTTTTCTCTCTTGGAATTTGCTTGAAACACACGCTAAATAACTAACGACAATTTTATGAAAATTCATAAAAAATACTTTTGGTTTGAACTTTGCTATAATTCTATCACATTTGAAAGAGAATTTAACAAACTTTTAGAAAAAATAAGAAAAATTGAAAAACCGTTAAAATTCAACCAAGATATTCACATGGAAAGTCAAAGTTTTGAATTCAAAACACATTTCTTTAGAAATTTTATAATTGACGAATGAATAAAACAACATTTTTCCAACAAATTGTTACTTTTAAAAAAAATGCAAATTCGAACTCAAGAACTCTCCTCCAACCAAATTTCATATTAATCAAAGAGCAACTTTTTTCTTAAAAATTTAATTTCCCTCTTAGAAGGTTGGGAACCCTCTCCATCAGATATATCATTTAAATATATATTCTGCACATCTGGGCAACATAACCCTTCGAATGATATAATTTTCATATATTTTGAGTTTTAATTAATACCAAAAAAGCGTACGACAAACTTGTATGTTCACGTATTAATATACAAGATTGTTTTTATAATTATTATTTTTATTATTATAATTAATTACCCAGCGGTCAGAATAGGCCTGAATCAATACATTCTCTCAGGCCTGAGGGGTAATGGTAAGGCCTGAGAATTCAACACACCTCTTGATTTCCTTTTCCCATATAAATGTCATACTTACGGAATACCTGCTATAGTATAGCGTTAACTCAGGCCTGAATATCCCTAAGAATATTCCTCCGAAAATTCAGGCCTGAGTAAATGCTTAAATATCAGGCCTTCTATCAGGTCGTCCCAAGCCTGAAAATTCAAATGAGAATGCTAATAGCAGATATATCATTCACCGAAGCCGAGCTGCAGTTCGTCTTCGGTGTCATGAGCATTGTTTGAATTATTTTAATGAATTTAAGTTTTTAGAACTTTTTCACAAAATAATTCAAATTTTTGTTTTGTTTTGAGAATGAAAAATGAAGCGTCGATTACTTTTAATTTTTGTATTTTTATTTTGAAAAAATTTCCCAAACTTGTTTGATGGCATTACGACTTCGCTTCTAACCTCAGCCGTTGCTCAGGTGTCAACACGAAACAAAATCAAAAATACTTTTGAGGGATATTTGGGTTAACTGAAAATGCTCATAAACGTTTGATAGCATTACGCCTTCGCTTCTAAACTCAGGGATATCTTCAGGTCTGAGATCGACACAAAACAAATTATTCAAAGGTTAGACAATTTTAGGGAAGTTTTTAGAAAGCTTAAATGCAAATGCTTATTCTGAAATCAGCTATGATCTCATGCCCGAATTTTCGAAGCAAAAAAGAACTGATTTCATGCCAGATTTTAGCAGGTATGACAAAAGCTGACCGCTGGGTATATACTTCTTCACAAATACTTTTTATCGCTCTTATTTTTTAAGCTATGTTATAAAAATGTAGCTAAATGTGCTTTTATATGATTTTGACATAAAAAAAAATAGCCAAAAGTTATTATGTTTTTATCAGAGTGAGTACATTTCAAGTCCTCTAATATTTGGTTAAACCTCCCATGTCCTCAATAATCACCTCTTACCGTCTTCGCATTCTTACAAAATTTGATGTCAACTCTGGTGATATTATTGACCATTCGGTGCGTTTATCCTATTATATGATTATAATGGTTACTATTTCCTAGTAACTGCCAAATATGCTGAAAGAGGTTCATATCGGGTGGTTGAGAAGGTATTTTTAGCTGATTTCAGAGCTAGATAAGCCATTCCTGTAAAAGATAAGGCCAGTTTTTGGGTCGTATTTTTGTTGAAATTAATATTGTATCCCAGTAAGCCCCAATTTTTCAACACTGAGTGTCAAATGCTCATTTGAAATAATAACGAGATTCCCAACTCCACACACCACCACACAGCCCTTAATCATAAAATTTCCAACACTGTATTTCACTGTTTTTATTACGTTATTTTCCTACAGCTCTTTGTTCAGTACTTGTACTTGACTGGTATTATTAATGATTTATGATGTTACTTACACTTGAATATGATAAACATTTATTATCATTCTACGAACGTCAACCGAAATTTCTGTTCTACTGCTTATTTTGCTCAATCTTTACCGAAACCAAGACCAACACTCAGTAAAAACTCAGTACACTTTTTTGATAGGGGTTTTTCCTTTTTCCGCTTAAATTTCGATTTGTGTTAGACGGGTACATTTCTTGGATATTAAGACACAACCAGGCGCAGATTAAGGTGGTGGCTAGGGGGGGCTGCAGCCCCCGGCCCTGAGCAGGTAGGGCCGCGCAGGCACTTTTATATGAAGTGCTTATTTTAAAAACGACATGCCATGAAAAACGAAAAAATATTTCGAAGTAATCGTCTTTAAAGTTTAAAAAAAAGTATATTTGTAAGAAATCATGGTTATGCTTAGAATTTATATTAAGCATAGGGCCAGAATTCATGTGGTAATGATCGCAATATTTTTAGTGGATGTTCATAATGCATTAAAAGGTACAATTTTCAATGCAACCAACTAATATTTGGAAAAAGTAGATACTGATTTGATAGCTGCTTTTGAGAATAGTTCTAAGTACGTGAGTCGATTTATTTGCGAAGACTAAAAAAGAAAAATACCTAGAAAAAACAGCAACAAAGAACCCGAAATAATAAATTTGACTGGTGCTGATAGATTCAAAACCGAAACTTTTTGCTTTAGTTGATACGCTAGCAACAGAGTTGAAGCATATGGACACATAATTTGGATTTTTGTGAAAATTAATGGATATTAAGAACCAAAAATTAGAAGTGAGAGTAAAACTCCTTGTTGAAGTATAACTTAATTATTTTCAAATGGAATTACTCTGTGAATGAAATCACTTAAATCCGCTTATGAAACTTTCACCTTAAGGATCTCTCTGAAAGAAGTTTTTTTTATAGATACCAAACTATTAAAAACAGAAATAATATGGTCTCAGGAATGATTGACATTTTTCCAAATGTTTATATAGCCTTCCGATTGTTTGCAACAGTACCTATAGCAAATTGAGAAGCTGAAAGGTAGTTTTAAGTATTTAAAAGAATACAAAATGTAAACCGATCTTCTATGTTACTTGAACGTTTGTCATCAATAATGCAACTTTGTATTGAAAATAATTTGTAGCAAACGATTAACTTTGACGAGTTGATAGAACGTTTTACCATGAAAGGATCTTTCTGTTGGTGTCATTTTTTTATAGTTTTATCATGTAGAAAAGTGTTTTTTTATCCCGAAATTTACCATCATATTTTTCACAGTCGGCGCAACAACTTTTTCACCATTTTAATGTAATACCACATTTAGGCATTCATTCTGAAGGTTTACGCGAAGTTTTAAGTTGGATCGCCAACGATTGCTATTTTTAATTATTTGTTTTTAAAAATGCCTACTTAAGTTCTCCTATTTATGTTTACCAAAAATTTTATTTTGATATAAAGAAGTTATTGTTCCTTATTTTAAAAATGCAGTAAATGTTTAGTTTGAAGTAACTCCTTCAAATAGATCATCATAGACTGAAAAAGGCGAAAAGTTGTTGCGGCGACTGTAAAAAATATGATGATAAATTTTGGGATAAGAAAAAAAAATTGTTTTCATAACATAACTATAACAATTGACACCACCAAAGATCCAATCCATTGAAGGTACTTCAACTATAGTTGAATTTATTTTCTGCACGAATTACAGTTAAGGGGATAGAGTTGTTTAAATACATGTATCTCTTTAATTTATTTGTAATTTTTAATGTTTTTGACTGTGTTTAACTTTGCGAAAAAAAAATTTTACAATAATAAAAAACACAGAATATGATTTCAAATGTGAATAAACTAACCTACAAAGTTTGAAGCAAATCGGAAGCACTAAGATCAGATTTTGGCTACATTTTTCGAAATTATATGGAATCACCGATATGTAAATGGGTTAAAAATAATATTTTTATTATTTAAAGATCCAAGCTTAATTCTCTGACCTTGAGTAGGCCCCGTGTCAATTTTAGCCCCTGGCCCCGCCATTTCTTAATCCGGTGCTGGACACAACTATTTTCAATGCTACTTACTTCATTAAAAAGTTGGTCAAATTCGTTATAATTAGATACTTAAGCAATACTTTGTTTTAGAAACATTGATTGTGCCTAAACTTTTTTGATCCACTGTATATAATATCTTCTCTCTTATCTGAGATATATCATTTAAAATCATCTTGTTGAAATACGCAAGCAATTGAGTTTTTCACATTTTAGTTGAATTTTTAGTGGACTATATAACATAAGGCTGTTATGCATACAAATAATGTCCTTATTTTATGTTTGACAAGAATCAAGCATTTGTTTTTTAAAAGAACCGCCCAAATAATTTTATAATTTTTTATATATTTCATTGATTAGTGATAATAAAAAATGACAAATTTTCTTTCAGGTCTACACAAGAGCCCCACGGATAGTCTTAAATTCAATCAAATCTGTGGTTGAATTTCACTTTGATAATCATTTAAACGTTTCACGAGGATGTGTGCTTGCAAAATATTATGTGACACAGCTTTATAACAAATAATAGGCCACTAAAACAATGTTAAAAACTTAAGTGAACACCAGGTCGTATGAGTAATTTCAATTTAAATTTTAAAACTTACATATGTACTTGAAAAAAAAATTTAACTTATAATTTCTTACATTTTTTTACATCGTTTGGCACAAATTTGATAAATTTCAATGACATTGAAAGGTATAATCAGTTGCTATGTACTCACTATATTGTGTCTTTATTTGGGCTTAAAATCAATGCTATCTAAAATGCGAAAGAAATTATATTTTTTTAGTTGTAATTTTTATTTGAAATTGAAAATCCTGCACTCTCTTAATGAAAACTTAATGACAACTAAATAAAGAATACTTGAAAATGCCGAATAGCACGAAAAAAAAAGTTTTTCGAATAACCAGATAGTGTTGATTTAAGAAATATTAAACCGAAAAAAACTGAAAAATGTCATTGAATATAATGAAATAGTTTTTGAAACGGTTGGCAACCCTAGTTGCAAGCTTAAAATTAAGCAATCAGTACGAAAATACTATAGAATAAACACTGAAAAACAAACAAAAATAAGTAAAGAGCACATTTAAGAAACGGTAAGTAAATATAAACTTGAAATAAACTTGAAGTAAACTTCGCTAAACTTTGGACTTTAACAGTCCGATCTTTAGGAAAAGACTATTTTTATTTGTATTTTTATTATTAAAAAACAAACACACAGAAAGTTTAAAGTGGACAAAATGTTTTTAAGAACCTACCTTAGATATTGTATCGAGCTACTTTTCAATTGCACTTTGAAATATCTGTGAAATATAAATTCAAATTGGGTACATATCACTAGTGTCCGACCAAAACCAAAAATTTGGCCGAAACAGAAACCGAAATTCGGCCATTTTTGTAATATTCGGCCGAAACCGAAACAAAAACCGACACTGACTGTCTACATGAACTTTTTTTAAAAAACATTTTATATTTTTTAGATTGTTTGTTAAAAGCTTTCAATAACATAACAATTCAAACAGATAATAATAACGTATATATACGATAAGTATTCTTTGAATATTAAAGTTCAACTTTAAAATAATAAATAAAGAAATAATTTTTAATACCACTGTAAGGAACTTTTAAGTGTTTAAAATTATTCGGTTTCGGCCATATTGATGCCGAATAGCCGAAACTGATTAAAAGGGCCGAAACTGGCCGAAACCGAAACCGAAACCGAATATTAGGTCGGACACTACATATCACGTTAGTGTTCAATCTGATTATAAGTGAGCAAAACAAATTTATAAAAATTTCACTTTTTCTATATCTTGAATTTAATAACTCCAAAGTGCCAACAGAGCACCATTCTGGATTCTAGTCAAAAATCATCGCCTGGCTATTCAAGGAAGTCGGAAGTTTTCAAATATATATATTGGATTATCCGTCCGTCCGTTCATTACATACTGAAGTTATAAAGAAATATGTCGATGCCTACGTTCGGTCAAAAACAAATTTTTTTTTAAACTTTCTTTCAATAATTATTATAATAATATAATGCTACATTATAATGCTACAGATTAGCTAGTGTGCGGTGACATGTTTTTATTGTCTATAAGGTGAGACAGTCTAATGTACACTGCTGCTGACGAATTCATTGGTTTTTGGCATCCGCAACCTCGGAACTAATGGCCTGACGGCCTGGCAGCTGAATTGTTCAAAACCGGCGGCAGTGAATTGATAAGGTCTGAGTTCGGTACACCTGGAAAGTTGATAAGACTCTGCAGGATGACGTTGAGCATTGCATGTTGCTCCGCCAAGATAGGAATTGATCTGTCTCAAATCTTTAATACTGAACTAGGTAACAGACAAAGTGACCCGCTATCATGCTATCTCTTCAATTTCATCATGGATGATATACTAAAAAAAGCAGGTGTACATAACAATGGCACCAAAATCGATATTATCAGCCAAACCAAGAGAGATGTTACCACTACTTTGGCCACTATCAAAAAGGAATCAGCCGGAGTGGATTTGACAGTAAACGCGGGCCCTATCTCAATCGACAAAACTGACACTCTACAAGATTCTCATCTAGTGTTGCCAGAATAGAGGTTTTCCCCGTTTTACGAGAATTTTCGACCTAAAATGGATAACGGGAAAATGAAGGGTTTTAGAACTGAGAAAATGAGGTCGGACGCATTTTCATGTGAAAAATGTGTGAAATTAAAATTTTTTTAAAACAATCAATTAATGGCAAACCTTAGAACTCTGAATTGTAGCTATTTGGAGTCGGAATAACACCTGTAAGTCCAGTTCTCGGTGAATCGTGTACAAAAAATTAAATAACACACATAACACAATTGATCATAAAAACTTCGGTCAAAGTCTTTTCAATGGCTGAAATGTATTTATTTTTACTAAAATCGCCTCGGGTCGAAATTCGAGCAATTTTTTGTTTACCTATTTATAATTATATTCGTGTTGGTTTAACTAAGTTCGAGGCTAAAACTTTTAATTGATTAGAGATATTCAAAGAAATTATTTTTGAATTTTATTAATTTTTCAAAAATTAAAAACAAAAAAAAATTTAAAAAAAAAATTAATTTTACTAAATAAAAATAATAGCCTTGATTTTTTTATGGCACGGACAGTTTATTAATTTAGTGGCAAGACAAAGTAAACTCACATAAAATGCGGTATAAATTTAGAAAGAAAACCAAAAATGCAAATTTGAGCTTATGTTTTTTACAACAAAATTAATTTTTTCCCCATATTTTGAGAAAAGATAACATTTTGTGGTCTCTCTCTTAAAGCAATTATTTAAAAATAAGTAAAAAAATAAGCTAAGTTAACTTAAGTTAAGACTTAAAAAAGATATTAATGAAATCTAAACTTATAAAAAGATATTAATGAAATCTATTTCAAGATGGCGGAAATATTGGCTTTCCAGTTTAGAACATTCAATTTGAGAGAGTTTTTCTCAAATCATCTCTCTTAGGATGTGGTTGAAAAACACGCTAAATAACTAACGCCAATATTAAGAAAATTCATTAGAAATACTTTTGGTTAGAACTTCACAGTGGTTGTTATTAAATTTGAAAGAAAATTTAGTTCAACCAACTTAAGAGCTCTCCCTCAATTAAATTTCATATTGATCAAGAGGCGGAGTTTTTCTCATAAATTTAATTTGTCTCTTAGAAGGTTGAGAACCCCTCAAGTAGATATGTATCATACAATAAAATTCTTCTCACTCATTCATTCATTTAATCACTCAACAAAACTCAAAAAAACATTTATTTTTTTTCTTACAAAACTCAACTTTGAATAAAATCAGCCAGCTGCAAAAGGATGCGTTGTTCAGGTGAGTGTAACTTAGCAGATCGCATATGTTCTATTAAATTTTTATCACTGAACAGAACTAAGCGTGCAATAATAAAATCTTCATGCTGGTGAATGCGTGGTTTGGGTGCGTGTGAATCGGCTACTCGAGTATGGGAATTTAT
The DNA here is from genome assembly GCA_958299015.1 of Tetanocera ferruginea. Classification (NCBI taxonomy): domain Eukaryota; kingdom Metazoa; phylum Arthropoda; class Insecta; order Diptera; family Sciomyzidae; genus Tetanocera; species Tetanocera ferruginea. The sequence continues at coordinate 71,111,794 of OY282643.1, read as the reverse complement.
TTTTTTTTTCATAATTTTAAGCAAAAAGAAAATAGTTTGCTGTTATTTCTGCCCTTATTTATCCTTATGACAGCGCATAAATAAATACATACATGTTTATTTTTGCTCTTTATGTTTTATTTTTTATCAAAATAATCGTTATTGAGCCACACAAACGACCCGAAATGTATTCACTAACAAAGGTCATTTTAACAACCAACTGGTTGATTTTGAGGCGATCGACATTTACATATTTTGTCATATTTTTTTCACAGAAATAATTTTCAATCAAACTATAAAGAAACATTATCTCTTTATAAATTTTAAAAATTTAAAATTTTTGTTCACTCGAATTAAATTGTAGAAATTAAAATGTCCTCTTAAAGTAATGTTAATATTTGAAGAGGGAAATGGATAAAAAATGATTTAATACTAGCAAAAATTTTAGCCGCACTAGACAAAACTGTTTTAAAGGTGCCATATTGCACTTTGAACAACTTTCAGTTTTGATAAAATTTAATTAGAGAAGTTATTTATTTAATTATTTTTGCTACTTTAAGATATTAACACAGTATTATTAATTTTAATTCTTAACTTTTCTGACATAATTTGTTTTCAAACAGATTTATAGTAAACCATATTAACTGATGGTCGTGATAAAAATTTATCCTTTAATTAAATGCACGCACTTTTTTGACAACAAAACTGAACAACAAAAGAAAATTTAGGACACCCGGATGAAATGAAAGATTTGTACACAACAAAAATACTGACCTTTCGTTTGATGTCAAAGAATTTGTGAGAGAAAAGCCGTGAATAAGATAATGATCAATTTTAACTTTTATTTGGGCATAAAAAGTTTAAGAAAGGTAGAAAAGAAATATATAAAAATATTTTTTTAATCCAAAGGTTAATAATTTTTAGACGATTTGAAGTTGAAAATTTTTTTTTTGCTTTTGATGATTCCAAAGAATAAGCAATAAAGGTATTTGGAGAATTTTGCGAACATTTATGTTTTTTTGTTTGTTTTTTTCTTTGCTGGCAGCTTTGGATGGGCTAGTGATAGGGCTCTGCTTTCCTGCCACCCAAGGGGCAGTATGCTTGCCAGACCTTATCCGATCTAGAACTTGTGGCACATATTGAAAAAAGAAATTTTCGAATAACAACGATAAGCTCTGAGTAGTTACATCAATGCTCAAGCAAAAATTTTATTTAAATCTGTTATTAATTCACGGCAATGCCTTCACCGTAAACTTAAAAGCTCTTATTCAAGTTTCGTTATTAACAACCGTTAGTAGTACTTAATCCATTCAAGTTCCAATCCAATCCATTCCAATGACATGCCATTAAAAAAATAATAGATACTGTAAGCAAAAAGGTAATCGATGGATGAAATTTTCTAGATTACTTTTTCCATAGAATTTAAGCAAAGATTTTTTTGGGATGTAAGCAAAGAATTTGCTGGGTTAGTTTTCACTCTCACTATTAAGGCTCAAACAAGTTATGCGTAAGCATACAAAAGTTTCAGAGAGAAGTCAACGAAAAGTATACAAAAGTTCAAAAACACACTTTTCCATACTTAATTAAAAACGAAGTAAGCATGAAATAAAAATTCAATATAAATCGATTCGAGTGAAATGACAAATAAAAAATTAATTTGTTTTTGTCGAAAAAGATTGCCAACTAAAATCATAAAAAAATATTTTTTTTTAAGTTGGTAAATTTATCCATGCTTTATGATTGAAAATAAGGGTCAATTTCAATACAAACCTCGCTTAATAAATAAATCCTGTCTAAAACATTCATTTGTAACTGACTTTTAATAAAATTTCGATACATAAGTGCTTAAAATCAAAATTTAAATTATTTATTAAACAGGTTGCAACCCTTTTCTGCTTAGCAATATACGGTGTCGAGCGCTCACACTCAAGTTTTGAAAAGTAAACGAAAATTGAGAAACTGAACGAAAAATTGCTTACGCACAACTTGGGCGACGCAATATATTGCTGAGCAAGTACGTTATTTTGCTCTCTAGCTTTTGTATGCTTACGCATAACTTGGTTGGACCTTTACAGTCATTCCTAAATTGGAGCGTTAGCGTTGTTTAACTGGCAAAACTTTCTTATGTTCAAATGTTTTGTATGAAACATACCGAAATAAACAACGCGCTAACGCCAACCCATCGGAATTTCCAATTTTGACAGAGCGTTAAGCATAAATTGTCAATAAGTGACAATGAAAAATAAATTTTATTTGTTTATTTTCACATTTTATACAATTTTTGTTTCGAATATGGAGCTAAGTTTCTTCATATAAATAATTTTACTCCAGTTCAGAGTATGGAATTATCCGCTTGTGTGGCTTTCTGGTGAAATTTTAACACGAGATTCATTCCGTGCATCTATAAAAACGTACGTGAACTTGGACGAGAACACTTGTGAGACTTTTGATGTCCATGAGGATATTCGTGAGCCGCACTTGGAATGAAGCATCAAAATAAAAGTAAAGCAGATTAGAGGCTCCTTTTACTTTTATAGGTTTTGTGGAGACCTTAACAACTTATCAATGAATCTAAGGTCAATAGGTTCCAAAAGGAACGTATCAACAAAATTGGTAGCTAGAAATCTAAATAAGATTTTGACATAAACGTAACGCTTTAATTGCGGTATTGCGCTTACCTTTTTTGAGAAGCGTTAAATAACACAACGCCTAACGCTCCAATTTAGGTATGACTGTTAGTCACATAAAAGTTTTGTATGTCAAAAATTTATTTGTTTATAAATTTATTTTATGATTTCTTTTAGAAACATATCTTATAAGCAGGGCCCGGATTTTAAGCTTTTTTTATAGTTTTCCTTTGTGCAATTAAAAGTGAAGGTTAATTTATATTAAAATTATCTATATTTCATTGCCTTTTACCCTCCGAAGTGATTTTGCAAAAAATATTGTATGTGATGATGGCGCTGTAGCCATTTTGTAAATGTCGAATATGGGGCGTCGTGAGATAGTAAATATGGGGTGTTGTGAGACGGACAATTTTTGTGTTTATTTAATAATGTTAGCGCCACCATGCCAAGTAGTGCATATAAAAGTTCGACAAAGTCGAAAGGAAATGTGGCATCCATCCACCTAGTGGCAGCCATCAAAAAAATTGCCATAAAAAATAATTATTTTCGGGCTGTCTGCAAATCACATAATCTTGATAAATCGAGAGTATATGGAACCCGTTATATGGAAAAGTTGAAAACAAAATTTCTTCCACATCTACTTCAAATGATAAATTAGTAGATTTTTTGCATAGCAGGAAACCAGTTTTTCCAATATTTTACAAATTACATTGGTTTTTCATGGTGTCTGAGCTGAGCAATGCACTAAAAAAGGTAAGTCCTCTAAAGTTTGATTCCCCATTACAAAAATCCAAACGCAGCCGGAAAACCTATGTATACAACCGTATTAACAATTTCCAAGAATGTAGCATTATTGAGGAAAAAATCCGACCAGAAGAAAAAAAAAGAAAAAAAAAGAAATCGCTGAAGGAACCAGCAAAGCGTAGTCGTAACCCGAAATGCGTACCGGAATGAGTTTTGTCATCAGATGAAGAAAATGCTGACTTTGCATCATTTGAAGGGCAAACGTGCCAAAAAGTTTGGACGAAAACAAAATTTTTATATTTATAGTAGTGTCTCACAACACCCCATAATTTTTTAAAATCCTAAAATCCCATCCTTTTTCAAGCTTCAAAAAAATTTTTTTAATTTTTTAATTAAAAAAAAATATCATTGCAGGTTCTTAGGCAATTGAATACGCTTAACAGGAGCGCACCCAGGAAAAAAATTTTGGCGGCTGTTTTATTTTTTTATTTTTTGACTTATTTAAATTTGTTATTCGTTAAATAATGTTAAGAGAACAATGTCTATTAACGATTTTGATAAAATTTCATACACGATTGTATGATCAATTGATTCAAAATGATCAAAAACAAACATTCAGCTCCATAGCTCAATCCATTGCTGAGATATTCATGGAGTATTTTTCAATCCATTCGGCCATCGTGATAGCCTTTCTTCGAATTTTTTTTAAATAATTACAATGCGTTTTTAACGACAAAACTGCTTATTGATTTCTGCGCCGATTACTTTCAGCGGTAGAGGGCAAAACTACCAGCTGAACGGCTGATTTGATAGAAAAATACTCAAATCAGTTAATTTCTTATTACTTTCTTATTAATAATATGATCGAGCCAAAGTTGGTGTCGATGAGAAGGCAAGATAAAAACTAAATATTTCTGTTGTGCTTTGAATTATTTTCTGTACTTTATGCTTTCCATTGCCGCTATTTCTACCACCGGAAAATTAATGATAATCGTAGTGTGGTAACTCTAGTCAAATGGCAAAATTTCAAGGATATATCTAGTAGTCTAAGAAATTTTGATCTATTACCTAACCATCCCCATCGAAAGTATTGTGATATTTCTTACCCAAACTTTTTAGTGATTTTTTGAAAAAATTATCTATCCAGGTTTTTCTATCCAGATGGGTTTTCCAATGGCAAATGGTCAATTTTTCCTGTTTACAAAAAATCGTAGCCACGGAATATGTTCAACGAAAAATTCTGACCATCTCTTCCCAAAAACCACTAAGCCTTAAATCGATTTCGAGCCTCCGGTTTTTCGAAAGAAAGTTTGAGTTTTTATTTTGCTACAAAATGTGAAGAAATTTAAAAAAAGAACCAAAAAAGTACTCTACTGATGTTCACATTTTAGTGGTTTCGAACAAAAATTTAAAATATTAGTAATTTATTTATAAATTTCACGTATTTCATCATGTGTGAACAAAAAATTAAAAATTTTCTGATTTCATTATAACATTAAAAAATATTTTGAAAATATATTTAAAATTGAAGAACAACATTTGAAAGCTAGATTTGCTATTATCGATTCATTATTTAATTTTGAATTTCGTGAAATGTATTGTATAATTCCACTTGTTAGAAAATATGTTGTTTTGATGAAAGTTAGTAAATTTATAACAATATAAGTAAACTTGATTTACAAATTCCATGTCATATTCAAAGAACTGAGAGTAATTTTCAACTTTGATCAGTGTTCCACGAGTTATTGAAAAAAATCAACAGTTATGAAGGCAGTTATAGTTGTGACAGCAGATAGAAATCGAAGAAAAACTTCATGACAATCTTTTAAATTTTTTACTGGTAGATAATTTCTTGGCATTTAACATTTAAATATAATTTCGGGCATATGGCCACCACGACTATTTTGCACAAAGGTCTTTCTGGAGGTCCAATTTTCAACCACCTTTTCAAGCATTTGAGGGCGTATTTCAGCAAAGACACGTTGAATATTAGTTTCAAAAGCGTCAATCGTTGCTGGTTTATCCACATAAACCAATGACATCACGTATCCCCACAAAAAATAATCAAGTGGCGTCAAATCACACGAACGCGGAGGCCTATTCACCGGTCCATTTCTCGAAATAATGTTGTCGTTGAAATGTTCTTTCAATAAGTCGATTGTTTCACCCGCAGTATGACAAGTGGCACCAGCCTGTTGAAACCACATTTCGTCCACATCCATATCTTGAAGATTTAGCAACAAAAATTAATTGATCATGGTTCTGTATCGATTTCCATTCACGGTAACGCGTCGTCCTTCCTCATTTTTAAAGAAATAAGAACCAATGATTCCAACAGCCCATAGACCGCACCAAACAGTACATTTATCGATATGCATTGGTAATTCTTGAACGGCGTGTGGATTATCTTTGCTCCAAATACGGCAATTTTGCTTGTTGACATATCCGTTCAACCAAAAATGTGCCTCATCACACTGAGAAAAAAAAACATACCTTGCTCCGGTAAAAAATTTCTCTATTTTTGATAATAGCAATTTTCTCTTTTTCAAATAAAATTTTCTTCAATTAGAATAAATTTTCATAATTTCGAAGAAATATTTTTTTACTTCTAGGGAATGGAAATATTTCAATGGCTCTAATAATGATAAGCATTTTTCTCGCACAAAAAATTTCTCATTGATAGAGAAATTTTATTAAAAATGAAAAACTTTTCTTATATTTTGATAAAAAATTCACTATGAGAAGTATTTTCTTCAATAAAAACAAATATTTTCTCAAAAAAAAAGTACTTTTCTCTAAAAACGATATATTTTTCTAGTTCATGGAATCTTTTTATCATTTTTAGGGAATTTTAAGTATCGCAATTAGAGAATAGCATTCTCTGGAGCAAAGTCTATACCATTTTTCTCTAAATATGATGCATTTTTTATCATATTCCGAGACACTTTTTTCTGAGTGCACTGAAGAGAATTTTGCGGTAAAAAAGCGGATCTTCGTCTAATTGATTACGCGGCAAATTACTGAATTCACGGCGCATTTTTTCACGAATTCAATTTCAATTGTTGTACCAATTGAATTTTGTATGGCACCAAACCCAAATCCTTACGCAAAATTTTCCATAAAGTCGATGGAGAAAGTCCAACTTCTTGCGCACGACCATGAATCGATAAATTGTCGCTTTCTTCGACACTGCCCTCAACGACAGCAATATTTTCTTCTGTACGCACTCTTCTCATTCTTCTCGGTGGCTTGGCATCCAAAAGAGTGAATGTAGACCGAAATTTGGTAATTACGTTCTTTATGGTGGTCTCAGACGGACGATTATGCGCACTATAAAATTCACGAAGTGCTCTATAAACATTTTTAATTGAACACTGTTAACATATGGAGTTAACATATTCATGATGATTTGCCAAACAATACTGAGTAGAGACGTCACTTTAAACTCAGACAATAGAGTAATCCATATTGAAAAAAAAACCTCATAAAAAACACAATTTACTTAATTTTGTTTTGTTTATTTTACTTTTGTTTTTTTTTTTTTTTTGAAGAATTAATTGTTTTCTTGAATTCTTTGTGTCTTATCGATTTAAATTTGAATGTTAATTACAGAAATATTTTTTATTTGACTTCGGTTTTTCACCTGATTCATAATAAACCCCATTGAAAATTCGATAAAATATTATAAAATTTTTTTTTAAATGAGGACATTCAATGAAAACTTTTTATCGAAAACTGGGCAATTTTTAACCTAATACATGTTTTTTTGGATGTTTTTTTTATATTTTTCACATACTGAAGTAAAACACAAATTCAAACTTTCTCTCAAAAAACCGAAGGCTCGCAATCAATTTTAAATCAGGGGTTTCTTGGGTGGTGACCGTGGCATGCAGGTTAAGTGTGTGGCTTAGTATGCTCGGAGCCCGGGTTCGACCCCTAGCCGCGGCGAAAAGTTTTTTTCAATAAAAATTTTTCTGATCGGTCACCACCTCTCTGCAGACAATGGCAAACCTCAGAGAGTAAATAATGCCATGTAAAGCTTCTTGAGAACATGAGCCGTTCGGAGTCGGCATAAAACATGTAGGTCCAGTTTCTCGGTCAATTGTGTAGAAACATTTAATAACACACACAACACAATTGATCATAAGAAGCTCGGTCAAAGTCCTTTCAAGGGCTGAAATGGCCAATTTGTTTTTTTTTTTTCTTGGGTAAACCTGTTCGTAATATTCCATAGAATATTTTCCGTGCCTACGATTTTTTAGTTTTTTTTCACCCATACAAATTGGTCCGGTCTATTGTACATACTTGTAAAATCTAATAATATTGTCGATTGTCATGTTTTTGGTGAAAAAAAGAGATGGGTGCGTTAGTTATGCCATCCTCAAACTTCTCTACCATCATTACAACTTTCAAAGTCGTATACATTGATCAATTTTGAATTTCAGTTAATTAGAAATGAGGAAAGAATTAAAGAAAAGATACAAGTTACATGGTGGTCAAACACCGTTTCCAATCGACTGCCGAGGTAGTTTTATGTTTTTGATTTAGTCAGACATGCTCAACGAAATCAACAAAATTTTTTCGTTTCGTTGAGACCGAAAAATAAATTATCAAAATTATTTCGTTTTTTAAATAACGTTAAAAATTTATCAAATCAAATTTCGTTTCGTTGAAAAACGAAAAATTTTCTTTAATTTTCTCCTATGCTAAAAAAAATTTCTTCTGATACAAAAGAAACGAAATTTTTTTGTTGAAATTAACGTTATTTTCAACGGTTGATTGGGAAAAAAACGAAAAAATTGTATAACGTTTTCTCCGAAACGAAATAAATATTTTTCGTTTTTTGAATTAACGTTATTTTTTTATTTCGTTTCAACGAAACAAAAAAAATATTTCGGTTACCGTTAAAATTAACGTTAACGTGCATGCCTGGATTTAGTGCTTTTTGATTTTGTAGCAATACTTTTCTAAGTAGTGCTTTCTACAAATATTTAGCGATAATAATCAAAACTTTTATACTTTTCTTAAAATATTCCAGTCTAAAATCAAATGAAAGACACATAAAATTTGTAAAGCAAAATGATTAAAATTATGATGTATTTTACATCAGCTATATTATTTTAAGCTATTTTTTGTTGTGTTATATATTTAGGGTATTCACTTCAGCGCAGAAATTTCCGAAATCTGAAAATTACGAAAATTTCAATGCAATTGTTGTTGTTTTGGTTTTCGGAAGTTTGCTTAAATTTAATCATCTATTGAGTTGATGAAAATTAATCGTCGTAAATTTGCGAAGAAAAGATCTGTTCAGTAGTCGTTAGTAGACCTGTTCGATTGATGTGAGTCATTGTGAACATGCAAAATATGATAAGAAGAAGAACATTTTGTCTGTTATCAATGAGAACTTCTCATATGAATTCGTCAAATTAAGCATCATAGTTAGTTTATTATGCACTAACTAAATTATTAATTAATAATAATTAAGACGGCCAACAATATTTGTTTTAACAAAAGGTAGACACGATTCATTGTTTTTTTGGCTTTCGACAAAAGCCAGCTATGGCGACTTTCATACTGACAGAAGCATAAAAAAAATTAAAAACGGTCGCTCACTTCAACTCGTCGGAAATTTGCGATTTCGGAACTTTCAGCGTTGAAGTGAATACCCTAAATATATAACACAACAAAAAAATAGCTTAAAATAATATAGCTGATGTAAAATACATCATAATTTTAATCATTTTGCTTTACAAATTTTATTTGTCTTTCATTTGATTTTAGACTGGATATTTTAAGAAAAGTATAATACTCTGAGTATTGAATCCTGTGTTTTAAGATCCCTTTTTTTTATTAATAGTTTTCATAAGAAGTTTTTTACTCTAAGTATTTTTATTCAAAACTTGTTGTAATAGTTTTGCCTTATACATTTTATTTTCATTCATTTTGGGGGGTTTTAACCCCCAAAACCACCCTGCGTTTGCCCCTGACGCTAAACAAAACATGTTTCCAGAATAAAAAATATTAGCTTTTAAAGAAGTTATCGTACAAAAACTCAACCTGTCTCACAACACCCCACTCTCCCCTACCTATTTTTTTATAGCAACATTACAACAAATTTATTTGATTTTAAGAATTTCTGTTTTCTATTTCGTTGGAACTGCTCCAATAAAAATAATATGCGGGAAGGAGATAGCTTTAGACTAGTCACAAAGTTAAGTTTAGAGTTTTAAGCGACCCATTAGAAAGGCTTCAAATACGATAAATTGTATACTATAAAAGGTATTGGAGGATGCCGACCAGCTGAACGGGCCCACCTACTGAACACTATCAGTTCTGAAGTATCTATAAATAACAGTGTCAATGTGTAAATCGTCAAAGTAACACCTCATTGAATAATCCCTTTTTACAAATCAAATTGAGTTCTACATGGGTGTTGTTTTAATAAAACGGCCGACGCGAAACAAAATATTCGAAAAAAATCGAAGCTGATCAAAAAAAGTGCACATAAATTTAATAAAGTTTCGAGTGTTTTTTAAAGAAAATAATATGAGTATGAATAGAATTCATAGTTTAATATCTATATTACACAATTCGATGAACAATCGAACGGTATTGGGCAATGGAAAAAAAATATTTCGCGTCATGTCATGATGGAGTCACTGCCCACCTGCTGAACAAAAAGTAGGCCCACCTACTGTACAGTGTTTCGGACGGTCATATATAATTTTAAATTGCCTACTAAACAATTTCAGCATGGCGTCCTGAAAAAAGTTAAAGGTACTAAAATTGACGTATCAACATTATGAGGAAGATGCTGAAGACATCAAAGACTAATTTTTATTTAATTTAATTTAATTTTGTTTCTTCTGTGTTCATAATTTTTTAATTTGTACAGCGATGTGTTTAAGGTGTTCAGTACCTTTGCCGATTTTTTTGGGTAATCGATTTTTAAGACTTTTTCCAGATCGACCGCCACAATTGTAATTTTTGAACAAAAGTTCAATTTTAATTTCGTGTTAGCTAATAAACTTAGCTTTCAAACGAAACTGACAGCTCCGAAAAAAATTATGTTTCAATCCAAAGGTATGGCCTCTAAACGAAACGTGTTCAGCAGATGTAAGGGGCATCCTCCCCTAACATAAAAGTGGAATTTATGTTGGTATTTCCCAGGTAATTTTATTTATTTATTTTATATAAATAAATTTTATATATAATTTTATTTAATTTGACTAAAGCTTTATTAGTTGCTTTAATGTAATTGCTTTTTATTTCGGTTGCTTTTGTTGTATAATTGAAAAAAATAAAATCCTGAAACATTTTTATATAAGTGCAGTTATAAGCTGAAAAATCGGTATTGGCAATTTTTTTGCGTAAGACCCAAGAAAAATATATTATTGTTTTGTTAAATTTTGTTTTGATACACAATGTTACATTTTCAGTGTTTTCTAATATTATCCATGTTTTATTCTTTTCAATCCGATTTCCTACAAACAAAATCCTACTTTCTATAAGGATTTTGTTACATTGTTATTTTTAGACATCACGGCCAGAAGGCATTTCATTATGCGAACATTTGTTTTTTGTTAACATTGCTTATATTCACAAGGTCACAGGTAGTACTTATAACCATGGTATTAAAAAGCTTTGAAAGCTTTGAACGACAAAAAATTGAACTCTTCAAAAAAATGACAACTTTTATTTTCTAATACAACAAACTTTAGTTACATGCATCTAATCGATTAAAATATTATAATACTCTTATACCTGGCATGTGTCTACCAAAAACATGACATCAGCGTTCGGGTATAATTTGCTTAGTTCTTTAGGTTCACAGTAAATAAACAACCAAATCAAAACAATTAACTTGAGGGTGACTGTCACTTGTTCAATTAATAATAACCATGATTGATGACTAACAAGGCGTTACAATTTCTATAAGCATAAATCATATTTTGTTTACAGGGTGTTTGCATTTATAAAGCATTTATTTCTAAAGAACATCAAGAGAAAAAATTAAATATAAAGTTGAAGATTTTAAAGTGTGTCGAAAAATTTAAACTTTTTCTATCATGCATATATAAATCAGTTACGTTGCAGCAAAACTAACAACATTAATACTTATTTGAAATTTGTGTCTACTGAGCGTCTAACTACTAATTAGCCAGGTGTGTTGAGACAGTTACGTTAGTGATTGCGTGTTTTGAAGATTATTATTATAAATTCTCTTATGACATGATAGCAGTGCAAGGATGAGAGGAGGTCTAACACAGTTCATGGCTAGAGGGGTACAACATTTGGCAAACATTTTTTTGTTTTTAATTATAAGAACTTATTTATATGACTGCCTTTTTTTTAGATTTTAAATATAAATTTGTGTTCATAAACTTTTCACGATAAACAGGGTTGCATTTTAATTAATACAAACTCAAACTTTATATTAAATTTTTGTTATATCAATGATAAGAAGTGCAATTGGCATTCAAATTTAAATCAAATTTTCGACACTCCTTTTTCAAATACGAAATTTATTTTTATTTACCTATTTATATAAATTCAAATTTAATTTTAGACCGTTTTGAGGAAGGGCACTTGTAATATTTTCTGAATATGGTATAATTTTACATGATGAAGTACACACACCATACATTGATTCAGCACTATATAAAATCTGGCCAATGTTTTGATTAAATATACCGAGTAAAAATGAAAATTTTGACGTAGAATTACGTCTTACAGCGCGGTTTGTATGGGGTCGTTTTAACAGATTTTTTCAAGGTCATTAGGCAACGTTTTTGGCGAATACTTTAGGGTATACCTACAGCCTTTAATACTCTTCGTTCAAAGATAATATATACACTTAAATATCAGATATATCCTGCGCTGAATGAATATCTAACTTTGGATTTTGTCACTATTATATTAAAGTCACAAAATAGTAAAATATAAGAAGAACTAGTAAGGTATATCTTCGACTTGGCCGAAGTAAAAATACCCCCACGGCCGATTCTTAAGGGTGGAAGAATCTTAAATTGGAGAGCTTTTTGTATGAGCTTTTGAGAGATATTATTATTTTTATGTGTCTAAAATACATACATATCAAATTGTTTTCCTGCAGCTTAAATAAAAGCCTTTTTATAAAGTTTTAAATTTTGGGGTTGTATGGGAGAAGGGCGTGTTAGATTTTGTATGACGCCCATTTTTCTAACATACCTCAGTTTCGACATAGAATACACAAATACCGAGTTTCTGTCTTGTAACTTTAATATTAGCCTCTTTATAGATTTTTCAATTTTGGGGTTGTATGGGAGGTGGGCGTGTTAATGGGTGGATGACGCCCATTTTTATAACACACCTCAGTTTTGACATTGAATACACAAACACCGAGTTTCCATCTTGTAACTTTAATATTAGCCTCTTTATAGATTGTTCAATTTTGGGGTTGTATGGGAGGTGGGCGTGTTAGTGGGTGGATGACGCCCATTTTTCTAACACACCTCAGTTTTGTCATGGAATACACGAATATCGAGTTTCCGTCTTGTAACTTTAATATTAGCTTCTTTGTAGAGTTTTCAATTATGGGGTTGTATGGGAGGTGGGCGTGTTAATGGGTGAATGACGCCCATTTTTCTAACACACCTTAGTTTTGACATTGAATACACAACTACCGAGTTTCCATCTTGTAACTTTAATATTAGCCTCTTTATAGATTTTTCAATTTTGGGGTTGTATGGGAGGTGGGCGTGTTAGTGGGTGGATGACGCCCATTTATCTAAGACATCTCAGTTTTGACATAGAATACACATATACCAAATTTCAGTATTGTAGCTTTAATATTAGCTTCTTTGTTGAGTTTTCAATTTTGGGGTTGTATGGGAGGTAGGCGTGGTTTTCATCCGATTTAGCCCATTCTCGAACTTGACCTTAGTTTTTATAAAAAAAGCTTAAATATCGAATTTCATTACGATAGCTTCAAAATTACGGCTGTAATCGTGTCGACAGACGGACAGACGGACAGACGGACAGACAGACGGACATGGCTAAATCAACTCAGGTGGTGATGCTGAGCAAGAATATATATATTTTTCCATACCTACCACGCCTCCTTTTGGGTGTTACACACGTCGTGACAAAATTAATATACCCCTTACGCAGTACGCGTGGGGGTATACAAATGCATGTTTTTATATAAGAAAATCAATCATCAGCTACTTATGTGCCTGCTGCTTTCTTGTTTTTCTTTCGTTGTTTATGCTTGTATGCTTTGGTTTTGCACGAACGATTGGTTCACCTTGGCAGCATTGTAAGCATTATTTCGCATTGGGTTTATGTATGCACTACTGTTCTAGTATACTAAGTGCTCTATTTTGAAACCAGAGGTCATGAACCTCTTTTCAACTCAGTCATTGAACTCAATCTGTCAAATTTAACGAAATGGTTCAGTGATCCGGTTAGATTTAACTCTTATGAAAAAAACGAGTTGGATCATATTTCTTTTTATGCTTTTACCCAATAGATGGCGTAAAATTTTAATTTTTGCTTATAATGCAAATTAATTTGGATTCCACATCCCACTAGAACTAGCTAGTGTAGTTTGCAAACTATGCATCGAACAGAAAGTGTAACTAGCAAACTAAGTATCATACAGAGACGAGAGGAAAGAACATGTGCTCAGCGTGAAATATAGTAACCATACGATTTTTTAAAAATCGGGGTCTTAATTTTAATTTGAAATAAGTAGTTAAACTGATTGTAGCTCGCAAACTATATATCTGGCAGAGACGAAAGTGGCACCAATGGAAAGTGCATTTGCTTCGCCTTCTTTTCAACTAGGTCAATGAACTCAACCTGTCAAACTTAACAAAATGATCGAAAAAATTTGAAATTTTGCTTGTTTCTTTTTGCTTGCTCATTTAATCATACTTACTTTAACTTTTTCTTTGTTTGGCCTCGATAAGTAGTCCATAATTGAGTGTTATCCATTTATTTTTTAATTTTTGGAAGATCAATAAAAATACGTGCAAAATAAACAAAACTATTGGACCAAAGAGATAAAGTACAAGAGGTTACAACTTAAACGGAATTCTACGTCTACACTTACGATACTATCGAAACTGTTTCTTTTTTACCCAAAGCTTATTTTTTTTTATAAAATAAGTCGATGAATTTTACCACACATTTTCGAATCAACCTCTACAAAAATCACATATTTTAGAAGAGATTAAAAAAATAAACAAATTTATGCTGTCCATGAATATTTGATAAAAGAAGTAAGAATCTAAAATTTTCCAAAACTTAAAGAATTTTCTCTGAATTGTTCCAATATTTTTGTCTACCGGGCAAACAAGTTGTGAGAGAAAAATTTACTATCAGTAAACCACACAATATCTGTTTTAATTAACTGAAGAATTGACATTATAAAGTTATAAAAACTTAAGTTGGTTTTATATAGAAAACTTTGAAAAATTTACGAAAAATTTTGCATAATTGAAGAAAAATAGGACCTAGAACATTAAAATTCATTTATAAACATTTTTGAAGTGAAACTTCTTTGGCGGTGAGTTTCAAGGTCTCTTATTCGTGACGCTAGGCTAACGTTTTGAATTTATTTGAAAATTTAAAAAAATTATCGTCGCCAGCGGGAATAGAACCCAGGCTCGATATCAAGCATCTCATAAGAGTCAGAAGCCCTATCACTACGCTACATAGGTATATGATAAATTAGCAAACAAAATGCAATTAATATTCAACGAGTTTTAGTCCGTGTCTTGCATTCCACAGACACATACCATGTCTGAAGAACGTACTGTACCATTTGATCCGTACTGTACCATTTGATTTTCATCCTACAAGTATGCACGGAAATTTTATTTCTTTATGCTTGGAATGCTGTACATTACGTAACAAAATATTGTGCATATTTTTTTGTTGAATATCGAATCCTAGCTTAAAGCTTAATTTGAAAGAGCATATCATAACGTTGATTGTTATCAAAAATTTGAAAGGTTATTGACAACATGCAAAACAGTTAAAACGATATAAAATTAAAAACAAGAAGTGTAGAAAGTGAAATAATTAAGACTGCCGAATCGTTTTTGTCTTGCCAAAAAATGTCCCCAAGCTAAGAAAAGTACATTAAGAATGCAACTGGAGCTAGTCCACAACTCAGCTCACGAAAGTGCTTTTACATTTTCGACTGATTATTTAGAAATTAAAAGCTAACTGTTATTTTTTGCCTTGTATTTTTTTCGGGGAAAAATAAAGGTTACTTTTTAATTTTATTTTGTTGGTCAAAAGTAACAATTATTTTGTGACTCTTAGTTTTTCCGTCAAAAAAATTATGCAATTTGTGTTTTTTAAAAGGCCGCTTGACAGATGTTGACACCATTAGTAAAATGTCTCACCGATGAGATGAAAATAATATATCAATACTTTTTTAGTCGGTAAAATGACCTTTGAAAAAATACAAATTGCCTAATATTTTTGACCGAAAAAATAAATGGCAGAAAAAACTGTTATTTTTGACCAATAAAATAAAATTCAAAAGTAACTGTTATTTTTGCCCAAAAAAATATAAGGCACAAAATAACTTTTACTTATGTCGGAAAAAAAAAATGAAAAAATTAAATAAAAGAAAAAGATAACAGTAATTATGTGTGACTTTTTCGATAAAAATCATAAACGGTACGGTCCCTGGATATAAATATTGAACAAACAAAATATTATTCCATTTTGTGTTGATTGATTTTCTTTTCAAATACTTTCTCTCTATTTCACACTAAAATCTATCATATTTTTTACTGTTTAAGAAATTTCACTTCTGCCACATGTACGTTGCTACACGCGAGTTTTTTTTTCATAATTTTTATCAATTTCTTTATAGTACCTATATTAATCTCCGCTTGGACTTTTATAGACAAGATTGAGGTCTGTAATTTTTGACTGATTTATAAATATCACCATAAATACCACCATAAATATTTCATTATCACAATATCACAGTGATACCAAATTGATATCAGAATTTGTTTCATTCTCATTAGCTACATAATTCCCAAAGCAAACTTGCCCAGGTTGGACAAGGCCAAGAGTTCATGAATGGCTCAAAAAGAACTGGCAATTCCAATAAATCAGATGATTCTTCACATTCGGTGATTGAGAACAAAATTTAATTTTAATAATTAGAATAATTTTTAAAGAGGTGCATCTTATCATCTCTTTAAAAATGTATTTTTGATAGTTTTTGTTGGTTGATTTGAACACAATAATAGTTATTTTAGTAAAATAAAGGAGTCAGAAAACTATCTTAGAGTTTTTAATAGACATTTTCAAAATAAAATAAAAAAAGTCAGAACTCCATAAATTGTCATAGCACGCCATTTAAATCATTTAAATAAAAAAATGTAATGAATTTAAATTAATTGAATTTTTTAGAAATTTTTTAAGCAAGTTAAAAGTTTATTGATGATTTTTAAACTAGTAGTTTTATGTAACAGCATACCCTAAACATATTGCTATTCAAAATTATGTTCTAGCAGGTTAAAAGCTGTAAATGAGGTTTGTTTCATGATATAAGTCGCAGAACTTAGTAATCACAAAATCATAAAGTTTGTTTTTATTTTTGACATTTATGACATGAACAAGTTTTTCTGAAAAGTTCTTGAGAAATCTATTGCTTACAAAACAACTGACGCCTACATTCATCATACTCTGAAAATCATGCAGGTTTTCGAAACTTAACGGTTTTAGAAATGTCTACTATGCTAGCAAGTTTGAACACTTCTTAACCTGAATATAAGAAGTAAAAAAGTGCTTTTTTATAAAACTTAATGGAATATAAAAAAAATGTTTTTACATTTTTCCTTTTGTACTCTATTTTTAATATCATGAAAATTTTAATATAATTTGTTTGGAAATTGCACCCACCCCTAACCAATGAAAAATTACATATGGAATTGACTTGGGTTTTAATGTGAGCGTTAATATTGAACAAAATTTAATATAAAGTTCAAGTTTGTTTCAATAAAAACAAAGTCCTGGTGATGTTAAAAAATATTTTCACTCACTTTTGCACCCTTTTGATATTCGAATATAAAACCAAAGTTATTGAGGTTTGTTCTTTTTATTAAAAAAATCAAAAATTATGTGGTAAAAAGTTCTTTTGCCGAATTTTGCACCCCATTTTGGCGTGCACCCAGTGCGGACCTCCCCCCCCCAGTCTGTCCAAATTTGCCAGTCTGTGTTTTTATATGAAAAGAATTGATTGATAAGCTTAATTTTCTTTCAAAATCAACCATTTATGGGTTTGCAGTACAAAATTTGATGAAAAATGCACAAAAATGCATTTCGGGGGACGCCAAAATTGGTTCAATTAAAAAAAGCACACCAATGGAAAAGATTTTTCATGTACTTTTTAATTTTGGTACCGAAATTGGGGGTCAGATTTTCGATAAACTCTTAAATACATACATTAGAGTGACCAGAAAGAAACGAAGGAAAGTATTTGAGAAAAAGTTTTGATAATGTGTAAAAAAATATGCTCCTGAAAACTTTATTAAAACAAATATATATTTAAAAGTCCCTCCAAAACGTTTTTTACATTATCTCATACGATTTTTTATAGCTAGCTCTAAATGCAGTGTTTCAATGTATTTTTTTATGCAATTAATTGGTCAAAAGTTCATTCTCTATACATAGTGTGGTTTACTTTGATTTTGACATTATTTTATTATTACTGGTTCGCGAGATATAAGAAAATTAATAAAAAAAAAAAATACAATTTTTCAGAAATTCCATTTTTAAGAGAGACATATAAAAATAACAGGACTTTCCACGTAAAATATTTGTAATTAAGTTTCTTTAATATCATTTTGTGATGAAAATATTGAAAACCGTGTTGCATTATATCTAAAACTTAAGAAACTATGAACATATAACGAGAGAACCAATTTTTAAAAATGTTGAATTCTGCTAATGCATTATTACATATACCTAAAATAATAATACCTCTCGATGATTTTACCTTATTTACGTCAATTTAAAAAAACAAATAGTATAATTAAATATTTTTTACTATTGAAATATAAAAAAAAAACAAAAACAATTAAAGTACTATGTATTAAGTAGAGTACGACAATTTCGATATTCTTAGATAACGGTTTTTCAAAGATCGTGTCATTTTTGTGTGTTTCTGTACACACTTCGCTTTGAACGCTGTAAGTTAAATATAAGTGTGTATCAATTTGTAATCAATTATATCTTTGAATACAGAAAAATTTATAAATTGGCTAGTATATTGTCCTTTGGAGTCGCTAGCAGACGGAAAAACACATTTATATATACAAGTCTTACAATTTGCACAATTTAACGATTTTAAATTATGCAAAACGGTTGAAGACAGTTTCAAAAAAATGCAGAAGTTTTATTATATATGCCTTTAAACTCGTGGCATTATAATTTTAATATGATTTGAGGCAATGACCGCCACGGCTGGCTCAGACGTAATCTAACTGGAGGTTCGATTTACAACAACTTGTTCCAACATTTGTGGCCATATATCGGCGATGACACGGCGAATGTTGTCCTGCAAGTGGTCGATCGTTTCGGGTTTATTGGCGTAGACTAGCGACTACATATATCCTCAAAGAAAATAGTCTGGCAGCGTTAAATCTCACGATCTTGAAAGCCAATTCACGTGATTGTTCAATCGATGAACGAAAAAGTCAGTAATCATGGCTCTATAGCGGTCAGCAATGACTGTAACGTTCTGGCCAGCATCGTTTTTAAAGAAGTACGAATTAATGATTCCACCAGACTATAAAGTACATCAAACAGTAAGTTTTTGTTGGATGTCTCATCATACACTTGAGGATTATCTTCAGTCCAAATACGACAGTTTTGTTTATTGACGTAACCATTATCTTGATTATAATTTTTTTAATTGTTCCTCTCGGAGAATTTTTATGTTTTTGGTATCAAAATTAAGAGAATACAATAAGACTTAACTATTTTTTAAAACATGGCTTTAGCTATAAAAAAAATCTTGTAAAAGTCATAATTTTCTCACCAAAAGTGAGCTTCAGCTCTAAACAAAATTCTCTTATGAAAATTTCGAACAGAACCATTCTTTTCAAAATAAATTTGCACTATTTGGAAGCGTTGTTCAGGCATCTGTTTATTCGTGTTAGAATGCCAAACCAAAGGTTACACAAAACACTTGACAACTGAAAAAATGGCAGCCAGTTAAAACAGTGTTTAAAGCTTAAAGTTCTATACCTCTAAAAAACCAACTTTAGTCCTTGACTAAACACGTAAGTAAAAGCATCAAGACTGTAGCAGAAGACTTCGAGAGATATGCTTATGTGGCAGACGTCCTCACGTCTAAGGCACAAAAGTATAAATAACTTATCTGGTCAGAAAAAAGCATACATAATTTGTGTATGTATACAATCTTCCATACGTGTGCCCGTTTTCCTAGAGAAAATTTAATGTGGGAGTTAAAATTATCTAATTAAAACGGTGAACTTTATTCAAAGACATATAATTTGAGAATATTTTTGATATTTTATGAAGTGCCCTCCATATTTCCTGGATAGAATAATAAATGTTCACAGGCGGTTGTGTAGGGCGGAATTGGTTCAATGCCAATTTCAAACGTCAAAAAATCATAACAAATTGTTTCGAATTATTGAAATCAATGAAGAAAACATTTTTTTGCCACGACAATTCAATAAAACATTAGATCAAAACAAATGTTTTTCTTATGTTTTTGGTGGTAATTATTAAATTTATCACCATGAAGAAAAATTCATATTTTAATTATGTCACAAATTTTTAACACAATGTTTGTCGAACATGAAAATTTAAATCTAAAAGAAGATAACAGGCACAACAGAAGTAAGCAAGAAGATAGCAGAACCAAGAAGAAACAAAAAAAAAATAACAGGCGAAATGCCAGTGCTGCCATTGTCAGAAATGACATAAGAGCATGGTGTTCAACTTGCCGATCTCTCCCCTACTATTGACTGCATGGCTTGTTCTTTTGATATTAATTTTTTTTAATTGTTCCTCTCGGAGAATTTTTATGTTTTTGGTATCAAAATTAAGAGAATAAAATAAAACTAAACTAAAGTTTTTGAACTTTGGTGACCGTGGCATATTGGTTAAGTGTGTGGCTTAGAATGCTCGGAGCCCGGGTTCCACCGGTCACCACCTCTCTGCAGACAATGGCAAACCTCTGAGAGTAAATAATGCCATATAAAGTTTCTTGAGAACATGAACTTTAGCCGTTCGGAGTCGGCATAAAACATGTAGGTCCCGTTCTCGGTCAATTGTGTGCAAAACATTTAATAACACACACAACACAATTGATCATAAGTAGCTCGATCAAAGTCCTTTCAAGGGCTGAAATGGCCAATTTGTTTTTGTTTTTTTATAGTTTTTGAAACATGGCTTTAAATATAAAAAAACAAATCTTGTAAAAGTCATAATTTTATTTTGAACCTGAATATCTTACATACTAAACATGCCATAAAAATAAAAAATGCCCTACTAAAAAGCCTGTTTAAATTTCTATAAGATGTTTTTTTCTTTTTGCTCTGTGTTAAATGGTCCGCATTGGATACCAGAGCATAAAAACAAGATCTTAGTTGTAAAACCACAAACACTTCTGAAATCACAATAATTCTAGGTCAACTAAAAAATAAAATCAGTTTCATAACGAAGTAAGAAAACTTAGCTAGCAAAGTTTGTGTGGCATAACCACTATTAACCAGTGTTATTTCTAAACTGAAAATGGTGTTATTTGAAAAAAACACTCAATTATATATGGATGTGGGTTGCTATATGTTCATTCGAAATAAGATTTCTTACTTTAATAACTTTTATATCAGCTTCTAGACACAAGTTATGCTCTTCTTGGTATAAGAAATTGAAATGAATCACTTAATAAATTTAAAACATTCTGTTTTCATAAATTTCATACTTCAGCATTTCTCTTTCATCTTAATTGAATGGAATTTCGCTGAATTTTGCATCATTTTTGACTCTTCCTTTTTATGTCTGTTTAATATTTTATGAGACTTAGAATGTTCTAACAAGTTAAAAATTGGCCACTTAAGTAATTAAGAGGATTACGAAGTGGTTGCTAAATTTCAAGTGGTAACAAAATTACTCAGCGTTTGAATATCCTTGAATTAATTTAATGTTTGGAAAAGGGTCAAAAAAAGTTTTGTTGCTCCATTTAACTTTCAACAAAATAAAAACAAATTTTGGCAATTTATTTATTTTGTTGAAAGTTGTTATAGTGAAATCCTTTTTCATTAAGTAGCACAAAAGCCAAAAAGCAACACATTTTAACAATGTACATGTTGGAACTCTAGGACTCAAGCGATTTCGTTATTAAGAACGAAATAATAATAGTTTGTAATAAATGCATGCGAAATAAGTAACGCACAGTAAGTGTCCATCAGACAGCAAAGGAACGCCCTAGTCTAGCATTCAAAACTGGTTGGAACAAGAAAGTTTGTTCTCATTCACGTTTCAGAACAACTAACCTTAACAGCTTTCAGACATCCTCATTCTTTTAAATACTGTGCATTCGTGAAGTGGAAGCTGGTAATTCAAAGGATTAAAATCACTCGGTGCTCCGTTGTTTTTGTTCTTATTGTTGTTGTTATTGTTAGCATGTGCACTCAGAAGAGCGTGCTAAATTTTATAATTTTTAATCCTTTAATATCCTTTTGCAGCTTGTTGCTGATGCTGTTGGTCGTAAATCCTTTTTCACGTTTTGTACACAACTTGCATTTATATCAGCAGGAGAAGGATTCACTTGGCTAACACTCGACACGACATCATATTTTGTGGCACTACGTGACTATGAGCTCAGGCATGACCAATTCAACCGACTGTACACACCCGCATTCACACACACGTTAAGTCGACAAGCGCGAACATCAAGGCGGAAGTGAAACTATTTCACGCGAATTAAGTTTTCACAAATGCGATTTTATGTATTCACGCCACTATAGCGATGTTTTGGCATAATTTTCTTTAAACACTTTTTAAACATTTTTCTGTTGATTCGTAATTTTCTTCAACGCATTTTGAAAAAGCGTTGCATACTCACTGCTTGCTTTTCTAATGCGACACTTGATTTTAAGGGGCTCTCGAGGCAGCTTTAAGCGTAAATTTATTCTTTGGGTTTTTTGCCTATTTTCTCTTCTTTCACTTTGGCGTTTTTTTTTTATGACATTTATGCAAAAGTAGGTGTGTATGTACACGCATTTGCACTTACACATTGGTGCAACACACTTGCCGGAAGTGCAACACAGCAAAATAACGGCATTGCGCGAACATCACCTTGCACTTCGCGGGCTTCCGGAAAACGTGAAACTTACGTTATTCATGCGCTTTCCCCAAAATCGTGTCCCATCGCGGTGATAGAATCGCTGACGCGTTCACACCTCGTATGTTACACGAGTTAGTAACTCACACCTTCGTGTTGCTAACAATCGTGTTAAGAGATAGGCAGATACTTTTTTTTTCTCACTTAGTAAGTTTGCGATTTTATTACGGCTTATTTTGAGACCGCATTAGTTCCGAACACGATGACGTTCTGTTAAAGACTGACGTTTGTGGTGAAATGAGGAAAACTTTATAGTTACCGTTAAGGAAAATGAATGAAAATGAAAATATTCGTGTGAACTGTTGTATCGACATTGTTTTCACCACAATTTTAACGACTGTCTTTCTCAGTTCTCTGTACGTACAGCGCAAGTCGCGCTCATTCCGTTACAGCCACTTCATTACTCTCCCGCTCTCTTAAACGGTCTCTCTTGTGGTGAATATATGTGGTGACATATTTGAGTTACAGTTATAAATAAAATTTTATTTTATATCCAGCTGCGTGCTACGCTACATAAAATCTGGACATAGGCACGCTGTCTGGATGTGTGTTTCAACATGTCCAATAAAATGTTGACAACTTTTCCCAACAATGGCCTATATATCTGACATAATATGTTGTTGATGTTAACCCTTGAAGGGATACAGATTGAAGCTAGGAACAAACTCGTACAGGTGGTTTGGAGATATTTCTGTGTACTTCTTAAGATACAGATATATGTACATTAGATGGGTTCTGTGCTGCAAGGCCAGGCAACACTAAATGATCGCAATAAATTAAATCGCACGGTTTAACACAAGTGTTTCCAACTTAAAAGACGAAAGTAATTTTACTCTGCATGCAGTGCCGGATTAACACATAGCGGGACCTGGGGCTAAAATCGACACGGGGCCTACTTAAGGACAGAGCATTTAGCTCGGATTTATTAATAATAAAAACATTTAGGGTGCTCACAGTTCTGTATTATCTGCTCTGTTAACTTTGCCGTCTATTAACTTGAGAAGATTTTAGCATGTGTTAAATTTGATTGTTTTTGTTTTACGTAAAAACTTGAGATACCACTTGTTGCTAAAGTTATCTCACTTCTACTCATGTCTTTCTTTTGTGTTAATGTGGTATCACTAATCAGCTGATTTAATTTTGTTGCAAAAAATGGAAGAAGAATGGATCGTCGAAGAAGTAAGTACATTTTTCCATAATTCTTCGTTTCCATTCATTCGAGGCATGTTTTTGAACAAATTTCAAATATATAAAAACTATTTTTGCAATTTAGCTCCAAAACACAAAACAGTTCGATTGAAATATCTTTCTAAAGTTGCAAGGTGTTAACTTTAGAAGCAAACTGTTAATTCCCTAATCAATTTTAACGCATTTTTAAATATGTCTTCAAGTGAAAAAAATAACTAATAGAATTTTTATTTAAACATTTTTTTTCTCGATATAACTGTGGCAATACTTCCTTTCAATTTGTCAAAATTAATCATTTACAAGTTGCGTTATTGGCGACAAACATTCATGTCGGTTTGATCGGTGTACATTTTTTATTATTTTTAATACTAAAAATTACCTTTCAGCTTCAGCTGTTTTTTCTGGATATTCTTCTCTTATAGTCTTGGCAAACAAATCGACTCAGGTTCTTAGCACTATTCTCAAACCCTGAAAATTCAATTTCACACACAAATGTGTTACGAATTCGATAAGAGAAGACAACGTATCGTTAGAAGGTATCAAATCAATATCTACTTTTTGCAAATATTGGCTGGTTGTATTGAAGCGATTCAAAATTCAGTTCCAGAAAACTATCATGAAAGCGTTTTGAAGTTTTATTAATTTATTCAATAGTGCAGAAGCTTCATGCCGCGTTTCGGATTTTTGGTTTTGATCTTCACATAAAATTTCTTAAGATCTATGTAGGATGGATATTGTAAGGACATGATAAGCCACATTGCTTCAAAAGTTCATATTTTATGTTCATTACGTTTCTTGACGCATTATCAACATCACCTTAAAATATTGCCACCATTACCAGATCAATTCTGGCCCTATACCTAAAAGAAATTTTAAGCACAACCACGATTTCTTGCAAATATACATTGTTTTAAAACTTTAAGGTCGATTACTTCGAAAAATTTTTTATATTGCGTGCCATGTTTTTACAATAAGCACTTCATATACAAGCGCCTTCGGGGCCCCTGCCAGCCATATCGTTTAACAACATCAAAAATATCTTCCCTTCAACATCATGAAGAAGGACATCATTGGAAATATACAGTAAAATGTCTGATCAAAATTAAATATTTTATGTTAACATGGTTTCACAAAAAAATGCACACCTATTTTATTAATGATGCTGATGGTGGCCAATTTTCTTTTTAAATTAACTCGATAAAATGACCATCAATGTTGAATTATTTTATTTTGGGAAAGTTGCAGCGATATTGGCGAAGGTACCGATTCTAATTCAAAATCGATGGAAAACTTAAGAAATTCTTAAAAAATTACCATTTTGGAGTATAGCTTAATGAGCATTCAAATGAATCTTAAAACCTTCATTGTACAACATTAAGATGGTTAATACCATCTATAAAATAAGCAGACTTGCAGAAAATGTTGACAAATGATTATCCATTACAAATGATATCCTGGGAATAAAAATGAGTTAGAATAAAAATTTCTATAACAATGTCTTGACTTTACAAAGTATAGTTTGTGAGATACACCCAGTTTTACTACTAATTAAAAATAAAGTGAAGACCACAATTTTTAAAAAAATCGGGTGATAGATATATTCCAAGTTGAGCGAATGCCCTTTCTATTGTTGCCATTTTCATCTCTGTCCGATGTATAGTTTGCAAGCTACACTCAAATGAGTAGAGAGCCAATGCTATAAATAAGTCAGTTTGTACAAAACAACAATAACCCAAGCAAAAACAACGAAATAAAATGAGAGAAACCATAATTAATTGAAATTGATTTTAATAAATAAAAAAACAAAACAATTTTCTTCTTAGATTTTGCTATTGTGTGACTTTAATATAATAGTGACAAAATCCAGAATTGTATATTCTTTCAGCGCAAGATATATCTGATATTTGAGCATATAAATTATCTTTGAACGATGAGTATTAATAGCTGAAGGCATGCCCTAAATTGTTACTCAAAAACGTTTCATGGCCTTGAAACATTTTTTTCAAATGACTCCATACAAACCGCGCTATAAGACGTAATTCTGCTTCAAAAAAATCTTAATAGATAGAAGGATTCATCGTAGAGCACATAAATGAAAAAATAGGTTTACATCCACCCACAATATGCCTACTACTCATTCAATCTTAATAAAAACTAGGCCGTCAAAACTTTCAAATATTAATGAAAAATAAAATAAGAAATATTCTTGCCATGTGCCCATTCTATCCAACATTGTCACTAGTTTTTTCACTAGTTAATTTTATTCAAAGATATTATTTGTATGGTTTACTAAACTTATGAAGAAAAAATAATAAAAAAACTGACAATTATGAGAACCAATTGAAATTTCGACATTTTTTAAAAATGCCGAAAAAATAACTTTTTTATCTTTGAACCACAAAAACAACATTGCCTTGTTTTTGTTATTGAAAAGAGAACAGTTTTCTTGGAAAACACAACTACAAAGATATAGGCAAATAACTAAAAAAGTGCTACCATTTTTAAAACAGAACTGAACCAATGCTCAAGGGATATCCGCTTTCAATTTGAAAGCATTGTGTAAGTAAGGATGGATGATAGTTTTGTCAGAGGGTTCGAAAATGGAGTAGTGTTGGTGAAGATTTGTTTTAAATTTGTAAAACTTTAAATTTTTGTACATTTTGTGGTCTGACAAGATAATTAAAATGTATGGTAAGCAGAGGCGTTCTTAGGGGGGACGGAGGGGGTGGTCCGTCCCGGGTACCACCATTTTAGGGGTGTCACCATTTCGATATTTTTTTTATTTCTCACACAATCAGAAAAAGTGAAAAAATACTTAACTAGATTTCTTTTATTTAAATAAAAATAATATTTTCTTAAATAAATAAAAATATAACCTCGTCGAAATACTTTAAATTGTTTTCGATGAGGTTATTTCGAAAGTTATTTATTTGTTGAGCGCACAATGCAAAGAAATTGTAAAAAAATAGAAAAAATGTTGTTGTTTTGTTTTTAATCTATAACACAAAAAAAGAAAGAAGATTATTGGATTTTAGCAAAACTTTTCTGTAATTTTATTTAAAGAATTTATTTTTTATTTACAAAATATTATTTGCACTTTTCTATAAACAAGAGAGATTTGCAAATTTAAAACGTGATTTTTTACAAAAAAATTTAAATTTTGCATAGAAAAATATTAAAAATTTAGCAAATTTCAAAATTAAATTACAAAAAAAAATTTTTCGATTATTAACTTTTTATTTCCAAAATATTATCTGCACCTTTTAATAAACCAGAAAGTTATCCAGGTTTAATAAAGTGACTTTCTGTGAAAACTAATAATTTTTGCATAGAAAAATAATTTAGCAAATTTTGAAAAGAAATTACAAAAAAAAGGATTCTTTAATTTTGTAGTGAATCTCACGAAGAAGTTATAGTGATGCAAGTCAGTAGTGATATGAGTGATAAAAAAAGTTACCATATTTATTTTTCTATTATAAAAAACATAAAATGTGTCTTAAATTGGATTTTTAATAAACAAATAATATTAAAGACCAAAAGAGTAGTACCCTTAAGGTTTTACCAATTTCTAACATTTTCAGTACACATCTATTACTCTTCTTGTCTAGCATTCTCACTGAGTTTGGAGAGGATCGGGCTACTTTTTTATCTACCTCCCATACAAAATTGTATAAAAATTTAATATAGGTCCAATGAAGATACCCCTTAGTTCTCATCAATTTCTACTGTTTTCAGTGCAAAACTTTTTCTATAATTGCCTACCCTTTTGACCAAATTTTGTTAAGATCGGCAAACTTTTGTAAGCACTCGCATACCAAATAATGTAAAAAATTAATATATTTCCAAGGAAGGTACCCCTAGGAACTAACCGATTTAAACAATTTTTGCAATTTTGCTTATTTAACTTAAATAATTCAACCATACAAAATTTAATTATCATCGGAGCACTCCTTCTCTTTTTGTACCAATTTTGTATAGGATAAATACTAGAGTGTATCGACTTGTATGGGAAAAATCTAACCCCCAATTCCGGTACCAAAATTCAATAGTACATGAAAAATCCTGTCGATTGGTATACTTTTCTTTTATTTGAACTAATTTTGGGGTCCCTCGTTATGCATTTTTGTGCATTTTTTAACAACTTTTGTACTGGAGACCCATTAATGGTTGGTTTAAAAGGAAAATCAAGCTTATCAATAAATTCCTTTCATATAAAGACACAGATATGCAAATTTTCATCCCTGTTGACAAATGCTCTGTTATTTAATATTTGATATGTTTTTATTTATTGTATAAAAGTATTGATAAACTTTGGTTTTGTTATTTTGATTGCTTAATGCAAAAGTAACGTTTTTTTTAAACTATTACAGTTAAGCAAATAATAACAACAATTTTTTTTTAAATCCTGTAAAGGACTAAAAATACCTTTTTGTTTCGAATTTCGGCCTTTTTGAACGGCCCTCCAACATAGAAAACATTATTTGTTTTCTTCGTTCTGCAGAAGCAGCAGCCACTGTCGTCTCTGTGACGAGCTTAATATGCTATGACTTGCTAAAAGTTAAAAATAATACTTTCATACAACAGATAAAAACATATCAAATATTAAATAACAAGTAGATTACCGTTGAAAAAACTGTTCTATCTCGTCAGAGCATTTGTCAACAGGGATGAAAATTTGCATATCTGTGTCTTTATATGAATGGAATTAATTGATAAGCTTGATTTTCTTTTTAAATCAAGCATTAATGGGTCTCCAGTACAAAAGTTGTAAAAAAATGCACAAAAATGCATTTCGGGGGACGCCAAAATTAGTTCAAATAAAAAAAAAGTATACCAATCGACAGGATTTTTCATGTACTATTGAATTTTGGTACCGGAATTGGGGGTCAAATTTTCGATACACTCTAATGAATACACTATTACATTACATTATTACAGACTATTACAGATTTATTGTGAAAATTAGTATATTATAATACTACATTTGAAGATTATTTAAAAAGGTTTGGTACAAAAATATAAAGTAATAACAGATTTATTGCAGTTTTCCGCTGGTGCCTCAAAAAAAACTTGGTTTTTGCAAAGAACGCGATACTTTTATTAAAAGATAGATAATAATTGAAAAATTTAAACGTTATTTGAAAGTTATTTGAATGTACAATATGTGGAGAAATTTTTAAAACGATCGGTTCTGTAGTTTTCTCCGAATCGTGGTCACCGACTTTAAAAATTACATGTTTGTGAAAATCGATTTAAAGTTTTGTTCATTGGTATAGCTGAGTTGAAGCCGATTGTCCTCAAAATTCAATACAATATTCTTGAAATGTTCAAAAGTTTACCGCGCCCTTAATAAGTTTTCTTTATTTAACATATTTTTTCGAAAAACATTTAGATTATAATAAAAACACTAAATCACATCGAATTGGTTTCTTACTGCATTTAAAAATTTCTTATCTATAGGGGTGACACCATAAGTACCCGCCCCGGGTGACACCAAGCCCAGGAACGCCTCTGATGGTAAGCTTACATGATTTTAAAAACGACATGGCTGCATGAGTACAGTTCCTTTTACTGATATAAACCGAGCGGTTATATTTTTAATAATAAATAAAAAGTGATAATTTTTTCGTAATTTTTGTGCTTAAGCGGTAATTAACAGTAATTTGAACGAAACTGAATAAAGCTTCCCGCGTAGTACAAGATATCATAGTTGAAATTAATGACACTCATACGCCCAAGTGTATTTTTAATTATAAATAGTGTTAGAAGTTCTGCAAAAGTCGACCGATTTTAGTTTGTAGCTCATAACATTTGAACAAAAGAAGGTTTTAAGCCCGGTTTGAAAGGTTAGCAAGGTAGTTGCAAAGCCAACAACTTTGCTGAACACATCATTATAAAAAATTAAAGACATTGCCGTGAACACATCTTTTTTGACAAAAAATAAGAAATATATCCTCATGCATTCCTCACTTATCCTTCTATCTATACTATTTTTAATCTTTTCTCTTTTTTGTCTATTCCACCAATTTTAAAGTATTTAAGATTAAATTTGCGTAACACATGACATTTAATCAAAAAATTATACAAAATATCAAAACTTCTCTCAAATAGGAGTAGTCCACTTTAGAAGAAGTTTTTGGTATACTTTAGGAAATGCATTAAATTTTTTTATAATAAACGAACATATTTTCAATATAAAGCAATCAGTTCAATTAACCTTTGACATTGAATAGCAGTTTGTTGAGAACATATTAATTACATTTACCTCCGCAATTTACAGATTTTGGAAACTTCAAGGGCTTATTAAACATTTGTATACTCCCCCGCGTACTGCGTAAGGTGTTTCTTAATTTTGTCACGATGTAAGTAACGCCCTTAAGGAGGAGTGGTAGGTATAGAAAAGTATATATATACTTGATCAGCATCACCACCTGAATTGATTAAGCCATGTTCGTCTGTCTGTCGACCCGTTTACAGCAGTAATTTTCAAGCTATTGTAATGGAATTCAATATTTGAGCCTATTTTTTAAATGCAAAGATCATGTTCGAGAATGGGCTAAATCAGATGAAACCACGCCTACCTCCTATACAACCCCAATAATAAACACTCCATAAAACAGCATATATTTAAGCTACAAAACTGCAAAAATTTAGTGTTTGTGTATTTTATGTAAAAACTAAGGTCTGTTGGAAAAATGGGCATCATCCACCTACTAACACGCCCACCTCCCATGCAAGCCTTAAATTGAAATCTCAATAATTCGCACAATAATGACGAAATACCACAAAACATCCCACCAAAAATCCCACATTATTGAATAAAAATATTTTTTATATAAGCGAATATAATTAAAAAATGTGTGGGAAAAAAATCCCACACGAATTTAAAAATAATACGCTGAATTAAAAAATACCATGATCCCTTTTCCCACAGCAATTAAAAATTTCCACAAAAGTTATTTTGCTTATTTTAACTTTTTATTTGCATAATTAATACATTATTTACAATAATTACAAAATTTTATTTATTTATTTATAAAATCTAAAATAAATAAAATATTATAGGACGGTAACACCAAAACAGATGGAAATTTTAATTAATTTCATTGACCAAAATCCACAAGTATGACGCCAACTCTTTACAGCGCCGACTTTGGCCAATAATTGGAATGCTTTTTAATAAAAACTTTTAAATAAGAAAATAAGCAAAACAAAACCAATTAAACTATCGTGCCAAATCTATCGTTAAGATTTAGATTTAGATTGTTTACTTAATGTAAGAAAAACGATAGCGTTGAGACGATACTTCAAATTGAAGGTTAAGCGATGTTTAAGTATCATCAAAATGATAACATCAAACAATTCTCATCATACGTGATGAGAGCTCTGGTGAATCCCTGAAATTTATTAAAATCCGGAATATCATTAAATCATTAAAGTTTAAAGTTTTTTTTAATATTACAGTTTGTAAACAAATCCAAGAGTATTTTGACTAAAAATTATTAAAATTTTTTCTATAGTAAAAATGAGTAAAACCAATAGCTGTATTCCGGCCATCAGAAAAGCTTTTATAGAGCTTCAAGCGTTAGGGTTTTCATACCAAAATTTTGCTGATCAAATAAAATGTTAAAAAAAAATGGTTTTTTCGAATTGGCCCAATTCATCGCATTGATGGTATTCTAACCAAAGAAAAATATGAAGAAATATGACGTGGTGTGATGTTGCCATGGGCGGAAGAAGCTTTGTTGATTGTTTGGAAATTTCAACAGAACAATGATCCCAAACATACGGCAACATTGACAAAAAAATTCTGTGAAGATAACTCAATAAGAGTCTTCGATTAACTATCCAATCGAGCACTCATTAACGCTCAAAATATCTCGAATGTTGATTAATTATTCGAGAAAATCAAGATTGCGTAAGAAGCCACATCCCCGTTGAACGATATCGAAATCTAATACGCTCCATGCCACGCAGATGCCTAGCCGTCATCAAGCAGAAAGTTAATTCTAACAAATATTGATATAAATATACAAAATATATAAAAAAATAAATAAAAGTAGAAAAACGCTTTTAAACGCCGTTTAAAAAAAGTACATTTTTTTAATAAAAAATTGTAAAACTATGCTCTGCCATAAGTGTTTCTTATTAGTTGAAAACAGCTGAATATTGAAAAATACGTTACAATGTTAAATGCTGCTATAAGAATTAAAAAATCCTTTGACGAAAAAGTTTTTTACAATGCTTACTAAATAAACATTATCATTGGTACATTCAACAGTTATCAATCATATTTTTAAACAGACTTTTTTATTATTCTTCAACCAGTCTTGAGCTCTTATGCAGGTGCCTGTGGCTGCGCCTGTTCTGTAATTGATAATATCAGAGACAAAAGACCACGTTTAAGCAAAAGTCGTCCATGTGAAATGCACAGCTTATCCCCTATAAGCCTATTAACTAAATTTCCATCCAGGATCATTGAGTCAAAAATAACGAAAAATTATTGTCAGCCAGAAACACTAAATGAATCAAACTATGCCCTTTGTCCCAAGCCATCAGCAACAACAACAAAACCCTAAAAATATGAATACTTGTCTGCAAACATTGCAGGAATAGCATTGCTTGGCTTTGTCAGTCCCAGCAGAGGTTCCCAAAGTTAAATGACAGCATCTCCAGCTGTGCATGAAAGAGAGCAAAGACGAAAAAAAAAACAAAATACAGAGAATGAAAAAGGAGAACAATGCGACATTTTTGACTTATCGCAGATTTACAGCGATGCAGCTGCCTGCAATGAAACTCATGCATTTCCTAAAAAAGACAAAATAGAATAGATGACAAAAACATGAGAAAACTTAAGAAATTAAAATAAATTAAATTCTTTGAACTAAGCTGTAAGCTGCTTGGAACGCCTTAACGAATGGCATGACAGAAAAATCAGCTTTAGAAAAATGCGCAACTTCATACCAGCTTATCTGCAGCGCACAGAGTGGAATGAGCCTAAAATGCTGCTGTTCAAAAATTAAATAAAAAACCAATAACTTGTTGAAGTAACAGTTTTAAGGCTGCTGTGCACCTCAAATTAGTCTCTTTCTCCAGAAAACACACCCACATTAGTTAGTGCTCATTAGCAAAATCGAATTAACTCTTCTGTTCAGCAAGCCGAAAAGTATGCCACATTCCACAATGACACTTTAATGGGCGCAAAAATAGAAACTGCTAACGGCAGACATGAGCCTTCCAGCGTCAGTCGCGAATTAATACTACCGCATAGTAGCATAGCACCACAACCACAAAGCAAACACCAAACTTTGGTGCCACTTAGTGATACATATTTTGCAAACATTGGTCTAGAAAAAGAGAAAAATAAGCCTCACTTTGCGGCTAATACGCTGCGGTTGAAGCACTTGGAAAATATCCTGGCACATGCTGTTGGCAGAATGAGCCCAACCGAGCTGAACCGTTGAAATTCTTGTTACGCTTTTGAAGCCTTAATAGTTAGATAATAAAACAGGACAAGATGGTGTTATAGAGAAGGATGTTTATCAAATCGAATGAATAAGACAACCCGCTGTTTGGGCTGATGTGGAATAAAGCGTGAGTGGCTTATGGAGAATGGGTTTTTCTGCGGTTTCTTGAAGGTAGTTGATGGTAGTTAAGTCTCAAAGCTTAAATTGAATAGAATTTTAAACAAAACTTAAACGTTGAATTTGCCCACAATTTGCATTCGATATGAACAATAAATTATTTATAGCTTTCTATATCAAACTCAAAGGCGGGTGAAACCTAAGGAAATTGATATTTAAGTGGCGGCACGTATTTAAACAGGCTTCTTAAGAAATCTGCCAAAAGTGCTTTGTATCGTTTTTATATTTTCTAAGAAGCTGCTAATGTTTAGTTATATGCAAAAAGGGTGTGTTTGTTTACTCTTACATAAATTATACATACAAACATGTATAACTACATTCAATAATGATGCGTTTATATAAACTTTTTTTTTATTTTAGTTGTAATTGAAGAGCATCGAAATATAGTTATCGCAACTATTTCTTGCAAACATTATTATAAAAAGGGTGAATATTTTGTTATGAGTTTTTTCATTGATAATTTTTGACACCTCACGTATGATTTGTACTCTGTGGCAAAAACTAAAATGCTCGATAAGGTTGACATTTCATCATAAATAGGCTAAAAAGCGAAAAGCGGTTACAAATCATTACATTTTATTATCAAAATTTGTGCTTTGTACGAAATGTGTTTCACAAATTACATTTATTTTATAGTCGTAATAGTTGACGCACCGAATAGGCTATTCAAGATATTTTGACCAAATTTCGCACAAGTTTCACTATATTGGAGAAGAATAATGAAAAAAAAATAAAGATAAAGAAAATTAAGATCGCGATGAGACAATTTGTTGCCGTTCTCGACAATTGATCTTTTGTTTTTCTACCACCTAGAACATTTTACTCAAGGACCTCGGTATGAAATCATACAAAATACAGCAGAAACAAGAACAGAAGTCGGGAGACTTACAACAACGTCGTTTGTTTTATTTACGAATTGGCCTTAGAAAAGTTGGATAAAAAGTAATTTTTTAATAGTTAAATTGTCTTCAGTGGCGAAGCTCAATTTTGGCTCAATGAGCACGTCAACAAACAGAATTGCCGAATTTGGTCAAAAGAGCAGCCAGAGGCAGTTCAAGACCTGGTATTACACCTTAAAAGATGTACTGTTTGGTGCAAATTGTGAGCCGGCGGCATCATTGGACCGTTCTTTTTATGCCCTAAACCTGAAAAGTCAGGGTAAATTAACTTTGTGCAAACGTTTGTAACGCCTAGAAATAAGTGAGTCCGGTATAAAAAATTATATACAAAAAATCCGTCCAACCGTCTGTCCGTCCCACAGTGCTTTGTTCCATAGGCAAAATTAAAATAAAATAAAGTGCTTAGAGTATTTAAGTAATATACATTTTTGTAAAGCTAACAAAGTACCTTAAATAAATTCGTTAATAGAATTAATCATCTCGTCTTTTTGTTAACAGTAGAGGGCGCTAAAGTCAGATAACGTTTGAGGTAAAACTGTTGAACGGAAAAACTGTTTTTACTGTTTTAAAATTTTTTTTTTTAATTTCATTTTTATTGTATTACTTTGAATCTTAACAGTTTTGTTTCTAACTATAGGTACAAAAAACCAAAAATAATTGTTTGTAAGTATTTTATATAGAAAAGTTGTTTATGCCATCGAAAACTTTTTGTTTGGAATTCCCAAAATGCAAAAGTTTGATAGAGTGAAAATTTTTTTTTTGGAAGAATAGGTAATTTTTTATTTTTGATTTTAGAACACTTAAAAGGGCTTAAGTGGAATATGTAAACAAGTTTTAGATTTTTCAGCCGGAAATGTAAAAATGATATGAATTTTTTGAGACATATTTCCTAAGTTTCAGAAAAAGTTGCAAAGGCCTAAGTTTATTGTACTGCCAAAATTTAAAAAAAAATAAGTTTATACAATTTTTTGTTTTAATTAATATTAAAAATTAATCAAATTTTGATGTAGTGTATAATTTTTATTAAATAGTGACAAAAACTTACCAAAAATTGAAAGAATATATTTATTTTTTTTGGCGGAAACCCTAAAGTTTTGCAAACTTTGAAAATATTAAAAAATTATATAAATAAAAAGTAGGCGATTTTTTATTTTTCATTTATATACTTTGTTAACAAATCTAACCACTAGTAAAAAAAAAATGTTAGATTTTTAACCGGAAATTTTAAATTTTGTATTTTTTGAAAACATCTATATTTTTTATTTTTACAAAGACCAAAAATATGATTATATAATTTTTTCCAAGTAAAGGGCTCCAGCGAAGTTCAATGTTCAATTCAATTTTTGCAAGCTGTGCAATTTTATTGACTGTAGGTCTGTTTGAGAACTTTTCGAGTAAAAAATATAAAGTAACTTTTACTGGGAGAGTAAGAATGATTTTACTCTCATTAAAAAATATCACAAAAAGTAAACGAACGACATCCAGTAAAAAGTAATCAACATTTGTTTGTAAACAGCTGATTCATGTTTTTCTTTTTGCTTTTCGTTTCATTGGATTTCCTATGTTTCAACTCATTTACTCTGTAAATACTTGTTATTTACATTTTGCTATTTTCCGTTATTTTTATACCCTAAACCTGAAAGGTCAGGGTATATTAACTTTGTGCAAACGTTTGTAACGCATAGAACGAAGCGAGTTCGGTATAGAAAAGTATATATATTCTTGATCAGCGTCACCTCGTGAGTCGAGCTATTCATGTCCGTCCGTCCATCTGTGTGTTGTCCGTAAACACAGGATAAGAAGAAGGAGTTGAGATAATTGGATGAAACTTGGTACACATGGTCGTATGGACCCAAGGATCTGCACTATTGAATATTTTTTATTTGAATATATTTGAATATTTTTGTAGACCCCTTAAATTTGTATTAACAAAAGAGAATCCAGTTTTAGTTAAGCAAATATACAACGATTTTATTGAAAAATTTAAAAATTTGGAATGTACTGTAATTGATACAAATGGTTCAACTGTTGAGGTGTCTTACGATATGCACTGCACAATGATAGATGGTTCAGTTGCAAATGCTTTGAGTGACACAAACTCAGCAAGTAGGTGCTTTATATGTAATGCAAGCCCTACAGATATGAACAATATAAACATTATTAAGGAGCCTTGTATCAATAATTATGAATATGGACTTTCTACACTCCACTGCTGGATATGCTTTTTTGAATGCATATTACAAATTGCTTACCGTCTTCCTTTGAAAGTTTGGAGAGTCAATAAGGAAAATACCTCAGTTTTTTCACAAAACAAAAAAAGAATTCAAAATGAATTCAAACCACGAACGGGATTAATATTAGACCAAGTAAAAACGGGATTTGGAACTACTAACGACGGAAACACGGCTCGCCGATTTTTTGAAAATAGTGAAATTTCTGCTGAAACTACGGGGATTGATAGAAGTCTGATTGATAATTGTGGCATAATAATAAGAGTTTTATCTTGCGGAATCCCGGTTAATGTGACAACGTTTAAGGAGATGCTAAATATTACTAGAAACTCATATTTAATACAGTATGGCTGGTATTACATGCCAAGTACTGTTCATTAGGTTTTAATGCATGGGTGCGATGTTCTGGAATACTTCAACTTGCCAATAGGTAATAAAATATTAAAAAACGTTCTACACATTTTTTTAAACTATGTTAATTCTAGGGTGTTTGTCCGAAGAAACCTTAGAAGCCAGTCATAAATATATAAGGAATGTGCGATTATCCCATACAAGAAAAACTACGAGAGAAAATACAAATAGAGATTTAATGGCTCATTTGTTATTAATGTCGGATCCGGAACTATCGTCACTTAGGTCTACAAAACACATAAAAAAAAATTATGAGAAATATATAATTGAGAAATACATTTTGAAATAAATTACAATTAAAATTAATTATCTTATTTGTTGAGCAAATTTAGAAAAAAATATATTTATGACCCTTATTAAAGAGAATATTAAATTATTTGCATTCTGATCACAAATGTAGCTAAAATTTAGTTTTTGGTAAAAAGGATATATGGGAGATGGTCATCTCCTTGCATCGAATGAAGCGAAATTTCCCAAAGAGCCCAAAAATATAGTTTTATAAGTTGTTATAAGTTTTCAGTGCATTCTGATCAATAATGTAGTTACAATTTAGTTTTTGAGCAAAATTATACATGGGAGGTAGTCATGTCCTTGCACCGAATGAAACAAAATTAATCACTAAGCTAAAAGACATATTTTAACAGATAGTTACCAACTTTCGATTTATTCTATATACAATTATAGCTAAAATTAAACTTTTAAATTTTAAGGTGTATGGGAGGTAGTCATGTCCTTGCACCGATTTTTCCGAAACTTCGAATTTTTCTCAATTAACATATTTTGAACCCGCACACCAAATTTCATTTTTCTGCGATAACTTCTCTTATTTTGCCGAAACCCTTAAAAGTTTCATATTGAAACTGATATATTAAGTTTTCAAGTGTAGATTAGATATAAAACCAGTTGTGAAATATATAAAGCAGCGGTGACCCATGACGTACTCTTATTTGATTATGAACTATAAAAATCATTATAAATTTTACAGTACAGAAATATGAAGTGGAAAATCCTTTCGTTATATGAGGGAAAACAATTGTTATATGAGGGTTATGAAATAGCAAAATATGAGAACGCGCTATAAGAGTACCGTGTTAGACACAATTTTTTATTTATTAAAATAAATCAAACTGAAAATTGTATGAGAAAAAAATCTGTTTCTCTTCAAGCCTTTTTTATTTCTTTTAGATTCATTTTTCAAGCCTATTAGCTTATTTTGACCTTTTTCAATAATAATGATAATGAATATCAATAATAATGAAATAGAGAATTATATTTCATAGGAAACTGTAGACTCAAATAGAAAACTTTAAAAATTAAACTTCAACTTTGTAACCTTCTTGTTAATTCAAATCTGTATAGTTTTTTTTTAAATTCTGAGCGATTGAACAATTGTTCAATTATTTTTGATCATTCACTATAACATTGTGTCAAGAGAATGAGCAAACAATAAATGTGCTACGTTTTATACTTAGTTAAGTTTTATTCTTTGATGTCTTACGAGACCAAATAGACAAAATATAATATTTGGGTCATCCACCCAGTCACCATTATTTTGTCTGCTGCTATTGAACTGTATGTTTTTTAATATGATACATAGCGTCATTACATGGATTTCAGTGCTTTGAGTCGAGGTCAGGTAACGTCGTCTGGCATGTAAATGACTATAATATTAAAATATTCGTCACAGATTCACGGTGTTCCACAAGGATCTATACTTGGACCTTTACTATTTTCAATGTTTATAAACGACATTTTCTATGTATGCAAAAATTCTTCTGTTCATGCCTATGCTGATGATGTACAGCTGTATCTGTCTCGGAAAACTTCGCTTCTTGAAGATCTTTGTTGTAGAATGAATGAAGATCTTAGCAGTATTGAGAAATGGGCCAGTAGTAATGGTCTTCAACTAAATGCCTCAAAGTCTTATGTTCTTCCTATTTGTAAAAATAAAAATTGTATATATGATGTCCCAGACTTATTTATTGGAACAAATAAGCTTACTGTTGTGTCTAAAGTTGTCAATCTTGGTTTCCATATTAATTCGTCTCTCTCATGTGTAGATCATGTTAACTCTGTAGTCAAAAAAGTTTATTATGTCCTTCGTAATTTGAGAATGTCAGCTTATGTTGTTCCTGTAAATGTAAAACGTAAGTTGGTGATTCAACTGATTCTACCATTTATAACGTACTCGGAAATAGTATACAGTAAACTCGACTCATCTTCACAGTTAAAACTTCAAATTGCCTTTAATTATGCTACACGCTACGTCTACGGTTTGCGAAAATTTGATCACTTGTCTAGTTTCAGAAATGCTATACTCGGATGTGATTTAAGTACTTTTATGAATGCTCGAAACTGTATTTATTTGCATAAACTCATTCTTGAGAAGACACCGCTTTATCTCTATTCAAAACTTCAGTTCTGTCTGTCTAGAAGAAATATTACTTTCATTGTACCTAGGCATAGCTCGCTGAACTCCTCTCGTCTGTTTTTCATTAACGCCATCAGACTTTGGAATGCACTGCCCCAAAGTATAAGAGAAATTAACAGGAGAAGAACTTTTAGGCAAACTATTTTATCCTATTTCTCCACTTCCTAAAACTTAAACTTTCTTCTACATCTTTCCTCCTAGCAGTTCTTAATTTTTACTTTTTCGTATTTTTTTTTTTTTCTTTTCTCGGGCTTTTTTATTGCTCATTTCGTTATATTTTATGTTTTTATTTTCCTAGACTGTTTTAAACCTTATGTTCTATAGTATAATTTTTTGAATTTTTTTTTTTTTTTTTTCTTTCTTTCTTTTCCTATATTATTAAGATAGTTGTTATAATATATAAATGAAATTTGAAATGTAATGGATTTAAGTAGATAAACTTAGTTGATAAGTAAGATCTTATTTAAGTTATTAAATTTAAGTCATAAAATTAAAATTTAGCCATAATACTCCTTAGTAAACAAAGTTGTTATATATAACATCATGTACTATAAGAGAACCTAGTTCTAAGTGTACT
This sequence comes from Tetanocera ferruginea, assembly GCA_958299015.1. Lineage (NCBI taxonomy): Eukaryota > Metazoa > Arthropoda > Insecta > Diptera > Sciomyzidae > Tetanocera > Tetanocera ferruginea. The sequence goes on along the minus strand of OY282643.1, from coordinate 71,071,661 downwards.
ATGCAAGGCTTTTAAATAAATAAATAAAATAAATAAATTATTTATTTATTTTTTGCTGTTGCCTTAAGTTCAATGTTTCTGTTCGTAATGCAGAAAAATGTATAAGTATGTTATATTAAATACGAGTTGGGTATATTTCGACCCGTATCACTTTGTGCGCTAAATTTGATGAATTAACGTTTTATAACAGGAACATATAAGAGCTAATTTTTTACTGTATAATTATGTTATAAGACAGGCATCCGATTCAGGCAGCAACGAAAACAAAAAGTCAAACCAAAAGATTCAGTAAGGTTTTTTGTAACTTTTAACTGAAGATCGGGCATAACTTAAAATAACGCTTGACAAAAAAACAAAATTAAACGCACAGTTTTATTAACGGAAACAAAACATTTTCGCATCTATGTCACATGAATGCTATTTGGTTTTAAAAATCTTCCTGGGATTAAGGGGGTGAATTTAAAATAGCTTCTAATTAAAAAAGTTTAAGAACGGAAAGTAAATATGTACTTTAGAATTTCAAGGCCAACAGTTTTTATAAAAAGAGCCATGCACTGAGCTAAAAAACAATATAAAATCAAAGAAAACCACTTTGATTGAAATATTTTTCGGAACAATTTGGCACCAAACTCGAAAATATTCATTTCGAAGTGGATACACTTTGAAAAACACATATCCAATTTGATGATATTTTCACTTTAAACTAAAGTATTAATTTTAAACTTTGAAATGAAAAGTATTCAATTTTAACTTAACGTTGATGAAGATTTAATTCAAAGAGATTTTCAATATTCAAATGAAATTACTTACTTCTTTATTTTAAAGATATTTACTTTGATTTAAATTATTTTGTACTTTGATTCTACATTGTTATGAATTGTAAAATTGTTTTTATTGTTAAATGAATCAAAGTGATTTTTACTTTGAATCAGTTCCTTAACATTTTTGATATTATATGGATACAGAGTGCGTTCAAGATACTAAGATGTAAATTAATTTCCGTTAAAAAAATTTCGTTAAACCATAAAAAAACGTATAAAATTTTGAAGTAAACATCTAATGCTTCAATGAAAGATGAAAATTTAAAAAAAAAATGTTTCGTTGAATTAATTATCATCATCATAAATACAATATTTTCATCACCACTCAAGTTGTACCTGTTCATGTACCTTCCTTGGGTAGTCATTAATCAGTTTAAGTTGCTTTTTTCAAATAGTTGCTTGTTTCTCCTTATTACCGGACTTTTCTTTATATCCGATGACTGGAGGTTGAACGGAATTCAAGAGTGTTGTAAAAATGTATTTTTCGTAATTTGTACAGCTATTACAAATAGTGGATATTTGGAATTAAGAAATTTTAAATAGCATTTTTAAAGTAGTCCCATTTGCTGAAAAGCAAGTGATTTTTCAAAAGTAAAAATATAAAATGTGTATACTTAGACCATGCTTCTAAAAATTTTAATGGTGGCATCGACTTTAAACCTCTTTGACGTATACAGAGAGTATTTTTTAGAATGTATATTTCAGAATAAAGTCGTCATTTGCTTCAAATTTTATTAAATAGTTATTTATTTTAACTTACAGTTTTTATTTTCACACATGAACTTGAGCATGTTTTGCTTACCAGCTTTCGCAATTTTGTTCAGAAAATTAAAATTATTTATATATTTTATTTTGACACATGAAAGTATGCAGCTTCAAATTGAAGTGTCTTTTCCTTTGAAACATATATTTTTGACGTAGAATTACGTCTTACAGCGCCGTTTGTATGGGGTCGTTTTAACAGATTGTTTGAAGGTCATGCAACTTTTTTGGCTAATACTTTAGGGTATACCTAAAGATATATCCTGATATATCCTGCGCTAAAAGAATATCTAAATTTGGATTTTGTCACTAATATATTAAAGTCACAAAATAGTAAAATATAAGAAGAAAAATGCATGTTTTTATATAAGAAAGTCGATCATCAGCTGCTTATAATGTACCTGCTGTGCCTGCTGCTTTCTTTGATTTTCTTTCGTTGTTTATGCTTGTATTGCTCTTGTTTTGCACGAACTGATTGGAACCTCAAATACACGTGTATTTTATTCATGAACTACACGTGAAGTTCGCATTCGCGTGGTTCACGTGAATAGCATTCATTCACACAGTTATGGGTTCCATGGAACAGTTGGACCAAAATGGATGATTCTATGGCCAATCGGATGCAGTGGAATTATCTGAGGTCACAGGTGGGTCATTGGTAATTTTATGGGTTCCATGGAACATTTGGACCAAAATGGATGGTTCTATGGTCTTGAACCTCTTTTCAACTTAGTCAATGAACTCAAATTTTCAAATTAAACGAAATGGGTCTGTGATCCAGTTAGATTTAAGTCATATGAAAAAAAACGAGTCGGATATATATTTCTTTTTATGTTCTTACACAATAGATGGCGTAAAATTTTAATTTTTGTTTTAAATGCAAATTAATTTGGATCCCACATCCCACTAGCACTAACCAGTGTAGTTCGCAAACTATGCATCGAACAGAAACGAAAGTGTAGGTCGCAAACTAAATATCGGACAGTGACGAGAGTGGCACTAATAAAAAGGACATGTGCTCAGAATGAAATATAGTTTCCATACGATTTTTTAAAAATCGGGATCTTAATTTTATTTTGAAATTAGTATTTAAACTGACTGTAGCTCGTAAACTTTATATCAAGCAGAGACGAAAGTGGCACCAATGGAAAGTGCATTCGCTTTGCATTCTTTTCAACTAAGTCAATGAACTCAACCTATCAAACTTAACAAAATGATCGAAAAAATTTGAAATTTTGCTTGTTTTTTTTTGCTTGCTCATTTAATCATGCTTGCTTTTAACTTTTTTTTGTTTTGGCCTCGATAAGTAGTCCATAATAAAATTAATAATTGAGTGTTATTAATTTTTTTGTAAATTTTCGGAAGATCAATAAAAAATACCAAAGAGACAAAGTAGAAGAGGTTACACCTCAAACGGAATTCTACGTCTATCGAAACTGTTTTTTTTTTTTTTACTACGTTTTCACTTCAAACCAGTAATGATATCGGATCATTTTCGAGAGTACTTCTTTACAAAGGCAAAAAGTCATTGTTTCGGGCACTTTTTACTCTAATATGTGAATAAATAGCGGATTGTCACGTAGGTTGAGACGGGTTTTATTTTTTAGCTATAACTTTTTACTCAAAAGTGATAGTACAATAAACTTTATATTGTTGGAAAGGTAATTTCTTTGGCTATATTTTTGCCGAAGTAACTAGTTGGATTGTTTCAAGACAAAAAAGTTATGACCAATTTTCTGAACACATCATTTTTTTGTCAAAAAAAATTTGTCACGTAGGTTGAGACACTAAATGTAATTGAATGTGGGTTAGACAAAATAAAGCGTATACTCCAGATTTCAAGTGTTTATTGTTTATTCAATCATTTGGAAGGCCTCAGCCACAAGAAATATTAAAAAAAGTAAAAAAAAATTAATTTTTTATCATTCCAAGAGGTCGGCATCAGAATCGAAATTCTGGCAAGTGAAATAGCTTCGTGATATGTTAACAAATTTCTGATATGTGTGATATATGTGTGATATATATGTGTATATGTGAATAGCTATGTGGTATGTTAATTGCATTTCTGAACACAAACAATCATCAAATGACGTTTCTAAACGTTTTTCTATAGCATTGCAAAGTGTCTCAACCTACGTGACTAAAGTTTCTCAACCTACGTGATTCGCCGCCATTCTGACATGACGCAATATTTTTTTTTTTTTCATCACAAGAAATGTTCGAAATCACTCCGAATATTAAAAAAGACTTAAAACTATAGTGTTAATGTAATGCTCACTTTTTATAGAGACTGGAATATATTCACTTTTTTTACGTTGCAAAAAATTCGAAAAACACTTTTTTTTTTTTTCGTTAGGTCTGGTTCACAAACAAGGAGTATGAGAAAACACGTCTATATACTATGAAAAGTTTGCTACGAAACGGGCTGACAGCTGTTATTTTAAAAAAAATGGGGGTGTCTCATCCTATGTGCCGTCTCAACCTACGTGACAGTCCCCTACATAAATTAAAAACAAAAAAATTTCTTTAAAATAAAATAAACTTTTTAAAATTTCATTATATTTATCACTTAAAGAACAATAAATAGTCATGCTTCCTTTCAGAACCCGTCAAATATGTATATTAGGGTGTCTCGTCCTCTATGGGGAAAAAAAAAGTAGTCATCGCCACCACAAACCATGTTTTCGTAAAAATATAAGCTGGTGTAGCAGTTACAAATAAACAAATGGTTGGAAATAGTAGTACTGAAGAAGATCTTACTATCTGATCCAAAAAATTTCAAATCTTTGCCGCCTGACCAAAGAAATTGCGAATTTTAATAAAAATGTTTAACTTTTTCTTTTCTTGTTCTAGGAACATTTCTAAAATCAACGGCAAATAATACGTGACTGGGCGAGAATTTTGGCAACAAGTTTATGACTTCATTTTCAAAAATGATTTTTTTTACTCTTGACAAAATTTCAAGCAAAATTCTTTAACATACCAGAGTACTTTTTTCGGCAAGAAGGTACTCGGGTACTTTTGTGGAGTCAATAGTACTCAAAAAAGTACTATTCCACTCAAAATATCATTCCTGCTTCAAACGCAAAAAATTTAATTTTTCAACTTACTTTCGAAGTAGATACTCAAGTGGATATTCAGTGAATATAAGAGTAAAGCACTTTCATCATTATTTGGAATTTTATCTACTTCTAATTGAATATCAAAATGTTTTCAAATTTGATTGAAAGGATTTCCAGGTGAATTTAAAAATGATTTTTTAAAAATGTAGCAACGTAAAACTGAAACGATATTATTTAATTTTAAGTTGCGATTTTTCCCTGAATGTGTCAAAAGAATTTTCTTGACGAGTTCGTAAAGTTTAATACTTTAACATAGTCTAAAGGGAAGAGTTGGCTTCCTACCTTCTTCTTTGTCGTCGACCCTCGACTTTGGCCTCAAACACCTTCTTCGCTGGAGTTTTTTCATCCACACTAAGTCAATGTCGTCGTAGATCTCAAACAGCTTGAAGTTAATTCAAATGCGATAGTCGTCGCCAACTCGAAAATTTCAAATGATTTTGTGAAAAACTTCCCTTTTGAATACCTCAAGATCGGGTGCATCTGTTTGCGATGCCATCCATGCTTCACTGCCAGATATGATGAGCTTCTTATAAAGCGTGAGTTTATCGATAGAGAGAGGTATCTGGAACCAAATTGTTTACTAAGCACGTAGTAGCACCGATTCTCAATTGTCACTCTTAGCATCATCTCTAGGCTGGCACTGTTGTTGCTATATACGGCGGTGCCAAGGTATGTGAACTCCTTGATTACTTAAAATTTATAAAGGGTAATCCTTTTTCAACTGGGTTGTTTTGACAGCTATTATGTGTCAAATGGCTTGTCCATATGATGTTTGTGTTCAGTATTCTCTCTTGTCCATATGATGTTTGTGTTCAGTATTCAAAACGACTCAATCATGAATAGACTAATTTCTGAACAAAGTTTAGTAATTGTGGAAACTTAGTACCAAAATCAGTCAGGCGTTAGAAAATGTTCAGAGTTTTTCAACATTATTTTGTTCTTTATGAGCGTCCAACTGAGCTCACTATTCGTTACACCATCACCAAATTTCGAACCAATTTTACACTGTTGGACATTTACCATTCAACCAGAGTGCATAGAGCTCGTAATTTGAGAATTCTTTATTTTGAGAATATTTCTGCTGTAGCAGAGAGTGTTCGTGAAAACCGTGAACAGTCGATTCGTCACCGATCTCAAGCTTTGAGCATTCGGGAATATTGGACCCACAGAATGGACAATTTTAGAGCTAGTCGTGGGCAACATTTGAAAGAAATAATTTTTTAAAATTGATATAAAGATTTGCATAAAAACATTGATTTTTATATATTTTATTTAGACCAGGACGCCGCGCTTCCTTACTTGCAGACAGCACATACTTTTTTTACTCTTGTTCACCGTCAAACAAACTTTGGCTGATTCCTTTTCCATAGCGACATAAGCAGTAGTTACATCTCTCTTGGTTCGGCCTATAGCTGGAAACCGTTGTAGAATATGATGACATTGCGAGGTACACCTGTCTTTCGTAGGATTCTTCTATGGTTAAATTGAAGAGATCGCATGATAGCGGGTCGTCTTGTTTGCAACCTCGTTCGGTATAAAAGGTTTCCGAGAAGTTATTTCCTAACTTGACAAAACTACATGTATTGCTCAACGTCATCCTGCAGAGTCTTATCAACAGGCAATACCGAATCAGGCTATAGAACGCAGCTTTATAATCGACAAATAAATGGTGGATGTCGAGTGTAAAAACCTGTTCTCTAGTGTTGTTACGAGGACGAAAGCCACACTGATAAAGTCCAATCACTGTTTGGTATGAGGCTTCAATCGTTCACACAATACGCTTGAAAGAACTTTCTAAGGGATGTAAATAAGACTGTTTGCCCGATTCTTGGCACAGATAGTCGGATCTTCTTTAGCTTTCAGCTAGTCATAATTTACTGATGAGATGATGCATGCGAGCTTATCAATTCACCATTTAGTGGGGTACATGCGCAGAAAGTATGAAAGCGACATCGATGCAAGAGTTAAGTTGATTGAACTTAACCGAGAGTTGAGTGGAGTTGGCCTCTGCGGTCCGTTGTGATTGAAGCTTAGTGATATCTAGCTTTCGTTGCAAGCCTGGGTGTATATTCTTCGCATTGCACAATCGCATGCGGATCTTGGCTGCAACAAGATAATGGTCATAGTCAATATTCATCTTCAAAATTTTCGCACTCACAGTACGTACGAAGCGTGCCTTCCTTCGATCTCAAGCTTTGAGCATTCGGGAAAATGATCAGTTTTGGATTGCGTTTTTTGATGATCAGTTCCCAAAATTATCAGTTTGGGATTGCGGGGACAGCCAGGTGGCCTTGTAGATATCGAGATGTTTGAATCTGGTGCTACTTACTACCATTTTTCTCTCCGCGCAGAAGTCTATCAGTCTTAGACCATTGTTCGAAGTGGAACCGTGGAGACTGAACTGACTGGCAGTGGAGCCAAAGATGCCTTCTTTTCCGACCTTCACCTTGAAATAGCCAAGGACTAATTTCTAATTTCAGTGATAATACACGTTCTCTAGGCTTGCTTAGAAAGCGGCTTTACATCTTTTTCACTGAAATTAGGCGCAAATAAGGCTTATATGGAAGAATTTCACCTTGATCGAATTTTGGCCAGCCTTTCATTCACAGAAGTAAACCGGGATACTAGGTGGCGTAGTTTCCGGCTTACGATGGCACCTGTAGTAGATATCACACTCTGCTTACTTAGAGCAACCTTGTCCTTTCCATCGCATCTCCTGGATGGCTTTCTGCCAGAGGTGAGGGTTGAACTCCGTCGACCTAGATTCATCGGTACGCACACCACTCACTTAAAACACACGGCCACAACCGCCACAAATTTAAAACTATTATCTGTTAGTTGCACAAAGTATCAAATAATATTCTAGCGCATAGTTACACCTTGAAATACTTTCGACTTCCAAATAATATGAATGTAAAAACCTTTCAGAAAATATAAAAATCATAGGTATTGCTTCTTAGTTTGAATTTTAAAATATTAATTTGCATCATTATATTTATTTATTTAATAAAACTAGCCAGTTTATACTATGATTTGTATCAGTTTAATTTCATTTTCTCTAACATACTATTCGGTATCTATTTACTGCTGATGTATTAGAGTTATTTCAAACACAAAGTAGAATATCACTTCAATAGAATAAAATAAGATTTTGTCAAGACATTTCAAAAAGTAAACTTTATTTTTGGAGTTCCTATTGATGTTTTTTTTTTGTCAACGACTTTAAAATATTTTTGCTTATAATGGACAACTGTTTTGCAGCTGAACATATATTTTTCGATCACGTGAACTGCGCGTAGTTGCTTTAAAGGTTAGGTAAGTGAGGTTAAGAGGGATTCTAAAGGAATTTTGGCTGCATCTTTTAGTGACCATAACGTTGGTTACCCGTAGTATTTAAGTTTTGGTCTAAGTAAGGCACGGCATGTGTAGAGAATGTGCTCTAGGGTTTCTTGGACACCTGGTTTCTTGCACTTTCTTCAGTTGTCATCCATGATTATGCCCTGCCTTTTAGCACGGGCCGCCACCATGCAGTGACCTGTGAGGATTCACACCAGTGTCCTGCTGTCCCTGCGGGTGCGTGCCAGGATAAACGACATTCGTTTTCCGCATGCTACATTGCACATGGTTTTCGAGATCTTGCATATTGTTCTATCTTTCCATCTACGACTCACTGCTTGTTTGGCTCCAGTTTGGAGGCTTTTGTATAATTTCTGTAGTGGACTAGCTGCATGTTCTGTAAACTCTGATCCCAGCCTGGCATCTTCCTTTGCTAGTCCGGCTGCTATATCGTTTCCTTCAATGTCCTTGTGGCTTGGAACTCAAAAGATGCACACTCTCTTTGAAGTGTTCAATGCATCTAGTGCATCATTTCTGGACTTGACGGTATCGAAATGGATTTGATTGCCGCTTGGCTGTCAACAAAGATGTTAATTAAAGAGTGATGCGTGTTTGTACTAAGAGCTATCTCTGCGGCCTTCCTGATGGCAAAAACCTCCGCCTGGAAGACACTGCAGTGGTCCGGAAGTTTGTATGCTTAACTTGTATGCTTACTTGTATGATCTGCGCAAAACACTGGCGCACCCACTCCCGTTCTGATTTTGGAGCCATCTCTGAATATGTTGATCGTCCGCTGGACCTGTTTGATACCTTTGCACCAGTCGGTTGATCCTAGAAGTGTAGGTTTTTTGGGTTCGAGAGTTGTGCTTAGGATCATGTAATCTGTGCTACTGATTGCATCCTTGCCAATTCTATAGTGTCTAAAATTTTGTTTGCAGAAGTGGCCAGCTACCTTTAGCCGCTGTGCCATTTAACTGTTAGTTTTGCATATACATATGTCTAGAGGGTCAAGACATAGAATGGTTTCTAAAGCTTGTCGCAGAGTTTTTCCAAGTATTTGAGATATGTTGATTTATTCACCGCCGGCCACCACACAATGATTACGTAGAGTAAAATAGAACGAAGAACTATTGTGTAGATATAGTGCATTGGTAGCTTTTCTAACCTTCTCGTCCACATTGAGTCTCCACGTCAGTTTATTGTCGAGTAAAACTCCTAGATATTTCGTGTGATTTTTTTGGATGAGCCGAGTGTTGTTTATTCTTGGTGGAATCCATGGTGGTATCCTCTACTTATTCGTAAACAATAACAGATCTTTTTCTGCGTTTATGCTCAGGCCGACTGAGTTTGCCCATCTAAGTTCCTCTTTTAGTGTGTGCTCCATTAAAGAGCTTAATGTCAAAATGCATTGTCCCACTATAATTATATTTATGTCGTCCACATAAGCTGTTATCTTCGGGGCTCTGCCTACAAAGTTTTTGAGTAGTTCGTTGACAACTAGATTCCTTAGTAGGGGTGAAAGGACTCCTTCTTGGGGTATTCCCCTAATCACTTCTATTACCATGGTTGTATAGCCCCGGCTTGGACCTTTCTACAGTTAAGCAGGTTGTCTAGTGGGTTATCTGGTGTTGTATCGATCGCGCGTAATCCGTTAAAGATAGCAGTAGTTGATACATTGTTGAATGCACCTGAGATGTCTAGGAAAGCCCGTAGTGCGAATTCTTTGTGGTGCAGCGCTTTCTCTACATGAACTACTAGGTTGTGTTGTGGTGCCTCGACCGATTTTTCTTTCGTATATTCGTGCTGGTTTGCTGCAAGCAGCGGCTGGTTTGTACCGTTTTTTATATGGAGTTCTACCAGCTTCTCAAGTGTTTTGAGTAGAAACTCCTTTGGATACAGGTACTACAACCTGATTTTTTTTATTAAGGCCACCCGAGCTGTTGTCCAGGCTACTGGTGCGTAGTTAAGTTGAGATAATCCTTTATATATTATCTCAAGTAATGGAGTGACTTTTAAAGTGGTCGCTTTTAACATAGCTGGGAATATGCCGTCAGGTTAAGCTAGAGGCCTATATAGCCAGAGCTCCTATAAATTAAATCTTTGCTTTGTAATTTATTATCTACCAAATAAATTTTAATAATAATAGTATGCCGTCAGGTCCTGGGAATTAAGATCCTGAGAAAGAATTTATAAAAAAACAAATTGGCCATTTCAGCCCTTGAAAGGACTTTGACCGAGCTTCTTATGAGAAAGAATTTATAGCCCACTAGATTTTGTCTGGCGTTATTAAGTTCTGCGGAGTCTGTGACGGGGTTTTCCAGTCTCTCTCTGTGACGATAGTGTTTGAGACTTCAGTACAGCTTTGAAAATGTGTTTTTAAAAGCACATCTACAGATTCCTGACTGCCTTCCGTCCATTCGCCATTGTCTTTCCGTGCGGGAATCCGAATGGAGGGCTGTTTTGAAAGCAGCTCAATAAACATCTGATCAGATTTTTTTGTTATTGTTTTTTCGTCAAAATGTCAAATTTAACACTATTTTATTAGGCTTCAAGCAGATGATACCATTATAGTGAACATTTTTACGAAGAACACCACATTCGCTAGATTGTAATTAATTTGTTGCTTTAACGGTTTTTTAACTTTTTTCAGTTGCCTGCGTTGGCATGTTTGATGTTCATGTTTTGAAAACTATCATCAAAGGCTTGCATCGAAAACAACGTTTAACGCTGCGTCACTGTCAGTCCATTTTAAATAAACATGGAAAACCAATAAATTTAAAATTGATTTTACAACCTCTATACATATATATATAAAGTTATTTTGTGATAACCGTTAACTCTGTTAGTGTGTTGGAGTGTGCATGAAATTCATTTATGATGCAATAAATTAATATTAAATATTGGCGTAAATTTTCTCAGTAAAACATTGTAATCGAATAATTTTGCATCAGGCACACCTTCATTCAACAAAAAAAGTTTATTCATATGAACTGCAGTAGTGGCTTGAGTCAATTTAAATCACGGTAGGAGATTAAATAAAAAAAAAGAAGGTTCACCGCAGCTCTTGGAGTAGGGGACATAAATGGCAATGCGTTAATTGATTTAAAACGTATTTCTGATATTTTGAATATGAGCAATAAGCAAGGCTTGAACAAGAATTTTCCTTTTCGTTATAGCTTAAAACGCTTAAGTTGTTTTTTCAACGCTTTTTTCTTTCTTGTGCGGCTTTATTTTTTATTTTATTGTTATCGATTCTCGGGAACGCTAAAGTATAATTTTTAAATTGCATTATTACACTCAGGGAAAAATAGCAACTTAAAATTAAATAATATCGTCTCAATTTTACGTTATTCCACTGTCAAAAAATCGTCTTTAAATTAACATTGAAAATCTTCAAATCAAATATGAAAACATTTTGATATTCAACTAGAAGTAGAAAAAATTAAAAATAATGATGAGGCACTTTACCCTTATATGCAATGAAGTGTATCCTCTTGGAAAGTAAGTTGAAAATAACGTTGTTTAGATTTGAAGTTGTAAAAAGTGAAAACGAAGAAAAATATATTTGTCTTAAAGTGGACGACACTTCAGTTTGAAGCTTCATACTTTCGTGTATCAAAATAAATTATGAAAATAATTTTAATTTTCTGAAAGCAATTGCGAAAGCTGAAAAATAAATCCTCTTGGAAAATAAAATGTTCGTTTGTGAAAATAAAATCAGTGAGTGCAAAGTAAGAAGACAATAAAGAAGAAAGCGATAACATTGGACTCAGGGCAGAATTCAAAGAGAAGTTATGTGTAAGAGATATTTTCAATTTTTATAATATTTATTTTAGGTATACATATATTGTTGGAACTTGACATCATATAATTTACATACTTATACAATACTTAATAAAATTAATGTATTCTGGGTTCGCTAAATAATTAATTAATTTAAGTATTTTATCAAATGTTTTCATATATTTCAATAAAAGAAAATTTCTGAAAAAATAACATTTTTACTTATTTGTATGTTAATATTGTATGTAAACATGTTGAAGATTTGATTCAAAGTGGTTATCACTTTGATTTATTAATGTAACAATGTGGAATCAAAGTATTAAATAATTTATTTCAAAGCTAAAGCGTATTTAAAATAAAGACGAAGTATTTCAATTAAATAGGATTCCACTTTGAATTAAATCTAAGTCCACGTTAAATTAAAGTGAAATACTTTTCATTTCAAAGTGTGTTATACCTTAGTTTAAAGTGGAAACAACATCAAACTGGATATGTTTTTTATCGAAGTGGAAACACTTTGAATTGAATAATTTCGTGTTTGGTGCCAAATTGTTCCGAAAAATATTTGAATCGAAGTGGTTTTCTTTGATTTTACGTTGTTTTTTAGCTCAGTGTACACAAATGAGCTGTACTCATAATGTGTTGACCTTCAAAACTACCTTCCACCAACAGTATTGAATAGAATCAGCAATAGTGAAATTCGAAAAATGCAAATCAATGCAACTTATTGCAGATTATTTCATTTTCACGACCACCTGCAATAAAAAAGAGCAATTCAAACAACAATTTGTATTATATTGCACTGAAAAAAAAGCTCTATTGAAAATATGTCATTAATTCACTTGCGCACTTTTCGCTTCTGATTTAATATTTTCTCTTAATACTAATACTGCTTTAATACTAATTATACTAATAGTAAGCAATAGCTTAGCCTTGAAATAACCGGTTTATTCTCATATTAACAAAACTTTAAGCTAATGCTGCTTTTGCTTAAGAAAATGGTACCCTTGCTTTACTTGCAAATGTTCTATAATTTCGTTCCTGTAAATCAAATATATGTTCTTTGTAAACGATAAAGCTTCCAAAAATTGAAATAGTTACATTCCTCTCGCACATTATAAAATGTATTCTTACTTAAATTAAGAAACAGAGTTATTTTCACTTTTGAATGCAGTGAATGACAAATTAAAACTAACTTCAGCAAATGCAAGCTACGGGTAGAGTAAGCAATTCCTTACATTATTCATACACTTCTAAGTAATGTCTTTAAAAAAATAAGGAAAAGATTTAAAAGATAATTAAATTTACCTTTTCTAAGGAAATTAGGAATTGCTTAAAGAAAACGGAGTTGCTTAATTTTCATCCATACCACACTTAAGTAATTCCTTAAAAATTCCAAGGAAAAGCAATTGATTACGTTTTATTCATTAGGAATAAAACGAATGAATTGAAGTTCTTAACTGCATGTCAGCGCTTATCTCGTACTTATCTCGTTTTGATAAAAGTGGCGTTACAGCACCGAAAAAAAACAGATCATGATAAGTTAAACCTTTGCTGTTCAATTTAATCTTATCAAAAATATCATTCTTATTGGTATCATTGCTAATAAAAAAATTCAAATTGATCTGACAACATATCTTTATCAAAAATTATCTGAAAAATTTAAGATATGATATGAAAAAAATGTTACTACATATAAACTGACACTAATACACCGAGAAAAAAATGAACTGCATTTTCTATTAAATTTATTGTAATTTACTTTTCAAAGCTATTTGAAAGGAATTTGCTTAACTTTAAAAGAAAATTTAAAGTAATATTCTCTTAACTTTCTTTTTGATGCTACAAAACGAAATCGTTGCTTGCCGTGGATGTACGAATGAGCAATAACACATAATGCTCTTGGTTGTGAGCATGATTAAATAAGACATATCTTATAAGATATATACAATATCTCACAATAGCTCAATGGAAGCGTGCTAGACTGTCACGTGGAAGACATGGGTTCGAATCTTGGCTATGTAAGTACCAAAAATTTTAATTTAATTGCTGGAATTCTAATTCTGTTTCATTGACTGCTTCGTCAAACATAACCGTCAAAATAAGTCTTACTTTGAAAAAAAAAATATTTGGTGTTCTTGTTGGGGATTGAACCCAGGTCAATCGAGTTCCTAGAATCGAACGCCAGCACACTCGGCTTAACTTGAACTTAATCAATGATAAAAGTTCGATTTTTTTTTTCATTTCAAGCCAGAATATTTTTAAGTTGATGACAACTGAATATTTAAGGAATTTATTTTTTTTCATTTAAAAAATAAAAGACAAGTCATTAGTATTAATGCAGCTTTCTTTATAAATAAAACTCAACACATTTTCTTTTAATTAAAAATACATTTTTGACGGCTGGACATTGTGCACATTTACTTTATGTTTGAAAGTTTTTTCTTTTAATTTTAATGTAATTTTGCCTCAGTGTGTAGAAATTCGAAAATCCGACAACCGAAAATATTAAATTGATCTTGGGAAGATAAATTTAATCAGTACAATGATAACACTGTGCTTGAATCGGACAATTTTTTTTTTAATGATTCTAATGGTGCTAAGCGTTTTTTTATTAGGTTAGCTCTTGTCTTCGAGAATTTTGAAAATCAAAATTTTAGACCCACGAAGAAAAAATTTGTAATTCTTGACCATTTATTTAATTCCTCTGTGAGTTGTAACGAAAAATTACATCCATGTACTTAACCAAAATACTCTTTGTAATACACACCATCAGACTAAATCAAATAAGTGTCTATTTCAACCCAAACATCCTATTTAGAAGTTTGTTTTTGTACCCAAAAATCAAGGAGTAATAACATAAAAATGTTCGAACCTGTTAAAACATTGGCCATATTTAGTTTTTCTCAGTTAAAAATTATATTTCTCTCTCGCAGAATGGTTTCATGCCTGGTTGTTCGACTGTCTCGAACCTGGTAATTTTTTCTGAATATTGCACATCATCGTTTCGAGAGGGATGTTAAGGTGATGTTATTTACACAGACTTTTTGAAATCATTCGACAAAGTCAATCATTATCTGTTAATAAAGAAATTAGAAAATATGGGGTTTCATTCTGGTTTTCTTAGGTGGTTGAGGTCGTATCTATTCAATAGACAGTGTGTTGTAACTTTTGATAGTGTAAAATCATTTCTATTTGTGGCTACCTCTAAAGTTCCGCAAGGGAATATCCATGGACCGCTGCTGTTTATTCTCTTTATTAATGATGTAAAATCTCTTTTTTCTCACAGTAATTTTTTGTTGTATGCTGATGATCTTAATCAGTACTGTTTATAATATTGCACCATAGTGTGGGGATCAGCCTATTAAGCAATTTCTGGAAAAATTCCTGTATGGAAGTTTGCTACACATAATTATGACGTTTCAGCTCTTTGATATGACAGAAACATTCAAGATCATCAACTAATTAAAGCAAGTCCTTGAAAGTTTTTTTTTTGTTTTAATTTTTTTGCGTGATAATCACTCTTAAAGGGGGACATGACATTGGCCGTGTTTTTAAATCGACTTTTTTTATAACTTTTTTTTTTAGTAAATACTCCTTAAATTCTAAGAGAAAAAAATTCATGGAATAATTTTTACGGGTTCAAAAGTTACAGCCGGATTCGTGAGAGCTCATTTTTAATTTTAAACTTTTTTTTTTTTCTTTGTTCACAAACTTCGAACGCGTTTATCTCGAAACCATGTTTTTCGTACTGGTTGCGACACTAGCGGGTTAATTTTTTGACGAAAAAAAAATACGATAACCAATTTTGTTAAGATTTAAAAAGTCATTTTTCCAGATCGGACAATTTTTGCGACTCCCAGCGCTGCAACCACGAGGCCCCGTCTTTTCTCTGCCACCAGTTTGGAGCTCTATACAACCATGTTGGAGTGAAAAATATATTTATTTTCTTGTAATTTGTTCAATTCTCTACAATAAAAAAAAATGTTGGAAAAAATGTTTGTTTTTGACTGAGTTATGAATTTTTAAAAAAGGTCTGTTTTCTGTGCCGCGAATGTAATGTCTCCCCTTATCAACTAAATCAACTAAATTGAATAATTATTCTTTAAATTGTTTTTATTTAACTTATTAGCTTATTTTATTTTATTTAAGCTAACTTTAAAAAACGCACAGCACCATTAGGATCGGCGCACTCGAATTATGTTATCCTCCTGGGTCCCCCGTTTGATGGATTTTGCAACTAGCACAGTGTAATCAATGCTATCATATTGATCTTGGGAAGATGAAATTTATATATCTCGGTATCGTTTCAATCTTGGACAAGATCAAATTGATTTTTGATTTTTAGAATGATTTTATTGGTAATATATTGATATTGGGAAAGATGAAATTGATAATTAAAATTTAATATTTTTCGATACCAAATAAAGTAGACCGGTTTATTTTGCAAAACTGTTAAAAACTTTAACTTTCTAAAAGTTCAACCCTCAATGAACACAGAAATGCCTTCAGACCAACAAAATTTGACCCCCTGACCTTTATAAAATGACATATTTTAAGGAATATTTTGAACTTGTTTAAGTTTTTTTTTTCTTTTTTGAAAAACCGTTCTGATTATTTTTGGTGAAATTTTGATCCTGAAACTAAAAAAAAAAAAAAATTTTTCATTTTTTATCATTAAATTTTTTTCTTATTTTGCTCTACCGATATAAAACTTAATTCAATTAATGAGTTGGTTGAAATTTTAGAATTTATTAATAGAACTACAACTAACTTTTTAAATAATGTCTGCCTTAGGGACTTGTCAGCTAGCCAAAGTTAATGTAATGAGATGTAAAAAATTGCTTTTCCATTAAAATATTATGAAAGAACTAATAATTATGCTTCTTTGAAACGTTTTAAATAAATACATGTATTCAGAAACTTTTTCAATTTATCTAACCTTCCACTCTTACAAAAACCACTCATACCACTCATACCACAGGCTTACAAAAAAGTATATATGTACTCTATATCAAAACAAAGATGTATTTGAAAAATGGACACGCCCATCCAGCGCCAGATTAAAACATGGCGGGACCTGGGGCTAAAATTGTCACGGGGCCTACTCAAGGTCAGAGCATTTAGCTCGGAACTTTTAATAATCAAAATATTATTATTTACGCATTTACATATCGGTAATTCCATTTCATTTCGATAAATTTTAAGCAAAATCTGATCTTAGTGCTTCCGATTTGTTTGAAACTTTGTAGGTTGTTCATTCACATTAAAAAACATATTCTGAGTTTTTTATTATTGCGAAATTTTTTTTTGGAAAGTTATACACCGTCAAAAACATTAAAAAATAACAAAAAAATTAAGGAGATGCAAGTATTTCAACAACTCTATCTCTCTAACTGTAATTCGTACAGAAAATAAACTCAATTATAGTTTCAGTACCTTCAATGGATCTCATTGGTGGTGTCATTTGTTTAAAGTTAACTTATGGAAAAAAAGTTTTTTTCTTATCCCGAAATTTATCATCATTTTTTTCACAGTCGACGCAATGACTATTTCACCTTTTTCAGTTTATTTGAAACGATAATTTACTTCAAATCAAAGAGTTACTGCATTTAAAAAATGATGAACAATAAATTTTTTGTATAAAAATATAATTTTCAGTATCCATAAATAAGAAAACTAAAGTAGGCATTTTTTAAAAAAAGTCATTAAAAATAGCAATCGTTGGAGATCCAACTTAAAAATTTGCGTAAACCTTCAGAATGAATGTCTAAATACGATATTATATCAAAATGGTGAAAAAATTTTTGCGCCGTCTGTAAAAAATATGATGGTAAATTCCGGTACAAAAAAAACTTTTTTCCATAAAAGAAATATAAAAGAATTACGCCACTAGAAAGATCCATTCAAGATACTTAAACTATAACCGAGTTTCTTGTCTGTGCGACTTTAAATACATACTATTTAGTTTTTTTTTATCATTTTTAATATTTCTGAGAGTGTAAAAAATAAACTTGCAAAAAAAAAGTACGCAGTTATTATGTTTTTCAGATGAATTTTCCACTAACAAATTTTTTAAAGTTTCAAAAATAGTGATGTCAGATATGTGTGGTTTTTGACAGGGAATCACCGATATGTCTTAAGTCAAACAATAACTCTTGAATTTTTTTCTATAAATTTTTTTCTCGATTTAACTGTGGCAAAACGTTCTATCAACTCGTCAAAGTTAATCGTTTGCAACAAATTATTTTCAATCCAAAGTTAACGTTCATGTAACAAAGAAGATCGGTGAACATTTTTTATTTTTTTATATACAAAAAAATGACCTTTCAGCTACAAGCAATCGGAAGGCTTTATTTGGAAAAATATCGATCATGCCTGAGACCATATTATTTCTGTTTTTAACAGTTTGATATCTATAAAAAAAATAAAACATCTCTCAGAGAGATGCTTCAGGTGGAAGTTTCATAAGAAGAATTAAGTGATTTAATTCACAGAGTAATTCCATTTGAATATCATTTGGTTATACTTCCATTCCAAATATCCATTAATTTGCACAATAATCCAAATAGTTTTTTATGTTTTCAATTCTTTTTCTCCACTAAAGCAAAAACTTTCGATTTTGAATCCATCAGGACCAATCAAATTGATTGTTTCGGGTTCTTTTTTGCTGTTTGTTCTATTTATTTGTCTCTAATAATCTTGTCAAATAAATCTACTCACGTACTTAGCACTATTCTCAAACCCTGAAAATTCAATTCGCAAATCTGTAACAAATTCGATAAGTGAAGAAAGCAGCTATCAAATCAGCATCTACTTTTTTCAAATATTAGTTTGGTTGCAATGAAACGTGCACGTATTGATGCGTTTTAACTTCCACTAAAAATATTGCGATCATTATCAGATGAATTCTGGCCCTATACTTATTTGAAATTTTAAGCATAACTATGATTTCCTACAAATGTACTTTTTTTAAAACTTTAAGGCCCGTTAACTGATATCCGAAGTTTAAATTCCTTAACCTCAGAGTTTCTTTTCTTAAACAGAGTTTCAATTTTTAACAAAATTAAAAGTTTTTCTTAACTTATCTCATTTTTCTCGGCAGTTTACTTAAATTCTGTTTAAAAATCTAAACTGAGATTAAAAAACATATTTGAACGGCACTGTAGTAAAAATTTTACAACGTTGATGTAAAACATCAAAATATTTCAAAAATTTTTGATAAAATAATGTTAATTGTCAGTTTCATTGGAATATTTTTATTTCAAAACTTAAAAAAACTTAACTCATTTCGACGATAATTTTCACTTCCAACAATAGAATTTTACCCTATCATTGAAAACGCGCGACCAAACTGCTTTATCGGTACTCTCAATTCTCTGAGGCCTGTCAATAAAACTTCAAAAAAATTTTTATTTATTAAAATTGTAGTGAAGAAATTTTGAATAAATCAAGAAACAAGAAATTTTAACATCCAGCACATAAAATATATATGCATATTCTACAGAAAGGCTTTTATGAAGCACGCATTGGTTTCTGATCCTGCAAGCGTTGCAAGGCTTATTGTTGTCGGAGACGACTGTGGGTACTCCACTACAGCGGCTGTTTTTAATTGTGCTACGACTCCATGAATCCAAGAAACAATAAACGCTCCTGGATTTTTTGGCGATAGCTCTTAATGTTGCGATTTGGGGTCATCGTTGCTGTATAAATAAATATTCGCAAACTAGCAAGATACATACATACACATGTATGGTATGACTAACTATAGAAATCATTCAGCTTGGCAATAATATTGGATGGCAAATGTTACCAAATAGTAAGGTAGTGTTAGGGAAGCTATAGCCATCGCTTGTATCTTTGAAAAATTAGGTCTCATGGACAATGAGTCTGTGTTCATTTATGATACTTTTAATACGTTGTTATGTTAGAGAGAAAAACTAGAACATCCCCTCTGGTATTGCAGAATAAGGAGGAGAGTTGGAGTTTGTAGGTTCATAAAACTTAACATTGTATACAATTATTTATTAAATTGGTATACCCTATTTTTTTCTGAAAACTACAAGACTTACCTTCTGGGGTCCTGACCATATTTACTTTTTTCTTAACAATACGAAGTTATCCCTTTAGAATAACTTCGAGTAATGCGTTTTACCATCATTTGCAATAAAATATATCTGGTTTTTATATATATGCTTATTTAATATAGTATTTGATCTATGACCTATGATAATTGAAGAGAAATCGATCATAAAGTTCTACTTCCTCAATATTTGTGTACAAGGTGAAATGAATCCGCTTCAAAATTTTTGTCGACAAAAAATTTGTATTTTTGTTCGACGACGTTCGTTCAATAATAGAGTGATATATCACTATCGATAAAACAGTTCGTTCGACGTCGAAACTTAAATTTTCAAAAATAGAAAGTATTTGTTTCGACGCTGTTTTGAGAGCGAGCGCGGGTTCAATGATAAGGGTAAATATATATATCGCACACTAAATACAAAACAGTCACAACTCAAAATTTTTTATACCGAAGTTTTGTTATAAATCAATTTATAAAACACATATCTGACTATATTTTTGGTTATTTTCTTCATTAACTGGAAGAATGAAGTTTTTGTGTTAAATGAAAATTGTTTTTCTTCTGCAGTTTCAACCAAAGAGTTTTATTTTTCGCTTTTCCTGATAAGTCATGTTTTTTGAGTTGTGCTGTTTTGTATTTAGTGTGCGATATGTTTATTTTTTGTTTATTGTTTTGAATTTTTTGAAGTATGATTTTTTTATACATGAATATTTTCAATGTTCCCAGAGAATTTTTGACAAAATCTAAGTTTAAATTTTTTAAACCTAGAATTTCTGTGTTTAAATTTTAACTTGCCTCATCGAGTTTAACTTCGATTTTTTTATCGGCTTTGTTTAAGCTGCTTAAAATTGAGATCAGTTAACGGGCCTAAGATTTACTAAATATCCATGAACACGCCCACTTCCCATAGCGAAATCACAATAAAGGCATTAACTTAAGGTGGTATATGTAAATTTTTCATCATCATTTAAATGCATATAAAATATTGGCTTCATTCGGCCACGGACACGCCTATTTTCAATATTTTTTTTTAAGTAGGCTTAGGGTATTTCATAGTTGGCCAAGACCGACTTTAAACTTTCTTTATTTGTTGTTTTTATAGCTCATTGAAGACCTCATCGGTATTAATGGTAAAGTTCTTGTACTTTGCAAGGGCAGCCAGTCCGTTAAACCGATTCTACAATTTGAATAAATAATAACACACGGCAACACTGATTCTGCGGCATAGGATTTGGTAGTCAATTTGAGTATATACAAGAGTGGGTCGAAAAAAATGTTTGAAAAAACCAATCTCTATTTTAAAGTTGACCTCGAGAAGATTCCAAAAACAAAAACAAATTTTTTTTGGACCACCGGAAAAACAGTCAAAATGGCATTTTTTGCATAACTTAAGCATAACATGTTAGGTCTTAAGAAAGATCTTCACGTGAAATTCAACTCAAATCTCCATACAAAAAATGACAGCTGTGAAGCAAGCGTGAATATTTTACAACTTTTTCATCAAAGCTGTACTATGCTTCGCTGCGAAAAATCTAGTCCATTTAATTTATCGTGAAAAGTGACAGTTGTCATTAAATTAAGAAAAAAGTGCAAGCAAAAGAAGAAAGTTTATTGAAATTATATTTTTTGTACTATTTCTAAAGCTTTGCAATTAATAATTGCAGTTCTTGGAAATTGTTAAAACGGATGAATCTTTCCGCGGTGTTGGCGGTTGCAAGACTTTGCAGCTTGCAGGCTGCCATAAACCAATGTCTTGTCCCACTCTACAACAAAGCACATCATTTATTTACATACTCGTGTGAATATTTATTTTGTATTTATATAATCATAAATACTTAAAATTAGAGAACGTAAATGATTTTCTGCTTTCCCTTAATAAATTCTAGCTGTTTATTTACTTCTTGTTGAAATTTGTAAGCTAACTATCAGCTGTTCGTTCTCAACAAAACTTCTGTCAAAATTTTCACGCAACAAATAAATGGATGTTGCCAGCGAAATTTCACGCGAACGAGCATAGTACTAGGCTTTAAGAAGTTATATGCCCTTGAAAAGGGCTTAATGAGTACTACATTGCCTTAGGTCAATTTCTTGCTGTGCAAATTGATAAGTGGAGACAGTGAGGTGCGAAGTTTGAGGGAATTACCATCTGAACACCATTAAAAACTCAACTCATGTCCTTTGCATAGTCATAACCTTGACCAACAAAAAACTTAAAACCAACTTAACTAAAAAAAAGCTTAAGTTTAAGCTTTAAGCCAACTAAACTAAAAAAACTAAGCGATTGGTTAAGGGGTATATTTTTCCTTTATTGCCTCCGCTAGCTACACCACTGTTTCACATTGATTAAAAAACTTATTAGACTTGGGGTTTGATGATTTGATTTAGGTTCTTAACGATACTGTCTTCAACCCAATCGTAATGAAATTAGCGAACATTTGAATTAATGAAAATTGATAGTGTTGACACAATCATAAAATCAACGTCCTTATATATTAAATGGAAATATTTATCACAAACACTTGATAACTTTTTAATAATAAAATGTGAACAGAAAAATGTATACCAAGCAAACATGTGAAAGTGTAATAGTGCAAGTGTACTAATCCATTAAAAAGTTAATTTGTCAACAGAATGAAAAACGGTTTGAAGATGTTCTTCCAAATTTAATTAAAGAAGAAATATTCAACATCAGTTGTAATCCCAAAAATAAAAGTAAGGCAACTAAAAGAAAAAAACAACAAAATAATCTGTTGTTTCCAACAGATCTACAAAAATATAATTGCAACACAATATTTCTGTGACTAAAAATGTTGAACACATCCTCCTGCTTCACCATTCAACATGGTGACAAATTAAAAGTTGAGGTTCATTAAATGTTAGAAAAAGTGTTTAAGTGGTTCGCGCTCATCTCCAAAAAAGGTAGTTTAGAAGGTTACCGCCAAATTAAGAAAACGCAAGACACCGTAAAAAGGTGAAAATTAGCACCAAGTTAACTTCATGCCATGAAGGCAAAGCAAAAAGTCTGATTATGAAAAATAGAAGTAAGAGGTGGAGCTGAGAGGAATGGTGAAAAGCTTATGGAACAGAGTTAAACGGTTACGCTTATAACACAGACAGCATGAATCTGCGTGTAAAGTAAGATATAATGAAAAGTTTTAATTAAAAAATTTGTTGCGTCATCATACTGCAATTCCAAGAAAATAACAAATAGCATGAAAACAAGCCAAGCAATCCAACCGAAAGCCAAAACAAAGCCATATTGGCTTTAATTGCTTAGAATAAGGCTGGCGAAACGTGCGGGTTGCAGAAGGTTAAATAAATAATGCAAACAAATTTTAAATCGCTGTGAACAGCTTCATCTTTGCGTGCTGATTACCATAATTTTATTCAAGGTCTACAACGCCGGGTATTCGGTGTTGGCATAAGCGCAACCGAAGGGGGGTTTCGGGGCTTAACCCCCCCCCCAAAAAAAATTATTGTAGTACCAAGCAAAATAGTATTCAATCAAAGTGAGTCACATGAAAAGCAATCAAATGTTTTATGAAATGAGTGAAAACCCCAAATGTATATTTCAAATCAATTCTGGTTGATGCATAATCCGCTAAATTCTCATATTTTATTCCTTCAGACTGCACATTAAGCCGGATCGATTTTTTATGGAGGAAAAAAAGTGAGCCGGACACTGACTCAAAAGTAAGTAGTACTCTCAAAAACTAGAAAATATTTTGTTTAAACACCTATAAAAAATTTATTTTTTTTTTAAATTCAAATGAATTTAAGATTATTGGAAAAGTACTGAGCTCTTCTTTCTTTTGGTGTATCGTTTGGTGTTGTTTAATCAAAACTGAGTACTATGACAAATGCGTTTTTTATAAGTGTTAAAAAATATAAATATTCGAAAATTATGAATTTTGTACACAACTAAAAACTGGTTAAAAGAAATTGATTTGCGTACCTAAATGTACCCACTAATATATATATACTAGTGTATCGACTTGTATGGGAAAAATCTGATCGGACCCCCAATTCCGGTACCAAAATTAAATAGTACATGAAAAATCGTTTCGATTGGTGTACTTTTTTTTTATTTGAACCAATTTTGGCGTCCCCCGAAATGCATTCTTGTGCATTTTTTATCAACTTTTGTACTGGAGACCCATAAATGGTTGATTTAAAAAGAAAATCAAGCTTATCAATCAATTCCTTTCATATAAAAACACAGAACTGCAAATTTTCATCCCTGTTGACAAATGCTCTAACGAGATAAAACAGTGTTTTTCAACGTGAATCTACTTGTTATTTAATATTTGATATGTTTTTATTTATTGTATGAAAGTATTTTTAAACTTTTGTTGTTTTTTTGTATTGCTTACTGCAAAAGTAGCGTATTTTTAACTATAACAGTTAACCAAATAATAACAACAATTTTTTTAGATCCTGTATAGGACTCAAAATCCCTTTTTGTTTCGAATTTCAGTCTTTTTGAACGGCCCTCCAACACAGAAAACATTATTCCTTTTCTTCGCTCTGCAGAAGCAACAGCCACTGACGCCTCTGTGAAGAGCTTAATATGCTATAACTTGCTAAAAGTTTAAAAATACTTTCATACAAAAAATAAAAACATATCAAATATTAAATAACAAGTAGATTCACGTTGAAAAAAAATGTTTTATCTCGTCAGAGCATTTGTCAACAGGGATGAAAATTTTCAGTTCTGTGTTTTTATATTAAAAGAATTGATTGATGAGCTTGATTTTCTTTTTAACTCAACCATTAATGGGTCTCCGGTACGAAAGTTGATAAAAAATGAACAAAAATGCATTTCGGGGGACGCCAAAATTGGTTCAAATAAAAAAAAGTACACCAAGATATTTCATTAATTTTTCTTGAAACTTCAATACCGATAATAGCGCTCCCCGATGTGATGCTGTCACAACAGTTGACACAGCTGAATGTGGCCAACGAATATAACAACGAACAGCTGTTTTTGACAAGGGTTCGTTTACTTGTAGCTGAGAGAATCAACATTTGTCAACAGTACCTGGTAAAATTATTCTATCATGTTAGAGACATTGGAATATTTCCATTATTATTATTTCATATATAAGAAATATTTATTTGAAAATTTATTCCAATTGAATTATCGAAAATAGAGAAATTTTTTGTTGAAGAAAGGTAGGTATTTTTTTCTGAATGTGTGGGGAGAAAAATATTGAATTTTTGCTGACCTTATTGGGACCCGAGTAAAAATGAAAATATTTTAGCTCAAGCCTTATAACCTTCGTACAACTGCCAAATAAGAAAAAAAATCAATTAAACGGCCTACAACTGGTGCTTGCAAAATATTTAAGCCGAACAGATCCTAAACAACGTTGATGCCAGTTTATTTTAAAACGACCGCTACCACTGCTGTTCACCTTCTATACGGATAGAATGTCTTGACAGTGACCGTTTTAATTAAAAAAAAAAAAAATATGGTGCTGGTCATGCCTGAAGTTTGAACAAAAAACCATTAGTGCAAAAATTTAAAGCACTTACCGCTACAACTCAGCCGCTGTAATTACGTTAAATTGTTTTTATATATAAGTTCTACATTTGATAAAACTCCCCCAAAAAAATTCCTGGTTGCGCCCCTGGATGTTGGGTTCCTCTTTTTGTTGACTAAGTCGATCAATTTTTATCAAGTTTAAGTTGTGTGAAGGTATGGAATAGCAGGGTTAAATTCCATTTACTAAAAATTAGTCGAATACTATTCTTCGGGTCTTAAGAAAAATGTTGATTTAAGTTGATGTTTACTAAACAAGTGTGTTTAACATTAAATTCAAAGAATGAATACTAGGGTGACCGCAAAAAATCGATGTCGGAATTTTGTTTGTCTAGAGGCCACAAAACGATTCCCATTTCAAGATATTGAGATAGCCGAAATTTGAGCTCGATTAAAAGATGTTAAGCCACGCTCGTCGCTCAAAGTTTAAAAAATCCAAATTTTTGGCAAAAAAGCTGACATAATAATCCATAACATCAGAACGGTAAATAAAATAACACGCTTAATATTTCAAAATAAAGCTAATGTTGTTCTTCAAAATTTATATTTTATACTCAAATAGCGTGACCTGGCACCACTAGGAGCATACTTCGAAAATTTTGTTTTAAGTGATATATATTTTTTTTTAATTTATTATTTATTTTTTGAGTTTAAAGTAGAAATATAATAAAAAAACAAATATTACCGATAAGTCTAAGACAAATTTTATTTTAAAATATAAAAATCAGGTATAAAATATGTACAAACAGACATAGAAAAGATACAGAGAGATACAAACATATTACCTACCTGAGTTGATAATTTTACATAGTTATCTAATCTGTTCTAAACGTTTTGTTAAAGTCGTTTTTGAAACATCAGGATATAATGATTGGCATTTGCTTACAACTTGCACAACATATTGCTTTTGGTCGTCATCTTTTGTCAGAAGGTTGTTAAAACCGGTTAATAATTTAATGCCACGCTCAGCCATATCATTTACTACTTAAATGTTTTGACAATTTTCAATCCTTCTTGGAAGTCATTATTTTGAGGCCAGGTGTTTGTACGTTGTCTTAGAAAATCTGTTTGGTCAAAGAATGTAAACGTTTCTTTGGTAAGTAAATTTACCAAGCCTCCATCAACTATCTCCTTAATTTTTCTTTTCTAACTTTTGGATTTAGATCCCTAGAGTGCTCTGATGTTTCATATGTGCTACTGAGCAATTCATTAGCCGTTAACAACTTTTCATCGTCTGTAATGGTGGAATCAAAAAACGATAATCCCATCAACTTTGCATTCCGCAAATGGATCGACAATTTAGTCTGGACTATTTCTGCAATGTCGTTGTCATATTCTACATTCTTTAACAGGCTATGCTAAATACCTAAATCTTGCTTTGGTGCAAGATGAGCTTTTGAAGCATTGAACCAAGCTCTACAATAAATTATAACTTGGAAAACAGAAGTGCCATGCACAGAACTTTCTTCTTCTTTACACATCTTTAATTGACGACGAAAAATTAACATTTTTGAGCTGTAAATAGCCTTTGCCATCCACCTAGTGTGATGAATGGCTCCTGGTCTAAAACCCACAACATTGCCGTCAGTGATCCAATAAATATGAGAACCAATTGCAATAGCTCCTTATAGTTATCTCTGGGGTTGATCTAAGTTAATTTTGTCTCTACTTCAGCAATTATTTCAGGAGTTAGCTGTTTTTGTATTAGATCGACACTGATACCTGTGTCGTATAATCCTTTGTCTGCCTTGACCGACAGACTGCTTGGCCACGCAGTGAGGAATCTCTTGAAAATGTCTGAATGAGGTGCAGTGCTTGATTCCATTTTTGTGTCGAATACGACTCTTACCAGAATTTTCAAGATATGGTGACGGTAAGCTAGGTATAACAAATCTCTTCCAAACATTTGCTCTAATATGACGCATGCTCATTTGAGTTTCTTCTTCGTGTTCTCCTTCTTCGAATTTTCCTTCATCATCCGCCTCTAAGAAGCAACAAAAGAAAGAGGGAAAAAAAAAATTATAAAAACTTGTCGTTTTAGTAGAATAGTAATAATACATACAGTTACTTATTTGTTTATCTATTTTTTAGAATAATAATAATAAAAAACAAAAAAAAAAGTCTAAAGTCGGTCTAGCCTACTTTTTCAAAATACAATAATAGTACTGAAAATGGGGCTATTCGTGAGCGGATAAGGACCATATTTAATATGCATTGAATATGCAAGATGCAATTTTGATGAAAAATTTAAAAAAATAAAAACAAAACAAATTGGCCATTTCAGCCCTTGAAAGGACTTTGACCGAGCTTCTTATGATCAATTGTGTTGTGTGTGTTATTAAATGTTTGCACACAATTGACCGAGAACTGGACCTACATGTTTTATGCCGACTCCGAACGGCTAAAGTTCATGTTCTCAAGAAGCTTTACATGGCATTATTTACTCTCTGAGGTTTGCCATTGTCTGCAGAGAGGTGGTGACCGATCAGAAAAATTTTTTATTGAAAAAACTTTTAGCCACGGCTGGGGATCGAACCCGGGCTCCAAGCATGCTAAGCCACACACTTAACCTGCATGCCACGGTCACCACATTGAAACCACATGATGAAAAATTTACAAACACTTATAAAACTTTCAAGTTTTATTCCTGTAGCTCACTTGTTAATGCCTTTATAGTATTTTCGCTTTATTGGGTTGTATGGGAGGTGGACGTTTTCGTGGACGGACTACGACCAATTTTTGAATGCATCTTAGTTTTGGTTTAAAATACATACACACTAAATTTTATCTTTGTAGGTTAAACATAAGCCTATTAATTGAGTTTTAAATTTTTGGGTTGTATTGGAAGTGGGCGTGTCCGTGGTTGGCTGACATCCATTTTCTGACATCAAAACCATCTTCGTTTTGTTACAAAATAAAAACGTACCAAATTTTATCTCTGTACGTTAAACATGAGCTTCTTTATTGCGTTTTCAATTTTATGGTTGTATGGGACGTGGGCGTGTCCATGGGCAAATGACGTCGATTTTTCAAAATCATCTTCGGTTTGTTATAAAAAGCATGCGTTCCAAATTTTATCTCTGTAGATTCAACATAAGCTTATTTATTTAGTTTTAAATTTTTGGGTTGTATGGGAGATGGGCGTGTCCGTGGAGGATGCCATCCATTTTTCGAAGACGTCTTTGTGTTGATATAAAATACATACATACCAAATTTTATCTCTGTACGTTAAACATGAGCTTAATTATTGAGATTTTCATTTTTGGTTGTATGGCAGGTAGGCGTGGCCGTGGGCGGATGACATCCACTTTTCGAAGACGTCTTTTTGTTGATATAAAATACATAGGTACCAAATTTTATCTCTGTACGTATAACATGAGCTTATTTATTGAGTTTTTAATTTTTGGTTGTATGGGAGGTGGGCGTGTCCGTGGGCGGATGACACCCATTCTTCGAAGAAATTTTTTTTGATTTAATATACCTACATACCCAATTTTATTGTTGTAGGTTAATTATGAGCTGAGTTATGCAGTTTTAAATTTTTGCGTTGTATGGGAGGTAGCCGTGTCCGAGAGCGGATTCCAAAAATATTCAATAGTGCAGATTCTTGGGTTCATATGATCATGTGTACCAAGTTTCAGTCAATTATCTCAACTCCTTCTTCTTATCCTGTGTTAACGGACAGCACACAGACGGACAGACGGACGGACGGACGGACAGATATGAATAGCTCGACTCACGAGGTGATCCTGATTCAGAATATATATACTTTTCTATACCGCACTCGCTTCGTTCTATGCGTTACAAATGATTGCACAAAGTTAATATACACTCACCTTTCAGGTTTAGAGTATAAAAACTTACAATATCAAAAGTTTCTTCTTGGATTTCTTGGTGTATTTTTGCAAGTTCTTTTTGCGCCATGATTTTTTTCAACTCGAGACAACTTGAGATCCACTCCAGTCATGCAACCTGGGCGGCCCTTCTGCTTCTGTCAAGAGAACTTATCATAACATATTTTTGTTAAATTCAATAAGAAGCTTTTTCTTGATTATCATATAAATTCTAAGAAATAACTTCTTCGTTTATAATATGTAAAAACTAAAAAACAACAATTGGTCATTTCAGCCCTTCAAAGGACTTTGACCGAGCTTCTTATGATCAATTGTGTTGTGTGGGTTATTAAATGTTTGCACACAATTGACCGAGAACTGGACCTACATGTTTTATGCCGACTCCAAACGGCTAAAGCTCATGTTCTCAAGAAGCTTTACATGGCATTATTTACTCTCTGAGGATCGCCATTATCTGCAGAGAGGTGGTGACCGATCAGAAAAAATTTTTTTTTACTTGGGATCGAACTCGGGCTTCGAGCATGCTAAGCCACACACTTAACCTGCATCCCTCGGTCACCACCCACTACCAGTTAATAAGTGTTACAAGTTTAATAGAAAACAAAAATTAAGTTTATTCCGTGTAAAAATATTTTAAAAATGGAACAGCTATTAAAATTGGTAAATCATACAACCCAGGGAACATAATTCGAAATAATAAGCAAACAAAAAATAAATTATTATTGTTTATTATTGATATGTCCCACATAAATTCCAATGAATATTTTGTCATTTTATCATTTACTATGTTTAGGTTGGAAGTTTCATTTTCAGCACAGGTGGTCATACGTGACTATTTCGTTCAATATTTGATATTTGGAAATTGATTAACCTTAGATGATGACCCCATTCGTTCATTGTTGAGTATTTAAACATTATTAATACGCTTTTGAGATATTTAGTGGTTATAATTTGGTATATGTAGTTTCAACATAGAACAACAAACAAACTCTTATAAAAGTGTTCTTATTTTTCCATCAAGATTCCTTCAGTGATTAAAACCAACACAAAAAGTAAGTGCTTAGGGCAGTGTTATCCACCTGATACGCACGTATCCTAAAAAATACTCGTTTGCTAGCCAATGTTCGTGTACACGATTTGGTTAACACTGCTTGAGAGTCACACACACACACACACTCGCCCTAGCACATAGATTTCTTTTGTCATTAATAACAACCTGAATTAATAATGGTAGCAAAAACATGACGTTGCTGATAAACCACCATAAACGCAACTATATCGACTGCCTTACACTTGGCTCTGCTTTCCTTGCTTCAAAGCCTTCACTACTAAAGTGAAAACATTTAATGAATTTTTTTATGTATTTCTAAAGAACAACATAATTAAAGCGTTAATTCCAATGTTTGTTCAATGGATTAAGCACTGCTTAGTCATTTTCAATTAATCTCCAACCTTGTAAAGAAAATTGTTAAGCTTAAAGTTTGCTTTGTGCGTCATAAAATATTTTTTGAATGATTTGGAATTTATGAAAAATTAAGCTTTTAAATAAGAATTCCTCTGATAACAGAGAATGACGCCAAAAAGAGCATAAGACGTTTGATAACACTGTGCTAGTTCAAAAATCTATCAAGCTATGAAACAGGCGAATAAAATAATTCAAGTACGCTGATTTCGGTGGCATTAATAGTTTGAGTTAGCTCTTTATTTCAAACTAATTGAGATTTAAAATTATGGTTTATCTTGATATACATTTTTTAACTACTATTTAACCATTTTTAAATTTAAATCTATGGTCATTTTTATCATACATCATACATTATATCTAGAAATAAATGTACATCGAACGAAAAAATCGGTCTTATCAAATGTAGAACTTATATATGAAAACAATTTTAAGCAATTAAAGCGGCTGTGATGTAGGAATGGAGAGTCGAGTAGTCAAAAAGTCGACTAGTCGATTATTCCTTCAAAATTTAGTTTTATTTGAAGTCGGTTATTGGTTTTGGTTAAAAATCTAAAATCGTTTATTTAAATCGACTATCCAAAAAATAATAAACATATTTTATTTTAAAAATATAAGTCTTAATACCAAATTTTAAAAATGCTTTGGCCGATAAGATATTTTTTTCTATTTTTAAGAACTTTAAACTCTAAACTGAGCAGCACATCAAAAAGTAATTGGTGTGAAAAGTAGTTTTAAAAAATCCTGAAATGTCACTTTCAATAGCAGAAAAAACTAACTTAGTCGCTAGCAGCTTAAAATTTAATAAAGTTAACTTTTTTCAAATCTTGTTTTGTGTTTCTTTAGATTTGCTTTACGAATTTTTCATGATGCTATGTTGCTTACATTTTTTTGATAAAACCGGTTTTCTGGCAAAAAAAAACACAGACTTCGCAAAAACTGTTCATTTATAAATTAAAAAAAGTCGAAACCAGTTATTCAATTCGACTATCCATCCCCACTGTGATGTAGCGGTTAATGCGTCCAACTTTTACACTGATGGTTCCTTGTTCAAACTTTAGGCAGGTAACAATTTTTTTTTTCAAAAACTTCATATCACAGCATAAGTTTAAAAAATGTTCAAACAATGTTCAAACAAAAAATGTTCAAAATACAGTTATGTCTATTTCGAAAACTTTTCAGGAGAGCAAAAAACTGATTTATTCTCTGCACTTCCAAATTTATGGCAATGTCATAATTTCGTATTTTTTGCTATAAAATTCTAGAGGTAAATATTAAAAAACAAAAACTTAAACTTCTTACTCCAGCACGAAGCGAGGATGCATTCTTCCATTTTAAGACACATAACCAATTTTTTATGGACATTTTGTTTTTACTTTGATCAAATTTTTCGAGCACATACCTGATATTTCAAATTTTTCATTAAAAATTTTAAAAACTCTGCAAGGAATTTATTGTAAAATTAATAAGAAAATGTCTCCAATGTGTAGACCAAAAGAGATAAAAAAAGCCGTTCAACGCACAGATGGACATTGAGTAGGGCTTTTCAAAAATGCAATAAAAAAAAATCATAAAAACTCACATACCTGATTTT
This sequence comes from Tetanocera ferruginea, assembly GCA_958299015.1. NCBI lineage: Eukaryota > Metazoa > Arthropoda > Insecta > Diptera > Sciomyzidae > Tetanocera > Tetanocera ferruginea. Next base: position 71,039,296 of record OY282643.1, on the reverse strand, counting down.
TTTTTAGGCGTAACGACGATATGTTTACTTATTTTGTTTTCTTAAAAAATTGTGATTTCGGGTGACTTACTACAACGTCGTTTATTTGGTGAATGGGTCTTAGAAAAGTTGGATGAAGATCGACTTTTTTACCCAAAAATTGTCTTCAGTGACGAAGCTCATTTTTAGCTCAATGGGTACGTTAACAATTGCCGAATTTGGTCTGAAGAGCAGATAGAAGCAGTTTAGCAGCTTCCAATTCAATAATATGGTACCGCATGCCCCATGACACGCGTTATAATGGACGTAACTAACATGATAGACGGATGCATGAAATGATATTTTAAAAGTAAATGACAGGCATTGATGTATAGCCCTAAATAAATATTTTACTCACTTTTTTTTTCTATTTTTATAAACCAAATGCTAAAAAAATCATACCTTATATAAACTGAAATATTTCAGTTAAAATGGAATAACGAAATCTTCCCGAATCTTTAATCTCCCCGTGTAGTAAAATAAAATTCTTTAGCTCATGCCGTCACTGTTCGTGCAACGGCCGAACAAGAAAAAAAGCAGTCGTTTTTACGCTGTTCAGCCTCTGTTCAGCCTCAAAATTTTTTGCAAGCGCCTATTTTACGACTGGTTTCTTACAGCTTGAGTTGAAAATAAGTACGATTGGCTTCCGAAACTGGTGGAAAATATTTTATAATTCACAAGCAGGCCACAGTGGTCCGAGGCTTTGCATTTCTCTTTATCAATAATACCCTTATTATTGTCTTAAAAAAATTGCAATAGTAAAAAACGTTCAAATACTTGCATATTATTTGTTTTTGGAAGCAAATTATAATTAATAGTAAAATGATAATAAAGTTAAAATATATTAATTTCATTAATTGAATACTTGAGTACAAACAAGGTTTTTGGATTTATTGGCATTACCAGGAATAAGAAAAGTCTGATTTTCTGCTGTACCTACTCGTTTTGAACAATCTACTTCTACGTTTTTCAAAGCTTTTTTATTAATATTTATTATGCTCCACGCGTAAAGCGTAGCGGGAAAATGAATTTTGTCACGACATTTGTTTCACCTCCATGAGTCTATTAACCCATGCCCGTCTGTATGTCTGTCGACACGATTACAGACATTATTTTGCTTATCTATCGTCATAAAATGTGATATTTAAGCTTTTTTCTAAAAAATTAAAAACAAGACATAACAACTGCAAATTTGAGCATCCAGTTTCCTGTGAGCACGTGTTTTGAAAAAAATTAAGTGAAAATACGAACCTCAACTACACGTGTATTTTATTCACAAGCTACACGTGAGGTTCGTATTCACGTGATTCACGTGAATTGTATTCACGTACTTTAGGCATGAGCCGAACTTTTCATAGTTTTTTGAACTCTAGGTATAAAGTGGTTATTTTTGGCCTATCCCGTTTTTTAATTTTTTTTTTTTTATTAAATATTTTTGGTGCAATGTTTTGATTTCGTGTCTCTCTATCTCTGCGTCTAGATAATATCAGCCCCCTTAGAAAACCGTAAAAAGTGGTTATTTTTGCCGTTTCTATTTTGTATATCTCGCTCCGTTTTCGAGACATACATTTTTCTGGTTTTTTTAAGTAATTTTGGTGCAATATTTTGGTTAGTGCTACCCCTCTACCTACGCGGCTCGATAATATCATCTCCCTTCGAAACACGTAGAAAGTGGTTATTTTTGGCGCATCTCGCTCCGTTTTGGAGATATCCCGCTTTTTGTTTTTTTAATACATTTGATTTATTTTTGGCCCATCTCGTTCTCAGAAACTCTAAAAAAACTATTAAAAGTTTTCTCTGCTTAAAGTATGTGAATACTATTCACGGGAATACGAAAACCACGAGTAGCCCGTGAATAAAATGCACGTGTAGTTAAGGTTCGTGTTTCAAATCACGAACTACTCGGAGTTCGAACTTTCGTGAACACGTGTGTGATCTGAAGCTCTACTGCAAATCTCTTTAAAGTCCTAATGAAATAATTTTCATGACTTGAGATTTGTCATAATGCTTTAATTTGAAACATATACCCTGAAGTTGAAATTCAATAAAATTTTGTGAACACATAGAAAGTGACGTCATCAATATATCAAACCTTCAAAATTTATACAAAAAATTAATAAAAATAATTCAACACATAAATAAAAATAGTGTTGAATTGAAAGTTCATACATTAGTCTTGATTTCTTCATAAATCAAACGTACTCTGAGTTTGAAATATGAAAAAATTGGAAAAAATACGCCTATCCCTCCATACAAAGTGACGTCATCAAATTAATATAACCTAAATAAATTTGAATAAACTTCAACCGGAGTATTTTGACTTCAGCGGGCAAGTCGAAGATAATTTTTTAATAATTTCATTTTTCATTTGTCTTTTATTCGTCATTTAAGTGGGTATTTCAGAATGTTTTTCATGATTTTAGGAAGACACTTTATAAATTTGTTAACACTTTTACACATGTACAAATATAAAAACCGCAATAATTAGTACCTAGCTGTTTAATTGGTATTTATTGGTGTATTCTATATTAAAATAATTTTTACTAAAACACAATAAATTCGTGCAAATACTAAGTTACTCGCCGGTATCCAGCCGAAAAGTAAATTCATCGGATATCCGTTTCATCTCTAATAATAATAACAATTAATAATTCGAAAACTACAATAAAAACATGTGTAAAGAAGTTGCATGCCGCCAAACAAATATGCAAACATTGGTTTGCAGCTCATCATTCCGCAGCAACAACAGTACACATTTATGGGGGATTCACCGAATACCTTCAGCAAGCTTTTTTTAACTTGTATTCCCAATCACGTCAAAGAGCGCCAAGTTCTTTTGTTTAAAAGAATCAATAATAAAATATTTCCCCTTGGTTGTGTTTTTTACGTTGCTCGACGCTAATAGAGTTTATCATCTGTTTTTTTCAGGCATGCACGTTAACGTTAATTTTAACGGTAACCGAAATATTTTTTTGTTTCGTTGAAACGAAATAAAAAAATAACGTTAATTCAAAAAACGCAACATATTCATTTCGTTTCGGAAAAAAACGATATAAAATTTTTTTGTTTTTTTTCCCAATCAACCGTTGAAAATAACGTTAATATCAACAAAAAAATTACTTTTTTTTGTATCAGAAGAAATTTTTTTAACATAGGAGAAAATTATAGAAAATTTTTCGTTTTTCAACGAAGCGAAATTTGATTTGATAAATTTTTAAACCGGTGTGAGGTTAGCCCAAAGTCTTTATCCCAAATTTTAACCTCAGCCCAACTTTTGAATTCGCCGCAAAATCAGTTGAACAATTAAAATTCGCCTTAATTGAATAAAAATTGCTAAATTCAACTAAAACATATTTTTTGAAGCAAAATACAAAAAACTAGTCAAGAAATAATTATTTATGAATATTCAATGGTCCTTCGTGATCAATTTGCACCAAATGCATCAATAGTAATTTTGAAGATTTTTTTCGGAAAAAACGTCAAACAGGTAAGAAGATGAAAAGTTCTCATCCTGGATTTTTGCTCTGGAAATGCACTTTGACAAGGTTAATCGATTGGCACTATGCTCAAGTTCCGATCGATCGTCCTTCGTGGTGAAATTTTAGCTGAAAAGCAAAAAAAAGTGATTTTTGTATGAAAGTCAAACTTCAACACCACCAAAAGTAGTCCCAAAACAAAAGTTCTCATCCTGGATTTTTGATATGTGATAGCTTATGGAAAAAGGATGATTTTGTCTTCAATTCCCAAAATTGCTATCGATCGTCCTTCATACCGTAAAACGGCCTGGTAGTGAAATAGTCAGATTTTGAAAAAATTCAAAATGCCAAAGGGGTAGAAGATGAAAAGTTCTCATCCTGGATTTTTGCTCATAAATGTATTTTGACAAGGTTAATCGATTGGCACTATGCTCAAGTTCCGATCGATCGTCCTTCGTGGTGATATTTGAGCCGAAAAGCAAAAAAAAATGATTTTTGTATGAAAGTAAAACTTCAACACCCCCAAAAGTAGTCCCAAAACAAAAGTTCTCATCCTGGATTTTTGATATGTGATAGCTTATGGAAAAAGGATGATTTTTTCTCCACTTCCCAAAATTGCTATCGATCGTCCTTCATACCGTAAAACGGCCTGGTAGTGAAATAGTTAGATTTTGAAAAAATTCAAAATGCCAAAAATTTGACGTTATAATGAATCTGTAAATTGTTATAATTAATATTAACATTAATTATTATCATTATTGAAAGAAATGTAATTAATAAACAATATTACGATGAATAACAATTGAATTCACAAAAATTTTTCAATCACATCAAAAACAACACAAACTCTCTATAAACCCAATTTTTCTATAAACAGTCGGTTGACTGTTGGTCTATATAACACGGTACAAGTTTAAGTACGTAGTTATTGAAATTATATCACTAGAAGTTTAAGTTTAGTCGAGTATGCTGACGTTTGCATACAAACCCACGCCTTTGAACTATTGGTAACGATAAGATAAATGTAGCAAAAAAACATTTAAAAACTATTGCTTGGAGAAGACAGACAAATAGATAGTCTAGTTGTATCATTTTGCTTTGACTCTAACAAAAAACATTTTAAGAGATGATTTTAACAGCACAAAAATGCTTTGTAACGTTCATTCAACAAAGAAAACTGTTCACTTTAATGCAAGTCATTCAATCTAACAATGTTTTGAAGTAACAGCGTTTGACTGTTAATATTACAGTTGATATTTATTTGAGTGTAGATTTGGACATTCACACAGAAACTGGCTTATTGCTTTCGTTTCTTTCAAAATTATGATGCTGTAATGCCGATAAGATTGGCCATCACCCCGATAGAACACTGATATTATATGATTTCCATCAGTATACAGAGTTCCCGTTTTACCAAGAAAAGAAGGCTCTTAGATCTGTTGTCGTTTAGTTCTGGTCAAAGTCTTCTAGATACAATGCAGTCTCTTCTGGAAGCCCAGTTTGTGTTGGTATTATGCCAATAAATGCCATACAACAGAGTGTTATTTTGCTTTCTTTGTTTTAACATCAAATTTAACATTTCCTATAAAATGATATAGATTTCAAAGTATGAATAATAACCAATACAAAATTTGCAAAATATTCTAATACAACGCAAATTCACTTTATTTTTCTTTCAACATAAAGAGATGCACACACAAGCACCAACAAAAACAGTTTATATATAAGACTTACGTCTTTTTTTTTTTTTTTTTGCTGGCAAGCTTAAAATATTCAGGTAAATAAATAGAAAAAAAAAACACAAGATACATAGATAAAAAATATTTTTAGATATTGCGCTTTAAAAAGAATTTCTTGAGGCAAAAAAAAAATCTTTCTACTTTCTTTGTGGATAATTTTCCACCTGAATACGGTTCAAGTTTTTGTAACAATTAATTCCACCGATTAGGACACAAACACAGAAGCGTCACGTCAACAGCAAGACATAAGCTAACGTAATTAATTAAGTTTTACTTTTAAGCAAATCGTTAATACTGAGTCGTTAATCATTCAATTCACATAAAAGCATAAATAAGCAATATTTAACATTTTACTATTTCCGACAATTTGGTCTATCAAACCCAAGCAAGTTCCACACAGACAAACCAATTCAACTTATTTTCAAGGACACTTAAGCACAACGACACCTGAGGCAATGCTACACATTTAACTGCTTGTGAATTATTGATTACCGCATAGATACAAATGTTTGTGCTAGGATTATAATATCCGGCATTGAATCGGAGTGCTTCTCTGTTTCATATACAAACTCAAGTCAATCGAAAGGGCCACAGGAGGCAACATCTGAAGCCATGGCATCAAAATAAATCTAACAGATGAACAAATCAAACAACTTATTAGAAACAAACTGTTATTCCGAAATGAAACATTGAAGTTGATTTAGCTCATTCATTGAATTCTCCATAATTTAGCGCACAAATAATATAATAATCAATTATATTGAGATAGAAACAAGCTGATAGAAAGTTCATTTATACAACATTTCAATCTGTAACGAATTGAATTGTGAGCCAATCATCGTGAAAATGCTAATAAAGTATTGAATTCGGAAACTTACTACCCAGCGCGAAAAAGGTTTTTATATATCGACATATAAAAGCATAAGAAGGCGAACAGAAAATTCACACAAAAGGCGAAACAAGCATTAGAAGAAACCACAAAGATAAATAATCTTTTAAAATTTGCATGTTTTCGTTACTTTTCTTTGTAATGTGTGCAACGTAGCCGTTGCTATTAAGGCTTATGACTTTAAGGCCGCGTTCATAGTGGAAGCTGAAGCTGTTCAGGCTTTTGCTGGCGATATCATGACGCTTTTTCTTGCTGTTGCTGTTCATAGTGGGCTCGTTTTGCTTGCGCTTTTAGAAGTTTTTTGAGCTTTTTGAGATGCTTTGATAAGAAAACATAACCCAAAAGCGTGTTATAATAAGCTGCAGATCAAAACATAAACAAGAAATAAAATAAAACAGCAGAATTATGCAAACAAACGAAAAATTATGAAACAGCAAAGCATAAGTACGACATGAAACAAAAAATTAACAACGTGTGCCCAAGTGAGATAGAAGGCAAAAATATCAAAAAGCCTAAAATTGGCGTAACCTTGAATTTAAGCTTGCACTGTAAACAAATAAACAAACAAATTAGCCATTTCAGCCCTTCAAAGGACTTTGACCGCGCTTCTTATGATCAATTGTGCTGTGTGTGTTATTAAAATGTTTACACACAATTGACCTAGAACTGGACCTACATGTTTTATATGCCGACTCCGAACGGCTAACGTTCATAGTATCAAAATGCTTTACATGGCATTATTTACTCTCTGAGGTTTGCCATTGTCTGCAGAGAGGTAGTGACCGATCAGAAAAATTTTTTATTGAAAAAACTTTTCGCCGCGGCTGGGGATTGAACCCGGGCTCCGAGCATGCTTAGCCACGCACTTAACCTGTATGCCACGGTCACCAGAACACTATGAAAACTTTGCGCTTTTTCCATATGATTGTATATAAAGCGTTTTTCAGCAGCTGTAAAAAGTTTCAGCTTCAGCTTCCACTTTGAACGCGGCCTAAGGCTTTAAGACGTTTAGGTTTTTGAGGCGTGATACATGTATTCAGAACTTGTGCGCTATCGAACACAACCCAACCCAATCAACAAAACATGCTTGGACTAAGTTTCAAACAAACTTAGAAACACAAGAATCAAGCTTGAAAATTACGGATTACAGTCCCGGGACTGATTTCAAATTTCGGAATTTCGGAATTGTTAGTTCGGAATCCCGGGATTTGGAAAACAGAGAAAACACCAATTTTTTTAATAAATAAGTAAATTCATATGTTTGGTAAGTTAATATATTGTTTACAAAAAAAAATTTAAATAAAATACGCTTTTGTGCAGAATATATTCGTCTTTTTCAGTGAAATCCGTGAAAATAAAGAATAAAAAATCATCGTATTGAACAAATATATTCATAATTAGCAGTAATTTTTGCAAAACAATCACTTTTTAACCAGCCAGCAGACACAAACAAACTGTCTTGTAAACAGGTGTTACTCGAATGTCAAACTAAGTGTTCCATTTTTTCTAATACTATTTTTACTCGAAAAAGAGTTGCAGGCAATATTTATTAATTTTTTTTTATTATTTGAAATGAAGAGTTTTAAAAATTCTTTTATTTCATCTAAATTTATGAAATAGTTCGGAAAAATCAACCAAATCCAGAACTTTCCAGTCTCGGGACTTCCGGGACTGGAAAAAGTCCGGAATCCTGAGTTTTCGGCATCCCGGGACTGGAATCCCTATTGAAAATAGCTATAATTTACTATGGAAGTGGTATCCGTGAATTCTATGGAAAATCTGCGGGGAGCAGAGCTACAAGCCACAGGACGGGTCACAGATTACGGATAATGAATGGCCTCTTTATAAAGAGGATAAACGCTTTTAAGCGGTCCCGAACAAGAAGTGGGTCAGCAAGGGTGTGCTAGTTCGAAGTGTTAGGTTGCGGTTATAGTGAACGCGATTCAGACAGGCAGGCAGGCAGGCTGAAATCTGTGTGAAAAAACGAGATGCAAATAGCTATCTATCTCGCTTGTTCACATTGCCTGTCTGATTGCCTGACTGACTCGGCGTTCACTATAATCGCAACCTTAGACAAGCGCTGCGTTTTGAACGAAAAACTCACATAGCCCGCAACTGACAACAAAGAATCTATGTTTTTAACCGAATTCAAAAAGAAAGAGGTTCTCCAGTTCGTTGGTTTTTTTTTTTGTTAATGTATGTACATTGATTACTCCTAAAGTACTTGCCCGATTGCCGTAATTTCAACATAAAGACACTATAAAGGCGGAGGTGCTCGTCTATAAAATTGGGCGGTATTCGACAAACGGACGTGTCGCTATAAGAAAAACACTGCATCTCAGTAAGTATTGACACTAGAGTTATAAAATTCACTTTTAAATTACAAGGGTAGGCACAAATATTAAAAATTACGGTCACTTAAGTGGGCGTTGCTCGAAAAAAGGGTGTGGCAATGTTATAAAAACTCTGTTTCTTGAATAAAATTGACACTAGAGCATTGAAATTTCGTACAGAGGTAGGCCAAATTATTGAAAATAAAGTGGCCGTTATTGAACAAAAGGGTGTGTCAATATAAGACAATCAATATATCTCGAATATTATTGACACTAGAATACAGAAATTTATTACAGCGGTAGGCACAATTTCTACAAATTTTTTGTCAATAAGATGGGCGTTATTCGACAAAGGGGTGTGGCAATATTAAAAAACTCTGTTTCTCGAATACTTGACACAATATTGACACAAGAATACTTAAATTTAGTACAGAGGTAGGCATAAGTATAGCAAATTACTGTCAAGAATTTGGGCGGTATTCGATAAACGGGCATGTCACTATAAGGACTACTAGTATTTGGTAGGTGGGTAGGTAGAATCAATGGTGTAGCAAGCATAACGGGCGCTCAGGGCAAAATAATTTTTTGGCGGCCCAATAATATAATGAAAAAACTTTTACATCGAGGGCTTGTATTCAATAATGTCTATCTACATTTTGACGAAGCCCTCGATATATTATATATAATTTTTAATATTAAGTATAACACAATGCGGCAAAATCAGAAAAATATCTTTTCACGACATCTCATTATATTTTTTTATAGATAAGGGTCTCTGAACACGAAAATAAAAAAAAGTTTTAATGGTTATTTGTGTTTTTAAAGATTCCTTCAAACTTTTTCTCGCTTTTTTCAAATATAGTCGCATATATTTAAATATCCTTGTAAACTATTTTTTCGATGATAATAAGCACGCCTAATAAACTAAGCCCAATAAAATTTTTAATTTTCTACATGCATGTTTAATAAATTTTTACATTTGGATGAGTTTTGCGCTATTATAATTTAAAAATTCATAAAAAATCGATTCCTTCAAAAATTGATAAATTTAATTTACCATTTGAAAACTTAATTTTTTTAAAGAGAACATAAGATATCGAAGAAAGAAATTCGTGCAAAAATACGGTCAGGAGATGCATTTGAGTGAACACACTAAGATTACTACTCAGGTTCGGAAAATATCTTCTCCAAACGAGATTATGAAGATTAGAAGCTCTTATTCACATACACGTTACATAACTATCTGTTCTATTTAAATATGTATTATAAAACTCACCCAAATTTTTACAATTCTTTTCAAGATCGTTACCCGGATTATTCTTGCTTAATAAATTTTCAAAGTCCAGGATATACTCAAATTTGGAACTTAAATCCCCTTATCGTGTAAATTGTTAAGTTATTTCCTGCTGCAGACGATTGAGAACGTTTTTCATAACGCGAGATTTTTTGCTTTCTGCGGAAAGACCAACATCTCGAGTCAATTTTCCGGGCATTTGTCGGCGACATTTTATACGGATTATTTTATCGATTCCCCATTTTTTACAACGATTCTTAGTTTTTTCGATAATCTTTTCACAAATCTCGTTACGAATTTCTGCAAGTTCAGTCGTTAACTCCAACTCCACAAATTTACGAAAAATTGGCTAAATTTTGCATATTTCTATATGATGTTAAAAAACTTCTGTTTTTTGTCACGTCCGTTTCATTGAATGATTGCTTATTACTTTGTACTAATTTGTACTAAATCTCGCCAATATTTTTATAAAATGTAGCACTCTTTCATTGCGTTAGAACACTTAAAATATATATCGGTTCATTTTATTTCTTTCCCTTATTTCGAGTAATTAAAACCGTGCGAATGCCACTGGGAGATGCCCATATACATTTTTTTTCTGATATTCACGTAGATTATTATTTTTGCCTGTAATGAGGAATATGAGTGACGTCTCCTCTTCTTTTGTAACACATAGGTTCTGTTTCTCTTATTATTTCCCAACAATAGTCTACAAGCATATTTTCGTTTCAAACACCCTGATATCTTCTTTCTAGCGTCATCAAGTCTTGGTGAAATCTTTCGCCTTGTTCATCGCTCTCTGCACTTGAATTTACTGGGTATTTTCAAAATTCCTGGAAAATTCAAATTCATTGACTGAACAAGTTTTTACAATCATTTATGTGAAGTATGTGTACACAATAGTGGATTTTTAATTTTGCCATTTACATAAAAAATTAGCGGCCAATCGAAAAAAAATCATTACTGTATTCGGATTCTATGAAAAATTCTACTATTGAAAATGTCATCGCAATTCTTTGTGGAAAACCTTGTTGAGTAGTGTTATTTAAGATCATGGAATGCTTCTCTAAAATTAATTTTAGGACCATGTAATCTGAGCTGCACACGATATTCTCTTAAAGAGTTCATGCCAGAAATGGACTTAAGTTATGTTATATCAATTCGGTATATTTTGCAATAAGATTCCAGCTTCATTTCTCGTACCACTTGCGGCAGTGTTTTCATCTGCTAATTTTTCTAAAAGTCTTACGTATTCTTCATCATCGACAAATTTTTTTGTAAAATTTTGTTTGTCTTGAGAATGATTTTGCGAACCTCTGCGAGTGGCGCATGATAGGCCCCCCTTCCCCCTTACTCCGCCACTGAGTAGAATCATTAAAAAAGTCGGAAGGATTATAAATAGGGTGTGGCAGTTTAACTTTTCTTCCCGGAGGTGAAACACTTGATTTTTCTATGCAACCACTATAAGTATTAAGCAAAATTATTTAATGTGTGGTTTCACTGCGAAACCACTAGGAATCAAAGGGTTAAGGAAACTATTGTTTATCGGTTCGTACTGCTACTAGGAAACTGAAATTTGTTACAGGGCTAGGTTGAATTACTATAAAGTATGATTAATAAAGTAAGTGGGATACGGAAAAGGGTGTTGAAAATAACCAACAAACCATAAATTTCATATCTGAAATTTTCCTCAAGAATAATTTAACATAAAATGAATTCCTGCAAATACATATATTAAAAAAATCCAAAAGATTACAGAACAAGAAACGACAGAAAAGCATTTTCTAAATTATGAGCATAAATAAATGTGCTTAATTAATTTATACACTTTTTATAAAATTTATCATTTTCTCTTAGAAATAAAAGAAAGAAATAAAAACTTGTTAACACAAATAAACCTACTTCAAAATAACAACAAAGTATAAATAAATAATTATAAATAATTTTATATAACTTTTCCTATTAATTTCTTGGTCAAATTTGATAATTTATTTATATTCATTATTATATTGGAAATCTTATTATATTAATTATTTTTAATTTTTTTTATTTTTATCATAAATATATTAATTTTTTATGATAATAAAAGCTTCGAAGTCGGCGCTAATATAATCAGATTTTTTAAGCAGCTGCAACAAACCAGTGGCATTCCTTGGGGGGGCGGGGGGTTCGGTCCGCCCCGGGTATCACCATTTTAGGGGTGACACCATTTCCAAAATACTTTGCTGTAAAAAATGTAATTGCTGTTTCAGAATTTAAAATTCTGCTTGCAAGTCTAAACAATGAGGAGGAAACATTGCGGAAACGTTTCGAACTGTAAAATTCGAAAACTTATTGTAACACAACGCAAATGAGTTCATGTTAAGTGCTTAAAATTTGGCAGCAGCTTACGACGAAATTTCAGAAAAAGAGCTAGTTGTTGAAATTGCTTCCGATGCTTTGTAGGCACATAAATGCAGCACAAATCGATTTCGAAAGCGCCAAAAATTAGACAGCATTAGAAAAGCTCTTTTTCATTGTCGAGTGGGAATTTTTGGAAACTTCGCCAAATATTTCATTAGCATTGAAATTATTTCTAATTTGAGTATCAGTACTTTCACGCCAAAGGAGTTTTTCAAAGCTTAAATTAATTTAGATTTACTAAAGGTCTTCCATGGGACAGGCAAGACTTTCCGATCTTGCTATTTTATCCATTGAAAACGAGCCTGAAATCAATATTACTGATTCTGATGAGGTTATTTCAAATATTGCAACTCTTAAAGTAAGAAATGTCAGTATTTAAGACATCTTACAATGCACCGAAATAGTACAAAAAAATTACAAAATTTGTTTGTTTTTTATCTTAATTTTAGAATATTGAACCATATTATTAAGTTACATAAAATTTAAGGGGTTTTTTTACATATCTTTAAAACCTTTAACAAAAAAAAATGGATTTTTGGATTTTAGCGAAACTTTTTTAAAATTTTATTTGAAGTAGTAACTTTTGATTTTCAAAATATTATCTGCACCTTTTCATAAACAAGAAGTTTATGCAGGATAAAAAATAAGGTCTTAATAATTTCTGTAATTTTCAATTAACATCTTTTATCTATTTGTCGAGCATTCTCTCTCAGTTTCGTTAGGATCGGGTTACTTTTGTACGTACCTTCCATACAAAATTATGTAAAAACGAAATATAGATCCGAGGGAGGTACCCTTAAGGTCTTATCAATTTCTACCATTTAAAGTGAACATTTTTTTTCTCTAATTGCCTAGCCGTTTGACCAAATTTTGTTAAGATCGGCCAACTTTGGAATGCATCTGCCAAACAAAAGAACAATCGTGACATTTTTAATAAAAATAGTTCATTTAGCTTCATGCCAAATAATACATAATGCTTTGCCTGCGATAATAACTTTAAACCTTCTTTTTAATCATTTAATTTATAAAAAATAAAATATTTGTATTAAAAATCGAATGGTAATATTTTCGCTTCAGGCGATTTTTTTATAAATTAAATGATTTAAAATCGTGCGATTTTAATACAAAATTTTTGCCTGCGGCACTAACTATATTTTGCAACCAAAATAATTAAATAATAACATTTACTAACTTTTTTAAAAACCAATCGCATTTTACTACAATAAAAACAAAAAGTTTTCAAATTTAATTTGGTGACTATGTCCGTTTCTTTGGCGGTCATAACCCACAACATTATTGAGAATGTCACAAATGTTATAATCATGATAAGGTTATAATGACCAAAATCGTTTGGGTATTATTACCGCAAGTTCTGTTTTTTAAAAATTTGTTATTCTTTGTCATCTGTTGTTTTTTTCGGAAAGCATAAAGAAAATAATAAAAATACAAAATCTCATAAAATTGGTTTCTTGTTGCATTTAGAACTTTCTTATAGGGGTGACACCATGGGTATACGCCCCGGGTGACACCAACCCTAGGAACGCCTCTGCAACAAACATATAGCATATTCAATATCAGTTTAAAAGCTCACCTAACCCATTACATTGATAATGTTTATGAAGCACACATAGCTTTTAGAATTACTTTTAAATTAATATTACAAATTAATAGAGAGTCACCAAGGCAGGATATTCACAAATAAAAAAGATTTAAATAGAGTAGTGATGGTAAAAATATCATGATTTTATGTCAATGATTAGCGCCGACTACCAAGCTTTTATTGTCATAAAAAATTAATATACTTATAATAAAAATAAAACACATTAAGAATAATTACTAAAATATGATTTCCAATATAATAATGAGCATAAAAAAATTATCAACTTTGACTAATAAATTAATAGGAAAGGTAATTCATCATTATTTTTACTTTGTAGTTATTTTGAAGTTGGTTTTTGTTTTTGTTAAAAAGTTTTTATATCATCGATATTGCAATATATAAAACATCGAAACAACGGTGTCACGAACACATAATCCATGTTTTTAAATTTCATTTTTAAAGAACTCTTTCACAAAGTATTTCACTAAATTTTAACATTTTCTCAAAACTCCGTTGGTTAATTTGAAAGAAGTTTCTATTAAATTTTGAAATATTGTGATTATGTGTTTTACAAAAGCAAGCTTTGTTCAGACGGGAGACAATTTTTTCGACACTCATTGTGGAAGCTGTGTTTGAGAAGGGATTGAATCTAAAAATATTTTGAAATCAGTTTCACATCTGCTAATGGTTTTAGTAAAAATACAGTTTTTCCTTAAAAACTGTCAATTTTTTCGCTTTAAATTCTTATCAAGGCGAAATACTTCTGAAGCGCTGAACTTGGAATGCACACCTTCGGGGTTTTTGGAGGCTTTAAATTTGCAACCCAGGTTCGGGTATTTTTTATGTTAAGTTACTGCGAAAAAGGGATAATTTTTATCGAAAAACTGCTTTTGTTAAATCAAAACCGAAATCGCCTTGGATGTAGGAGCTTCCTGAATACAGCTTTTTCAATATAAGTTTCGAAAAAAAATTGTTATTCGATCCATCTAAATTATCATATATGTATTAATTAAGCCCTGTGATTTTACATTGTGTTCTGTGTGGATGACGATGTTGGGCAAAATCGATCTTTTTTGTTCGATAAACAGCGAGAATCGATGGCAAGACCGATGCCATTATCGATGTTTCTTCAACATCGAACATCCCTAACCCGAACCAAAGTACTCAGGCACAAAATTTCCGAGTATTTGAATCTATTTTATTTTAAAAAGCTTCGAGTTAACCGCAAACTGTGAAGCCTAAAAAAAGAATTAATGCATGAACTTAGTAACTTAAAAAAAAACAATTTAGAAAATTCTATATCTGTCGTGGAATATATTCGTTCAAACGACAACCGTTTTTAAATTTAATTCATTCGAAGCTGACTTAAAATTTTCAAGCAATGTTTCTGTCATTTTTAATTCGAATTAAATAGGAAACAGAATAAATAAGTGAAGTGGAAGGACTTGATAGAATTCTCATTGGGTGTTAACCATGTTATTTATTGAAAAGAGCTAAAAATGTTTTGTTCCAAAAACATTCTGATAGTTTATTTAATTCCAATGGTGCTTATTCATTATTAATAAATTCGAGCTGTGTAACACTCTTTTATGTTCTTGTTGAATAATAATAAACAGGCTTTGAATATAACACAATTGAAGAGAATTTTATTCCAATATACAAGATACTATGCATTTATTCATATATACAACAAAAAGCATTAATTCAAAAAAGTTGCTGAACACAGTGTTGTGAATAGAAATAACTTAATTTTATTATGACTTATCAACAGAACTGAGTTAAGTTAAGACATCATCTTCACAAAAATTCTTTGATTGTTGTAATTAACTCCATACAAGCCAGAAGAAGTATGTATAAGTAGCACAAGTAACTAGCGTGAAGAAACTTTGTGTGTTCAATTAAACTAATACTTAATCCTCCTTCCTTTCTTAAAACACATTTTTTTCACGGAAGAAAGGCCAGCATATAAAATTAAGTTAATTTTATTAGTATTATGATTATTATATCCTCTATAATTGATAACAGTCGCACTGTACGTATACCCAATATCTTATGCATTATGCACGGAGAGAAATTTGAGTTGAAAACAGTCCCAAATCAATTAATGTTGAGAGTGATTCTGAACTTAATCACAATATTTTTGAAATCAAGCCCAAATGTGATTGTTTATCAAAAATAAAACATGCTCATTTGTGCACAATGTATGAGATTTTTGACAAAATTAATATGCTCACTTGTGCCCAATTA
This sequence comes from Tetanocera ferruginea, assembly GCA_958299015.1. Classification (NCBI taxonomy): domain Eukaryota; kingdom Metazoa; phylum Arthropoda; class Insecta; order Diptera; family Sciomyzidae; genus Tetanocera; species Tetanocera ferruginea. Next base: position 71,023,297 of record OY282643.1, on the reverse strand, counting down.
ATGAAAATTTGGTATTGATAATCAAAAAACAAAACTTGCTCATTTGTGTCCAATACATGCCATTTACGGATTGTTCATAAAACAAATGAATATGCTCATCTAAGAAGTTTTGGGATTGTTTTTGAAAGTTGAATACGGTCAATTGTGCCCAATTTATGACATTTTGGTACACAAGCAAGAAGACGAGCACGTGAACAAGCAGCACGAATAACATTCAGGAAAAAAGATGACAAAAATATTTAAGTGTCTCAAGCAACAATGGAGCCGAACAAAAAAAAACAACGATAACAAGAAAAACATTAAAAATTTTATTTTCATCGTCCAAACATTTGATTCGCACAGGAAAATGTAATATTTTAAATTAATTTTCTACATTTTTCACTAACAGGAACAAAAACCAACTGAGGATTATGTCGTTCGATTGCTCATTTTTTGATGTGCAAGAATGTAATGATGGTGGTGCTATGTCTTTGAAAGAGTTTAGAAATGTTTTGGTTATTTCAGTGTAGTGGTCAGCACGTATGTATGGGTTAGGCTAGGACTCACCGGATGGGGGGATCTTTCTACACTTACTCTAACATACACCATTCACAAAAGAAATACGTGCTTAGGTATAGAAAAGATATTTACAGAAAATAGGAGAAAAAATAGAACCAGAATCTAACAAAAGTCATGAAAAGCCTCCTTACGATTTGTATTTAACAACATGAGATTTAGGTTTTATATCTCAATATACCCTTTACCCAACCATGGCCCCAAATATCATACTCAGACATTTTGATTTGGGAACCCCTGAAGTAACTAATCAGCTGCTTTTGGCTAAGTTAAAATAAAAAACTTTACAACAAATTCATGTTACTTTTTTTTTATATATATTTTTTCAAGTTCACGTTCAAGGTAAAATTTTACATTTATCAATAACAGAGTATATAAAAGAGTGTAACTTTTTAACAGAGAGAGAATTTAATACCATTGCTAGTTTGGTTATTAGGAATGAAATGAAAAAATTAAACAATTCTTGCTTAATACGTTAGAATCTTACAAAAAAAAAGAGCACGCTAGAGCTATGTTAATGAGTGCAACTTGCGAAAGTTAACAAAAGATCTTAAGTGCTTGTTATAGAAAATTTTACTTTTGATTGGGTTCTTTTAACTAATACATATAAAGAATTCTTACTAGGTGACTGTATGAATATTTTCTTTTCATATTTTAAATTTTCTGCACTTTATTTATCTTCTTTTTTTTTTTGTATTAAATTTATATTTTAAGTATATTTAAGAATATATTTTAATTGAGTTATATATATGTAATGATATAATTCATATTAAATATAATTTAATAAGTATTAAAGAAGCCGAAATAAAAGTATGTTGAGTTTATTTTTTTTCCAATATTTCTATTCATTTTGTTTATGGGTAGGTTATTAATAAAGCAATAAAGGTATAGAGTTGTTTGTATGAACTTAAGGTACATAAGATATGTAAGTTATATAGAACATTAGGAGAGTAAGGTAGTATACGTTCATAAGAAATAGATTTTAAGTTATTTTGCACGTTAGGTATTTAAGAAAGTTTTTTTTTTTTTTGTGATTTTAGTTTTCTTTTTTTTTTCTTTTTTCTTTTTTTTTAGAATAGCTTTAAGGTAGAATAATAAAATTATAGATACTTTATAGAAGATTATAAAAGAAACTTACCGAGTCATATGCTGCATCTAGGCCTGTTGCGGTGTATGACGATATGTATACATGTTTGTGGATGTGTGTGCTAATGTATATGTATCATTTTGTTTTAAGATGATTATTATTTTACCTTTAGATATTTTTCTTTTTGTTTTTTTTCTGTTTTAAAACACTTTTGTTCAATTATTTAAAAATTTTTTTTTCATATTTATATATATGTATACCGAGATATATATATATAACAAATATATATATGTGTGTATATAAAGCGTTCATAAAATTACTTTTAACCAACACTTTTATTGCTAGATTAACTTTTCTTATTATTAACTTATTTTTAGTTTATTAACTTTCAGGAACATATTAAGAAATTTTATAAGGAAGTTTATACATTGAATATAATCTAAACTTTAAGCAAAATTGAATTCATGCAAAGACCGCGTGGTTCTGGTTGAAGTTAAGCGACTAACTAATCCATCCAGCATGGCAAGGGCGTCGTTGGCTTCGGTTGAAACGGTGACTCTCAGACGAGAGGTCTCCAAATTTAAGAGTTAAAATCTCGATTAGCTGACAAAATTCAGCTTTGTTGTATTTAAGAGTTACGTTGATGTAGAGAAAATTTATATGAGTAGGCTTATTAATTTTCGATTTAAGCTTGGTTATATAGATTTGAAATGGTATTTTGTGTTTTTTTTTTTCTTGTAGTAAAAAGGTTCAAATAATCCTTTATATCTTTAATTTAATTTAACTTTATTTTATAAATTTAGTTTTAAGTTAAATTTTAAGAAACTTTAAGCTAGTTTTAAGTTAGTTAATTCTATATTTAAAGTTAACTTTAAGCTAATTTACTATAATTAAACGCTCTAAACGATGATGTTGTCGGCACCAGATCCAGAAAAGAAGAGAGAAATTTTTCTTTTGTCTTTACCGGATGAGTTAAATTTTTTCTTTTATGAATTAAAGCTTTTAATTTAGGTAAAAGATTTTATGCTTTGGGACATTAAATTGAAATGGCGTTTTTCTCATAGTAAATTGCAGGGACGTTATAAAGAATTATGTCTTGCCATTATAGGTAAATACAAACTTTATTTTTTTTTTTAGTCAAAAGAAATAATTTCAAAGCTACCATCACAAGAACAACAAAACTAATTTTTTTACAAACAAGACCAAAATTACACTAATTTAGCACAAATGAACGTGCTTATGAACAAGAATGTTCAAGCCCAATTTCTTGCATAACCTGCGAACGTGAATAGCATGTTTTGAGATGATTTTGAACTCTATTGAGTTCAATTCCCAGTCGCGGCGAAAAGTTTTTTCAATAAAAAAATGTTGCTGATCGGTCACCACCTCTCTGCAGACAATGTCAAAGCTCAGAGAGTAAATAATGCCATATAAAGCTTCTTAAGAAGCTATTTACACTTTCCGTTTAAATAAGAAAATTCTCAAAATGGTAAGCATAACTTTTGCTCTATTAATGCTGACTTGACCTTTTCAGTGATCTGACAATTTATAAAAAAGTTCAAATAGAATGACCTTGAATAAATAGCTGACAAATGTTGCTTACTCTTAAACTGGGCCTAATAGAATCGTTTGTTGGTATATTCAGCACATTTTTCTACTTAATCGTTTTTAATTTTTTGTTAATTCTTGTTAATTTTTTATTTAACAAGTTTTGTTCAGTGGTATAGCGTTTTACAATTTGTCATATCATTTAATAAATTATCAATTTTTATTAAACCATATATTTGTTTGAGTTAGAATGAGACGTCTTTAATGATTTCTGAGTTCTTAAAAAAAATTGTCATAGTTAATAAGTTTTTTTAAGAAATGATAACAATTCATATTTACGTCAATACTAGGATTAGACATACATTAGTATATTTATATATATATACATTTTTAGAAAGCATAAGTTAATTTTTTTTTTTCTTTTATTCTTGGTATCTACAAATGTTTTTCATTTATCTTTAGATCGGATGTTTTGAAGATATGTGCAATTAAAGAATTGTTGACCTTGTACAAATTTTTGGAAGCGCGATGAGCAGATATGCTTTTTCTTTAAACATGTGTTACTTAAAAACTGGGATTTTGCGTGAAGATATTTATTGCAATACGCTTTATTACCAACGATTTCCTTTAGCTTGTCAACAAGATACAGTTGAAATTTGAAGTATGGAATTCATGTTTAAAATACTAGAGTAACCAAGCGAGTTAAAGAATAGCTTTGAGATCGATCTTAATTATGTTGAGGAGCTTATCATGAGCTTGATCTCTTGTAAATGAAAGTCAGCGCCGATTAGCTTGATTAGTCCGTACAATTTCGCGGATTTCTTCCGATAGTTTTATTGGAAACACATTGAAATCTTTCGAAACAAAAATTGAAATAAATTTAATTGAATTGTCATTGTACTCGACATTGCTTCTCCTCGTCAGTCAGTCGCTTGCTTAAGCTTGTTGTTTTTAAAACATTCATTAATTCTGTGCCGTCTTCGAACTTTTTACAAACCCTCCGACCTTCTTAAAGTATCCGACCGCTTTAACCTTTATTACAAGAAAAAAAATATTTAAAATTTGTTACAGTTGTATGAATATTTTATCAGCAAACGAAACAATAAAGTAAAGTCAAGTTTTAGAAAATCTTGGTACATCCTGCTCTTGTATCCTGCTGCAGAAATTTATTTTTATTTACGATATTATGTCATTTGAATCGATTACAACTTCACCCGCTGTATATTTTGCACAGTGAAACTATTAATTAACAATATAAAAATTTGTACAATTCTTTACAAGTAACATCTCAAAAAATATTTTTTTTAAAAACTTAATTAAACTTTAATGAGCAAATGAGCAAACCGTGTTGATTAAACCGTTTTACACAACACATATTTTTAAAAATCAAGCTTCTTGGGCATTTAAGGGTTAAGCTTTAATAAAAAATATGATGAAGCTTTTAGTTACACGAAAAAACCTATATTGATCACATACTTTCATCATAATAGCATTTATTTTTTAAAAATCTACATTTTTTGTATATTTCCACAAGGTTAATTCTTAACATTGAGGTCAGAAGATAAAAAAAAAAAATTTTTTTTATAAATGCTGTTTCTTTTTTGCTGCTAGTTAAAGAAAGGATCAAATTACTTGAGTTTTTTGGATTTGAGTTATTAGTTGATTTTATAATGCTCCAGGTAACATAGTCAGTAATAATGGTGTTTCCTGTTCGCGGGCAAACGAACAAAAAAGAATACCCAGAATACTGGCAAATAAATGAATGGAAGGAAATTCAGATAATTTACAAGTCGTTGTTTTCGTTACAAACAGCAAAGAGGATAATATTGAAGGCAGTACGAAAAAAATATAATTCTGAAACGAACGTTTTTTTTTTGTAGATGTTGGTATTTCTTCGTTCCTGTTAAAAATGCGATGCCAACATAAAATCACTATTCCACCAACAACAAAAGCTGTGCGGCAAATTTCAAATCTAAAGGATAAGGGATGTTTAAAATTTTCTGATTAAATTTGGACCATACTTTAGAAAAGACTGTGCACATAGTTTCTATAAGAAATTATAGTCAACAAAGTTTTTGAATGACAATCTGAAGACTCTGTGTGCAGAACTTTTATTTTATATTTTTACAACAATATGAATTCATTTGGAATATGTTTGTGATTTTATTTGAGTAAAATAGGCGATCATTTTTCTTAAAAAAAAAATTTTAGTTTTTGTTTTATTCAAACCAATGTATATCCAGGATGCTGTGTTGTAAGCAAATCAAGTTATATCCAAGTATGGTGCAAACCAAGTTATATCCAAATTGAAAAGCTCGATGACTTCAAAAATTTTTGTTTTTGTATCTAAATCTATATAGTTATAACAACGTTCATACAAAATATGAAATCGTTCCGTTGGAAAAAAACATGGTATCACTATTTGCTCATTTGCACAGAATTTAATTTTTGTGATATAACTTAATTTGCAAATTTGCTCTTCAAATATTTTAGGAATTTACTGTTCAGTTACATGACTTTCGAAAAAACTTGCCCAAATTTGGCTGCATTCCAAAAAGTATAATTATTATGCAATCTAAAAATTTAATAAAATTGCAAGCAACAAGAAACAAAATAGTTATTAACAGACTTTTTTTTTACTTTAAAAAACCTAAAATTTTAAATGTAAAACTTAATATATCAATAAAAAAATTTGCATACATCAATTAAATTGCAATTAAATTTTTTTACTCACTTAAAAAAATTAAAAAAATTACTCCGACAGCGTGCTTGGAAAATATCGGGATAACTTTGACAGCACCTTACTGACAGACAACGCGACATCTTCTAACGGCTTTTTGGGGAACTTCCTTATACATGATGAAGTTTTTTTAGTACCAGACATCTGTGTACCTACTCGCTTCTCCGTCCCCTTTTCGAGATACACCGTTTTACAAATGTCACTGTGGACTATATTGTCCAACGAAGACGGCGGAGGTTTAAAAAGAGAATATAACTTTTTGCATTCTTAGACACACATACACAGATATCGATCTCTGGGAAACATTTCATTTTAATGCATAAGATCTTTTATTTTATTAAATTTTTTTCTAGTAGTCCACATCTTTTTAAGAAGATTCAAAATACTTCGAAATGGATAAAAACACTAATTATACCCTAAACCTGAAAGGTCAGGGTATATTAACTTTGTGCAAACGTTTGTAACGCATAGAACGAAGCAAGTCCGGTATAGAAAAGTATATATATTCTTGATCAGCGTCACCACGTGAGTCGAGCTATCTATGTCCGTCCGTCCGTCCGTCCGTCCGTCCGTCCGTCCGTCTGTGTGTTGTCCGTATACACAGGATAAGAAGAAGGAGTTGAGATAATTGGATGAAACTTGGTACACATAGTCACATGGACCCAAGGATATGCACTATTGAATATTTTTGGAATCCGCCCACGGACACGCCTACCTCCCATACAATGCAAAAATGTAAAACTGCATAACTCAGCTCATAATTAACCTACAACAATCAAATTTGGTGTGTATGTGTTTTGTATCAACACAAAAATGTTTTTGAAAAATGGGTGTCGTCCGCCCACGGACACGCCTACCTCCCATACAACCCAAAAATTGAAAACGCAATAAATAAGTCTCTGTTTAACCTACAGAGATAAAATGTGGCAGGTATAATATTTATAACAAACCAAAGAAGGTTTTGAAAAATGGACATCATCCGCCCACGGACACGCCTACCTCCCATACAACGCGAAAATTGAAAACTGCATAACTCAGCTCATAGTTAACCTACAACAATAAAATTTGATATGTATGTGTTTTATACCAACACAAAGATGTCTTCGAAAAATGGACGTCATCCGCTCACTGACACGCCCACCTCCCATACAACCCAAAAATTGAAAACGCAATAAATAAGCCTGTGTTCAACCTAAAGAGCTAAAATTTGGCACATATGTTTTTTATGACAAGACAAAGATGGTTTTGAAAAATGGACGTCATCCGCCTACGGACACGCCTACCTCCCATATAACCCAAAAAGTTGAAAACTCAATAAATAAGGTTATGTTTGTCATAGAGAAATTAAATTTGGTATGTATGTATTTTATAACAAAACAAAGGTGTGTTCAAAAATTGGGAGTAATCCGTCCAAAAACTCGCCCACCTCCCATAGCGAAAGCACAATAAAGGCATTAACTGTGAACTACAGGAATAAAACTTGGTATGTGTACATTTTTCATCAACATTTAAATGCACATAAAATATAACAAATATGATAACAAATTTTTTTGTTTTTGAAAAGTGGGTTTAGGGTATTTCATAGTCGGCCTAGACCGACTTTAGACTTTCTTTACTTGTTTTGATAATTTGTCACATTCACTGGAAACTTGGAAAGTTGGTAAAAAAACTGTTCATACTCGTTTGTTTTCTACAGTCATTTCGATTCAAACTAATGATATATAATTGCAGATACTTATTAATAATTCTGTAATGACCAATAAAAAAAAACAAATTGGCCATTTCAGCCCTTGAAAGGACTTTGACCGAGCTTCTTATGATCAATTGTGTTGTGTGTGTTATTAAATGTTTGCACACTGGACTCCGAACGGCTTAAGTTTATGTTCTCAAGAAGCTTTATATGGCATTATTTACTCTCTGAGGTTTGCCATTGTCTGCAGAACGGTGGTGACCGATCTGAAAAAATTTTTATTGAAAAAAACTTTTGTCGTAACTGGGATCGAACTCGGGTTACGAACATGTTAAGCGACATACTTTACATGCATACCACGGTCACCAATGACCAATACCCCTATTAATATGCTCTTTATTGTTCTTAAACACAGTATATGTCAATTTTCTTACATAAATATAATTTATTCAATAATCAATCAATCATTCTCATGCAAAAAAACATTTATTATGAAAAACTTGGTCCAATCTCTATGTATTGATATTGAATTGATTATTTTTTTTACTTAACCTGATAACCTTCTTTGTTCGAAATGTCAATCGCTCTCCTCGTAAGGAACGGAATTACAATATTAATGGTTCATTTTCCAATTCATGTTAGTTTACTCCAAAACCATAAAAAAACAAGGAAAAGTATGATTTTAATTTAATATACATCAACTCGTGTGTATTAAGCGTATTTTCCTGACATTCCAAAAGTTTTTTAAAAAAATCTTATCTATAAAACATGCTACGTTCAAGCAATAAGAAAACAATTTCTTATTAATATTTCTTATGGCTTTTTTCAACAGGATAATATCAGAGTCCACTTAAGTAAAGAGACAAAATCATATTGAAAGAAAAGAAAAGTTCGCGGGAATCTTCTAAGTTACGCCTTAAGAGGTAACAACACTGTAATGTGCCCAAAATAAGTCAGCCTTTTCGAATTTTTGTAAGCAAGGACACACAACGTTTTTACATATGAGGCGCTCAGAAGCAAAGTGGTCCAACCCATACAATTTCTTTTGGGATAATACTCATTGCCCAGTGCGTGGCCGGCCCCTAACTCATTTTTATATTTTTGCAAAAACTCACACCAAACATTTTATTTAATATAAAACTAATGTAATTTCTACAAAGATCATCAACCGCAGATGATGGCAATACTTAAAATTTGCAATTTTAACACCCTTTCTTCAAAATAATTTAAATATAATTTCTTGCCAAATAAAATAGTAGCTACTTTAATTAAAAATATTTTTCATAGGCTCTTTACATTTTAATTTTGCTTGATTAAACAACTGTTTAATACGTTGAACCTTTCAGTTAATATCATGAATGAATAATCGTTCGCTGTTGAAAAGGGTTATCGGAGTCCTTTCACCGCTCTGACAGTAACTCGACGACAGATACTGCACAACGACATGCTTATCTTCCTTCCTACAACAGTAGTAAACATTTTAATTTCAAGTAAGAAAAACGATTCTTAAATTTTAAAAACTTTGCGAGCTGACACATATTCAAGCAGGAAGCGCTTGCAAAGCTACTCGCTGTTTCACACCAGCCAACCCAGTGCAGTACTGTAACTGTTAGTTATTCGCTATGAAGCACGAACATTTTTAATATCTTTTAAGCAGCGCCATATCCAAAGTCCTTACGACAGCCGCTTGAGTCACTCACATCCTTAAAAATCCTTGAAGCAGGCAACACTCTATACGAAGCTGCAATGTATTTCATAACTTAGCAATTGTTGTTGCTACCGTTTTTTGTTTTTTTTTTTCCTTTTCTGGCTTCACATCCACACAAGCTGCGGATTATTTATGAGGATAAAGTTTCCTCATCGTGCAAATAATTAAGTATTTGAGTGGCTGGCAGCTCGTGTGTTACGTATTTTAAGGATATCGCGTGAAAAGTAGAGGCTGACATTAAAATAAAAAAAACTAAACTCAAAAATGAAAAAATTTACACTAGCGTTGCTTTCCATCGGTTCTCGACATAAAAATCGATTAATTTACATCATTTGAGATGATTTTGATTATATTAGTAAAGTTTTGGGTATCGTCGTCAGTTTTCTTTCGTTACCTTCTGTTGTTATGACGGGCGGTCGACCAACCGACATGACAGCCTTACACCAAAAAAGACAAGCACGGTTCTATCGGCTGTTTAGGGCTGCAATGAATTGTATTGTTTTTGTCATTTATTATAATGTAAAATTAATGGAAAACTTTGTCATGCTGACAATCTAATGAACAAAATTGTCGTACGCAACGTTAATTAAAATGCAATTACGAGTACATTTCACAGGACACGCAGATGGAGTCCGCTCGTAGAAAAGTAATTCATTCGCTCTGCCGCTCCCCAAATGCCGTTGATTAAACAGCTTCTTGCATATCGTTTAGTTTCAATATGGTTGTACCAAATGTCCCCATGTTTAAAATTATTTCGAATTTACGCCAGTATCGTTCGATGAAGCTAATTAAATACGTGCTTCGTTCTCAATGAAAGACAACAATTTGTAATACAAGAACAGAAACAACAGCATCAGAAAACATTTGGACCGAGTAAAATGTTTATTGCTGCTCATTTAAACTCAGAAACCCATTTAAACTGCAATCACGTGGATGGCTCCTAAGTATGTCGCGCACATGTTACTGAAAATTTCGTAAATTACTGCAAAGGTCGACAACTAGCATTAATCGATGTTTAACAAAAAAAATTATAACGTTTGGTTCAATGTTGGTTCTAATTATTTTCACTTCTATTAGAATAATATTAATTTTTCTTCGCTGATTTGACGTGTTTTAGTCTAAAAAATCTATATTGGTGCCATGTTTAGACAAATTGTATGAAGAGTGTCAAGAAGATATATTTAGATTTCAAACAACAATTAGCATATGAATGCAATTTGTAGCAAGTTTAGCTCTTGGAAAAGGACACCGAATAATCAATTTTTAACATATAACTTAGTGTTTAATTTTCTAGTTACCAAGGTCCGAACATTGCTTTGTTGGTGGAAATTTTCACAAAAATTGTTTGTACATTTTGGTACACATTTCAGAAGAAGGTTAAGTCAGTAACATAAGCGTCTAGCCTAATAAAGACATAACTTGAAATAGAAGAAAGTAGCTTAAAATTAAATTTTATAGCACTTAAATAAATGTGTAGAAATACAGCTTAAAAGATTTCTAACAAAGATTGTATCCGGAAATTAAAGTGGTACGCCTTCTGAAACTTAAGTGGGCATAAGTTATTAGAAACGATGATGTTTTGGCGGTAAACATAAACAAATTACGAACATAGTTGACTTTTATCAGAACTAAAAATCAAGAAAATTATAGTCTGGGCTTAATCGCCACAGAAAGTGGCATCTGTCGCACAACGTGCTGTTATAAACATCTAAGAAATTGAACTGATCACAAATTAGTATAACGCAGAGTGCAACTGTCGTTGATAAAAACAAACAAACAACCTTCTCACGAAGTTATTTTAATAGCATTGTTCACTTTCTGAGGTTTTCCATTGCTTGCAGAGAAGTGATGGCTATTCAGAAAAATGTAATTCATATCCAGAAATACGTTGGCTCGAACTCTACAGACTTAGCACTCACGGCCACGTCCATCAAGACTTATTAGAGTCCATGATAACGAATAAATTCGAAGAAAAAAAAATCAAAAGTTTTACCGCAAGAGCCAAAACTTTTAAATTTTTTTAAAGCTTGACGGTGTTTGATGTTTGTGAAATGTTTGTACACAATTGACAGGGAACTGGATCTAAGTATTTTATGCCGACTCCAAACGGCTAAAGCTCATGGTCTCAAGAAGATTAGCATGGTATTTTTTTCTCTCAACGGTTTGACCAGAAATATTAATTTCTTTTGAAAAAACTTTCTGTGTCAGATGGTGATTCGAACCCAGAACTGCTGAGATTTAATGGCTCGCATGCCACACACTAGGCACGCACGGCAATGGCCGCTATATTGCAGATATATCAAAATTACTACTCAAATAGTAATAAACACCTCCATAAACTCATTTGCTAAATTCACTATAAAAGCACTACTTAAAGTGTTTTTTGGCTTCAGTTTAGCTTCAGCTTTTTGACTTATGGCCCTTGGATTCAGCGCCGGATTAAAACATGGCGGGGCCTGTGGCGTTTTTGACGACCAACGTTCAAGTAACATAGAAGATCGGTGAACATTTTTTATTCTTTTAAATACTTAAAGTTATCTTTCAGCTTCACAATTTGGTATCGGTACTGTTACAAGCAATCGGAAGGCTATATTAACATTTGGAAAAATGCCGATCATGCTTGAAATCATATTATTTCTGTTTTTAATAGTTTTATATCTATAAAGCAAACAAAACATCTCTCAGAGAGATCCTTCAGGTGGAAGTTTCATAAGTGGTCTAATTCACAGAGTAATTCCATTTGAATATCATTTGGTTATAGTTCAACAAGGAGTTTTACTCTCACTTCTAATTTTCCGTTTTTAATATCCATTAATTTGGCAAGAATCCAAATGTTTTCTTATGTGCCCATATGCTTCAACTAAAACAAAAAGTTTCGATTTTGAATCTATCAGCAATAATAAAATTGATTATATCGGGTTTTTTGTTGCTGTTTTTTCTAGTTATTTTTCACTAATAGTCTTGGCAAAAAAACCAACTCAGGTTCTTAGTACTGTTCTCAAACTCTGAAAATTCACATCGCAAATCTGTTACGAATTCGATAAGTGAAGAAAGCAGCAAAACATCAAATCAGTATCTACTTTTTGCAAATATTAGTTGGTTGCATTGAAACGATTCCAAATTTGGTTCCACAAACTATCATGAAAGCGTTTTATTAAAAGATTTATTCATTTATTCAATAGTACAGAAGCTTCATGCCGTATTTAGGATTTTTGGGTTTGATCTTCACATTAAATCTAAAATCTAAAAATATCTATATGAAAAGCATGTTGTAAAAACATTATAACCTACAGTGGGGAGCACAAATAAGTACATGATACTTTGTGCAGTTGTTAATAAATAAGAAAAGAAATAACAAAGCAAACAAAAAAATTTGCTTGGCTTTTTATATTGTGGTCAATCGTCAACAAAACAGTTAATAATAAAAAACGAAAAACAATAAATCCTAAGAAAAAAACATATCTATATATTAATACGCAAACAAAAAGTTTTGGGTACACTTTTAACTGTGTTAATGTCAATTTATTTACATAATACTTATATCGATGGAAAGGTATTTTTGAGTAGAAGTGCAGAATAATATTTTTATTTGAATAGGATGTCATTAAGATAGGTTAATTGAAGGAAACGTAAAAACACCTTTTTCCCAATGGGTTTTATCAGAAAAAACATCAAAATATGCGTCATAGCTCTGTTAAGCATCGCTGTTGTAGCCTCCAGAAAGAAGAGTAAATGCGAGCGTAACAGTGAGATGGACAGAGATTAACAGAGCTGTGTCGTATTGTTGTTGTAAAGGCTTTTTCTCAATTTCACTCTCCTTGAACACACTGATAGCCTGAATAGAATGAACATTCTGCTTTCAGCAGCAGGTGTTCATTCGATTAGTGATTGCTGATTGGATTAGTGTCGCTGGCACAACGCACTTTTGGAAAATTTTAAGTTTTCGCTGGAAAATAACTTTTTTAATAAAACTTTATAGGACGCAAGTTATACTAGCCTAACAATAAAGAAAAAGGCAAGCTTAACTAAAAAGAATTTTAACGAAAATGTGTATTGAGAAGAGGAGCAAATCGGTGCACACCAAAGAAGCCTCCGGTCACCACTTGGTGCAAAATGTTAAATAATGTAAAAAATAATTTTATAATCGTGGAATTTTATAATTCCGAGACAGCTATGGTGTAGGCCGATTTGCTCATCAAAAACAAAACAAGGCATGTTCAAGTTACAAGTGCAAACTGAGTTAAGCTTTGCACTGGTAAGTCAAACTTAGCTCCCTGTGTAGACATATCATAAGCATGTTTAAGGAGGGTGTAAGGGTTTCAGCATAAAAAACACTAAATTTTTTTTTTGAGTATGAGCAAATTTATTAAAACCTTTCGTAAATTATTAAGTGTACTTTTACCAATATTCTGTAATTTTTTCCCGGAATATTGAAATATTGAAAAACAAGCCGTGACAGAGCTTTTCCCGGAAATCAAAAACCATTAAAATTTAGTCAAGTATCATCAAATCCTCCCCCCAACGTTCTTTGATTATTTGTTTTTTCATGTAAAAATTTTTGGTAGCCATCTGAAGTGTAAACTGCTATTTTCCACGAAAAATTCCGCAATTTTGTGGGTGGGAAAACCCCTTTATGTAAAAAAAAATCAAATTAAGCGTTGGGGGGGAGGCATTTTATGTGTAGAAAATGTGAACCAAGTTTTAAATGAATCGGTCAAGTAGTTTTTAAATGGCAGTGTACAGAGAAAACTGTGAAAACGTTTCATAGCACGAAAAGCAGGTAGCGAACTACTTTTGAAAACGTTTAACACAGATTTTGCTCCTCTAACGTTTATTTTCATTTCAAAAACGGATATTTTAAAATGAGCTTCTAAAACGTTCGTTTGATTTTCTATAATAAACATTTTAACATTAGCTAGGAAAACGTTCCTTTGATATTTCAAAATTAAAATTTTAGAAGAATTACATGCAATTTTCGAAATTTTCATTTTAAACTATCAAACGAACGTTTTAAAAACTCATGTTAAAATACTTATTATAGATAATCAAACGAAAGTGTTAGAAGCTAATTTTAAAATGTCCGTTTTTGAAATGAAAATAAACGTTAGAGGCGCACAGTTTTCTCAGCGTGAACACGGACTTTGAAAATGTAGTTTTGAGAAAAACGCGTTTAAAGTTTATAAGCTACGTTTATCGACGTTCGAGGTAAACTTACTTAAAATACATATCTCCGAAAGATTTACTCGGATTGACTTCAAATTTGGACACAACATTCTTGAGATGTTGTGCATTACATAAAAAATGGTTAAAAAAAAAATAAAAATACTCTACCCCGCCATTAATAAAGTATAAAAATGTTATTTTAACTCATTGGATAATTTTTTGAGAAAAAACTTCACAAACAAAGGTTAATTTTTATGTGCGTCTGGAAAGTTAAACTCCGTAAAACGCTTTAAAATTGATAAGAAAAATTAATATTTTAACGTATAAATATTTTAAAATTAACATTTTAAAATTGATTTCTAAAACGTTCGTTTGGTTTTTTAAAATAAAAATTTTAAAATGAGCTTTTAAAACGTTCATTTAATTTTTGGTAATGAATATTTTAACATTTATAATTCTTTTTGATATCACATCAAATGAATTTGATTGAGTGGGCTATGAGTGGGTATGAATCTATTATTGAAAAATTGATTTATATAAAATTTATAATTGACAAACATAAATTTGTTGTTTGTTTTTTCTTAAAGTTGAAGCATCACCCTTTCGTTTTTGAAAAAAATTTAAATATTACTTTTGAATTTGAAAATGTGCGTTTTCATTTTTCTGTGGCGTAAAACGTTTTTGAAAATATTCATTTTACTTTTCATTCTAAAGTTTTCGTTGTTGCTTTTAACATGTTTAATTTTACTTCTGAGCTTGAAAATATGCGTTTTCATTTTTGTTTGATGAAAAATGTGTTTAAAGTATTCATTTTTCTAATTTACTAATTAATTTAATTTTAATTTAATTTAATTTTTTTTACAACGAAGTGAAGTGCTTAGTTATTGTGTCGAGAAAAAATTGCATTTTCTCCGAGAAAAATTGAAAATATTGTAGCTCAAGCCTTAAAATCTTCGTTTAAAGCTAACAAAAAAAAAAAAAAAAACATATTGGCCATTTCAGCCCTTAAAAGGACTTTGACCGAGCTTCTTATCATCAATTGTGTTGTGTGTTATTAAATGTTTGCACACAATTAACCGAGAACTGGACCTACACGTTTTATGCCGACTCCGAACGGCTAAAGTTCATGTTCTCACATGGCATTATTTACTCTCTGAGGTTTGCCATTGTCTGCAAAGAGGTGGTGACCGATCTGAAAATTTTTTTTATTGATAAAACTTTTCGCCGTGACTGGGGATCGAACTCGGGCTCCGAGCGTGCTAAGCCACACACTTAACCTGCACGCCACGGTCACCATTCATTTTTCTAATCGATTTTAAAGTGTTTTAAAAATATAAAAATTTAAATTAAAAATAAAAATTTTAAAAACTACCAGGTTTCAGTTGCTTTCGAAAATTTGTTTTCTCAGTGATCGGAAACTTCTTTAAGCTATTTCTTCCCGGCGTTGCTTTAACGCAACACGAAGTTTTACTTCACAAAATGCAGTAAAAAATTAAATCATTTAAAAAAATTTCCATGCACGTATTAAAGGCGCTCACAAGCTTTCAGGCTATGTGCTCATTATTTTAATTATTAGTCAAACAGTTTTTGCAAAAACCAGAATTTTTGAAAATATTTTTTTTTTAATTTTTTCAAACTTATTATATATTTAGTGTTACCTGTGCACATTCCTGTGTGTTACAAATGTGAGAATGACTTTTTTAATGATATTTTTTTTTAATGAATTAAACCTATGAAATCGTAGTGAACGATTTATTTATCGTAGCGCTGACGCAACGTGAGGAGTTCCCCTCCTTAAGTTTGTTCTATGTTGCAAATGGTGACACCTACAAAAACTTTTAAAAAACTTTTAAACTTTAAAAATTATAAAAATTCGAGCAACATAACAAATGAAGGGGGGATGCAACTCTTTCTTTCTTGGAATATCTCAGGTCACAGGTGTTTCATTGGAACAGTTATGGATTCTTTCGAGCGTTTGAACAAAAATTATGACTCTATGACCAATCGGATGCAATGAAATTATCAGAGGAGGTTACGGATAAGTCATTGGAACTTTTATGAATTCAATGAAGCATATGGATGGAAATAGATGATTTTATGGAGAAAAATTGTTGATTCGATCGGTTTCAATGCGATTGTATTGGAATTTTAATGAATTCCTAGGAGGATTTGGACAAAAATGCATCATTCTTATATATTAATACGCAAACAAAAAGTTTTGGGTACACTTTTAACTGTGCTAATATCAATATATATTAACATAATACATATTTACAATATCGATGGAAAGGTATTTTTGAATAGAAGTGCAGAATATTATTTTTATTCGAATTGGATATCATTACGGTACACTCTAAAAACTGATTGTAACATCACTACAATTATTGCTGTGAAATTTCACGCATATATTTGCGATTTTTAAAAAATAACACGCATCGCAGTGGGACCTTTCAATTCCGCCAAAAATTCAGCGTGTTTTTCAAAAAAATTATATTTTCTCTCTTTTTCACGCTACTTCAGCGTTTTTTCGCTCATCAATTCATGAAAAGCTGCTGAAGCGATATTTTACGCTATTTCGGCGGCTTTTTGCAAGAGCTATTTTTAACAAATACATATTTTTCTTCAGTTCGACTTGAGTTGCACACGCGATAACATTTAACCAAAGCCCGTATTTAATAATAATTTTCGGTTTAATAACAAATATAGTTTTTAAATTTATAGTGGAATAAAATTCTCTTAATCAAATAATTTGTAATGTGACATTTTTTAAAATTAAATAAAAAATTTATTAAAGTGCTGTTTGGAAGTAAAAAAAATATATTTTAAAGCAATTTGTATCTTGTGTCTTTTTATACATTTTTAATATTCAAACAGCTTATATTTAAGAAATCAAATTTACTTATTAATAACAATAAAATTTTTGTATTATGCAATCTTTAATTGATGTGTTTTATTTTGGTTTTTTTTTTTAATTTTATTGCTTTCTTGATGCGAAGACTTAAACTTAAACCGCATCAAATCACAATTATTTATTATTTATAGTAGTTTTAAATGTAGTTTAAATAGTTTTATATAAAAATGAAAATATCTTTCTGAAATGTGGGATAAACTGCTCTGTTTCGAATTTTTCTTTTTACAAAGATAATGAAAAATTAACTCAAAAAAAGCTTCAGAAAACACTGCATTAGCTGAATATACTGTGAAAGAGAGAGAAGCGTGAGAGATTAAACGCATTTCTAGCGTTTTTTTCTATGAATAAAAGAGCGGGAGGCATATAATATAATTAGAGAGAAATTATTGCAGAAGAGAGCTTTCACGCATTTATAGCGTGAAATATTTTCATTATCGTGCTATGAGATTTTACTACAATAATTGCTGTTAAAGTGTTGCCAGCAATAATTGTAGTGAAATCTCGCCATTTTTTCTTAGAGTGTAGGTAAATCGAAGAAAACCAAAAAACACCTTTTTCCCATTGGGTTTTTTCAGAAAAAACATCAAAATAAATGCCGACATAGCTCTGTTAAACATCGCTGTTGTAGCCAACAGAAAGAAAAGTAATTGCGAGCGTAACAGTGAGATGGACAGAGATTAAGAGAGCTGTGTCGTATTGTTGTTGAGAATGCTTTTTCTCATTTTTACTCTTCTTGAACAGAATGAAATTCTGCCACATCAGAGTAAAAAAAAAACTGCTGAAAAAGCGCGCCTAATTTTTACCATTTTTTCTTTCTCTTAGGGCGAGCTGAAGTTCAGAATTTCGAAGATCGAAATTTGACACATGAACTGTGTTTTTTTTTTTGCATAAATGTGATAAGTTTTACTGCCCATTAGGCAATGTCAGCACTGCTAGCATGAATTCGTATGAATTTTGTGCGACTGCTGCGCCCATACACAATTATAGTTTAACTTAAATGAACTGAAATCTGCATTTTTTTTTTAGATTTAAGGTGCATTTATTTTGTATTGACACTAAATTAACAAACTGTCCGTGAGATAAAAAAATCAAGGCTCCCCTTATAATTGTTTTGAAAATATTAAATTTTTATTAAATCTTTTCTTTTTCTTAAAAAATAATTAAATTTTAAAATAATTTCCTTAAAGCAATAGATTTATGTCTCCAACAATTAAAAGTAATAGCCTCGAACTTATTTCAACAATCTCGGCAAACTTTGTCGTCCGCTTTGATCTTTTCGTAAAATATAGGGTAAAACTGATTTCTGTTGTAAAAAATAAAAGCTCAAATTTTTATTTTTGATTTTCTTTCAAAACCTTTAGCGCATTTTAGGTGAATTTATTTTGTTTTGCCACTTAATTATTAACTATCCGTGCAAACAAAAAAAAACAAGGCTACCCCATATGATCTCTTTGACAAAATTACATTTTTTTTAAGACGTTGTTTTTGCTAATTTTTAAAAAATTAATAAAATTTAAAATTTCTTTGAATTAAATAACTTTATATCTCCAATCAATTAAAAGTTATTGCCTCGAACTTATTTTTACCATATCGCTTTGTCTGCATATCTTCTATATATTAATACGCAAACAAAAAGTTTTGGGTACACTTTTCACTGGGATAATGTCAATATTTACATAATACTTATATCGATGGAAAGGTATTTTTGATTAGAAGTGCAGAATATTTTTATTCGAATTTGATGTCATTACGATAGGTTAATTGAAGGAACCTAAAAACACCTTTTTCCCAATGGGTTTTTGTGAGAAAAAACATAAAAATAAATGCAGACATAGCTCTGTTAAACATCGCTGTTGTAGCCAACACAGGTTGTAGATTGCTGTTGTAAAGAATAACAGAGCTTTGTTGTATTTTTCTGCATATATCATTATATGCAGAACAAAAAATTGGTCGAATTTCGACCACAGGCGATACTAGTAAAACGAAAACAGCGCGCATGTGCTCAATTTTGCACCCGGGAGTTATTAGCTAATTTTTTCTGCAAAACATCAAAATTTACGGTTAGATTGGAAAGTGTTGTCATTGTTTTATGATTTGATTTAACAATTTTAGTTCGGTATTGCGTTTTATTGTCGATGGTAACAATTTTCTACAGAAAGTTAACATAATTAAAATTTATAACTTTAATAATTCCATATCTCAATAAAATATGAATAAGCTTTCACAAGACACTGAGAATAGTATTCTACCCATGACAAAAAGTGGATCTTCGTCGCGAATGATAGCTAAACAGCTTAAAATAAGCAAGTCAGCGATAATTAGAGTCCAGAAGTGGCTTAATATTATTCCTAAACCACAAATAAGAGGATGTAAAAATATTTTATGCACGTCTCATCGTAATAGAGATGAGAAGAAATAGGTGTTTAACACCAAAAGCTGCTTGTATAGCAATAAACAATCCAGTTAACCAAAGGACTGCAAGAAAAGCCCTTCAAAAAATTGCCAACATCGCAGCGGTAAAAAATCAAAACCTGCCTTATCGATGAAGAATAATAAGGCACGGTTGAAGTTCGCCAGAGAACACCGAAATTGGTCAGCATAAGACTTGAAACGTGTCATCTGGTCAGATGAGTCGAATTTCAATCGGTTTCAGTTTGACGTTAAACAATATTGCTGGAGTCGCGCTGGAGGCTTTATCCAAAGACATTATTTTAAAGAAACAGTAAATAGACCCCCCCCCCCACTCATACGATTTTTTGCTCAACTTGACATCACCTTTCACCTCCGTCAATAGTTGCACTCAGTTGCGGGACACTCTGTATAAGTCATTGATGAACTAATCGAAAAGCTTTGATGAAAACAACCAGGACTTTGTTACTAAAGAATATGTGGATGATTTGGTTATCACAAGTCTTTGCTGTCCATATTGGAGAGAATACAAAGTACCCTAAGATTAATATAAATATGGTGTCATGACAAAGGTTTAACTGTCAATCCTAAAAAAGCTATACTAGCAGATTTTTCTTACGTCTTACAAAGCCCAAACTAAACGGAAGTAATTGATTTTTTCAAATGAGGTGAAGTACTTAGTGGTGAATTTTTGCAAGAAACTTCTTTGCAACACTTACATGAATAACACTGTGGGCAAAGCTACACGTCGTTTATTCGACTATCCACGTCTTTATGACAAAACTTGTAGTCTCAAGCTTGATATTATATATTGGACCGTTTTAACTATTGTTAGACTCATTGCTACTAATGCAGCACTTGCATGGTGGCTAAAGGTTGGCATCTATGGCATGTATTAGAATCACTGGGGAATCACAAATCCTTGGTGAATTACTTGCACTGCCTCCTCTAACTATAGCAATCAAAAATAAGGCATTTCTAAGTGCACTGAGCTTGAAAAAAATAACGGATTACAGAGCAGGGAATTTTAAAGGGCATAAAAAAAATTCCTTAAATATTCGTCAAAACTTGAAGATGAATAAATAAGAGAATATATATGTATGCTTTTACTGCATAGGAATCATAGGAATCCACATATCTATACACTCTCGGAGAGATAAGCGGCATTAAAGGGCCTTCAGCATACGAGCTTGATTCAAAACCAAACTTGTATTGGCCAAAT
The DNA here is from genome assembly GCA_958299015.1 of Tetanocera ferruginea. Lineage (NCBI taxonomy): Eukaryota > Metazoa > Arthropoda > Insecta > Diptera > Sciomyzidae > Tetanocera > Tetanocera ferruginea. The sequence goes on along the minus strand of OY282643.1, from coordinate 71,002,264 downwards.
CACTGAATGCATTGAGAAGAAAAATAAAGGGCCTTCTGCATACGAGCTTGATTCAAAACCAAACTTGTATTGGCCAAATCACTGAATGCATTGAGATGAGTATCAGAGCCTAAAGGGTTGAAGACAACGAAAAGGCAAAATACCTTACCAAAAGAGGAGCATCTCGGTTACTTTTTCGTCCTGAACCATTTTTTAAACTTTCAAAAGGCTACAAGCAAAAAGTTAAGACCTAAGAAAGCTAAAATTTTGTATGTCACTGATCGAAGTTTAATCAAAATATAAGACAAGAAGCACAAAAATTTATTACTCTTATTAGAGCTAAATTAAAGATCCTGATCAAGCTAACACTATCCAACCTTTAACTTCTAATTGGTTATTATGAAGGTCACTGTGCTCTCAGATAACAGATAATATGTTAAAGTCTTTGTCTATCTGAATCAGATGTTTTCACGCTCTGCGAAAAGGAGGAAAAGAACACATCCAGGATACATCTTTTTAAATAGCTGGCAATCTGCAAACTCAGAATTCTCCACTTTGGCGTGACATTTGTGCCGAAATGAAGTGGGATACCAACAATGATAAAATTCATAAAATGCCTATATCTGGAAAACTAATAAGAAGGTCCAGCATAATAGTGTTCATGGGCCCAATTAAACGTTACTTATACCCAAAGATGCCCCAATCTCACGGTGTCATATGATTACCTTCTTTATCAATTCACAGATAAATTGGATGGTTTTCTGTCATAGCAACCGATTTTGTAGGCCGCAGAAATAAATAAAATGATGAAAGACATAAGTTCATCAACAACAAAATTCGTATCTTGATAGTAGATGTCAAAAATTATGACAAATAATCCCACAAATATGTTGACGAGTTAATTCTATCTTTCACCCGAGATGAATTTTTTTAATCGTGTGTGGAGTTTATTGAACAATGTCAAGTTTCAATGGAAGCGTCAGATGGTAAGTGTTCGCACTTACTATTGCCAAGGCAAGAAATATAAATAGCAACCAGAGTATAAAATCATTTTCCCTAAACTAGAAGCAGTTGATAAGAGGAAATAAACTAGTTAACAAAAAATAAGCTACACTACAGTGTAATTCCAAACTTATGAAGGTGTTGCATCAGGAAGACTATTTTGGATACATTCCATTATTCCTACTTTTATCGGACAAACACTGTCGATATTGAAATAATTTGTTGCTTTTTTATTCATTACTGGATGAATGGTTTCGTACAAACCAAAACAAAAAATTTGCCATGACAGCAATTCACATGAAACTACAATTCAACAGAATGCTTGCTTTCCATGCTTTTCAATAGAAGTGAATTTGGACTCTGCAACCTCGTCACATACAGAGGTTGATCAAGACCAAAAATCATTTTATTCAAATGTTTTATAAAATCCAGCCCAATGCATGCTGAAATGAGGATACACTAAAATAGAGTCCAGTGTGAAAAATTTTAAATGAATTCCGGGTTGCGGCAAAATAAGACACACTAATACCGAACGAAACAAGTTATCATTCATGATGCAGTCGTCCAAAGATGTCCCAAAAGTTCATTATCTGCATTTTTAATGAATCTGCGTATATTTTACGACTCCATTGGCATAAATCCATTTCATTCATTTTTTATGCCCTTCGAACTGTGAGCAATCATGTGTAGTTTTCCTTTCATCATTCTACACCTTCGTATCCACCTCACTCGGACATACTATTGCGTGTGTTGGTGTGTGTGGTATGTCAGTGGTCTGCCCGAGTGCGTCTTCTTCCAAAAATCGTTGACCTTGATGTTGATTCATGAGCTTGGACTGTGGCGTTAAATCATAGTAATAAAAGTGGCAACAAAAATAGAAACACAAACACTGACAATAGAAATGGATTGAATGAAGAAATGAATCAAACACAAGGCTTAATAAAATCCTATCCCAAAGACATAAAAGTTATTCGAGCGAGATTTCATTCGCATCAATGATGAAGAAAAACTATTTATGGAAGTACATTACAGGGGCGAATCTTAAGAACTGTTTTTGTTTTTTTCTTTCTTACAGTTTTACGATGTTTTTCTTTTTATAACAGAACTCTGCTCAAATATGCTTAACTTTATGTCTCAAACCTTAAAAAAATATTATTTATACAATAAAACCAGAATATAAATACAAACCAGAGGAATAAGTTGGCTTACAAGTGTGACCCACATATTCAATACGTCCCTGGAACGTTGAACTGAAGCCTAAGAATTCACAGCGTGGAAGCTGCTTACCGTATGATGCGATTTAATGTTTATCCTATAGAAACAATATCTTGCTAAATGATGTGGGAGGGTCAATAGCTCGGTTGTTTGCCACGGCTTTACGGGTTTTTATTTATTTGTTTTATTCTTCTCAACCCTTGGTTGCACGGAAGTAAGTAAATAAGCCATAAAAATCCTGCTGCAACGCTCAAGGATTTTGTAAAGAACTTTGAGAAAAAGGTTTAGCAAACTGACTAAAGCCAAACAAAAGTTCAGGAACATCAAAATACATAACGAATAAATATGCTAGTCACTTTATAAACTTAAATGAAATTTATCAAAACAAGCTAAAATGAAAGCAGCGACTTTGCTCATGCCGAGGAGGAATAGAATCATGGAAGAAAATCTAATTTAGCCAGAAACTAAAATCACAAAATTTTGACTTTCAAAGCTTACAGCAAAATATATCGATTATTTTTGAAACTGTTCATAGTTATAAAACAATAATACTGTACTTTGTGATAAACAATAACAAAAACTTACAAAATCTGATCAATTTATGCACTTTAGCAATTGGGTACGGTTCCTAACGTAGTGTGAAGCGCTGAATTCTAATATTTTTGAATGCACATCTGAATTCAAATGCACATCAAAACTGTTCAAGTGGTTACTGTGTGAAAATCTGTACATTTTATTTCCTTGGCCAATGCAATGGATAGAGCCGAAAAAACTTAGAGATGACTGTTAATTTTGCTTTATGACAGCTGTTGGCATACAAGGCAAATATCTGGGAAATGATATATATCCTAACGTATCCTCAGTGTAGAAGCCAGTTCTACATACAAACAATAATCTATTGTCAGAATTTGAAAGAGGAAAATTCAAACCATCTACTTTATTTTTCTACCAAAACATTGGTCACAAGTGTATAAAAACTGTTGGATATTTGGAACGCAATGGCTTAAAGATATATTAAAAAAGAAATATCAAATTACACTTTTAAAATTATTAAATTACACTGGTCAACAGTGTCTCACGAACTTTGATAGTTTAAATTGTTTTCTAATAGTGCTAATACAGATTTCTTCCCTCGTTAAAAAACTGATTGTTTTTTTTTAGTAGGCCTTCAATTTTTTTTGAGACTACCGACTGCTTTCAGTTCCAAGGACAAGGCTCTCATCAGGGAGCACGCGAAGACTGTGGCAAACTTCAAGCGTCGTTATAATCCTAAGGTGTCGACGGTTGGGGGTGCCGCTACTCCGCCTGCTTCCACAGACGAGGGTCTGGGCAAGGCAGGTCCTTCAGCACATCTATTCCCAGTAGACAAATATCGGAAGATACGACTATAGAACCTTATGGCTATCTCCAATTCTACACTGATGGCTCCAAAAAAAAAGAAAGGAAAGGATCAGGTGCGTACTGCTTAATGCTACAGATCAATAAGTGTTATAAACTTCCTGATAACTGCAGTATCCTTCAGAAATTTATGCGATTGAAAAAGCAACACAGGTTATTCACATCCAAAATCGAACACCCACAAGGATAGTAATTTTTGTAGGTAGCCAAGCGGCCACAAAAGCGCTAGAAAGGAAAACGACAGCAGCCCGAACGGTACTAAATTGTAAACAAGTCCTGAACAATGACTGTACTTAATGCCCACAATGTCACTCTCTGCTGGGTCCCTGGACACAGCAATGTAGAAGGGAATGACAAAGCAGCTGAGCTGGCAATAAATGAAGTAACTATAGATACAAACAGAAACATTACAGACGTGAACATTCCAATAGTCATCGTAAAAAAAAGTATCGACCTCAAAATCAGAGATAATGCCAACACAAACTGGCCTTCCAAAAGTAACTGCATTAAATCTCTCGAAGGCTCTGGTCAAAACTAAACGAGGACAGAACTGAAAGCCTTCTGCTCTTGTATAAAGGTATATCTGGATACTGGTGGGAGTCCCAACAGGACACTGCCCCATTGTTGTGATGGCCAAGATGATTGGTATTGCAGCACCAGACTTTTATCGAAGCTGTAATGATCCAGAAGAAACGGTAACAATCACCTTTGTGGGAATGCCAAAATCTGCAGAGTTGTCGATTACGATATATAGGAAACAGATTTTTTTAGATTTGGTGCAGTTAGTGAACACACTACTGTTAGAAATATCGAAGTACACTAAAGCACAGGAGGGTTCCGGTAAACGGGAATAAAAAGGAATATGTTTTATTCGGTACCACAACCTAACTGGGTTAAAAAAAAATAAAACTAGTAAGGTATATCTTCGACTTGGCCGAAGTTAAAATACCCCCACGGCCAATTCTTAAAAGTGGAAGAATATTAAATTATATTGGAAGAATATTAGAAGAATATTGGAAGAATATTAAATTTTAGAGCTTTTTGTATGAGATTTTGAGAGATATTATTATTTTTATGTGTCTAAAAAACATACATATCAAATTGTTTTCCTGCAGCTTAAATATAAGCCTTTTTATTAAGTTTTAAATTTTGGGGTTGTATGGGAGATAGGTGTGTTAGATTTTGTATGACGCCCATTTTTCTAGCATATCTCAGTTTCGACATAGAATACACAAATACCGAGTTTCTGTCTTGTAGCTTTAATATTAGCCTCTTTATAGATTTTTCAATATTGGGGTTGTATGGGAGGTGGGCGTGTTAATAATTGGATGACGCCCAATTTTATAACACACCTCAGTTTTGAAATTAATTACACAAATAACGAGTTTTCATCTTGTAACTTCAATATTAGCCTCTTTATAGATTGTTAAATTTTGGGGTTGTATGGGAGGTCGGCGTGTTAGTGAGTGGATGACGCCCATTTTTCTAACACACCTCAGTTTTGACATTGAATACACAAATACCGAGTTTCCGTCTTATAACTTTAATATTAGCCTCTTTATAGATTTTTCAATTTTGGGGTTGTATGGGAGGTGGGCATGTTAGTGGGTGGATGACGCCCATTTTTCTAACACACCTCAGTTTTGACATTGAATACACAAATACCGCGTTTCCGTCTTATAACTTTAATATTAGCCTCTTTATAGATTTTTCAATTTTGGGGTTGTATGGGAGGTGGGCATGTTAGTGGGTGGATGACGCCCATTTTTCTAACACACCTCAGTTTTGACATTGAATACTCAAATACCGAGTTTCCGTCTTGTAACTTTAATATTAGCCTCTTTATAGATTTTTCAATTTTGGGGTTGTATGGGAGGTGGGCGTGTTAGATTTTGTATGACGCCCATTTTTCTAACACACCTCAGTTTTGACATTGAATACTCAAATACCGAGTTTTCGTCTTGTAACTTTAATATTAGCCTCTTTATAGATTTTTCAATTATGGGGTTGTATGGGAGGTGGGCGAGTTAATAAGTGGATGACGCCCAATTTTATAACACACCTCAGTTTTGATATAGAATACATATATACCAAATTTCAGTATTGTAGCTTAAATATTAGCTTCTTTGTAGAGTTTTCAATTTTTGGGTTGTATGGGAGGTAAGCGTGGTTTTCATCCGATTTAGCCCATTCTCGAACTTGACCTTAGTTTTTTTAAAAAAAGCTTAAACATCGAATTTCATTACGATAGCTTCAAAATTGCGGCTGTAATCGTGTCGACAGACAGACGGACAGACAGACGGACATGGCTAAATCTACTCAGGTGGTGATTCTGAGCAAGAATATATATACTTTTCCATACCTACCACGCCTCCTTTTGGGTTACGCAGTACGCGTGGGGGTATAAAAAGGTATTGGTAATGGACCAAAAGGACCACAAGAAAGCACCTCATAAGTGCACGACCCTTCTAACCTAACCTAACCTAAAGTAGCACTCTTAGTTCTTGCACGTGAGTACTAAATATTTAGTACTTGGCTTAACTATATGGCTTGATCGCTTATTTTAATTTAAGTATTTTAATTGTTCCTCTTAAAGTATGTTTGTTTGTTGGTATCAGAACTCAATATAGAATACGATGAAAAAAAATTTCTGAAATATGGCATTAAAAATAAAAAATAAGTGAAATAAAAATTTTTACAAAAATATCAAAAATTTTATACAATAAGAAAAATATTTTAGAAAAATAAAAAAATACCCCTCTAAAAAGCTTGTTTAAATTTATATCAGATAATTTTTTTTCTTTTTGCTCTGTGTTACTGGTTTGGCAAGAAATATAGTTTCGTAACAAGGGAAAAAGTGAGGGAAAGTGGTGACTATGGCATGCAGGTTAAGTGTGTGGCTAAGCATGCTCGGAACCCAAGATCGATCCTCAGTCGTGGCAAAATTTTTTCAATAAAAAAACTTTACCCGTTCGGAGTCGGCATAAAACATGTAGGCCCAGCTCTTGGTCAATTGTGTAAAAATATTTAATAACACACACCACACAATCTGATCATAAAAAACTCGGTCAAAGTCTTTTCAAGGGTGATATGGACAATTTGTTTTTTTATCTTACCATTTCGCATTTTGGAACGATTTCGTTTAGATTTGATATATTTGGACTTCATTCAAGTGGATTAAAACCATTTTAATTATACCGTTTTTCCATATTGAAGTGGATTTAAAAGTATGTATAATTAAGAGGATATCTTTTACTTGAAGGAAATTGTTGCCCCTCTGATTAGCCGTGCTATTATCTCAGGAAGTAGATACGTTAAACACTTTAAAATGAATTAGTAGCAGATGTTTGACCATCTTAAATTATCCACCGCATCTGGTTCCCTTAATTACAATACGTATAGCTTCTTAAGAACAACAGCATTATTTAATGATTATCAAAAATAAATATCTTAATTATTAAAATCAATAAATTTTCTTATTTACTGCTTAAATGAATCCTGTTTATGTGTTCTCATTCATGTTGTTTAATTAAAACGTGGACTTAATTGAAAAATTTACAAATTTGCAACGTTTATGTAAACATTTTGTTAACGACTCTCCGCCTATGCAACCCTGCTCCACCCATTCAACCATTGCAGTAGTTCTGGGCAAGCATTAAAAGTTACGTGATACCGTTACTTCACGTGGTAATTAGCGAAGCATTAAGGACAAGCTTGTTTGACGGCCGTTACCGTAGCGCCTCGTTAAATTCATTTGTTGTTTACCGAGATGGATTTTCAACTGAAAAATTGGTAACGAGCTTAAACACAAACACATATGTGCACATACCAACGCACAAAAACACATGGTCACACATCGTGCACATGAATTGTCGCACACACATTGTCACTTTGTCATACAGACGTTGACAATAAATTGTAATATTTTATGAAGCTTTTTTACCATTATGTTTAAATTTCACTTGAAAAAAAAAAAGGGGAAACGGGTATTCGACGAACGATAACGTAATTGTCGTTCTGTTGTCGACTTACTTAACACATTTTCGTTTTATGCTGTTTTTATGCCAACAAAAAAATGTTCAACTATTACGAACGTATATAAAATGTAAATAAAAAATGCCTGGTATTATTTAACATATGAAAATGAGTTGTAGCATTTTTGTTTTTTATTTAACTTGTTATTTTATAATTCTTAAAAAGCAGTTTTTAAGTTTTACGAATTTTTTGCGACTTGCAAAGTAGTAGGAAAACATTGCTTTAAGAAGATGTGAAGCCCAGGAAATTCCGTTTTGGTTTTTTTGCAGTTGTGCTTGTTAACTTTTCAAATTTTATGAACTGCAGAAGCTACACAGAGTAGTGATGAGTCGGTTTAGCGCACAGCGAAACCATTGTTAGTCTGTTCAGGTTAATTTTTCAAAGAACTTTGTTGTTATAACAACCTGTTACTGTATGAATTTTTGGTTATGAAACTAATAATATAATTCTTAAAAATTATGTTTCTAAAAAATTATGGAAATGTCAAGTTATTATTTATATATTTATTTAAAAGGGAACCACTAGTGTGAATGACTAGTGGTGCAGTCAGAAAAAAAGGTTAATTTTGGAAATTTAGGGAAATCCAAACTGACTGCATAAAAATCGGTTCAAATTTTGTTTTTTTTTTTTGAGAACTCTACTGCATGGAGTGTTTTTATATTAAAACTAGCTGATACCCGGTGCGTTGCTGCCATCCTTGTCTAATGCCAGTTTGCTTAAAGAAGGCCATCTCGACAATAGTGATCTGAAGTTTATTTGTGTTTCAGTTAAATTAAATAATTGCATTGCTTATCTTACCTGTTCTTACATTCCTCCTAATTGTAACATATCAATTTACTTAAGACATATTAACGCCATCGAGCAAGTTCATAATATGTTAAAAAATAATGATGTTCCTATTGTGTTGGGTGATTTTAACCAACCCTTTGTGTCTTGGAATTCGACAGATAATTCTTCATTTTTTACACCTGTTTCCACTAGTAATTGGATAAATGATATTTTAGATAAGTTATCTGACCTGTGTCTTCAACAAGTCAATAATACTTTTAATAAAAACATCAAAATGAAAATAAACTTACACCTGATAAGCGAAATACAAAAATATATAATTTCAAAAGAACAGAATTTGTTATACTCAACGCCTTACTCTCGCAGACTGACTGGTCACCGATTCTATCTATTAAGCCACCGTATTCATATTATGACATCGAAACCTCGGTACAGTTTTTTAATGATACTTTGCAAATGTGCTTCTTATTGTGCGTCCCAACAAAGCAAAATAATTCTAAACCCTTAAGTCCACTCTGGCTAACAAGTGAACTTAAGTCACTAAATAATTTAAAAAATCGCTTATTTAAAAAATATAAAAAATCTGGTTCTAATAAAGACTTTGCTTGTTATTCATCTTGTCGTTGCAGATACCAGCTATTAGATAAACAGTGTTATTCTGCTTTTATAGCCAACATCAAATCTCAATTTAATGATCATCCGAAACTCTTCTATACTTTTGTAAATTCAAAACGTAAGGCTTCCAACTTTCCACCCCTTATGAGATTCAATCAGGAGGAATCGTCTTGTGACAATGTTATTTCCAACATGTTTGCAAGATTCTTCAAATCAACTTACTCCAATCGCAAACGAAAAACTGATAATGATCTACGGATATGCACCTGGAATGTCCGAACCCTAAATTGGGATGATGCCTCTATCCAACTGATTGATATCTTGGAAAGATATAATTCTGATATCATTGCAATCCAAGAAATGCAATGGAAGAGACAAGGTTGCTAACGGCAAGCATCCTGTGTCATCTACTATAGCGGCCATGCGGAGAAGCACGAGTTTGGATGCGGATTTGTAGTTGGTAAGAGAATACGGCATCATGTCCTGCGATTCACTCCTGTGAACGAACGACTTGCCATAATCCGCTTCAAGGCAAAATATTTTAACATAAGCCTAATATGTGCGCACGCTCCGACAGAAGAAAAAGATGACGAGACCAAAGAGAGCTTTTACGAGCGCCTTGAAGACGCATACGAGCGCTGCCCCCGTCATGACATAAAAATCGTGCTTGGTGACTTCAACGCCAAGGTGGGTAAGGAAAACATATTTGGTCCAACAGTCGGAAAGTTCAGCCTCCACGACAACACATCCAATAACGGAATGAGGTTAATTGACTTCGCCGCAGCACGAAACATGGTCGTTAGTAGCACTAGATTCAAGCATCTCAATATTCATAAGGCCACTTGGCTGTCCCCTGATCAAAAAACATGCAACCAATTTGATCACGTTTTGATACTCTTCCAGTGTACTAGACGTACGCACGATCCGTGGTGCTAACATAGACTCGGATCATTATCTTGTCGCAGCCAAGATCCCCACACGTCTGTGCGCAGCTAAGAATGCTTGCAATCCTACACAAAGAAAGCTAGACATCGACAAGCTGCAGTCAAAATAGACGGCCGAAGCCTTCGCTACTCGAATCTCACTCCTGCTTCAAGAAAGCACTCCTCCGATCGACGATATATGCGCACAGTGGACGCACATATCCCACTCTATGCGTACGGCTGCCAAAGAGGTGATAGGCTACCACCGTCCTCGCCAAAACCAGTGGCACGACCAGGAGTGTCGCGACGCCACTGCAGAGAAGGACATCGCCTACAAAGCCACCCTGCAGTCGGTTGTAGCGCGTGCTGTTATGGAGCGATACCGCGAGAAGAGGAGGAAAGAGAGACGCATTTTCACGAGAAAAAAACGAGAGGCGGAAATGCGTGAGTGCGAGAAAATTGAGATGCATGGCGACAGGAATGAGACTCGAAAATTTTCCGAAAAAATAAGACGCCTGGCCGATGGTTTTAAGACCGGAGCCTCTTCCTGCAAGGATGAGAATGGGAATCTAGTGACAGGTATCCAGAGTACACTGATGCTATGGAGGGAACACTTCTCTAGACTTTTAAATGGCGACGCTGACAACAATCCCGCCAGTGGAGATGATATCCCGGAAACCCCAATTATGGATGACAGCGTTGAAGTTCCGCTGCCCGACTATAACGAGGTCTTAAGAGCTATAGCTCGGCTTAAGAACAACAAAGCCGCAGGAGCCGATGGTCTACCGGCTGAGCTGTTTAAGACCGGTGGCGAAGCTCTGTTTAAATGCATTCACAGACTTCTATGCAGAATATGGTCGGAAGAATGCATTCCAGATGATTGGAACCTCAGTGTGCTCTGCCCAATCCACAAGAAAGGCGATCCCACCATTTGCGCCAACTACCGTGGGATAAGCCTTCTAAATATCGCATATAAGGTCCTGTCGAGCGTATTGTGTGAAAGACTGAAGCCCATCGTCAACCAACTGATTGGACCTTATCAGTGTGGCTTCAGACCTGGAAAGTCCACCATTGACCAGATTTTCACGCTCCGACAAATCTTGGAAAAGACCCTCGAAAAACAAATCGACACGCACCATCTCTTTGTCGATTTCAAAGCCGCCTTCGACAGTCCAATAAGGAGTCACCTATACTCCATCATGTCTGAATTTGGTATTCCTGCGAAGCTAATACGTCTTTGCAGGATGACACTGTACAACACCAGCAGCGCAGTGAAAATCGGGAAGGACCTCTCCCTTCCGTTCGATGCCAAGCGAGGTTTCAGACAAGGTGATTCCTTATCGAGCGACTTCTTTAATATAGTCATGGAGAAGATCATCCGAGCTGCTGACCTGAGACGCAGCGGCACAATTTTCTATAAGAGCGTTATGCTGTTGGCGTATGATGATGATATTGACATCATTGGCCAAAATACGCGCGAAGTCAGTGCAGCATTCTCCAGGCTAGAAAAAGAGTCGAGTCGAATGGGTCTTGCAGTGAACGCAGATAAAACGAAGTATCTCGTGTCAACAAACAAACAGTCCCAGCATCTTGGAAACCACGTCACTGTTGACAACACCTCCTTTGAGGTAGTGAAGGACTTTGTTTACCTGGGATCCAGTATTAACTCCTCCAACGATATCAGTATTGAGATTAAACACAGGATAACTCTTGCCAACAGGTGTTACTTTGGGCTCAGTAGGCAATTGAGAAGCAGAGCTCTTTCTCGACGAACAAAATTGACGCTCTATAAGTCAATAATCATGCCCGTCCTACTATACACATCACAAACCTGGACGTTGAGCAGCTCTGATGAAAGGACTTTGGGAGCGTTCGAGAGAAAAATCCTTCGCAAGATCTATGGTCTAATCTGCATCAATGGCGAGTACCGAATACGATGGAACCACGAGCTGTATGAGCTATATGCCGACATCGATATAGTCAAGCGTATTAAAATAGAGCGGCTTCGCTGGCTAGGTCATGTCGAGAGAATGAACGACGAAGCTCCAGCGAAAAAATATTGGATTCGGTACCCAGCGTTGACCAACGCAGACGAGGAAGACCGCATCTCCGTTGGAAAGACCAGGCATTGGATAACCTGACGACGCTTGGAGTTTGCAACTGGCGCCAGCAAGCGCACGACAAAAGAGGCTGGCGCAAATTCTTAGACCAGGGCAAAACCGACCAACGGTTGTAAGCGCCATCTAAGTAAGTAAGTAAGTAAGTAACTACCGAGGCGTTGCCAAGTTAGGCACAATCCCTAAATTATTTGAGAAAATCATCACTGAACAACTAACCCACTTCGTATCTTCTTCCATTTCTGTCACTCAACATGGTTTCTTAAAGGGTAAATCAACTTCAACAAACCTTTTGGAGTTTACAACTCGTGTAATAAAAGGTTTTACTTTAGGAAAACAGACTGACGTTATTTATACGGACTTTAGCAAAGCTTTTGACAGCGTCAATTATAATCTTCTATTGAATAAACTTAAGCCAATTGGGTTTCCTGTAAAATTGCTAAATTGGATAGAATCGTATTTATCGCGACGTTTTCAAAAAGTTTTATATAAAAATTCTCTATCACAAAATATAATGGTTACATCTGGTGTTCAGCAAGGTAGTCTTCTTGGACCGGTTTTAATCTTACTAATTATTAATGACCTTCCCTCGGCAATTAAACACTGTGACGTCTTAATGTATGCTGACGATGTGAAACTTTTTCTTACCTACAAGTCACTCGACGAACAACATCTTTTACAATCTGATTTAAACATACTAGTGGATTGGTGTAACTTCAACCTATTAAACCTTAACTTAAAAAAATTAAAATTAATGACCTTCTCACATAGAACTGCTCATAGCACAAATTACACTATAAATAACATCCACTTAGACTTGTAAATAACATCCACTTAACTTGTAAATAAGGCTAGAGGTGTTCTTGGTTTCATTAAAAGGTGGGCGAAAGAATTTAATGATGCCTTCACTACTAAATTACTATATATATCTCTCGTAAGACCAATCCTTGAATATGCTTCCGTAGTATAGAACCCTCAATATAACGTTCACATTGATGCAATAGAATCGGTTCAAAAACATTTTTTACTTTTTGCTTTACGTCATCATCGTTGGAACCCAGATATTATTCTTCCTTCGTATGAAACCCGCCTTAAGCAAATTTTACTGCCTTCCCTGAGAAGCAGAAGGATGGTGTTTAATGTCACCTTCCTATATAAATTACTTTGTGGTGATATTGACTCCCAATATATTCTCTCGTCTCTTAACTTTAACATCCTAAGAAGAGGATCTAGACATTTTGTGCTTTTTAAGTTGAGCCAGTGCACTTCAAATTTTGCTCTTCATGACCCTTTACAATGTATGTGTAGTGATTTCAACAATAGCTACAGCTTAATTAATTTTTGTGATTCGGTGGATGCCTTGAAACGGAAAATGATTTTACATTTAAATAATTGATACATTTTAGAATTTTGTTTCAAGTTGTTTTTCATTTATAATATTGCGTTTGATGAAGTAAACACCATCTTATATGATATGTATGCTTAAACTTGTTTTGTCTAACTTAATCAAAAATTGTAAATTTTTCCTATTCACTTGACTTATTAGTTACTTTTGGTTTGGTGCGCAAGAGTAGATCTCTTTTCCATGCAAGTTTATGCCTGCGTTGGCCAAAATACATATCCAATTAATAACATTAGCACGGTGTTCCAAAATTACATAGTCACCCGTATTTGTTTGTATATATTTACACGTGTATATTTGCGTTATATTTGGAATTGGTTTGGTATTTAAGAGTTTAATCTCTTTTCCACGTAGGATCTTGGGTTGGATAGTGACCGCAAACTTACTAATATTCATATTATTTATAGTTATAGCCTGTTTCAAAAGAGAAGAACATTTTCGCGCATGTTTGAGAATAAGAAAATAATTTTGAGAGCGTTCTTCATTCTGATTGGTCGACATTAAAAAAAAAAATTTAATATTCTCTGAGCAGAAAAATAAATTAATGTATATTCCTGAATTTTGTTGTTCATCGAAACTGCGCTGCGGAAGTACTGAATTTTATTTTTCAAAATCAACCAATCAAATATGAAAAAAAGTGGGCGTCAAAAAATAATTTTTTAGCCAAAATTTCACTTCACAAATTTTTTCTTGAGAAAATAATTTCTTTTTTATGTAATTTGTATTTGATTTCTCTCTCAAGATGCAGGTTGCTGCAGGCCGTCGGTTCAACACCGTACTTGTGCGATCATTTGTTCTGAATGTTTGCTCATTTAAATATATAGAAAAATAGTAAAAAAATACTCAAAAAAGCATAAAGTTCAGCGAACAGTACAAAAAGAGCAAGAAATTACGCTCTAAAAAATTTTCTAGCTTTAAAAATAATTTCTCACTGAGCATCGAAAAATGAAACTAAAAAATGTTCTTCTCTTTTGAAACGGGCTATACTTTGGTCTCTTTGTTTTAGAGTTTTATGTAAATTTTACTACTTATTTGATGTTGTCTACTTTTTTAAATTAAAAAATTCTTAATAAATTCGTGTTTTTGTATAAAATTTTTAAGTTCCGCTGAAAAGCCAATTAATGTGCTTAGTGGAAATTCATACTTCGCCAACTGGGTGTGTGTTTTAGTACGTAGGTGCATTCTGTCTGTTCCGGTTGATCCGGATAGATTTTAGAATGTAAGTCGTGCATGCGTATAGTACGGGCTATACGTATTCACGAGATTCTTCACGCCTTTGGCGAATCCAAAAAAAAAACAAAAAAAAAAAACAATAAATATCTCCACTCTGAATTTAAATATACTGTGACCATTATTTTCAAAGCTATTAAATATAAAAAATAGCTTTCTTTTATGGGCGAAGTCACACTCCTTGTCTAATACCCATTCTAGTTTTCAAGTATTTCTCAGTAGTAGATATCACCAAATAGCTAATCAAAACCGAGTTTCTTTGATCTGTGACTGTTATTTCCAAAACGATTAAATTTAAAATGTGTGCCTTATATGAGCGGAGCTATACCCTTTATTCTAAGAACCGGTAAAGAAAGTTTTGCAAATTTTCAACCTTTTTGTTATAATTTTTCTAGAAATGAAATAGGCTTTGATTTAAAATTTTTGTATTAAATAATCTCTGTCATTTTAAAAAGCTATCAGTTGTAACGGTCAGTTGAGTAATTTGTGAGAAAATTAACTCGAACGGAGAGCTTTGCAAAAAAGTTTTGGACATTTGGACCCAAAATACCACAGTTACTTTAAAAAAACTAGCAAAACTATCTGCAGCATCTTACCATATAGCACGAAGAGTCGTTTTGAGATTTAAGGAACATCTCTCCGTACAAGATAAGCCTCAAAGTGGGCCAGAAAGTGTGCCAGAACTGTGACCAATCGAACGCTTTTGGGTTTTAATGAAAGGAAAGCTTAAAAAAATTGGAAAAGCAACGAAAACTGTTCCTGAAGTGAAAACCATGTGACGAAGTCTAAGAAATGGTTGTACAACATTTAATGGAGAGTTTTGTAAGGAAAGTGGTGTGGTAACCTTGGCATGTAAGATAAGTGTGTGATTCAGCATGCTCGGAGCCCGAGATCGATTTTTTTCATTTATGTGTCACTTATAGATTGAAAGTTTAATCGAAAACTTGTGTTTTTGAAAAAGTGCCGCGCCCCTCATGGGTAGGAGGATGAAAAATACTTTACAACCTATTCCTACCAAATATATAAAAAAATTTCATTAAAATCGGTCCAACCGTTTCGGAGGATTTCAAACACTAACACCGTGACACGAGATTTTTATATATTAGATATAATATATTTAAGGATTCATTTTAAACACATGATCAAATTTTTGAACCAACAAATTTTAAATTTCTCTCAAGAATTTTATGGTATATTTTTTAGAAACATATACAATAGATCGTACCACCTTCTATGCAAAAAAAAAGTGCGCCGCAGCGAATATGACGCATTTTTGCAAGACAATTACGAAAAAAATTTGTTTTTTTTTTTTTACCGCTTTAAAGTTTGGTATATTAATGTTTTTGTCTCAAGGAGACCAGGAAGTATATCGACATTACAGCAGAACTATTTTTAAAAAAATTTTTAAAATTTTTTGTTGAACGTAGGGCTCCTTTTTTTCATTTTCATTTGAAAAACTTTAAGCTCATATTTCAAAAAGCGCACCTTTTCTTCTTTTTTGTAACTTTAACACAAGATTGCCGACGGAAGTCATTTTGACTGCTTTTGAATTTGAACAATTTTTTATGTCATTTTTAATAACACAATTTCTTAGAATTTTGTGACTTTTTGTTTAACAAATAAATTAATTTATTTCGTTAAAACCAAAATAAACTTCCACTTAAAAGAAATAAAGATGTCCAGATTATACTTTTCTTCCCAATCTCAATTTTTTCTGACAATTCATCGTTCATAACTTCTATACAGTTTGATACATTTGAACAAAATTTTCAACAAAAATGTTTGCCTTTTTATGGCTATTTTAATAATGACCTCACATGTGACCTTGGCCCATAAAACTGAAAAAAAAACTGAAAAATTAAAAATTTTACTTTTCGTTTTATTCACTTTTTTTAGTGCCTAAATTTAAAAAAAAAACCAGATTGATTTGTTAAACCCTAAACCTGAAAGGTCAGGATATATGTACTTTGTACAAACGTTTGTAACGCATAGAAATATGTGAATCCGGGCATAGAAAAGTATATATATTCTTGATCAGCGTCACCTTGTGAGTCGAGCTATCCACGTCCGTCTATGAGTTGTCCGTAAACATAGGATAAGAAAAAGGAGTTGAGATAATTGGATGAATCTCGGTACATATGGTCAAATGACTCCAAGCATCTGCACTATTGAATATTTTTGGAATCCGCCCACGGCCAAGCCTACCACATAAGACTACCCACAAATAAGCTCATAATTAAATGAAACATGTTTGTTTTCTATATCAAAATAAAGATGTGTTAAAAAAATGGGTGTCATCCGTCCACGGACACGCCCACCTTCCATATAGCCTTAAAATTTAAAACTCAATAAATAAGCTCATGTTTAACCTACAGAGATTAAATTTAGTACGCATGTTTTTATAACAAAACGAAAATGTTTTTGAAAAAACACGTCATCCGCCCACGGACAGGCAAGCCAAAAAAATTTAAAAATCCATAAAAAAGCTTATGTTTAAACTACAGACGTAAAATTTGGTATGAATGTATTTTATACCAAAACTACAATGTATTAAAAAATTGGGTGTAATCCGTCCACGAACACGCCTACCTCCCATACAACCTACAATTGCGAAAATACTATAAATGCATTAACATGTGAGCTA
The DNA here is from genome assembly GCA_958299015.1 of Tetanocera ferruginea. NCBI lineage: Eukaryota > Metazoa > Arthropoda > Insecta > Diptera > Sciomyzidae > Tetanocera > Tetanocera ferruginea. The sequence continues at coordinate 70,984,915 of OY282643.1, read as the reverse complement.
CAAGAAAGAAACTTGGTATGTGTAAATTGTTCAAAAATTTAAATAAAAAAAAAAAACAAATTGGCCATTTCAGCCCTTGAAACGACTTTGACCTAGCTTCTTATGATCAATTGTGTTGTGTGCGTTATTAAATTTTTGTACACAATTAACCGGGAACTGGACCTACATGTTTTATGCCGATTCCGAACGGCTAGAGTTCATGTTCTCAAGAAGCTTTACATGGCATTATTTAGTTTTTGAGTTTTGCCATTGTTTGTAGAGAGAGTTTTTTTTTTAAAAACTTCTCGCCGCGACTGGGGATCGAACTCGGGCTCCAAGCATGCCACACACTTAACCTGCATGCCACGGTCACCAAAACTGAAATGTATTTTAAATATGGGCTTCATCCGACCACGGACACGCCCATTTTCAACACTATTATTGTATTTTTGAAAAGTAGATTTATGTTATTTCATAGTCGGGCTAGACCGTCTTTATACTTTCTTTCCTTGTTTTTAATGAAAGAGTATAGTGCCCCTTACGTCATATCATTGTTACCACTTCTGTTTAAATATATGATTGCAGTCGACTGAAAATCACCACTTAAGTTTAAGTAAATATTTTTACTAAAAGCAGTTTACAAAATGAATAGCATAATACCTGTGCATAATAGCATAATACCTGTGAAGTAATATAATACCTGTATGATATGATGCCATTTATCGGTACCTCAATCGAGATATTTTGACAAGTTTTCTTATTTAGTGCTCACTACATTTACATTCAAATATTTTATTATTTGAGTAGTTTTAACAGCTTTGACGTAGTTATTTACCTGTGTACCATCTTTAGAGCCATTATAACACAGTTACAAGGAAACATGCCAACAAACTACATTACTTCATAAACATTACATTATATAAGATATTTCATTCACCATCGAAAGGATTTCACTTATGCACTCACACATTAGTACCCGTACGTGCTTGCCTTTGTATAGGAATTTATACATGTTTTTTATACACATCTGTTCCTTTCAAAGAAGAATTCCAGTTAGCCAGACGATGGCTAAAGCAGCTGTCAATTCTTAAAGCTTAAGTAATCTTTTAAATGGACATATATATTTGGTTTTTTTCATAAAATCCTAGAGAATATTTTTTATTAATGTCTTGTGATGTTGTGATAAGAGCGATTTTTATCAAAGAGGAGCTTACGGGTTTTATTTAAATTGATTTTATAATTTCTTAATGTATTAGAAACGTACTGAATGTTCGTAGAAGTGAAAAGAAATTATCTTCCATACTTTCTATAAAATTCTGGCTCTTTTTGATAAACGCGCATTTCCAAGTGTGATTTTTTTGTTTAATTTTCGCCGGCATTCTTTCACAAAAGTCTGTCTTCTTTTATGAAAAAATAGTCAACTTATCCTATAGGAATTTTAATCGCTGACAATTTAACGCGTGACAATTTAACTTGCTCCCTTCTTATCATAGGTTTTATAAAAAGTAATGATAAGCAAAATGTACAAATTAAGTCTTTTCTTAAAATCATAACATTACATTTTATAAATAAAAAATACATTCTTGGGTAATCGCCTACTTTTCGGACGCGATTAAATTCAAAGATTTTTCTTCCATCAAAAAACATTTCATTTTTGTTTTGATCTTTAACCCTTGATCAAACGATACGCAACTACATTGACCACGTTTTTATTTGACCATTTCAAATTATTGGAGCCTTAGCAGGAATATTTTATAACTAGAAATGCGCATGAGTTACCTGCTTCACATCAGATCTGATGTAAAATTCAGATGTATTTCGTTCTCACCTTCTCTCGCAATCAAGCAAACACACAATCACACAAATATGAAACAGGCAACTTTTAGTATTTTGTGACGAGAAGTGCAGATCAGCGCAACTTTATTATGCTGTCTTTGCGATATCTAGTGTTCCTTCTTTCTTGGAACCTTTACCCATTTCACAATAAAAGCCTTCACCATTTGCACCAACTACCGGGGATAAGCCTTCTTAAATCGCCTATAAGGTCATATCGAGCGGATTAGGAGAAAGACTCAAGTTATCTCTGATCTGGATCAACAATAGACCAAATATGTACGCCACGACAAATCTTAGAAAAAAACCCTAGAAATAAAAGGACATGCACCATCTTTTTGTTTAACGACAGCAGTGTACTAAACATCGATAAGGTCCTCTCAGTTTTATCAGCATGCAAGGTCAAAAAAAACAAGTAAGGAAACTCTAAGTAAGGTCACTCTGTGGTGACCGTGGCGTGCAGGTTAAGTGTGTGGCTTAGCACGCTCAGAGACCGAGTTCGACCCCAGTCGCGGCGAAAAGTTTTTTCAATAAAAAAATTTTTCTGATCGGCCACCACCTCTCTGCAGACAATGGCAAGCCTCAGAGAGTAAACAATGCCATGTAAAGCTTCTTGAGAACATGAACTTTAGCCGTTCGGAGTCGGCATAAAACATGTATGTCCAGTTCTCGGTCAATTGTGTGCAAACATTTAATAACACACACAACACAATTGATCATAAGAAGCTCGGTCAAAGTCCTTTCAAGGGCTGAAATGGCCAATTTGTTTTTTTTGTTTTTTTTTTTTTTGTTTTTTAAGGAAACTCTAAAGTCGGCTTAGCCCGACTATAGAATACCCTTAACCTCCTATAATATTTAGCAACTAGTTTTGATCAGTCTTTTATTTGTGCACACTTTAATTTTAATATCGAATTTGCTATGCCTAAAACACTTAAAGCGGTCATAAAAGTTAACAAAATTATTTTCCATTGATCCATAATTGATCAAAAAATAACAACCTATACTCATAATTACAAAAGAATTCGAGAAAAAAAAATGTCGACCCACCTTACTGCGCATGTTGTCAAAGACTGGATAAAAAACCAAAAATTTGATAGTTTGGTACATGATTCCAACTGAGAATTTGTAGAGTCATGTTAAGAGCCTGAACAGAATCAAAAGTCGTTGCGACCAACGATCCTCTCTGGTCGTCGAACGCAGCGAATGCGTCCGGAATGAAGCGATTGCGATTTTTTGATTTTCGTTAGCAATTAGTTGTGGTTTACACTTTGTAAATACAACAAAAGCAAAAAAGTGTTAGTGTAAATACAACACAAACAAACAACAAACGTCAGTTCATAATAACAACTAAGAAAATGGCTTTGAACGTACCCAATTATAAGCAAAAATATGGCAGCACTAATGGCTCTCAGAGAGAAAATCGTCGGTCGCAAAAGCAAAAATAGAATAGATTCTAAGTCAGCGATTTATCGTTGCGACCAACGAGCTGCGATTTGATTTTGGACGTGTTCATATATTTTCATGTATTGTTGTGCTTTGCGATATCGTCGGTCGCAACGACTTTTGATTCTGTTCAGGCTCTAAATCGCAGCATAATAATAAACCTCTGCACGAGTGCGCTTAAAACAGTGGTCGGCATACGTGAAGCACATGCTTTGCCAAAACTCTCACGTATTTTCATGCTCTTTCACTCACTCGACAAGCAAATATTGGCGAAGCAGCATTGTTTTGAATAATATGCAATTTTTTGTCTCACTTTCACTTGCAGTCTCATTTTTAATTTTGCCGACCACTAGCTTAAAATGAGTTTCAAGCCACACGTTTTTGGTGCAAGCCTTTGCTATGTTATGTTCTCATCAATGAAATCAAGCATAACACTACAGAGAGCACTCGTCGCTTGAGCAGAACAAGAACAAACGAAAACCGAATCAATGTTATGCACGATTCGGCAAAGAAGAATGCAATGACTGGAAAGTTATGTAAACAACAGCAGAACGCTTGGTGTTATGCCGTGTTCTTTAGTTTTTAGGCATTAGGCGTTGCTAAGCAAACAATTAAAAAAAAACAGCAAAAATGCAGACACAAACTGCGCTTGATATATATTTAAATAAACAAATGACGCACAAAAGGGAATGCAAAAAGCAAGCAAGCTTCTGCTGTGTTAGGTGTGATTGATGCATTTTTCGCTGTTATCATAGTGTTCGGTTTTTATAAAACGAAAAACATCATGTTCTGTTAAAGCAATCAGCGAGCATGGTTATGTTTGAAGCTGACGACTGCTATGCAGTATTCGTTTGTTGTCATTAAATGAATTGGATAGCTTCTGCTTGACTAACAGTGTTGTGTTAAGCTCTGAACTCTGCACGGTTGGTTCTACTGTTGAAGAAAAAACGAGTGCATTCGTGCAGAGGTCTACTTAATAAGTATCCCAGTTCTCCCAAAAAAGGGAATTTCTTGAGTGTGAACCCAGGAAGTATATAAGACTACACTACCAGAATATGTGAAGAGGATTGTGATAACATGCCCATGTTGTTGTTGTTAGATTAACTTCAAACTTGAAAGGTAGAATTCAAGAAAAAAATCAAGTACTAATGATTCGATTAAGGTTATTTTTCAAAAATAATGAAAACCACAACGTAACAGTAAATGGGCTTAGGAATCGTGCGATTATTGCCGACCCTTTTTTTCCAAAATAGAAGAATTGAACTTGGTTGACATGTGATTTCAACGAGAGGGTGCCACATGCAGTAGTCCATAGCCGCCAAGATCATGCAATTTAATGCCATTCGATTATTTAAGTCGTTTACAGGCCCAAACCACTCACATTTGCAGCCCTGGAAAACAATATTACAGCTGCCATTGTGAGATACTGAATTGGAGCTTGCAGATGGATCACCTCATGCGTAGCCACGACCAACATTTACTTGAAATAATCTTTAAAAGTAATTGGCAGGCATTGATGTATAGCTCCAAACAAATAATTATTTTACTATTGCAAGTTTTATATTATATTTTTTTAACTTTCAAAAACCAAACAATCAATTATTCATACAAATTCATCAATTTATTTAATTCTTGACGTTTTTAACCAATTATATACATATTTTCATTTAATCTTACTTACTGCTTAATTGCTTTATAACACTTAGAATGAATTTGCGTTAAATTAAAATATAATAATTTTTTTTGTAATAGAATTTTTATAAAATCGGGCAAATTAATTTATAACACACATTTTTACAATGACATATTGTAGAATCTCCAATTTTTTTAAACAACAAAGCATAAACGAACCATTACTATTCAATAATTTAATCGTAAATTTTAATAAACACCTTTTTTAGACAATAAATTTACCTTTTTTCAAAACCAAAGTTCTCAAAAAAAAGTTAATTTTTCCGTGCGACTGGATAGTAAAATACCTTTATCACATCTTCAAGGTACGAAATAATTTAGCCTGCCAAAAAATGCATAAGCATTTGTAAAGCAACTGCTATGACCTAAAAACAAAAAACAAATTGGCCATTTCAGCCCTTGAAAGGACTTTGACCGAGCTTCTTATGATCAATTGTGTTGTGTGTGTTATTAAATGTTTGCACACAATTAACCGAGAACTGGACCTACATGTTTTATGCCGATTCCGAACGGCTCATGATGTTCTCAAGAAGCTTTACATTGCATTATTTACTCTCTGAGGTTTGCCATTGTCTGCAGAGAGGTGGTGACCGATCAGAAAAAATTTTTTATTGAAAAAACTTTTCGCCGCGACTGGGGATCGAACTCGGGCTCCGAGCGTGCTAAGCCACACACTTAACCTGCACGCCACGGTCACCACCCTGCTATGACCTAGTTATCTTATAATGACTATCAGCTGAGTTCCTGATTCCTTGATTTTGAGGAAAAAATTAATTCGTGTATTGGCCTGCAATTCATGACTCAGGTCACATAAAGATTAAAGTAAGCTAAAATTTTTCTTCAATGAAATAGAGAAATAGATTTTCACAAACGGAACAACCCAAACGTTGTCTTTATCATATGAGCAATAGTATTAACAGACATTTTTATTTCATTTCACAAGTTCTCATAGGCTTACAAATAAAACAAGTTAAATCAGACAAAAGTACTCTTGTGGTTGCATATCAAAATGTGATTCGTTTGAACTTAACCAAAGATTCGTTTTAAACAAGAGTTGATTAAATATTAAAATGTTTAAATAATAAATAATAAAAAAACTATTAACAACACGATAAACAAATATCTTTGCACAATAAACAATAAAAGCTCGTTTAAGCTTTGTTTTTGTTAAGCCTTGAAATTAAAATCACAACCAGACTTTAAATTTTGCACCTTGTAACACGCAACTATTTTAAAAGAAATCACATTATCGCTTTATTGACATCGTGTGTCGCCATGTCTATCGCCTGACTTTAGCCATCACTTCAAAGCATGATAAGCTCAATACACAGATTCGAATACCAAAACATGTTGTGAGCGCTAATATTTACGCACTGCAGCATATGGTGCGTTTGTCTAAGCAACGCACCCCACGCCACTTCTGGTCTTACGTGTGCGTGCATTGAAGTATTTTGCATGCATGTATTGAAAATTTGTAACGAGTCCTCGATATATTTTATGATATATGTATGGCTAGCAGAACGCTAATGTGTTGACCAACGCAATGCTGCCACTCTAAATGCGTTACGTAACCAAAACATTAACATCCCACACACACACACACACACAAACACAAGCTACTCTCATGTTTGTCTGATAGTTATGTGCGAATCCTTTCCACTGAGGAGATAAACAATATTTCCTTCCTTCATGAAATACACGCTGGAGGCGGTGTTCCGGTATGTTTTATTGCGAAACTGGTTTTAAACGCATTCATTGTAAGTAGCATTTGGTATGCGTTATTTTCAAAATACGACACACAGTTGCCAGATAATGTGTGGCTTATGTATTCGGACAGAACATGGCGAAGCATGTAAAGATTTTGACTTTGTTGCACCGAGTTATGTTCCGTTGCTGTTGACACTTTCACCACCGCTTTTGGTGTAATTTATTCAAGCTGGTCATTTATGTTTGCAGGTTGTTTTATTTAACAAGTTAAGCTGGCATGCACAGAATATCATCCATTTGGAATTTCCGTGGTGTTCCGGTACGGTTGTCGCGAGACAGCCCTCAAGATAGGGACGCGGAATGGATTCAGTGAAAAAGTTTCATTTTTTTTTGTGGAAATTTAATTAAGCAAATTTCAGTGAAATGAAAATGAGAAAAATATATAACACTGTTCTACAAGAAATCTATACAAGACCTCCATTAAGTTGTAATATAAGATGATTTTCTGCATTTACAAAATTTTCGCATCACTTTGAATTTTTTATCACGGACCTTTTATATACGTCACCTAAAAATTTATCAAAATATCCCAGCAGTTATTTTGGAGACAATTGGAAAAACCAACTAGTTTATTTCTAGTGAAATTGGAGTTAGTTGCGAACTAGTACAAAAGACGCTCAACATAGAGCAGTTTGAATTAATTTTTAAATTCTTTCAAACTGTATCAAAACGGACCAGTTTAGAACTTTTCATAATGGAACTAGGACAGATATAGGGAAAAAGGTATGTTTATGGTAACAGTTGTCTTTTCCTATGACATCAACCCGAAAAAAACGTCAGTTTGTTCAATGTAAAAGGGTATTGAAGTGGGACCAGTACTGGCCCCTTTTGGAACTAGTTTAGAACTTTTCTAAAACTGGTCCATTTCTCTGCAGGGATAGATACAATTTCTCAAAAATTTGAGTTTTTTTTGCAAAAAAAATACTTATCATTATTAGAGATATGAAATATTTCTGTTTAAAACAAGTGAAGAAATATTTCTTCGAAAATGTGAAAATTTATTCTTATTGAAGAAAATTTTATTTAAAAAAGAGAAAATTGCAGCAATTGAATAAAGAAAAATTTTTCATAGCAGAAAGGCAGGTGTTTTTTTCTGAGAGTAGAAAGCCCACAAAAGGCATTGAATTGGAAAAATATCTGTGGTCATAATATCTGTGATAACCGCCTTTAGTCCACTAAAGAAAGAATTCACTTATTGAAATAGCTCCGTTTCACTTGTATTGATTCAAACACACACAAAATCTGGAGTTTGTAGCGTTATGCTAGTAAAAATTATGACATAAAAGCTCGAAAAATCTTTAAAGAACTTATGAGAACTTTAAACAATAAGCCACAATCCGTTTTGTAATAAAAAAATAGTCAGGTTTTTTTAGAATCTTAATATATAAAAGACAAGCGTCCTGCTCCGTGCTCATTGCTCAAACTGTTATAGTTGTTATTGCTATGCTTTTTAAGATGTTCAGCCTGGACCAGAACCTGTTCTAAGATTATCCATTTGAAATATTTGTACTTACTATACTTTTTAGAACCTGTTCAGCCTACACCAAAACCAGTTCATAAATTATGTATTGGAAATCTTTTTACTTGAAGACAATCGTCATTTTCCTCAACTACTATACATCATGTCTTGCTATCACATTGCTTCTTAATTACCAGAACCAGAACCTATTCGGTCTACAGAAGCTGAACAGCAATTATTACATTCAGTGACGTGTGGTGTCAATTGGAATTGCTAGAATTATATCACAATGTTCGGTCTTCTGATCCAAGTTTTAGCGATTGGCTACTCAAGTTAGGATACGGAGATCTTGCGAATGATCATTTTGTTTGTAAAGGTTCGCTTATTAACCCTTTCAATGGCTTGGCTAGAATAATCGTGCAAAATGTTTTTGAGCTAATATTCCCTTTATTTAGGTTATAAAAAGATTAATAAAACATCCCTCTGATTTTTATATGAGCTGCATTCCTTTTGGCAGGCTGTCGTGTATAATGGACAAAACCATAATAACGTTGTATTATAATATTAAAGCTCAACTAAAATTAGCGGAGACAAATGCAAATGCGTTATTTAAAATGTTATTACAAACAAAAAAATTTACTTTGTACACCAATCACAATAACCACTTTTTTTTGCAAAATTTATTAACTCGAGATATAAAAAATTTGTAGGCTTGTGTTGGGCATAAAATTGAAAATCTAACTAAGTTAAACGTTATATATCTCAGTAAAATTATTTTGTCATGTTGGCACAACTTCATTTCATAGTACCAACCTATTTGATCTTAGAAAAGACGTTGAAAAATATAAAAAAAATTATTTTCCGAAGTGTCCAATATAATGGACAAATCCATTGAAAGGGTAAAAGAGATTTTTGGCGATACTTTGACTCCGGATAACATCAATCGTTATTCCAAAATTGCTATCCTGTGTCCTAAATATTTTAGTTGGTGACACAGTGACAGATCTGAGCACGGATTAAATTAAAGACAGTGATGATAACGATAAACAAAATTACCCTGCCGAGTTTTTTAATGAATGTTGTCCTTCAGGAATGCCACTGCATAAGTAAACCTCAAAATTGGAAGTAATTTAATACTTCTTCGAAATTTAAATACCAAAAGAGGTCTCTGTAATGGAACGCGGTTAGTTGTGAAAAACCTGAAAACTTAATTGATCATCGCACAGGTATTCACACGCACTGGCGAACATGAAATAGTTTTCATACCTAGAATAGATTTGTCCCTGACAAACACAGATTTGCATTTCGCTCTCCGGCGGCGACAATTTCCCGTTAAGCAGGCATTTTCAATGACCATAAATAAATGTCAAGGCCAAATATTTCAAAAAGTAGAAGTTTTTCTAAAAGAACCGGTATTAAGTCATGGGCAGCTTTATGTAGCCATGTTAAGAGTTCAGCGGACTGATGATGTATAACAATGCTTTATAGATGGCAAGGAACAAGGTGAATTGGTTAAAAATTCTAAAAAATTGTTTACTATAAATGTTATTTATAAGGAAATTTTATCAAAATAATATAATTTTTTGTCGCATTTTGTGCTCTAATTGATTCCTTCCCGACGTATGACGGGCTTTTTTACTAGTTTAATTTATATTAAACCAATCACCACAGATTGGTTTAAATGCAAAATCGAATACTGTAAAAAAAGTAACATTCAAGATAATTTCAGGAAAATTTTTCATGTAAATAATTAAGAAAAAACAACCAACACCAAAAATATTTGCACGTTAAACATTCTCAAAAGTATAAAAATTCTTTTTATAATGCCATCATAAAATATATTATTTAAGAAAAAACGATTCAAAATTGTTGCTGCTGTTTTTTAATATATTCCATAAAATTTTTGTTTGCCTTGAAATTTAATGAAATCAGTGGACAGAAACTAATTCAAAAGTGCCGGTAAATGACAATTCATATTTTGTTTCTATTAAAAAAATCATTCATACAAAAAATTGTTAAATTTTACTCATAGCTTCATTCTGCATCCCTATCCGAACACTCGTCTCGTTCAAAACATTGCTCGTTCGTAGTTTTCAAGCATGTTATTCGAACAGAATCAAGTTTTGATATCAGCTGTTATATCAGCTGTCACCTGGCGAACGATGACGTAGAACACTGAAATATGTGAAATTTGTATTTCTTTCAGTTAATAAAATGACGAGCGGAAACTTCAATTTTGAACGAACACTTTTATGCTATCGTTGTGAAGCGCTCGTTGATAAACATTTCGTTGGAAATGGATATCAATAGTGCTCCACTCCGTGTAACACAAGTACTGAGCTCGATAAATGTAAAGCACCCCGTGCAGTGGCCAAAAACAATGAAGCACTTGCAAATATATGCAATTTAAAACTTACTCAGCGTCTGCTGAATCCAGAAAATTTGTGTTGCCTTCGGCTTTTCATCCCCAATGGTCTTCCATCAGCTTAGTCTGAATTTTGTTGTATTGAACTGCAATAATTTTATCCGCCGCACTACACTTTTTCAAACATAAACAATTTTTTTATATTTATTTATAATTTGTCAAACAAAAATAAATATAAACAAAAACAGGTGTCTTTGAATAAAAACAAACTGAAGAAAAGCATTGCCAACAAACCAGAAACAAAGTCGAACCCATAGTTTAAACCAGGGGAAACCAATTGTAAAGTTAAAAATGGTGATCTGGTTATAGATGCGCAGTGCGCACTGAGATGTTGGGCGATAATCCCAACAATTTCGAACTTGCAGAATGCAGTTCGACAACACCAATCGACGATGGTGGAGGTAAATTCTATCACCTAGTCATGACGAGGTTAAAGTTGCTATCCAGCGACTTAAAAACAACAAAGCAGCAGGTACTGACGTCCCGCAAAATATGGCTAGCGGAAAGCATGCCCGACGATTGGAATTTTAGTGTACTTTCTTCTTTACTTAAGAAAGGTGACCCAACAATTTGCGCCAACTACCGAGGCATCAGTCATATTTCCATCGTGCACAAGGTTCTTTGGCAAGTGGGGCTTTCGTCTTGCCAAGTCCTCCATAGAACAGATTTTTACACTACAAGAAATCCTGAAAAAAGCACAAAAATTAAATCGACACCCACCATCACTTCGTTGATTACAAAGATGCGTTCGATAGCCCGATTCGGGATTACCTGTACGCAACAATGTCTGAGTTCGGTATGCCTGCATAATTGATAAGGCTCTGCAGGATGATGTTAAGCAATACATGCAGCTCCGCCAAGGTAGTAAATGACCTCTCCGGAAACTTTAATACCGAACGAGGTTTTAGACAAGTCGACCCGCTATCATGCGATCTCTTAAATTTCATCATGGAGGGGATCCTATGAAAGGCAGGTGTACATCGAAATGGTTCCATTTTCTACAAAGGTGTCCAGCTTCTTGCGTATGCTGATGATATCGATACTATCGGCAGAACCAAGAGAGATGTACCTGCTGCTTTTGCCGCTATCGAAAAGGAATCAGCCAAAGTGGGTTTGACAGTGAACGAGGGCAAAACAATGTATATGCTGTCTGCAAAAAGGGAAGCGCGGCGTCTAGGCTCCCATGTTACAGCAGGCAAATATAACTTTGAAGTTGTCAAGGAGTTTACATACCTTGGCACCGCCGTAAACAGCAACAGCCTGGAGATAAAGCGAAGAATTGCTAATAGGAGCTACTACGGGCTTAGTAAGCAATTAGGTTCCAGATCACTCTCTTGATCGACAAAACTAATACTCTACAAGACGTTCATCATACCTGTTGAATGGCACTGAGGCGCTATAGCAAACGGTTGCAGCCGCTCTTGGGGTGTTCGAAAGGAAAGTTCATCTCAAAATCTTTGATGCTGTTCGAGTTGGCGACGACTTTCGCACTCTCTATGAGCTCTACGAACACATCGACTTTCATAGTTGAACGTATAACAATTCAGCGACTACGCTGGCTTGTTAGTAAATCAACTTATTAGACCTTATCAGTGTGGCTTCAGATCTGGAAAATCCACCATCAGCAAGACATTCGTGACACATCTTGTTAATGAAACTTGCTGAAAAAATCGACACACACCATCTTTTAGTAGATTATAATCAGAAAAAAACCGCATTTCCGTTGCAAGAACCATGTATTGAACAACCTGACGATGCTTTGAATTCCTAACTGGAACCAGCAAGAGTACGACAAAAGATCTAGTGCAACTTCTTAGATGAGATTTAAACGGAGTTGCAATTGTAAGAGCCAAGTAAGTAAGTATGTAAGTAAACAGTGAACTGCTGTTTTATTTCCGGTTAACAAGCATACATACATGATTTGTCACTTGATAAGATGTCATAGCCGTATTTCAAACTACCTCCGCTATATTTTTTCATTATTTCCTTGTGCCAATCAACACGAGCCTTTTTGAGCAAGCATCTTATTATGGAATTTTTAATGAGAAAAAAACTTCTTGACAAAAGTTCTTCAAGACACTTCAAGAGCAAAAGCAAAACTAAAAAGTGTGAAATAAGATATGACAAATCTTAGTGATCTAGTCACTTGGGCTTTTTTTAAATCTTATATTTAATTGCACGATTAATGACATGTGATTAATTCAATTCAGAAGACTTAAGAATATTCATCGAATTTTTTTTTATATACATAAAAATCAATCAAATACCTCATAATTTCAAGTTGTATGCTACAGTCGCATTGTTACCAACTTAATTCCTCCGGTAAACCATTAAAACAACTTAACGAAGGAAATAACCTTGACTAAAAACACAACGCAAGCAGTACCAAACGGCTTGAATTGTAAATCCGAATATTATTGTTTATATTTGTGGCACAAAATATTAGAATTTCAAGGGAAAACAGAGCAGCTCATACCTCATTAAAAGTAGAAAAAGATTTCTACAAACGGCGTACAGTGGGATAATGCTGTAAATTTTCAGCCCAAATTGATAAAATTAACTTAATATTGATTTTGAATTTCTTGATTCATTTGATTTTATTTCAATGTAAAAAGGTGAAATAGCTAGAAAAATATGTCATTGTCGTACTTGTACTTGTATTACTTGTGTGTGTAAGTGCAAATGACAAACTTTTTACTGTGTCTGCAGGAAATAACAGTTTAAGTTATTTTTCAGGTTTACGGAAGAGTATTTTAAAGATTATAATTGCTACGTTAAATCAGGCAACCATAATCTTTGATGTAGTTCATACCAGTGTATTTTGTTGGGAGGAATGAAATGAAAATAATAACCTCATTTCACGGAGAGAAATTTTGAGCTGAAAACAATCCCAAACCAAGTAATTTTGGGAGTGATACTAAGCTAAGCCATAATATTCTTGATATCAAGCTCTAATGTGATTGTTGTGATCAAAAAATTAACACGCCCATTCGTTCATAATGCATGTAATTTTTGGATAATATATCGAAAAAATTAATATGCTCACTTGTGCCCAATTTATGACATTTTGGCAATAAAAAACATGCTTATTTGTATCCAATGCTTGCCGTTTATGGATTTTAAATAAAAAAATTAATATGCTCTCATATGCCTAATCTAAGTAATTTAGGGATTGCTGCGAGCACCAAAGGAACCGAACAAGAAAAAAACAACTATGACAAGCAAATTCAAAATTGTATTTTCATTGTCGCAGCTAAAAAATTTGATTGTACAGATTTTCCTTCATACAATTTGAATAGGAATATATAAATTTTATATTTATTCTCTGCACTTTTATACTAACAGGAAGAAATACCAACTGGGAATTACGTCGTTAAATTTTTTGATAAATTTGAAAATTTGATAATTTTGAAAACAACAAAATTAATTTTTTTACAAACAAGCCCAATATCATACTTATTAAGCACCAATTGACGTGCTTACCAAAAATATTTTCAAGCCCAATTTCTGGCATAAATTGCGAACGTTTTGTGCTTATTTCGAGATGGTTTTGAGCTCTACTGAGCTGATTTCAATTACGAACGCTTTGAGCTTCGTATTTTTCTCCCGTATTTTTCTCTCCGTATTGGTGCTAATCCGACTTTAGCTGTCATTCCTTGTAGATAAAGATATAAGCCAATATGATATATACATAGCAACTGAAAGTCAACATTTACCAAAACTAATCTTTCCGGAATCAACAGGAATATATTTGCATGGTAAAAAAAATTAATTAACTGGCTATGAAACAAACTTATCGCATGTACTTTAGCATGTACATGTACCCTATTTCTATTTCATGCCTATCGGACGATGAGTTAATGAAAACAATGATTTTATCAAGAGTATTTTTACCGATAACTTTGCACCCTTAAGTATTACCACGTGTTAAGTAATATACCCTTTGTCTGTCCAAAAGAAATTAGATACTTAATAGTGAAAACTTAATTTTAATCTATCTAATACTAACCTAGTACAAAAAAAAAAAAAGTGTGCGTGTCAGCTACGACGCGCGATTGGAGTTTACTTCTTATTGATTGCCTTGGAATTTTATATAATCATGTACAATAGGCAAAGTGGTTAAATATATAAACTCATCATGCATTAACAGTAAACATTATTAATTTCATTAACAAAATGTAATGTCGTTACCAACAACTGAGGCAGTAAAATTTAAATAACTAAAACTCGAAACGTAAAAAATTGAAGTAAAATTTGACTGAACAAAATCTAGACGTCCCCAGTGTTCTTCCAAAAAACAAAATATAAATTAAGGTTTTCTCTCAAAAATGTTATTTTAATATGAAATCCATTCAAGTTTCAATGACCCAGCCTAGACCTCAGATAGTCCAGTTACATCAGCTTGACCACAGAATCATCCAATTATGTCTAAATGCTTCGTAGAATTCGTAAAAGTGACAATGACCTCAGATACTTCCATTGTATCCGATTGGCCATAGAATCATCCATTTTGGTCCGAATGTTACATTGAACCTACATAAGACACAATGACCCGCCTGTGACCTCAGACAATCCCATTGCATCCTATTGGCCATAGAATCATCCATTTTGGTCCAAATATTCCATGGAACCCATAAGAGTTCCAATGACCCGCCTGTGACCTCAGATAATCCTATTGCATCCGATTGGCCAAAGAATCATCCATTTTGGTCCAAATGTCCCATGGAACCCACAAAAGACACAATGACCAGCCTGTGACCTCACATAATCCCATTGCATCCGATTGGCCATAGAATCACCCATTTTGGTCCAAATGTTCCATGGAACCCATAAAAGTTCCAATGACCCGCCTATGACCTCAGATAATCCCATTGCATCCGATTGGCCATAGAATCACCCATTTTGGTCCAAATGTTCCATGGAACCCATAAAAGTTCCAATGACCCGCCTATGACCTCAGATAATCCCATTGCATCCGATTGGCCATAGAATCACCCATTTTGGTCCAAATGTTCCATGGAACCCATAAAAGTTCCAATGACCCGCCTATGACCTCAGATAATCCCATTGCATCCGATTGGCCATAGAATCACCCATTTTGGTCCAAATGTTCCATGGAACCCATAAAAGTTCCAATGACCCGCCTATGACCTCAGATAATCCCATTGCATCCGATTGGCCATAGAATCATCCATTTTGGTCGAAATGTTCCTTGGAACCTATAAAGGACACAATGACCCGCCTGTGACCTCACATAATCCCATTGCATCCGATTGGCCATAGAATCACCCATTTTGGTCCAAATGTTCCATGGAACCCATAAAAGTTCCAATGACCCGCCTATGACCTCAGATAATCCCATTGCATCCGATTGGCCATAGAATCACCCATTTTGGTCCAAATGTTCCATGGAACCCATAAAAGTTCCAATGACCCGCCTATGACCTCAGATAATCCCATTGCATCCGATTGGCCATAGAATCACCCATTTTGGTCCAAATGTTCCATGGAACCCATAAAAGTTCCAATGACCCGCCTATGACCTCAGATAATCCCATTGCATCCGATTGGCCATAGAATCATCCATTTTGGTCCAAATGTTCCATGGAACCCATAAAAGTTCCAATGACCCGCCTATGACCTCAGATAATCCCATTGCATCCGATTGGCCATAGAATCACCCATTTTGGTCCAAATGTTCCATGGAACCCATAAAAGTTCCAATGACCCGCCTATGACCTCAGATAATCCCATTGCATCCGATTGGCCATAGAATCATCCATTTTGGTCCAAATGTTCCATGGAACCCATAAAAGTTCCAATGACCCGCCTATGACCTCAGATAATCCCATTGCATCCGATTGGCCATAGAATCACCCATTTTGGTCCAAATGTTCCATGGAACCCATAAAAGTTCCAATGACCCGCCTATGACCTCAGATAATCCCATTGCATCCGATTGGCCATAGAATCATCCATTTTGGTCCAAATGTTCCATGGAACCCATAAAAGTTCCAATGACCCGCCTATGACCTCAGATAATCCCATTGCATCCGATTGGCCATAGAATCACCCATTCTGGTCCAAATGTTCCAAGGAACCCATAAAAGTTCCAATGACCCGCCTATGACCTCAGATAATCCCATTGCATCCGATTGGCCATAGAATCATCCATTTTGGTCCAAATGTTCCATGGAACCCATAAAAGTTCCAATGAGCCGCCTATGACCTCAGATAATCCCATTGCATCCGATTGGCCATAGAATCACCCATTTTGGTCCAAATGTTCCATGGAACCCATAAAAGTTCCAATGACCCGCCTATGACCTCAGATAATCCCATTGCATCCGATTGGCCATAGAATCACCCATTTTGGTCCAAATGTTCCATGGAACCCATAAAAGTTCCAATGACCCGCCTATGACCTCAGATAATCCCATTGCATCCGATTGGCCATAGAATCATCCATTTTGGTCCAAATGTTCCATGGAACCCATAAAAGTTCCAATGACCCACCTATGACCTCAGATAATCCCATTGCATCCGATTGGCCATAGAATCATCCATTTTGGTCCAAATGTTCCATGGAACCCATAAAAGTTCCAATGATCCGCCTATGACCTCAGATAATCCCATTGCATCCGATTGGCCATAGAATCATCCATTTTGGTCCAAATGTTCCATGGAACCCATAAAAGTTCCAATGACCCGCCTATGACCTCAGATAATCCCATTGCATCCGATTGGCCATAGAATCATCCATTTTGGTCCAAATGTTCCATGGAACCCATAAAAGTTCCAATGACCCGCCTATGACCTCAGATAATCCCATTGCATCCGATTGGCCATAGAATCATCCATTTTGGTCGAAATGTTCCTTGGAACCTATAAAGGACACAATGACCCGCCTGTGACCTCACATAATCCCATTGCATCCGATTGGCCATAGAATCACCCATTTTGGTCCAAATGTTCCATGGAACCCATAAAAGTTCCAATGACCCGCCTATGACCTCAGATAATCCCATTGCATCCGATTGGCCATAGAATCATCCATTTTGGTCCAAATGTTCCATGGAACTCATAAAAGTTCCAATGACCCGCCTATGACCTCAGATAATCCCATTGCATCCGATTGGCCATAGAATCACCCATTTTGGTCCAAATGTTCCATGGAACCCATAAAAGTTCCAATGACCCGCCTACGACCTCAGATAATCCCATTGCATCCGATTGGCCATAGAATCACCCATTTTGGTCCAAATGTTCCATGGAACCCATAAAAGTTCCAATGACCCGCCTATGACCTCAGATAATCCCATTGCATCCGATTGGCCATAGAATCATCCACTTTTGTCCAAATTCTCCATGGAATCCATTAAATTGCCAATGATCTGCCTGTGACCTTGATAATTCCATTGCATTCGATTGGCCAAGCATAACGCAAAAATAGTTGAAAATTCAACCATAACGCAAAAAATAGTTGAAAATTCAAACGTAACGAAAAAAAGTTGAAAATTCAACCATAACGCAAAAAATAGTTGAAAATTCAAACGTAACGAAAAATAGTTGAAAATTTGACTTTACCCCCTAATATAATTTCTTTTCATGCAAATCGATTCTAAAGGAGTAAACTCCAAAAAAAAATTAAATTCTAATCTTGTTTCTTTGACTCTTTATTCGTTTTGAAACGATTTTGATTTCTTCATAAAATTTATGAGAATCATATTTTTCATGACAAAATTTCATAAAAGTACGTAACATTTTTGTTGCTTTGTACTATTTTATCAACTGTGACTAACTGAAAACAATAGCTGCAACATTTGTAAGGCCGTCTGAATTAATCTGTTTCTTTTTTGATACACAATATCCTACTGTGCGGCGAGTAAGCCTAGATGTATGCAGCATTTTATTAAACCTTGGCGCAGTGTTTCTCTTGTAACCGATTCCGCGAGTTGGTTGAAGGCTACAAAGCAAAGTTATATAAAAGCAAAAGACTGGCAATGGAAGAATACGATATGCAATGAAGCGCAAGTAGGTGATGGTATGGTGTGCTGAGTGGGTGGTGTTTTTTTTTTTTTTTTTTTTTTTTGAGTTTTAACACCTGTGCAGTTATAATTTTTAGCACAACGTGTAAAATAAAAAATTCATTATATGTATGTTTGTGGCAGAAAAAGTGACAGCTGAAGAAAGAGTTGGTTGCATGAAGCATGTGTTAATATTGCACCTCCACCCCCCTTAACGACAACAAAATTGCATAAATTTCGCACACACAAACGCACAGACACGTGCATGTGTAGAAATTCTAGTAATAAGATACTCGATATGCATGCAGCACACAGCATATGCAGCACGTTGCAAAGTGCTGTCAGTGTTGGCGAATGGAGTGAAAGTGTATATAACGCGCGAGGATATGCTAATATTTTGCCTTGCCCAGATGCAGCTACATGAAAAACAAATAAAAATCCACAAACACAAGCAGCAACAAGGAGCACACAGTAGAAGAACATTCTCGTATGAATCATGGGTGACCGAATATGCTTCACATGGCAACATATGCAATAGCTTGTTTCGAAGTAGAACAACCACGAACTGCAAGCAGCCCATTTCGGACACATGAGCGTGAGTTGGAAGCATGCAGCTGTCGCACGTTTTGGCAGGCTTATGTGACATTGTAGAAGCACCGTCACGGTACCAACCATGGTTGCGTTAGCTGGTTCCTGAGTTTTAAAAGATGTTTTTTTCCTTTGGTACACGCAACACAAAAAGTTAATGAAATTAATGAAACGAAAAATGTGAATGAATCCATAGGCTGCCTAAGTTGAATACATAAGCATGCGTGCACCGTTCTAATCAAACGAATCGGGTGATTCCGAGTTCCTTTAGATCATCTGCTCACAAGGAAAGGTCCCCAGGTGACAGTCTCCGATTTGAAAGATTTTTGTATATGTGATAGAAGACAAAAATCTAAGGTCAACGTATTTTTTTATAAGTGCTCAATCGATGGTTTAGGGTTTCAAACTCGCGTTTCAAATCAGCAAAAATTTCGTTTTTTGCTTTAATTTCAGTATTTTCCATGGAAACATTTAGAAATTTGGTACCAAACGAAAGCTCTTACAAAACCACACACGATTGCATCAATTTTTTTTAAGAAAATTTTGTTGTAATTTTGTTGTTGTAATTTTTAGTAATGTTTAGTCGATATCAAAGAAGTATGTTGACACAATTATTTCATATAAATTTATATTGGATTTAAGGCAATTTGTAAACTTACCTTTTTTTTGTTTCTTTTTAATTTGTCACTGTTTATAATAAAATTTTTATTTATTGAAATGCATTTATCTTTATTATATTTATTTTATAATTTTATGGTATATTGTTTTTTCATGGCCTATTCTCATGTTTAAATATTTTATCGGAAAAGTTGAAATTTCATAGGGCTACCATACAAAATGCGTGCTTTTTTCTTTTAAGTCTCATCGCACCAGTAAACAATAGTCTTATTCATCCAAAGTACCAAATATGGACATTTTTTAGATATGCAAAAGAAATGTAATGCATTTTATCATGTTTCTTAAAAAAAATTTTTTGATTTTTAGCAGGAAGAATCATAAAAATCTTCTTATAATTTCAAAATCTCAACTTTGTGACTGAATAACTCATCAGATATGAAAATAATTTTTTTATTTAAATTTTATAATAAAACACTTATTTTAAAATAAGTCCACATCTTTCAAAGAGCTTTTCGGCTTAAATTCGTTTTGATATGGATTTTTTTAAAAAAACATTATAAATTTGATATATC
Source organism: Tetanocera ferruginea (assembly GCA_958299015.1). NCBI lineage: Eukaryota > Metazoa > Arthropoda > Insecta > Diptera > Sciomyzidae > Tetanocera > Tetanocera ferruginea. The sequence continues at coordinate 70,964,512 of OY282643.1, read as the reverse complement.
TTAACAAAAAGTACCACTCAATGCAATTGTTTATTAATTATTTTTTAATTCAAAATTTGTATTATTACCTCTCATTAATATGGTTTAATGTAAAAATGCATAAAAGGATAAGAATTATGAAAAATATTTTTTTGTTTTTAAATTTTAAAAATTATCAAGGAGCTACCCTTGTGTAAAGTGAATACTCAAGTAATTTTTACTTTTGTGCTTAACATCTGGTATCTAACACGATATCTATTAAAGCACATTAATGCAGGGTGAAATTCAAAATCCAGCTCTTCAGTAATCAACCTGAATATTTAAATTCCTCATAAATTCAAAGAAGCTTATTTAAAATCAGCTACTTTAACATCTACGATATGCTCATGAAATGTCAAGAAACCGATTCTTTTTTTGAAACGAATGATAACTGGTGATGAGAAGTGGATGACTGATATCAAGTGCTGTGTAGAAGGTCTGGCCCCGACATGTTCTCAAGTGACGTCAAAGACAGAACTTCATCAATGAAAGATTATGCTCTAAGTGTGTAAGTGTGGCGAAATTTGATGGGAGCCAAGAAACCGAACAGTCAATTCGGATGTATAATGACGGACGGCAATTGCACTTTTTAAATGAATCTGTCTTCCATGATGAAATTAACGCTGAGTGAAAAAATTAGTAAAATATATGGATATAAAGGAAACACTTTGAAGTATTTTTATACATTATCATATCGTATAAAAAGATTACAAATACTCTTGTTTATACATATATAAAACAGGCGAAGTTTCATTTCTGTGAAGGATCTCTAAAAGTGAATCCCTTATGGATTTTTTTTCATACTTATCAGGACTTATCAGTTCTTATTTAACTTTCATAGTTAATAATTGTATTTATAAAACACAATTTAATTGCCAAGTTTTCAAGGAACTCTAAACGTTTACTAGATTTAAACAGAATTTGTTCAAAGAGTGACTTAAAAAAAAACAAATGCGCCTGAGCTTATTAACAATTTTCCTGTTTCTAATGTTGCTAACGCGTGGCGTGGCGTATGAGTGACATTTATTACTTTATTTTTTTATAATTTTTTTGCCAGCTATACTTTTAATACAGTTTAAACTTTTAATGACAGATTTTTCAATTATAAGACATTGAGGGTAGTGTTGTCGTTCCCGGCTTGGGGCTATTCGAGAAACCAGAATTTTATTCGAAAATTTTCTGGTCGGGTTATGTAACATTTTCGAATACTTACTTATAGTTCTTCTTTATAATTTTTTTTGTTTTTTTTTTTTAATTTCCAGCGTAAAATATTTACAAAATAAATGTTTATTTGAAAAAAATCTCCGTGATGGCAGCACTATTTTGTCTATTAAGCACATCCACTAAAGTGCAACACTTTAGCCGCTGTTTGTAACCAAATTGTTAAATACAAATCATTAAAGTTGCAAATAAAACACTATTTTAATCATTTATTTAATAGGCTTTTTCCAATTTCGTCGACCAAATATCTGCAGACATAGCCGAAGAGTTAGACGATTCAAATATCGAAATTATTGAAAAATTTGTATGCTTAAAAGACCAACTCATGGAAGATATCAAAATTCGACTAAAAAGTATTTTAAAGATTTTCGAGCAAACTTGCTGAGACTGATTTATTTTCTAGAAAAATTTTCCAAAAAAAAAATATAATAGAAAACAATAAAATTAGATTTTTTTAAATTATGCTTTTCTTACTATTTGCCCAATATCTCAGTGAAAGAGTTTTTTCCATTTCAACTTCAATTCAAATTAAACAAAGAAATAGATTGTCACCAAAGCCTTTAAGGGGAGAAACGTGAAATCTTAAATAAATATTATAAAATTTTCTTATGTTTTAAAATGCGTATATGATGAATAAAAAAATAAGATATCATTTTAAAACATTAAATATATGGGCATTTCCGCAGAAAAGTCTACCGTGACCAAAATATTAAAAGTCAACCAACATTTTTTTTAACTTGTATTATTAAAGAGAAATATTCAAAATTAATTTAAAATTAATTACAACTAATTTTTCCCATATTGCGTTGGATAGCAATATCCAACCAAGTAAAAGTTAATAATTTGGTCAGTTTTTTTTATTTCTATGAGCATTTTCGCTTTACAATTTCCATTTCTAAGAGTTGTTGTGCAATTGCACTCGTATGCAAAACTTTTGCTACAACAACAACTAACCGCAAAACTAATGCAAAAGAACAAACAAATATCAATTAACGGTAAAATTTTGATTTGCTTTTAATGATATTCTGAGGTAACGTCACGCCAGACAAAAAAATCATTTCGTTCTATTTTTTCAACGCTGACGTTCAAAAGTGCGTGAAATTTTGCATTTTAATAAATTTTAATAAAGTGAAGTAAATTTTATAAAAAAATCGTTAAGAAGAAAAACCGTTAATTTTATATTAAATTTGAAAAGTGAGTAACGTCACGCCACATTGCTCGAAGTTTGCCTGATTTCGTTACTGAATTTGGTTGCAGGTATTTTAGTGAAATTTTATTCCAACTTCTCAATGTCGACGGGTAGGAGTTAAAAAATATAATATACTAGCGGATGTTACACGGTGTAACTCGGGGTTGTGCCTTGAGCACAGAAAAAGTTTTTTGGGGTTTTTCCTCTTCCCTCCGTCAAAAGTGTGTAGTATAATTTCCGTAAAACAGTACCTGCCGGGCATATTTAAAAAAAAAAAAATACATCTTCAACGTCTGGATCTGACATCAGGGTTCTGAGGACAATGGTCAAGCAGTTTGAAGAAGTAATTTCGAGAACATTATCTCAAAAACAAAATTCTAATTTTAGAAAATCCTTTTGGGATCGATTCGATTTTTGGATCGCCTTTGTTCAACTTCAGTTTTGGTGGATACTGTTCGGTTGATTTTTGTACGTAATTAAATAGCTTCTGTTCGTATTCATTAAACTTCTTTTTATTCATTGGTCTTTGGTTCTTGACTTCGTTTACCTTGATTCCTTGATTTTTGTCGAAAGAACTTTTAGAATCATAGGATCTATTTCAGTAACAGATACAAATGTTTACCAAGTTTCATCAAAATCGATTCATCCGTTTTGACGTGAATGAGCCAGACATTAGTTGATTAGTTGACATTAGTTGATTGAATAGAGCCCCCTCCAAGGGAAGTTTTTGAAATTTAAGTAGCCTCAATTCCGTTGCAGGATCAAGTTATTTCACGTACCAAATGTAAGTAAAATCGGTCAAGTCATTTGAGAGTTTTTCAGCCTAATCATGAAACATTTTCTCCCGGGAGTTGTAAATGGGAGTTTCCGGTTTTAAGATAGCAGATAAATATATCTCATTTTTTTTATTTTACACTCATAAATATTGGCGATTGATGAACAAATTTGCATTATATATTTCCAAAAAGTATTTTGCCTTTATCTTAAAAACGGAAACTCCCATTTACAACTCCCGGGAGAAAATGTTTCATGATTGGGTTGATTGAGTCTTAAAAATTCACTATTTAAAGCGCCCTCTTGCGGAAGTCTTTGGAATTGTTATAGCCTATGTTATATCTTGGGCGCAGTTGAACCTTCATATCGAATTTCATTGAAATAGGTTCAGGTATTTAGGAGTTATTATAAAGTGGCACGCCCTAATATTTCCGCCCACTTTTTTACACCCCTTATGAGCTTCCTCTCTATCAAACGTACTCGGTGTCCAAATTTCAGCTCAATCGGATATACGTTGCGCGAGCCTATACGGAGCAGACAGACAGACAGACAGACAGACAGACAGACAGACAGACAGACTAACAGACAAATATTTGATTTTTCATATTAGATAAAAGCTAAACTTTATGTTTTATTTACGTCAAATATTTTTTTAAACAAATTTTAACTTAAAATGTTCGGATGGAAATTTAAGTAACGTAACGCCAGTAACGTCACGCCAGATGACTTAGCCTAATAAAAAAAATCCGAGAAAAGATTTTTTCATTTGATAACCAGCAAAATAAACTTATATTATTTTAAATTCTTCCAAAAAAAGTTTTGTATAAAGAGTCTTGCCCAATTCGCAGAGTTTTGCAAATTTTCTAATCTAAGTCGAAAACCACTTCTGCTTTTTGTAACGTCACGCCAGTGCATATTTTTGCTTATATCTTTTAATTCTTACAGTCGATTGTAATAATTTTTTTACTTTATATAGAGCAACTTAATAACAACGCAAATATAAAAAAGTTTTTAAAACTTAGACTTCTTCATTCTTTTTTTATTAATTTTTTCGTACAAAACGTACATAACGCCATTTTGGAAATGCCCATATATTTTTACGTAAAAGATAACACAAGAATTACACCCGTGAAAGAAATTTAACCCGAGAGGGGCTAAATTAGTCCCGAAAAAATTATATTGGTATCATCGTTAAATATTTCAGCATTAACAAAATGTGCTAATTAGATACAACAGATAATTCAGTGCGCAGGGTGTCTGAAAAAAAAGAATTTTTTTTTTTTTATAAATAAAATTTTAAATGTTCCATATAATTATGTTTAAAGTATTATTTTTAGAAATCACCTCATTTTGCTATATTATCGATATTACTAAAAAATATTAACTATTTTTGTATTATATTCTTAGGTACATAAGAAAAACACATTTACTTTAATATGATTTTTTTTATTTCTTCAATCCCGGAATTCAAATTTTTATATCCCGAAATCCCGGCACTTAAAAAAGGGTCCCCTAATAGGTTGATATCCCCAATAGGAACTGGAATTTCTTTTTAATGAAAACATTAAAAAAATCATGGCGGACGTGATTACGGCTCACTGAAACATCTGAAGAGAATAACAAACCATTCTGAAACACCCTGTTCAGAAATATTTGAAGAACTCAAATTGAGAATATGGTTTTCGGTATCATTTCTGTTGACCGAAATCAATAATGGTTTCGAAACTATTATATAAATAAACAACAAATGAAAGGCTCTTAAGAAGTGTTGTCAAATATTCGGCAAAATCTAAAAACCGGTTTCTCAAATAACCCGAAAATAACAACTTTTTTAGAACCGATTTTCGAATACTTAAAAATATAACTGGCTTAGACCAGTTAAGCAGTTTTTTATAATATATATTATTAGAGAGGTGGTGACCGTGGCATTCAGGTTAAGTGTGGCTTAGCATGCTCGGAGCCCGGGTTCGATCCCCAGCCGCGGCGAAAATTTTTTTCAATAAAAAGTTTTTCTGATCGGTCACCACCTCTCTGCAGACAATGGCAAACCTCAGAGAGTAAATAATGCCATGTTAAGCTGCTTGAGAATATGAACTTCAGCCGTTCGGAGTCGGCATAAAACATGTAGGTCCAGTTCTCGGTCAATTGTGTGCAAACATTTAATAACACACACAATACAATTGATCATAAGAAGCTCGGTCAAAGTCCTTTCAAGGGCTGAAATGGCCAATTTGTTTTTTTGATTTTATTATTAAAATAACTGGCTGCGGAACTTCAATAACTTGTTTGTTTGTCTGGTTCTATCTACGGCAGTTCGAAATAGGCTCAACTGAGTAACCAGTTGACACGAGCGATACCTCTTTGTTGTCATACCATTTGACGGTAACCAAATTATGAGTTGCTTCTACTCTATAATCAAAAGATCCACGCTTTTTTTTCAAATTAGTATCAGACTCCAGATCACATTTTTCCAGCCGATTACCGCGAACAGTTCTAGTTGCTAGGAACCCCTTATCTTTCAATGATATCATCGAGTGTATAGATGTAAACCAGTTGTCGAAATAAATTTTAAATTTTTGATGCTCTGGCAAATGTTTCACTAATGAACAACAATATCTTTAGAAATGCCTAGACCATAATTTGGGCATTTTCCGTCACCGACATACATTGCGAAATCGTATATAATGCCCGAACATCCACATCTTGTAAACATTTTGAAGCCCCACTTGTGCGGCTTTTTTGGGTTGTATTGTTTCAGTTGTAATCTGCCTTTGCGTTTCCGAACAGAAAACTTGTTTGTTTCATCAGCAACTATTTGGATCATTTCATCATCGAAAAAGATTTTGAAACATTAAAGAGGAATATTATGCGACCACTTCATGATACATCAGCATCAAGTTGAAAATTCTTTTTTCTCCATTTCAATGCCTTCAAATCTACTTTTAATATGTTGGTATTTAGTATCCCATCCAAATCAGAAGTTTGCAACAAAGTTAGATCAACATCTTCTAATTCAATATTTTCAATTTCTATATTTTCATCGACTTCGAAATTCGCTGTCATGAGTTCCGTACACAAGCTATCTAAAACAGTTCTTTGACTCACTGTCTGTCCACGTCTGCGAACTGGTTCATCTTCGGTATCGGAGTTATGCCATTCGAATTCTAGCATACGAGCAATCTGATCTCTGTTCAATCCTTTCTGTTCGCTCATTTGAAAAAATAATAATAGTCAACGCAGTATCTAGAATAAGCAATAAAAACGAATCAAAAACATAAGCTTATAAAAGCATTAATTTAAAAGCATTCACGATTATATGAGTATATGTACTATACTACTATATACTACTACTACTATATACGACTTATTTTTTAGTTTTAGTTTAGAAAACTTGCGTAAATCAGTGACAAGATATCGATAGCAAAATGAGTCATACCTATACCTCAAGCAACGTCAACAATGAAATGAAAGAGAAAAGTTTTTTTGATCCAGCCAAAACTCATTTTAAACGGAGCTTTTAAAATGTGACTTTATAAGTTCATACTCATCAGAATAAAAAGTTACCGTTATAAATGCTAGACAAGCGTCGGAAAAAGTTGTTGCTCACATATAACCAGTGCAACAGAGGGTTAACAGAAATACAAATAGTAGTAAAGTGTGAGTGCGGAACAACAAATACAAAATTATGACACACCAATTATTTTATAAGCGCAGAGTTTAAATCAGTTTACCTTTTTTGATATACCTTTTAAGCTATTGAAATCATATACCTTCAAAATTTCACACTAGTTGGAGCAGGTTATGAATTACCATCCCGATGACAATTTTGCATTCTACCACATACTTGCAACCATCAAAATACGTTGTCAGTTTTTTTTACACTTGTGTAAATTACAACATGTTCAAATTTTCTCCTTATGAGAGCAGATCGGTCAGATGGTTCACTAGCCCTTAGACTAACAGCATTGATGTCTTCTGGCACATTTGACGTTCTAAGGCGCTTCACAAAAGTAGTCTAACCGAAAATGACAACAAGCTCGAACTCATTAAGTGTTCTTACTCTCTTACTTAGATGGCGCTTACAACCGTTGGTCGATTTTGGCCTGGTTTAAGAATTTGCGCCAGCCTCTTTTGTCGTGCACTTGCTGGCGCCAATTGGAAACTCCAAGCTTCGATTTCATTCTCTCGACATGACCTAGCCAGCGAAGCCGCTCTATTTTAATACGCTTGACTATATCGATGTCGGCATATAGCTCATACAATTCGTGGTTCCATCGTATTCGGTACTCGCCATTGACGCAGATTGGACCATAGATCTTGCGAGGGATTTTTCTCTTGAACGCTCCCAAAGTCCTTTCATCAGAGCTGCTCAACGTCCAGGTTTGTGATGCATATAGTAGGACGGGCATGATTATTGACTTATAGAGCGTCAATTTTGTCCGTCGAGAAAGAGCTCTGCTTCTCAATTGCCTACTGAGCCCAAAGTAATACTGATATCGTTGGAGCAGTTAATGCAGGATCCCAGGTAAACAAAGTCCTTCACTACCTCAAAGGAGGTGTTGTCAACAGTGACGTGGTTTCCAAGACGCTGGGACTGTTTGTTTGTTGACACAAGATACTTCGTTTTATCTGCGTTCACTGTAAGACCCATTCGACTCGACTCTTTTTCTAGCCTAGAGAATGCTGCATTGACTTCGCGCGTATTTTGGCCTATGATGTCAATATCATCAGCATATGCCAGCAGCATAACACTCTTATAGAAAATTGTGCCGCTGCGTCTCAGGTCAGCAGCTCAGATGATCTCCTCCATTACTATATTAAAGAAGTCGCACGATAAAGAATCACCTTTTCTGAAACCTCGCTTGGTATCGAACGGAAGGGAGAGGTCCTTCCCGATTTTCACTGCACTGCTGGTGTTGTTCAGTGTCGTCCTGCAAAGCATATTAGCTTCGCAGGAATACCAATTTCAGACGTGATGGAGTATTGGTGACTCCTTATTGGACTGTTGAAGGCGGCTTTGAAATCGACAAAAAGGTAGTGTTTGTCGATATGTTTTTCGAGGGTCAATTCCAAGATTGGAGATCGGAGCATGAAGACCTGCTTAATGGTGGACTTTCCAGGTCTTAAGCCACACTAATAAGGTCCAATCAGTTGGTTGACGATGGGCTTCAGTCTTTTACACAATACGCTCGACAGGACCTTATAGCGATACTTAGAAGGCTAATGCCACGGTAGTTGGCGCAAATGGTGGAATCACCTTTCTTGTGGATTGGGCAGAGCACACTGAGGTTCCAATCATCTGGAATGCATTCTTCCGACCATATTCTGCATACAAGTCTGTGAATGCATTTAAACAGAGCTTCGCCACCGGTCTTAAACAGCTCTGCCGGTATGCCATCGGCTCCTGCGGCTTTGATGTTTTTAAGCCGAGCTATAGCTGTTAAGACCTCGTTATAGTCGGGCAGCGGAACTTCAACGCTGTCATCCATAATTGGGGTTTCCGGGATATCATCTCCACTGGCGGGATTGTTGTCAGCGTCGCCATTTAAAAGACTAGATAAGTATTCCCTGCATAACACCAGTGTACACTGAATATCTGTCACTAGATTCCCGTTTCAATTCTGCAGGAAGAGTCTTGAAACTATCGGTCAGGCATCTTATTTTTTCAAAAAAATTTCAAAGTCTGATTCCTGTCGCCATGAATCTCAATTTTCTCGCACTCCCGCATTTCCGCCTCTCGTTTTTTTTCGCCTGAAAATGCGTCTCTCTTCCTTCCTCTTCTCTCGGTATTGCTCCATAACAGCACGCGTTACAACCGACTGCATGGCAAGTCGTGGCTTTGTAGGCAGCGTCGTGTCACTGGTTACGGCGAGGGCGGTGATAACCTTTCACCTCTTCGGCAGCTGTACGCATAGAGTGGGAAATGAGCGTCCACTGTGCGCATATATCGTCGATCGAAGGAATGAATTTGGTTGTATATTTTTTGATCAGCGGACAGCCAGGTGGCCTTATGAATATTGAGATGCTTGAATCTAGAGCTACTAATGACCATGTTTCGTGATGCGGCGAGGTCAATCAATTTCATTCCGTTATCGGATGTATTGTCGTGGAGGCTGAACTTTCCGACTGTTGGACCAAATATGTTTTCTTTACCCACCTTGGCGTTGAAGTCACCAAGCACGATTTTTATGTTATGGCGGGGGCAGCGCTCGTATGCGTCTTCAAGGCGCTCGTAAAAGCTCTCTTTGGTCTCGTCATATTTTTCTTCTGTCGGAGCGTGCGCACATATTAGGCTTATGTTTAAAAATTTTGCCTTGAAGCGGATTATGGCAAGTCGTTCGTTCACAGGAGTGAATCGGAGGATATGATGCCGTATTCTCTTTCCAACTACATATCCGCATCCAAACTTGTGCTTCTCCGCATGGCCGCTGTAGTAGATATCACAGGATGCTTGCCATTAGCAACCTTGTCTCTTCCATTGCATTTCTTGGATTGCAATGATATCAGAACTATATCTTTCCAAGATATCAATCAGTTTGATAGAGGCATCATCCCAATTTAGGGTTCGGACATTCCAGATGCATAGCCGTAAATCATAATCAGTTTTTCGTTTGCGGTATTCGTCATCAGATTTGAGGATCATTTATCTCATATTAGTTGTTTCATTGAAATGCCTTTTTAGTTGGTATGGTTCAAACCCAACGCACAACCTTTGCGTTGTGCGACACCACGCGGAGGTTTGAGTCGACTTGAGACGATTTCGACATGGATAATGCTGGCCTTCAGTCAGACACGTTGCCATGTGAAGATCGCCCCCTTGTCTCCCATTCATTAAGTCAGCATTTTAAAATTACTGAATGTGTTACTTAACCACTTTAAGTCGAACTAAGTTGATCGTGGCATTCCTCCTTTGGCATTCTATGTCGATATCGAAAAAATTATCCACGAAAATTTTCATTGAGTTATTCCATATTTTTGCTGAAATACAATTTTAAAAACCCTGCATACGCCACAATAAGTTTGGTGAATATTCATAAGGTACTGTCAAAATTCATCTGGCAATACTAAATGTTGCCTAAGCAAAAGACTTAAAAGGCAATAGTCGTTCTTCCAACTTTTTCATAATACTATTCAAAAAGTTACTTAAATTTTATTGAATCGCAGTAAGTATAAAAATTTTAAATTTGTTCATACTTTTTTACAAATTTTTGTTGGAGTTTAAGCATAATTTTGCTTAAAGTTGGAAAGTCAATCATAATTTTACATTTTTAAGTCTTTTCAAAAGACTGTAATGTACAATACTTCACTTTAATTCTACAAGCATTTTTTCACATCACAATTTAAATTAAATTTAAATGGAAAACGTACGCATCTAACAACTCATATGAAAATATATGCGTTCTGCACTCACTCTACTTTTCCTTTGCTAAACGAGTCCTTGTTTTGAAGCGGGCAGAGGAGTAAATCTCGTCAACAGTTCTCACAAACGCAATTACTCGACGCCACCATTACTTACATGCATAATGCATCATCAGAAGGAAACAAAAATTTTGCTCAACGCCAGCGTCGTGGAGGTATTATCAGAAATCGTGAAAAGCATTTATTTATGGCAAAGGCATGTGTGTGTGTCTTGATGCAAGAATATTATATAACTCTAGTCCAAAAACTGAAAAAAAAATGTTGCTGTTAGAAAAATAGATAGATATGCTTTATGGCGAGATATGACAGCTCTAACACAGCGGCTTCTAGTGATGCCAATTTTACCATAACTATTTGTTAAGGGAACTTAAATATAATTTTATGACAAATTAAGGTGTATTTTATAAGAGCATTGCAAAATAACGGTTACAAATATTAAATTTAATATTGAAATAATAAATAAAAAAAGTAGATACTTACGTTTAACAATAACAAATATTTCTCAAATATCTCTAGCCGTTTTTCTTACAATCCTTACTTTAAAACTCCTAAATTTCAACAAAATTAGGTAAAATGTTCCTTAAACACCAACTAATGAATTGCAAATTAAGCATTTTGTTGTCTAATAAAACAATAAACAGCGTAATAAACAAAATCAAACAGTTTTTGAACTTGGCACATGGCTTCTGCATCTTCAGCATCCAGTTGTTGTAAAAATTGTTCAATGTATCACAAAATGATGCTGGCATAATAAATTGCTGCTTCAAGCCATGCTATGCAGTGTCGCGGTGGTAGTGGAACGTCTTTTACAAAACTATATAAAATTGTTCCACCGCAAGACTTAAGGACACTGAGCAAGCATTAGAGATACAAATTCACTACCAGACTCTTTTGAATGTGATTAGATTCGTTTTGTTCTAATTCTAAATTGTTCACAAACATCAAGATATAACAAATATCACAATAATAAATGTTAAGTATATGGACAAACCAAAAAAACTGCCCGATATGCTTATGCAAAAGAAGCCTTTTCAAGCATTTGCTTAAAATTGCCAGCCCTGCTAATGACTTAAGTGATGCACTAAAAATAATGCTCATCATGACCACAATTTTAATTGCTACTATTTCCTCTAAGTAACTGTTTTATACTAAGCTAAGCTAACTATTTTCCTCTCGTCGTCCAGTACTACTTCTCTTCATCCACCTTATTACCTTCTTTAGCCTAGTTTGCACGTTGCTTGATTAATGGTTTGTCTTCTTGCAAGTTGGCTTTAGTAGTTGGAAAAACTTTTGAATAATAAAAACGGAGAGCAAAAAAATATGTAAAAATTGTAAATTGAACAAATATTTGTGCAGTTTGTAAAATGCACACATATAAAATTACTAATAAAAAGCCATCAACCTATAAACTAAGCATTTAAAATTAATTTAAAGTCAGTTGCATGCCTTGAGTTGCGAGCATGTCAAAGTTTCTCGATCGATTGTTGACTCTTCCAACTAACGTCAACTTGTAAAACAACAACATAATGACAGTTAAGTAAAACTAACAATATGGCAAAAAGCATCATGACGGTTTTGTATGTTTGAATTAAACTTTCTGCGCTTGTTGCACTACGCCATCCACCCACTGCAACTTTTCCTCTTTTTTTTTGCAACACAAGTAAATTTGTATAGCGTTGATTGTTTGTGTGTGTTGAATGTTATCGTGTATGTTGCATTTTTGTTCACAGGAATATAAATGCTATCCGTGGAGCTCACTGGGTTGAGCGTTTTAATAGAAAGCTTCGCTCTAACAATAATAAGTTAAAACGTCAATCAATTAATTAAAATAATATGTTTTATTTTTGCTTAAATTGTTGAATAGAACTCTGGGAGATTTAACTAGACTCTTTTATCTTTTCATGTATTTTGTACACTAGTTATTGGAAATAGCAGACAATTTAAATTTTATAATTTTTTAAGTTATTTTCTTGTCTTTATGTATGCCAACATGTTCCTTTACTCCGATCATTCCATAGTAACTGAGAAACTATGTTGGTTTTTGTAATACTTGGGGAGAGATTTGAGTTAAACAACACCTAAGGGCACAGTTGCTAAATATTAACACTCGAATTTGGTAACTTACGTTACTGCTAAAGCTCAGCTGTTTTATTTTTTACACTTCAAGTGCAAAACCCATACTCAAGGTCCTTTATTCGAACTGCAATAGCTATAATGATCCATAATATATAACTTCACTATGATGAGCACAGTTATCGGTAACTTGCGTTACAGACTTTTTGGAAACTGACGTTAAATGACGTTAAACTTTTTGGAAATAAAGAAAATTTATTGTTTTGCTTAGTATATTGCATTTTCCTACCAATATTTCGTTTGTTGTTAGCTGCATAAATATTTATTAACAATATAAGGAATTTTTTAACATAGAATAGGATAATTCCGTATTTGGTAAAATATGTGTTGAACAAATGTTTAAAACTTAAAAATCAGTTAATCAAAAATTATGTAATCAATTAAAGCTAACACAGTGCAACTTATAATTTTGAACTCAGGTTTGTTAAGCTCTCATGAAATTACCAGCCATGACCAGAAATTCTGCATCATTATTTTTGCCTTCTTACGATCAAATAAGAATTAACAATGTCCTCCGTCTTCATTTCAATTTTTTTATCTCGTGGCGTATACGTAACATTTTTAGGCTCTATTTTTGTGTCGGGGCGTATGCCAATACTAATAACTAATGTTAAGCATACGTCCCGAAATAAAAAATTATCCAAAATATGGATGACTTCGTAAATCTCCCATTTGAACGTTAATAGACAAAAGTTACGATTCCGAATTTATATTTTTGGCAAGTACTTTCACGAGAGATTACACAAGGGAACAAAATTCAACTTTTTTTTTTTTGTAACATGAAATTTTATGCCAATTGTTTACTAATTTGAGGACGCTGATTTCAACTCTACCTTAATTTTTTTCTTTAGCAGCTCGTTTTTGAGATACAGCTATCTGACATATTTTTTACTAGTGAGATTGAAACTTCAATTCATTTTATCCGTTTTTAAAAAAGTGTTTTGTTTATTTATGTCCTCGAATGATATCTGTAAAACCAACTATTTTTGTAAAATTGTAGACTTACAGCCCTATTCTGACATCTTAACAAAGCTCACCACATTAACAAAAATAGTTAATATTAACAAATTGTTAAGGTTTCGTATTCTGCTGAAAATTTAAAAGCTCTTTACTTAACTATTTTGTTAATGTCCTAAAGTATCTTAACAACGAGTGACATTTCAGGGTTCAGCTAAATATTTGTTGCGAAAATAAAATTTGATAAATTTAATAGTGTTTATTGTTGTGAAATAAAAATTTAACAGCAAATATGGAAGAATTTTTATTACTTTTATACGTTGATGCCGAAGAAGATCAACGAAAACAAAAAAATTAAAAGACGGCGCTATTTGAGACGTCTTCGGGATGAAAATTATCCCTTTTCCTTAAGCGACAAGGAGTTTGTTAAGGATTTTCGTCTAGGAAATATACTTTGCTGGAATTTAATTGAGAAGCTAACTCATTTTGATACTCAAAGCACATCTTTGCCATTTTCAGTGCAATTTCTGGCTGCACTTTATTCCTTACCAAAAATGTGTTGGTAATCATTGTGTCCAACCAATGAGCCAGTCTTCTGTTTCACGCAGCATCCATAAAATAGCGAATTTAATAATTCGAGTTAAAGGAAATGAAATAAGATTTCCAATCGCTCATGAAGAGCTGGCTGCAATTAAAACAGGGTAATTTTTATAATGATTTTCTAGGCATTGGTCTCTATTTATTGTTTCTTTCTTCTTAAACTTGCAGATTCCACCGTAACTTTGGGATAAAAAGTAAAATTGGTTGCATTGACTGCACTCATGTGGCAATCATTTTGCCACCTGCAAATAATTTGGAAACTCCTTTGAATTTATACATAAATCGAAAAGAATATTACAGTATAATGTTGAAGCGGTAAGTAACTTGCTTTTAATCCTAAACAGTTTCAGACTGCATTTTACTCTTGCATACATTTTCCCAAACCAGATTTGTGATCACCGCCTTGTATTTACATCTGTAAATGCAAAATTTCCATGTTCATGCCATGATTCGGGAATTTGGACAACATCATTGGTGAAAACACACCTCATGAGAAATCACTGTTCTCAACGTGACACATGGCTATTGGGTGATCAAGGATACCCTCTCGAACCTTGGCTTCTGACACCATTGGCTGAGCCTCATGGAACTCAAGAGGAAAGGTGCAACGAGCTTCATGCAAAGAGTCGCAATACTATAGAAAGGCCTTTTGGCGTATTGAAATCCCGCTTCAGATGCTTGTGTAAGCATCGTGTTCTTCACTACACTCACGAAAGAGCAGCAGCCATCGTCAATGCTTGTACGATTTTACACAACATCGTCATGAAGGCAGAAGCACCTGCTGATATCGATGAAAGCGAGTTAATGGAAACCGTCGAACCAGAGATTCCATTCAGTGGAAGAAACTCTTCAAATACCATAACCACTTGAGAGAAGGAGAAATTGTGTGCAGCAGATATGTGTCTACTCTTTAGAATTAAAGAAAAAAAAATAAATGTAAAATAATTCAAAAATATTCTGTAATATTATCTAATATTCAAATAATAGAATTATAAAAATATTCGAATTCGAATTTGCAAAACCAAACTTCAAATAAAATGCTAAAAAACAATCCTTGGTGACTACCTTTATGTATGGCAAAGTTCCAAAATGCATTTTGCAAAGCATCAGTGTGTTTTTCTTTAAATTAGAGCTTCATAGATTCATAAAAACTGCGTAACTAAAACGTGCTTAAATAAAATACAGTTATGCAGTTTTGGTGAATCTACGAAGCACTAATTTAAAGAAAAACACACTGATGCTTTTTAAAAAAGCATTTTGGAACTGAGCCTTTATGTATTCAAAGTCAAATTTACAGTATTTGATGAATTTCAAAAATTTCATATGCATACCTTAATTAACTGCACTCAAATACGACAGATTGATATAAAAAACATACTTTCATATTTTTCATTTTATTTATTGGGAATTCTGTCAATTGTTTTGGCAAGCTTTTCAATAGCTTGCAATGAAGCAAGCTGCAATTCAACTATACGCTGGTCCCGCTCATCTCTCTGTTGGATGCTGCACATAACAACAGCATATATATCTTGCTGGGATACAGCTGCTGGTGAACTTGGCCCCGGGCTCACGGTAGAGCTGGTAGTTGAGCCGGCCTCATAGTTGGCCACACTTGGAAAAACAGGGCTTGCGCTAGCCGCTGGTGAGTTTTCCCGGAGGTTTTCGGTTGCTGGTGAACAGGGCCAGATGTTTGGCATCACTAGTGAGCCAAAGCTTACGACTCCTGGCGAAGCAGAGTCCTCACTGGTAATTGCTGGCAAACTTGTCTCCATGGTAATGGCTGATGGCTCAAATGCCTAAATATTAAAATTTAAGTGTTTGAGCTTCAAGTTTTCATTATTTCACTTTACCTCTACTCTCAAAGCGACTATGCCATCAACACCATCAACAGCAGCAACATTGAATGTGCTTAATGCACGTTCCTCCGTGAGCATTCGGTTGCTGCATAGACCACCACCAGTGTTGCCGTTTTGGCTATTTATAGCCACCATCTAGTTAGACTATCGCAAACTTTTAAAATGGTTAGTTATGATCACACCTTCTAGTAAATAGACACTTTTGTTCAATCCAAATTTGGAAATAGCAAATTTTTAACCAAACTAAAAGTAAGTATGTTGATATGGAATGAAAATAAATAATTTTCGTTTTCGAAATATTTTTTTACATATGTATTTTAATATAAAGTGTGTGTATTTTAAAAATATGAAGGATATCTAAACATTTATTGTACCTATACCTTGTTTAAAACAAATGCAAGTTACTTAATCTTGAATGATTTCATGGTCAAGAGTTTGAGATTAAACGCATCCTTTTAAAATTGCTTGCATAATAGATAAATATTTTTGCAATTGTTAATTGCGAACTGCGAACTGTATTTACCGAAAACGAATATTCAGTCATCAACTTAAAAATATTCTTACTTAAAACGAAAAAACATTACATTTAATGAAATTTTATCATTATTTTGAAAGTTCGAATTTAGCCGAGTGTGATGGAGTTCGACTCTAGAACTCTATTGACCTTGGTTCAATCCCCGACAAGAACAACAAAGTTTTGTTTTTAATTAATGTTTTGAAGAAAACTTATTTTGACGGTTATTTTTGACGGAGCAGTTAATCAAACAGAATTAGAATTTCAATAATTGCTTAAATTAAAATTTTTGATACTTACACAGATAAGATTCAAATCCACGTCTTCCGAATGACAGTCTAGCACGTTTCCATTGAGCTATTGTGAGATATTGTGTAGAATGAATTTTTTTAGATAAAAAATTTGTATGTCATAAGAACTTTCACAGGACCAACTAAATTGACCCTGCTTTCTTCGTAGGGTAGCTTCTGATTAAAGCAAAGAAATTTTTTAACTCCGGAAACAAAAATTTCATACTATGAAAACAGAGAAACAAATTTGCTTGCATTCTTTTCTGAAAATAATGACTTTGGTTTTTGTTCTGATGTTCCTGGTTTATTGAAAGCAATGGAAGTACAGTAGTAATATCCAAATGAATGACGTTTATTTATTCAGCCCAATCATGAAACATTTTCTCCCGGGAGTTATACATGGGAGTTTCCGGTTTTAAGATAGCAGATAAAGATATCTCATTTTTTGTATTTTATGATCATGAATATTGGTGGTTGATGAACAAAATTGCATAAAACATTTCCAAAAAGTATTTTAAATTTATCTTAAAAACTGAAACTCCCATTTACAACTCCCGGGAGAAAATGTTTCATGATTGGGCTGATTGATTCTTATAAATTAAGCCCAAAATGTGGACTTATGCTTAACGTCAAAAAGCTAGGTTAGATACCGATTACACGTTATGAAAACAAACCGTTGAAGCATTAAAAAAGCTCTCGTGAACGAAGTTAAGCAAAAAAAATAGTGGTTGTTTTTCTAATGTTTTTTTATTAAACAATGAGGTTTTCTTAAAAAATGCGTTTTAATAATATCTCAAAAACAAAAACTTATAAAACAATCTGACTTCAAAGACTGAAAACAGCACCCCGATTAAGTATAATATTATTCATAATATTTCATGTAACAAAAATGTGTTATCAAACCTTAGTCCCAAAACAATGATCTGAAAAAAGTTGCGGATTATAATGATACATTTAGCTCGGTTGACTTTTATCTAATGGTATATCTGTATTTTATCTTGTTTCAACGCTTCTTCAAATAACTTGTTTGAATTCAAATTTTGACTATGATGATCAATGGATGTCTATTCCCACACAATAAGCAACATTAGCTCTCCAAAATAACTTCTAAGTGGTAATTTAATCCATCTTTTATAGGGTAAAAAGAACCCTCCTGATAGTGAAGGGTACTTGATTATATAAAATAATCAATGATCACGCGTTATGTTTTGTTTTTACGTTATACAAAAAAATTCGATTACTGACATTTCAGAACAAAATACTTTCATTAAATGATGCCGAGAAACAAGACAACATAATGATCTAATAATCAATTTAATGCTCTTATGAACTGAATGCACTCACTTTTTTTCGATAATGATTTACTTTTTACTGTTTTTACAGTAGCACTAAATCATCAAGTGTTATTTTTCAGTAACTGACTGGCGTTATGACTGGTTTTGGCCTCGTCTAAAAATGTTCGCCAGTGTCTTTTGTAGTGCCAGTTAGAATTTCCATGCATCGTCGGTTTGTCCAATCCTTACAACGCAGGTGTGGTCTTTCTCGTCAGCGTTGACTGCCGCTTGATACCAAATCGAATAATTTTCCTCATGACCTAGCCAGCGAAGCCGGTCAATTTTTTTACTCTTGACTGTATCGATGTCAGTGCATAGCACATACAGCTCGAGGTTCCATTCAGGTATTCAGTAGTCACCAGGGATGATATTTTGTGTGGAATAGTACTTTTTTGAGTACTGTTAACTCTGCAAAAGTACCCGAATACCTTCTTGTCGAAAAAAGTACCCTGGTGCTTTTATATGTTATAATTTTACAATTAATTACATATTAAACTCCTTATATGACGTATAGTTGTCACGAACTGCATGCACAGCACTTACAAAACAGGAAGTAAACTAATTGCATCAGAACCTAAATCTTTACTGGGATTTGGCAATGTCTTGTACTGGGTGGTGGGTTATAGTCCCATCATACCAAAAATGTTTAACTGGGGCATTAGTTTATTTTATTTTGACAATGAAAATTGATTTGTTTACTTTAAGGGTATTCATTTCACTGCTGAAATTTCCGAAATCGGAAATGCATATATTTATTCTACGCATGATTTGTCTACTCAACAAAATAGCCCGTTATTTTTTAAAAAAAGCGCATTATGTTTAGAGCCTGTTCATTCTATTAATTACGAACTAATCGAGTATCAAATGTCCGTTGATGAAATCTATTGCGGAACTAAACCTGAGTTATACTAAACAACGGAGAAGGTACCAGCTGATGAAGTTGCTGAGTTTAAAACTTATATTGAAGAATTTTACTTGAAATTTTGTCAAGAGTTGAAAAAAAATTAGTTTTGAAAATGAAGTCATAAACTTCTTGCCAAAATTCTCGCCCAGTCACGTATTATCTGGTGAAACAACCAGCATTTTATCGTTGGTTTTAAAAATGTTCCCAGAACATTAAAATAAAGAGTCAATCAATACGGAATACAGCGCGCTGTCAGATTATGAGAAATTAACCAAATTAACGCTGTGTTGAATTGGGGGTTATAAAAAATGAACTAAATGTAAAAATGTTTTCAAACATTTTCAGAATTTCCCAAGTTATCTTATCAATTCCTCACTCATCTGCCAACGTTGAGAGAATTTTTTCGATTCAAAATTTAATTATGACCAATCCGTGTTCCGCACTCATCTAAACAAGGGATTTAATGAAATCCAAAAATTGCTATTATCATAATAACGACACTAAAACTACTAATAAAAAAAACCTTACTTAATACTCTTCCTATGGAAGAAGAATTATTAGACCCATAATTCTTAATCAGATACCAATGATCTTATTGTAGTGTCATCACTGATTTATAAATGTGGCAATGCCATACAAAATATCATCTCTATTTTTCCTTTGCTTTCTGAATTACATTTTGTCTTTCTTTGTTTGCCAATTTATCATCAATTCTGTTTTACCTATGTATCATTTGAAAAACGTTTAATTGTTAACGGAGAGTCAGTTCTGTTGTTTCACCAAATGAAGTCGAGTCAATAATTAATTGTTCTTAAACCTTTTTTTACTTTAATAAAATAATTTCAAAAATTAAACATTAATAAAACGTTTGTTTCCACTCTGCCTTCTGACAAAAATCAGATGTGGGGTAAAACCGCGAATATACGTTGTCGGTAAAAGCTTTCGAAACTTAAACCAAAGTCAAATGAATTTTAATGACCTTCCGTTGGTCAAATTAAAAGAGTTGCTCCGGGCGAAAAATATGAACACTTCGGGCAAGAAAGTAGAACTGATTGCACGTCTGATGGAACAGCAAGAAGGTGTTCCTGGCGAATTAAGGGACACTGCTGTTGCTTCCCAAGAGGCGACGACGAACTTGGTTTTCAATGAAGAGCGTCTGCAGGATGAGGTTGGTAGTCTCCAGCGTACCGTGGAGTCACCACCACAGCGGCTCCAAGATGTTACCAGTTCACCACCTCCGTTGGGTGAGCAGAGGTATGTAGTACAGCACGTTGCAACATGTAGCGCCTCGAATGTTCGCGAAGAATTTCTGTCACCGAAGCATAGCCAACAGCCGTTAGTAACAGCGCCGTCTCCGATAAATTTCGTGGAAGTTCAAGCGTCTGTTTGCGCTGCCAACACAATGACGCCACACATCGCTGCTGCGCAACCACGTTCAGTTGTGCTGCCGACGCCAGCGCAATCGACCAGTGTGTACATGCAGCCGAGTATGTATCAGCATCCGTTTTCAACCACCTGTAGCTTGTCGCCGCAAATACGTTCAATTGTGCCAACGCATGCGCAATCGACGAGCGTATACACACAGCCGTTAATGTTTCAAGAACAACTTTCAAATATGCAGCGCGCCGCTGCTGCGCCAGCATCTTCATTTTTTTTATCAACGCCGGGACATACGTCGACTGTATATATGCAGCCGAGTTTGTGTCGTGCTCCGTTGACAAATATTTGCAGCACATCGCATTCAAACGCATGCTTTGTACCATTTGCAAATACAAATGCGACGATGATGCCGAACTCTTGTGCAACAAATAATACTAATTCAAATTCTTTTTATAATGCTCGTGATTTAATATCGGTTATGCCAGACTTTGATCCGCGCAGTGGTGATATCACTTCAGTGCAATTCGTGGAGCGAGTGAATCAATTGCAGAATGCTTATGGGTGGGACGAAAAATTAGTGATTTTTGCAGTCCAAAGCAAACTTAAAGGTTCTGCTAAGCTCTGGATAGATGCGCAACCTATCTTTAGAAGCTGGGAACAGTTTGTAAGTGCGTTTTTGACAGACTTTCCGTGCATCATAAATTCAGCAGACATCCATATGCAGATGATGAACGCTCGCATGTCGAAAAGTGAAACAGTTGTTGATTTTTATTATAGATTGTTATCTATCGGGTGACGTGGAAATGTGGACGATATGTCAATAAATCGGTACGTTATAAACGGGTTGTATGATGATGGTCTTCGGAAGACCCTGTCAGCAATGAATTTTGCCAAGTGCTCAGATTTGTTACAATCGTTAATAAGTGTCGATGCAAACCAAAGAAAACCGGTTAACAATAGTGTTCAGCCACAACCACAAGGGATTGCTAAAAATATAAATATATCTTGTAATAAAAATAATAATAATTTTAAAAACGAAAACAAAGAAAATCAGCGGTCCGGTCCAATTTGTTATAATTGTAGAGAACGTGGTCATTTATCACGCAATTGCCCAATGCCACAAAGAAACCAAAAGTGCCAAAAGTGTTTTTCGACAAATCATGCTACTCAAAACTGCACAGCTCGAGTCGCGTCGCGTACAACAGCGCCGGTCAACATAATTGCAAAACCTGAGCAAAATAAAAACATTGAAATAGTGAAAAATGTTCAAATAAATAATGTTGGATGTCGTGCGTTAATTGATTCAGGGAGCTGCAAATCCCTTGTTCGTCGGTCCATCGCGATTGAGTGTGAAGGACAGCTTATTAGCTGTGACGAAGTTTTGGAAGGTTTTGGTGGAGGCAAATGGAAATGTCGTGAAGTGATGAAAGGCATTGTAAACATTGATGGTCGTGACTATGAAAATGATTTTAGTGTTATCAATGACGATATGTTAAAATACGATGCAATTATCGGAACTGATGTGTTGTGTCAAGGCCGCGTTATTATTGAAAATGGTAATTGTCAAGTTGTCGCGCTCGGTACAACAAAAATCGATGTTGATGATGGTTTAAATTTAAAAGAAAAAGAAAATTTAATAGAACTTTTGAATTTTTATAGTGGTTGTTTTGGTGAAAAGCTAAGTGAACTAGGAAAGTGCGGTGTTTTAAAAATGGACATTAAATTAACATCGACAAAACCAATTGTCAAACGTCCATATCCGGTTCCTATCCCAAAACAACAAACTGTCGAGAATATAATTGCAGACTTATTGAAAAATAAAATAATTCGACCGTCAAACTCGTTATATGCATCTCCAATCGTACTGGTCCGCAAGCAGAATGGTGAGGATCGCTTATGCATAGACTACCGCGAACTTAATGCTATAACTGAGAAGCAGCCATGGTCTATGCCAACGGTGGATGGTGTTCTCTCTACTTTGACTGGTAAGAAATTCTTTACAACACTAGATCTTATGTCAGGGTACTACCAAGTGGAGATCAGCGAAGAGTCCAAACAATTTACAGCTTTTGTAACACACAACGGTCATTTCGAGTTTAACCGAATGCCGTTCGGTCTGCGGAATGTACCCAGCGTATTCCAGCGCATGATGTCGCAAGTGATCAAGCCAATGGGCAACAAGATTGTCAGCTACGTAGACGAGGTTATCGTTGCATCCGATTCTTTTGATAGCGGAATACAGGACTTAGAAGAGTTTTTGAATATTGTTAAGCAACAAGGTCTGACATTAAGATTATCTAAATGTTCGTTCTTAAAGAAAAGTGTCACGTTTCTTGGACATGAGCTGAGCGAAAATGGTTTGGCGCCTGGTAAAATCAAGACAATCGCAATTCAAAAATACCAAGCTCCGAAGACTGCATTAGAAGTGAGAAGGTTTTTGGGCCTTACCGGATTTTTTAGAAAATTTATAGCAAACTACGCTCAAATTGCTTCACCATTGACGCGCTTGACACGGAAAAACATTGATTTTCAATGGACAGCCGAATGCAACAATGCATTTCAAAGGCTGATACAGCTTTTGACCACATCGCCAGTTCTTGGAGTTTATGATGTACGTAAAGAGCATCAACTACACACAGACGCATGCAGTGTTGGTATCGCAGCTATTCTAATGCAGCGTGAGGACGACGGTACGCTCAAACCCATCGCATACTATAGCAGACTTTGCAACGAAGCTGAACGAAATTACCATGGGTACGAGATTGAGGTCTAAGCGGTGGTCGAAGGATGCCAACGGTTCCGGATGTATATCCTTGGGAAAGGTTTCACCATAGTTACGGATTGCCAAGCAATTTCAAGCGTAAAATCATCGAAACCATTGATTCCCAGAGTGGCGCGTTGGTTCTTAAAACTTCTCGAATATGATTTTGAAGTCGTTCATCGTCCTGGAACTTCGATGACACATGTCGATGCGATGAGTCGAGCACCCGTTGAAGCATCTATTGAACCTGAAGATGTCAGCACAAAAGTCATGAAAATTGATATCTCGGTAGATGACTGGATATTTACGATGCAAAAGCAAGATCCGAAGTTGCTGGAAATAATTAACATTCTTTTGGATACAGCATCAAAACATCGAGATAGATTCAAAAACGAATTTATTGTTAAAAGTTGTCGTCTTTGGAGAAGAAAAGAAGAAAAACTGCTGCTTGTCATTCCTCGAGGTATTCGATGGCGAATAGTGAGACTTTGCCATGATGAATCTGGACACCCTGCGGTTGATGGTACGTTGAAGCGACTCCTAACACATTTTTGGTTTCCAAGAAGCAGAAATTTCGTAAAGAGTTACATCAAAGCATGTGTAGAATGTTGCTACAGCCGTGAACCTCGTCGTAAAGAGTGCGAATTATTTGGGATGGATACACCTCGACTTCCGTTTGAGATTTTACACTTGGACCACCTTGGGCCATTCGCACGAAGTCGCCGTGGCAATGAGTATATTCTTGTCATTGTTGATACACTTACCAGATATTCGCTGATTGTCGCAGTTAAGTCTACGAAAACGAAGCCGGTGATCGATGCTCTGCAGAGTTTAACAACAACATTTGGACTGCCGAAAATTTTGGTTACTGACCGCGGAACTTCGTTCACGTCAGCAGTATTTGAAGAATACTGTCGTGTTAATGATATACAGCATATTAAAGTTGCCGTTCGTACGCCACGAGCCAATGGACTTGCAGAACGAGTGAATCAAAGTGTCTTGTCGTACCTCAGAACGTCAGCAAAAGAAGCTAAGGACTGGGATCTCCAACTCAGAGGTCTCCAATGGACTCAAAATACTACAGTTAATTCTACTACAAAATTCGCACCGATGAATTTAATTTATGATTTTCCATTGCGAGACATAAGTGGAAATCGACTCCTTGCCGCGTTACAAGATACAACAGTCGCAATGGAAAATTTAAACATGCTTGACAGACGCACTGAAGCTATCAACAATATTGAGATTGCACGAGCTGCCTGGAAGTCAAGATTTGATGCTAAACACGTGAAGCCGAAAACTTACAAGGAAGGAGATTTAGTTCTGCTTGAGAGTGCCTTACCAAGCACTGGTGAATCACGAAAACTTGACGCCAAGTTCCGAGGGCCGTATACTATTTCTAAAGTTTTACGTTTCAACCGTTACCTGGTGGAAGATATAGAAGGAGCGCAACGAAATCAGCGAAAATTCAGCACTGTGGCGAGCAGTGATAAAATGAAGCCATGGTGTGCGCTTTACCCCGATATAGACGACGACTATGATAGTGGTGCATCTGATGGCTATGACGACGTTCCACCGAATGGGCAGTAACTCGGGACGAGTTACTATCAGGAAGGGCCGAACTGTCATCACTGATTTATAAATGTGGCAATGCCATACAAAATATCATCTCTATTTTTCCTTTGCTTTCTGAATTACATTTTGTCTTTCTTTGTTTGCCAATTTATCATCAATTCTGTTTTACCTATGTATCATTTTAAAAACGTTTAATTGTTAACGGAGAGTCAGTTCTGTTGTTTCACCAAATGAAGTCGAGTCAATAATTAATTGTTCTTAAACCTTTTTTTACTTTAATAAAAGAATTTCAAAAATTAAACATTAATAAAACGTTTGTTTCCACTCTGCCTTCTGACAGTAGTGATATTTTATTTTCTGAAATATACATAGGAGTATGTATTTATACATATATAACGGGTTCTGAAAGAAAGCCTGATTATTTGTTGTTCCTTTATGTGAGAAATGCATATAATAAAACTAAAAAAAAAATTTTTGCTTTTAATATATATATTTATACACATATCATTACTTAACAAGAAGTACAAAAAAAACAAATTGGCAATTTCAGCCCTTGAAAGGATTTTAACCGAGATCTTATGATCAATTGTGTTGTGTGTCTTATAAAATGTTTGCAAACAATTGACCGAAAACTGGACCTACATGTTTTATGCCCACTCCAAACGGCTAAAGTTCATGTTCTCAAGAAGCTTTACATGGAATTATTTACTCTCTGATTTTTACCATTGTCTGCAGAGAGGTGGTGACCGATCAGAAAAATTTTTTATTGAAAAAAACTTTTCGCCGCGGATGGGGATCGAACCCGAGCTCCGAGCATGCTAAGCCGCACACTTAACCTGCATGCCACGGTCACCAAAAAAGTACCCTAAACAATAAAAAAGTACTATCTGCCTTTATAAAAAAGTACTCTCGAAAATTATCTCATATCATCACTGGTAGTCACCATTGATCTTGTGAAAAATTTTCTTCTTAAACGCTTTCTTCTTAAGGACTTTGGAATCCTTACATCAGTGCTTCTCAACGTCCAGGTTTGTGATGAGGACATACATGATTATTGACTTATACAACATGAGTTTTGTTCGTCCACAGAGAGCTCTGTTTCTCAATTGCCTACTGAGCCCAAATTAACACCTATTGGCAATAGTTATAATCCATTTTATATTAATATTGATATCATTGAAAGAGTTCATGCTGGATCCCAGGTAAACGAAATCCTTAACAACCTCAAAAAAGGTGTTGTCTAGCCTTAAACTCATGTTGAATGAGTCCTGTCCTAAAAAGGACTCATTCAGGAACTTTTGTGGTTCCATCAAGGATGTTCCTACGAGTTGTCAGCTTCAGAAGATCTTAGCAACTATCAGACCACAATCCTTAGGTAGCCTAATACATGAGAATGGTGATCAGGCAAAAACCAAGACAGAGATCCTAGAACTCCTTCTTAATACTCACTTACCGGCTGTCATTCAGAATCGTCCCCACTCAAAACCACCACTACGAACTGACAAATCTGCCAAGTAGAGAAGATCAGCAGTTTATTTGACCATTAACTCGTTCAAACCCTTAAATCACCATCTGCTGGTGGAGATGGTATTTTTGCAGCTCTTTTTTAACAAGTTTCAGTTTCAGGTATATACGAGGGAGCTTTGAGAGTGCAGTGTATGACGTTATACAAGCAGCACTGAAAACAGTACAGAGATGGTGTCTTAACGAAGGCCTTTCTGTTAAAAAAAGACAGTTATTGCTCCTTTTAAAAAACGGTGCAAGCGTAAACTTACTTGCCCTTAACTCTTTGGGGAAAAAGTAGATATTTCCAACTCAGCAAAGTAGCTTGGAGTGGTCCTTGACAGCAAACTGTCCTGGAACCTCCACAAAGACTGCATCATCAGCAAATCAGCAGTCTCAATGTGGACCTGAAGAAGACTCTGCGGCAAGAATTGGGGAATAAGCCCTTAGATGATGTACAATCTCTACACGTTGATCGTCAGACCCACTCTATCATATGCGTCTGTAGTATGGTGGTCGAAAACCCTAGAAGGATCAACCATGAAGCGGTTAGAACTATTGCAAAGATATGCAGACATGTATGACAGGCTGCATCAGTACCACGCCAATAGCGGCTCTAATGACATCTTAGGGCTCACACCAATCCACATTCACATCCAGATGGAGGCGAAGCTCAGCCTGCGCAGACTTTTCCATCTTTCCTCAATCACAACCCTAAAGCAAGAAGAGGAATTCTGCATGCTCCTAGAGACATGCTTCCCAAAAGCTACTTTAACAAAAACTTCATCGTATTTATACCCCCAGATCTAACTGGGAACAAGAAAAACTAATCCCATCTAAAAATGACCTTGTGTGGTATACGGACGGTTCCAAAATGGAGGAAGCCACTGGAGCTGGCTGAATCCTCATTGAAGTGTTTTCCGAATCTTCGGAAAACACTTCAATGAGTGCCACTTCTACAGCGTAGCTCAGCGTAATCATTCAAGCGGAAATCTTTGCCATCAATAGATGTATCAGATTGAACAATGTTTGATCTGAATAATGTTAAGGGCAAAACGATTTTCGATAATCAAGCTGCTCTTTAAGCTTTGAAATCACCCTTTATCAAATCCAAGCAAGTGTTGGAGACTGTCAACGTCCTCAACGACCGGGCTGCACATAATAACAAAAAAAACCCAAACAGGGAGCCGGAATGGAGAATCACCATTTACAGGACTGGAACCATTTTGTGGTGTTGGTAAGAAGCAACAGGGCAAAACAACCTCATTTCGCGAATTTCAAAATTCTTGGAAGATCTCTTGAAGACAGAAGTGCACTAAACTAATTTACGTGTATCTAAACAAAACAACACGCGAGAGGTTAATTTTTCAAAAAAAAATCGTACATTAGGCTACGAATGGCTGCGTATGAGTTTGAACAGGCCTGTGTATCAAAACGTTTACCTTTTTAAATCTCGGTTCTACTCAAAACCAAACAAGTGAAGATGAAACTAAGAAGCATTTTAATCCTTCAAATTCGATTGCTGAAATTGGTTAAGAAATGTTGAAAGATCTTAACAAATCTCGATGAAAAAAAAAATGTAGATTCAGTGAACTGTGACCTGTGCTGAAAATAAATAATTGTTGTGTATGAATTACTTTATCGTAAACGTAAATATTGTGCCTGCCTAAAACCACCGCTGATCAAATTTCAATCTCATCTGATATAAAAAGATCTTTTAATAGCAATAAATTTTCCTGTCAGCTTTTTTAGAAAGTCTCTTTTTATAAAGAGTACAATTGTACAAATGTATAAATGAAAGTACAATTTTTAAATCTCTTTTTATGAAGGAAATACAACTTGAGAAAATTTAAACAGCACACTTCTGCTCTCATATCAATCGAGCTTAGTTCATGCTGTTCTTTACAAAACGCAACTGAAATATTAACCAAACCTTAACGTTGTCAGCACAAAAAAAAGGAACAACTCTAACTTAAGGACGACATCTTTATTGGCCCAAAACATGAAACTCTTATCCGACGTATTAAGCACCAAATAAATAATAAAGTTATTCAAACTTTTAAAATTTGTTCCTGTATAACAACCAAAATTCACTTATTGTTCGTATAACTTAACCTCAAGCTAAAAAGTCAAGAGTTAATATAAAAAATGCGAAAAATGCAGTGATGAAGAACGCAGCATTTCGCTGGAAAGTGGAACGCGTTCGCATACAATGTTGTTTATTCAGCATCAACGCCAGTCGAGCCACTAAAAACTGCAGGGCAAAAACTTCAGAAAAACTGCTGTATTAACCACCATTTGCAAAAAAATGAAGAAACAACATAATTTATGCAATGAAAATAACAAACTTTGCTGGAAAAGAAGCGAAAACCAAAATGAAGATGCGAGTCATAAACCAGTACCAGAACGAATCTGAATATGCAACATTTCCGCTGCCCCTCGCTGCTCTTTCTTCTTCACCTTATTCCTACACACTTCATAGCTTATGCACACACAAACATACCAGCTTCAGGAAAATGATGACGATGAGAACGCTACGTGATGCGATACTATGCGACATGCACTTGAGTTCAACCAGGGAGTCGCTGAGCTAGCGACACGAGTGTTGAGCTCTCGACGCACCACATGCTTTAAGTTGAAGTTGCGAAGAACCACTCGACTTGCAGCCGGAAGGAGCGGATGGCATCTGCTCAAATCCAACCTCAGCAGCACTTGGCGCACTTTGGCCTGGCTTTTTAACGTCTTGGTTCTAATACAAAAACAAAAATTAAATAAAACAGTGTCGCAAGTCTCATGGTCTGGGACTATACTGTACAAGCCCCACATCACCCACATCACCATTTAATGTTAAGCAAGTTGTTGACGTTATTGTATGTTTTATTGCGGGAAATGGGAATGGGAGTGGGGCAAGCGGATAACTTTGTCTACTTCATCACAATCACTGCGTATCTCTGCAGGATGAGGATCGAGATGGTCGTATTTTAATTTATGCCTTTATTTTAGGAACATTGCATTGTTTATCAGCACCGTAGTTTGTTTGCTATTTTTTTGGTATTGTTATTGTTGTTGTTTTTGTTATTTATATTGTTGAAACTGGTGTCGTCTAATAAACGCAAATTTGTTTATTTTTGCTTATAATAAGTTTCGAGTATGACTCATCTCATAAGAAGAAGAGTTTCTGCAGTTTTCACGCTCTGGTATGGCACCTATGTTTCTTGCTATGTTTCTATAAACATATTATTAAATGAAACGTTTCGTAAACGGATGTTTATGAAAATGTTTTATTTAGGCAAAACTTTGTCGTAAAAATAATTATATAGTTGTTAGATATTTAAGCAACTCTCAACACAAAATTATTTAGAACAAGTATGAGAACTAAATTTGGTCTGACCCGACAGTGGAATGCTCTACATCTGTTAAGTACATTTTAATTACTCTTTATTTTTTTCTTTATAAATCTATGTACTTATTTATAAGTACTAATATATAAAGTCTTAAAAACTACTTAGAAAGTCCCTTTTTATAGAGTACATAAAATACACGCACCAAATTTTTTACATGTAAATATAAGTATAAACAATATTTTGTAGTTTTAATGGCATTGTATAGAAGATGAGCGTGTTTTTGTGGGATTATTTACAAAAAATATTACCTCCTAATCTGTTCAGGTGAAAAGCATAATGAAATATGTTTGTTTTAACACCACGTATGGTAACCTAATGTTACTTATTCCCAAAAAAAACTAGAAATAAATTAATGGCTGATAAATCTTCGGACAACAGGTTTTAAGAATGTTAGGTTTTTTATTTTGATATGGGCACATAAAATCTGTTCTAATAGAATTTTGATGAACTTAAATGTAGCAGAAAGATTTAAGAAAATGTTTAGTTAGCATAAAGTATGAATATTACTTTTTCTCGAGTGTGCTTAACTATAGTCAAATAACGTTGTAAGTTCATCACACCCTTAAAATTAAGTGCAATATAATCTTATATTCAGAAGAATGAATAACAAATAAAAACAGCTTCTTGAATTCAAATATACTCATATCCATTCCATACCAATAATATATGACCCGTTATACCATATCAATGGTGGCGGCAGTGGTCGCTACTTTTGCCTACTTACGATCAAAAAGGTAATTTACGATTTCATCCATTTTGCATTGACCGATTTTTAACCTTTTTGGAGCCCCCCATTCCCTTATCGTCCAAGGAGTTCGTAGACTTCCTTCAATTATTTTCGTACCTCCACGAGCACTGCAAAGGGGTTATATTTATTTTATCATAAAGTGTGTGACGCCCGTAAGGAGGCGTGACAGGTCTATAGATGTGTATATATTCTAGATCAGCATCACCACTTGAGACGCTTTAGTCATGTCCGCCTGTCTGTCTTATCTTTATTTATCTTATTCTATTAAACGAGCAATATTTATATGTACTAGTATCACCTGGGGTCGAAATTCGACCAATTTATTGATTGCCTGTTTTTAATTATATATGCGAGATGATTAAAATAAGTTCGAGGCTATAACTCTTAATTGATTAGAGATATAAAGCTATTTTCTTCAAAAAAATTATTTTTTTATATTTTTATTTTGTTCAAAAACAGAAAAACAACATTTTAAAAAAATTTAATTTTGTCAAAGAAATCATAGGCCTTGATTTTTTGTCAACCATAAATGGATCTCCAGTACAAAAGTTGATAAAAAATGCACAAATATGCATGTCGGGGGACACCAAAATTAGTTCATATAAAAAACAAGTAAAGAAAGTCTAAAGTCGGTCTAGGCCGACTATGAAAAACCCTACACCGACTTCTTCAAAATGCAATAATAGTTTTGAAAATTGTCGTGTCAGTGAGCGGATGAAGTCCATATCCATTTCAATTTTGATGAGAAGTTTTATTTCTGTATCTACATGAGGTAGGCGTGTTCGTGGACGGATTGTGCCCAATTTTTTAATACACCTTGCTGAGCTGAGATTTATCAAGAAAGCTTTAAAATAATCCTTTTAAATTGAAGGGCATATTGCAAAAACATGATAAGCCACACTGCTTTAGAAGTTCATATTTCATGTTCATTACGTTTCTTGATGCATTATCAATATCCACTAAAAATATTGTGACCATTACTCGATCAATTCTGGCCCCATACGTTATTTTAAGCATTTCAATTATTTCATACAAATATACATTTTTGAAAAACTTTAACGTCGATTATTTCGAAATATTTTTTATGTGGCATATCATGTTTTTACAATAAGCCCTTCAATTATT
The DNA here is from genome assembly GCA_958299015.1 of Tetanocera ferruginea. Taxonomy (NCBI): domain Eukaryota; kingdom Metazoa; phylum Arthropoda; class Insecta; order Diptera; family Sciomyzidae; genus Tetanocera; species Tetanocera ferruginea. The sequence continues at coordinate 70,932,807 of OY282643.1, read as the reverse complement.
TGCTTTTAATTGAAAAACATTATCTTATGTGTTGTTTCTTAGATAAAGATTTCATTTTCGAACCATTATAAGTCGTGGAACATTTTAACATGCGGTGGGATTCTAAGCGGAGCTCTGTCACCCAGGTATTACTTTTATTATATGAGAGGCGTTTCTAGGAGGGGAAGGACGATGGGTGCGTTCCGCCCCGGATTCCACTATTTTAGGGGTGACACCATTTGAATTTTTTTATTTGTTAAACAGACAGAAAAAATGAGAAAATACCGTACGTTAAAGAAGTGTGTCCCATTTTTTTAATTGCTGTTTCAAAATTTAAAACTCTGCATGGAAGTCAAAACAATGAGGAGGAAACATTGCGGAAACGTTTCAAGTTGTAAAATCCAACACTCTTTGTAACACAACGCAAATGAGCACGGAGAAAACTATTTGCTAAATTTGTGTGGAGATTAAGCAAAACTTGAGCATAATTCTCAGCCACTTCAAAATATTGCTTATTTTCAGCAAAAATCAAGCAAATTTTGCTATTTAAATTTATAATAACTTTTTTTATAAGCAAATTTTCGCTTGAATTAAATCAAAATTTGCTTTTTCGATTTATATTAACTGAGCAAATTTTGGCTTGAAACAAATCAAAATTTGCTGTTTCGATTTATAATAACTGAGCGAGTGTTTGCTCGAATCAAATCAAAATTTGCTATTTCTATTTATAAAAAATAAAAAATAAAAAAAAAAACAAATTGGCCATTTCGACTGGGAATCGAACTCGGGCTCCGAGCATGCTAAGCCACACACTTAACCTGCATGCCACGGTATTTCTATTTATAGTTCGAATTTTGTTTTATATTTGAATAACCAAGCAACTTTTTGCTTGAATCAATTCAAAATTTGCTATATCAATTTATAATAACTAAGCAAATTTTTGCATACATTGAGTAAAATTTTGCTTTTGCCTGAACACAATTACCTTATAATAACTTAGCAAAGTTTGGCTTGAATCAAATCAAAATTTGCTATTTGAATTTATAATAAGTAAGCAAATTATGAGAAGTAATTTCAATTTATAAAATGTTTTCTAAAATCAAACCGCTATTGAGCAAAATTTTGCTGATTTGCGTTTAAGCAAAGTAATGGCTTGATTCAAGCAAAATAATTTTCTCCGTGAGTTCATGTAAAGTGCTCAAAATCAGGCAGCAGCTTATGACGAAATTTCAAAAAAGGTGTTGAAATTCCCAGGTAGGCACACAAATGCAGCACAAATCTATTTCGAAAGCGGCAAGAATTGGACAGCATTACAAATGCTCATTTTCATTATCGAGTGTGACTTTTTGGAAACTTTATCAAACATTTCAAAGGCATTGAAATTATTTCTAACAATTTGTGTATAAGTAGCTCAGTATCATAATCAGGAACTCTTGCGAAAAAGTTTTTCAAAGTTAAAATTAATTAAGACTTATAAAGGTCTTCTAATATTGATTTTGATGAGGTTATTTTAATGAGGTTAAAACATAAAATATTTTTTTTAACATAAAAAATTGTAAAGATTTTTTTAAATGTCTTTAATAATAAACCAACACGATCCTTATTTACTAAACCTCTTTATTTGAAGAAAATTAAATAATTTAAAATTGACATAATATATTGAAAAATTTGGCATGTTTTTTTTTTTTTAAATTTGGCAAAGTTCAAAAGAGAATTCCAAAAAACAGTTTGATTCATTAATTTGAACGAAAATTTTTTGTAATTTTGTTTGAAGTATTAATTTTTGATTTCTTAAATATTATTTGCACTTTTTTATCAAGAAGAAAGAAACGCCAATTTTAAAAAGTAACTTTTTGCAAAAAACTATCATTCACAATTTCATTCATCACAATGAAAAAATATTCACTATTTATCAAAGTTCAAAAGAAAATTACAAAAAAAATTTTAATGTTGTAGGGATTCTCACGAAGAAGTTAGTAGCTATGAAAGTCAGTTTATGTCAGTGAGTGATATGAGTTTTTAATTTTTTGTACATATGCACACATCGATTTTTTTACTTTTTAATTTTGTTAATAAAAAAAGGTACCAGTTTTATTTTTCTTTTGCAAATAAATTAAAATATGCGTTAAATTGTATTTAAAAAAACATAAATGTAAAAATTTTAAGATCGGGCAACTTTTGTATGCATTTCCCATTCAAAATAATGTAAGAAACTTATATATGGGCATTTCCAAACTGGCGTTATATACACTCAGAAAAAAGTGTCCCGGAATATGATAAAAAAGGCATCATATTTAGAGAAAAATGGTATAGACTTTGCTCCAGAGAATGCTATTCTCTAATTGCGATACTTAAAATTCTCTAAAAATGATAAAAAGGTTCCATGAAATAGAAAAATATATCGTTTTTAGAGAAAAATACTTTTTTTTTTGAGAAAATATTTGTTTTTATTGAAGAAAATACTTCTCATAGTGAATTTTTTATCAAAATATAAGAAAAGTTTTTCATTTTCAATAAAATTTCTCTATAAATGAGAAATTTTTTGTGCGAGAAAAATACTTATCATTATTAGAGACATTGAAATATTTCCATTTCCTAGAAGTAAAGAAATATTTCTTCGAAAATGTGAAAATTTATTCTAATTAAAGAAAATTTTATTTGAAAAAGAGAAAATTGGTGTTTTTTTCTCAGTGTACGTTTTGTACGAAAAAATTAAAAAAAAAGAATGAAAAATCTAAGTGGTTAAAACAGAAGTGGTTTTCGACTTAGATTAGAAAATTTGCAAAACACTGCGAGTTGGGCAAGAATTTTTATAAAAAACTTTATTTGTAAGAATTTAAAATAATATGAGTTTATTATGCTTATCAAATCAAAAACTCTTTTCTCGGTTTTTTTTTTTATTAGGCTAAGTCATCTGAAGTTACGTTACTTAAATTTCCATCGGAACATTTTAAGTAAAAATTTGTTTAAAAGCATATTTGACGTAAATAATGCATAAAGTTTAGCTATTATATATTATATTTTTCTAACTCCTACCCCATCAACCATGAGAAATTGGAACAAAATTCCACTAAAATACCTGCAACAAAATTCAGTAACGAAATCAAGAAAACTTCGAGCAATGTGAAGTGACGTTACTCACTTTTCAAATGTTATATAAAATTAACGGTTTTTCTTCTGCAAATGCAAAATTTCACGCACTTTTGAACGTCAGCGTAGAAAAAATAGCACTAAATGTTTTTTTGTCTGGCGTGACGTTACCTCAGAATATCATTAAAAGCGTTTACCGTTACTATACATTTTACCGTTAATTTATATTTTTTTGCTCTTTTGCATTTATTTTGCGGTTAGTTGTTGTTGTAGCAAAAGTTGTGCATAAGCGTGGAATTGCACAATAACTCTTAGAAATGGAAATTGTAAAGAGAAAATGCTCATGGAAATAAACAAAACTGGCCAAAACTTTAACTTGGTAGCCCGATATCTTGCCATCGCAACATGAAAAAATTTGAACTCTTGAATTATATTAATTTAGAACATTTCTCTTTAATAATACAAGTAAAAAAAAATGTTGGTTAACTTTTAATTTTTTGGTCACGGTCGACTTTTCTGCGGAAATGCCCATATGTATTTCCAAGGAAGGTATAAAATTTTTTTAATTAGCTTAAGGGGAGACATGACATTGGCCGTTTTATTAAATCGACTTTTTTTATAATTTTGTATTTTAGTAATATTAAGATTCTAAGAAAAAATTTCATGGACAAATTCCTAAGGGTTCAAAAGGTACAGCCAGATTTGTGAGAGCGCATTTTTATTTTTCACCTTATTTTTCTTTGTTCACAAACTGAACGCGTTTATCTCGATACTATGTTTTTCGTACTGGTTGCGGCACTAGCGGGTTCATTTTTGTCGAAACTATTTTTTTTTTTATTTTTTTAAACTTGATTCGCTATCGTATGACAGTAGCTTTTTTAAATTTTTTTTCGATTTTTTATGAATTTTTTAAGTCAATTTTTTTCGAAAAAACACTTGCAAATTTGGAACATCACCAAAAATTGAAAAAAATTTTAAAAAAGCTACTTTAAAAAAGCTGGTCATACGATAACCAATTTTGTTAAGATTTAAAAAAGTCATATTTTTCCAGATCGGACAATTTTTGCGACTCTCAGCGCTGCAACAACGAGACCCTGTTTTTTTCTCTACCGTCAGTTTGGAGCTCTATAAAACCATGTTGGAGTGAAAAATATATTTTTTTGAATTTTTTTCTTGTAATTTGTTCAATTCTCTACAATAATACATTTTGGAAAATGTTTGTTTTTGACTGAGTTATGAATTTTTAAAAAAAGGTCTGTTTCCTCTGCCGCGAATTTTGTGTCCCACCTTAAACTATCCAACATACAAAATTTCATTATCATAAGAGAACTCCTAATGATGTACCAATTTTCTATGGGATGAATGCACTGTGCAGCGCCATTAAAAGTTTTCTTTTTTTAACCTTTACCTACATCTAAACATGTACCTTGCAAATGTAATATTTTTGCTCTCTTTTTTACAAATTGTTATTGTTTTTCGATTGTTGTTTTTGTTTTTACAAATTTACAAAAACACTAAATTTACTCACAAGTAGATTAAGAGCTATTTTGTTATTAGTTCGACGTGTATGCATGGTTAGAAGTTATGACCTGTATTGTCCTTGATCCCAATCCAAACTTTTGTCGTTAATTTTTTTCCACATTACCTTGTTTTGAGTCACTTGTATTCATATCATTATATTTATGATGATATGGTCGTGGCTGAACTCTATTTGTTATTGCATGTTCTGTAAAAAAAAAAAAAAAAACAAAAGGAAATCTCATCGAATTGGTTTATTATTGCATTTATAAATTTCTTATAGGGTTGACAACATTAGTATCCGCCCCGGGTGACACCAAGCCTAGGAACGCCATTACATTAAATACCACTAGAAATTAGTGTATATATTTGTATCACATTTTTAATATAGAACTATATTTCTTTAAAAACTTAACCCAGTTACAAAATTTCTTCTAACAGAAGTGCGTTTTTTTATAACATATATAACACTCACGTCTGTGTGTACTGGTCATAATATTTCCATTATTTTATACATCTTTTGTTAAATACCTATAAGTGCTTATCTCCAGTTTCAATGTTCTATTGTAGATAGAGTCATACTTATTTGTTTCACTTCTGTTTGATTTTCTGGGCTTCCATCCGAATCATAATAAGTTACACTTTAAATATTTTAAAAATTTCTTCAGTCTGCACAGACCATAGCAACAAAATCCCTATCATTTAGAAATGCTTATTCTTACACTTTACTACGACTCTTGTAAACTCATACAAAACAGCTATCAAAAACTTGCCCAAATTATCTAAGTTAACAAATATTGTGTTGTACGTAAAGTAATGGGAACATTTTATACAATAACAATAAAATTAATGTATAAACTTTCAACTACTTAAAAAACATTTTATTTCTATTTGTACCATAAAATGCAATTGTCTGCTTGTTGCTCTAATGAACAAAAGCATTTCTCGTATAAAAACTTCAAAAATGTTAAATCATAAAAGTGCATTCGAAGAACATAAAAACAAATCCAACAACGATAATATGTTTAGAAGTTCTCTTTTGGTCATAGCAAAGAATTGTGCCCAAAAGCCTTCGATATATGTACGAACCAAAGCAGCAACATTTGCCTCATTCCGGCAGCAGTAAAGTTGCAACTAGTTGTCCAAAAAAATTCCTTTAAAGTAGTAGAAATAGTTTCTACAACATATTCGCAAAAGGATGCAAGATGGAGAACGTTGGTTTGGCACAATGTTGCAACATTCTCATAATTCTTTTTTGAACTGCCAACAGAACGTGTTTTACGTTATTCCTCCATTACACAAACTTAATATAAGCTTGTTAGCAGTTTTTGCCATATTTTTTTGACAAAATAAACTTATGTCGCTTGTTAAATTGTTTTTATTTGAGAATGTTAAAAATAAACAAGAACATTTGCAAGAGCTTAGAGCACAAAAACATTTTGTGGTACTTTTTCATTGATTTGGGTTTTTGTTTTTGGTATTTTATTAAATAATCTTTTTATTAACCGACATTGATTTCTAACCCACTTTAAATATATTATAATAATTATCTGTGAAGACATGATTTGAGATTTTTTCTGTTCAAATGTCTTTCAACACAAAAATCATTTTCTGGTAACCTAATAAACATTATTATGTACGTTCATTTTTTTTTACTTTTATCATTTATGTATATCATCGGCCTCATTATAATACGACGTAAAACTTTTTATGAAATGTGTGATATTCATACTACGGTGTATAGTTTCAAACATTCTTCCTCCTTTTTTTTACATAAGCATTAAAACCTAAAAAAAGGCAATGATGAAGTTTTGATCAAAACCATTATTTGATATTAAGTATTTTGACAAACAATAGTTGGTGTGAAAATCAATCAAATTGGTCGACTAACACGCTACCCTCCCATAAAGCTAACCAAATTCGTTAAACTAATACATTTTCCTAAATCATGATTCCAATGCACTCAAATTTGATACACATGGACTTTATGTACGAGAAACTAACCTAGTGTAAAACATCCTGCTGTAAAAATTAATGAAATCAGCTAACTAACACGCCCTCCTTCGAAATATCTAAATCAAAATGGCTTTTAAATTTTATTTTAAAAAAAAATTAAAACAATAGCGAACCCCATCTTCCCAATAAATAAATGAATTAAATTACATCATATATTCTAAGTAATTGTGACGGCTGTGGTTGTGTGCTCTAAGTTTGTGGCGTGCAAACCAATGGATTTCGAGTTCCAACCTTACCCCGTTCAAAGTTTTTTTCCAATAAGTAGAAATTAATTTTTGAGTTCGGCCGTCACTTTTCTGCAGGCAATGGCAAACCTCAGAGAGTAAACAATGTCATGTATAGCTTCTTAAGGACATGAACTTTAGCCGTTTGGAGTCGACATAAAACATGTTGGTCCAGTTATCGGGCAAGTGTGTGCAAACTTTTAATAACACAGCAAGACAGCAAGACAATTGACCATAAGAAGCTCAATCAAAGTCCTTTCAAGAGCTGAAATGACCAATCGAAAGAACCTTATACGCGATGGAAATAAGACTGATAGCTCGGTAGTTGGCGTAGATTGTCGGGTCTTTTTTTTCTTAACTATACGAAAAAGCACACTGAGATTCCATCGTCAGGTATGCTTTCCGCTGGCCATATTTTTCTGATGAGTTGATGAATGCACCTTTTCAATTTACTGTGATCGGTTTTCAATAATTCAACAGCCAGGCCTTCAGCACCTGTTTTTGTTTTGGCCATGGCTAGGTGGTAGAATTTCTACTCCAAGAGCGGAACTATTGCAGTCATCGCTCGCAAGCAGATTAGAAAATTCTGTTTTCATAATATCGATGCGCATGTCTGTAACCAGATCACTATTTTCATCTGTACAAGAGGATGCTATGGGCTTGAAACCTTGGGTTATACGCTTAACCTGCTTGTAGAATTTTCGAGCATCTTTCTCCCACTCCCTTTTTTGAAATGGTCGCAATCAATATTGACCCTTCGAAATGTGTACACATCCAGTACGCATGAAGCGTACTTTCCATCGATCATCGATTTTGATCAATTTTATATTGGGTTTTTTTGATCCGAAGATGGCCAGGTGGCCCTGTGGATATCAAGGTGTTTGAATCTGCTGCTTCAAACTACCATGTTTCGCACCGCGCTGAAGTCGATCAGTCCCAGACCGTTTGGCAAAGTGGTCTTCTTGGACAGTGTAACCAAAGATGCCTTCTTTTCCGAACTTTTCGTTGAAATCACCGAGGACTATTTCTACGCCGTAAGCCACGCAGTGATCATACACGTCCCATACTGGGAGAAATATAGGCAAAACCCTGCAATTCGGGGTTATTCCAAAGTAACGGGGTTTACTTATTTTTTCTACTTTTTGTAATATAACGTTTGAAAAACACAATTTGCACGAATGATTGTAGAATTTTTAATTGTAAATGGAATTAGTTCAAACTTATTTTTAAGAATAAAGGCACTTTAGACGTGCTTTAAAAAAACCCCCACGGCCGATTCGTAATGGTACAGAATCTTAAATTGTATTTAATCTAATCTTATTTTGATGACGTCATATCGAATTGTTTTCCTGTAAAGTAAAGACAAGCCTGCTTATAAAATTTTCAATTTGGGGTTGTATGGGAGATGGGCGTGTTCTTGAGTGGTTATCTATATCTATATCTATACTATTATATAAAAGGCTTCTCACGTATCTACGTTGTAGTGTAACTCAAGAACAACTCAACCGATTTTTGTAATTCTTTCACTGACATAAAGCAACATGTTTAACTAAGTCCTTTGCATACTTATTTTCTTCAAAACTGCTCTAAAAAGTTATTGAAATTTGAGTTTAAAAAGTAGCCAAAAAAATCAAATCCAAAAAACATTGCTGCATTGAATCGTTTGATACACAACCAGCGCGCTGCTGCGTAAAGCTTTCTCGCTCTTTTCCTCTCCGATTGTGTTTGTTGTTATTGTTTCTTTTACTTAAAGTGCTTTAAATAAGGGATGTTTTACGTACAAGAGCAGACGCAGGAAGTTCTTTCATTCAGTTGGCGCTGAGACTTCAAGTGATTAAGTCTTTGTTGCTTAATTTTTAGGTATGATATGTTTATGCTTCGTAAATGTTTATCTATATTGTTTTTTATGCTGCGTAAATGTTTATTTTTGCTGAGACAAAGAGCGCTACAAGCGTAAGTATAAAATCGTGTTATAAATGAATTACAGTGCGGAAGTAATTGAACATTGTACTGCTTTTAACATTTTTGGTCATTAATACTTAAAAAGGTCGATCCAAAATGTGAATCAAAAATTTATAAACCAGTAAAATGTCCTATTTTAGTACCTTCATTCATATGCGTTTCCTGACGTTATTTTTGATTATAGCCTTGATTATAAAAATTGGATAAGTATAATACAAGATAGACTTGAAAAAAGCGAGAAAAAAATTTAAAAATATTGGGGCATAGTGTAATCAATGTGTGAAATGGTGTGTTCGCATTAGTTAACAGGTGTAAGTGTATTGATACGATACTGAAAGGTGTGGTAAAATTTATTTTCAAAATCCTTAAATTAAGTTGAATGGAACAATTTTCATCAAGATGCTGCTTGCTTTAAAACAAGATGTTAAAAGTTACAGATCTTCATATAGTTTTAGTTCGTGTTAAAGAATTAAAATGTCGTTTTTGGAAAACGAAAATAGATTTCTGAGCTAAAAAAAGGTTAAAAACTATTTATTTAGACTTTTCAAGCAATTATATACAATTCATACATAATGAAAATATATAAGAATCGCGACATTAGTCAATCAGTTTTATTGGATCAAATCAAAAAATGTTAAATTGAGTGTACATGAGACCGAACCCTAATTTTAAGACCATTTAATTTTTCCTCAAACAACGAAATTAGCTTCAGTTACACCTAAGAACATTTCGAACAAAATTTGGTCCTTATTGGATCACGGTCAGTAGACACGACGTCTCCTTGGATTCTAAGGGACTGTGTATGCAAATGAACTGTTCATTAAAAAAATATTTTTAAAAAAGTAAAAAAAAAAATTTAGATACTCGAAACCATTTTATTGAAAATTAAAAATTATACGTTCTTAGGCCTTACCGAATATTATTTCGTTTTTGGAGCGAAAATTTATTGTACTTCAAAACCAAAGAAAACATAGAAATCTGCAGTAAGTCAACCAATTTTTAATTTAAAAGTTTAATGCCATGCAGCATCAGACGCTATAATTTTCATTTTTATAATTTTCACGTTCTAGATGGATTTAGAAGATTGAAAACCGTGAAATATTAATGAATTTTCAATAAAAATTCAACTAGCTGTCATTTCATTTCTTACATTAAATTTTCATAAAATATTTTTTCTCATTTATTTTTGTATTAAAAATTTGTTGAATTTGTATTGAAAATTCATTAACACTTCACGTTGTATCGCTAAAACTTCCGAACTCTTTAAGAGTACACCTTAATTTTATATCGCTAGAAAGGTAATGAAACCTTAAAACAGCTTATATTATGAAAGTTAAAAAAAATTATAGCGTCTGGTGATGGCATTATACTTTGAAATTAAAAATTGGTTGACTTACTGCAATATTTCCAAAAGTTTTATATTCTTCCTTTAAAGTAGACAAAAACTTTTCCAATGATACCCTATTTACGAAAATCGTATTTAAATTGACTGAGCTACGTTGTCTCAAAGTAGACCCTATTTTGGCCGCGAAAAATGATTGCAAAAATGTATAACTTCGGATTTGGTTTCTAATCATTAAACCAATTCAAGAAAAAAATTTGAGCCAATTCGGAGATGGTAAGTGCAACTAATAAAACACTTCAATATAAAATGGTCAGTATATTTTCTATCAACAAAAAAAAACTCCCGATTCAACCTGAAAAGGCATTGATGTCATCAGATTTTCTGCATTGTTCTGGCAAAATTATCAGTTACATACCATATCATAAATATGGACAAAGGATTAAAAATGTTAGAATTCTAAAAATATGATCCGCAAGCAATGCGTCTAACTAGATTTGTTTAACATTTCGAAACGTTGCTGAAAATTGTGGTGACGTTAAAAGTAATACCAGTTTGTCCATTCCAATGCATTGGAAACTTATTTATAGGATCAATTTATCTCAAAATTAACAGTGGTGTTTTCTTGAACGTTGACATCACTGCTAAACTGAACGATAAAAGATTTTTTGAGCAGACGAAACGGGGATTTTTTTTGGTCAATAACGTCCTTTGTTTGGGCTGCACACAAAAAATCACTTCACTTTGTGATCCTATCTGAAAGCATATATAATAAACACGCTGTCAACAAAAATTACAAATAATATTATAAAAACCAAAATAAAAGACTCAAATGTTAATGCCCTTATAGTGCTTTCACTATTGTGGGTTGTATGGGAGGTGGGCGTGTTAGTCGACGGACTACGCCCAATTTTTGAACACACATTAGCTTTAGTATAAAATACATACATACCAAATTTTATCTCTGTTAGACAAACATAAGCATATTTATACAGTTTTAAATTTTTGGTTTGTATGGGAGGTAGGCGTGTCCGTGGGCGGATGACGTCCATTTTTCAAAAACATCTTTGGTTTGTTAAACAAAACATACGTACCAAATTTTATATCTGTAGGTTGAACAGAAGCTTACATATTGAGTTTTAAATTTTTTGGTTGAATGGGAGATGGGCGTGTTTTGATATAAAGTGAGTTTTCAATTTTTTGGTTGAATGGGAGATGGGCGTGTTTTGATATAAAGTATATACATACCAAATTTTATTGTTTGAAGTTTATTATGAGCTTAGTTTTGCAGTTTTCGATTTTTGCGTTGTATGTGAGGTATTCAGGTTTAGGGTATAACAAACTTGCAAACAGGTAAAAAAATCAAGTGTTGTATTAGCTTTTAAACCTAAATCACCCCAATTGGCTATGGGTGCTTTTTTTGGTATTTTAAGTGCTTTTATTTAAGTGTAATATGTGGATTTGTTTTATTTAATGATGTCTTGATGTGCCAAGTTCATATGTTTAGTCTGTAAATATCAAAGAATTCACTCTTACAAGGTAAGCAAATATGTAAAAAAAGTTTTGTAGAACAGGGTGCGGAGAACTCTATTTGCAAACGATTACAGTATGCGTCACTGTTTTTGTACATGGCATCCCACTATATATCCCTTATAAATTTGGGCTCTCTTAACACGAAAATAGCAAACATTTTTTTTTATGGATACGTTTTTTTAAAAAATTGTTGTTACTTTATTTTATCGACCTTTAACTTTGTGTGTGGTTTTTTTGACCTAAAGCCTGAACAACGTTTTAAAAAATTTAAGTTTTTTGTGTTGCTTTTTTCAAAATTTTGCTGTATAAAACCTCGGTATATGTGGTTCTCCGAGGCCTTAAAATATATTTTTTAACGATATTTTCCAGTTTGATCCTCTTACAACCTCACCCACTGCATCTGTTGCGCAGTGTACCTTTTTATATAACTATATTTTAATATAATAAAAATTAAAAATCTTTTTTAGCTTAATGAGGAAATTCTTTTTAACTTTCCTTTTTTAATTTAAATCGGGGCTTTTTATTGTTAGTTATTCATTGCTCAGATACGATACGTTCACCAATGCGAAAGTGCTCTTTCAACCATCAAGACTGTATCCATTTCAACATCATATAACATTTTAACATTTCTTAAATTTATCAAAATCAGTTACTCAAAGTTTCATCGGACAGACATAAAACCCGAATTCTACACAGAGAAAATTTTGTTCCTCTAACATTTATTTTCATTTACAAAACGGACATTTTAAAATGAGCGAATGAATATTAAACGTTCGTTAAATATTTTAAAATGAAAATTTCAGAATTGAAGAATAATTAGAAGCTATTTTTTAAAATTTTTATTTTAAACTATCAACCGATTGTTTTAAAATCATACGTACGTTTTAGAAGCTAATTTAGAAATGTCCGTTTTTAGAATGAAAATAAACTTTATAAACTTGCTCCTCTACAAAACTATTAATGCTATAATGACACTAATGATGTTATAAGACAATATTTGTAAATAAAAAAAAAAGACACAGTTTCGATAGTATCGTAAGTGTAGACGTAGAATTCCGTTTAAGTTGTAACCTCTTCTACTTTGTCTCTTTGGTATGATTGTTTTGTTCATTTTGCACGTATTTTTATTGATCTTACAAAAATTAACAAATTAATTAATAACACTCAATTATGGACTACTTATCGAGGCCAAAACAGAGAAAAAGTTAAAAAGTAAGTATGATTAAATGAGCAAGCAAAAAGAAACAAGCAAAATTTCAAATTTTTTCGATCATTTCGTTAAGTTTGATAGGTTGAGTTCATTGACTTAGTTGAAAAGAAGGCGAAGCAAATGCACTTTCCATTGGTGCCACTTTCGTCTCTGCCCGATATATATTTAGTTTGCGAGCTACAGTCAGTTTAACTACTAATTTCAAATTAAAATTAAAATCCCGATTTTTAAAAATTGTATGGTAACTATATTTCACGCTGAGCACATGCCTTTTCAATTAGTGCCACTCTCGTCCGATATTTAGTTTGCGAGCTACCCTTTCCTCTCCGTTCGATGTATAGTTTGCGAACTACACTGTATAAAAATTAAACACATAAAAACAAAAATTAAAATTTTACGCCATCTATTGGGTAAAAGCATAAAACGAAATATGATCCAACTCGTTTTTTTTTCATAAGAGTTAAATCTAACCGGATCACAGACCCATTTCGTTAAAGTTAACAGTTCGAGTTCATTGACTGAGTTGAAAAGAGATTCATGACCTCTGGTTTCAAAATAGAGCACTTAGTAAACTAGAACAGAAGTGCATAAATACACCCAATGCGAACCAATGCTTACAATGCTACCAATACGAACTTGAACTTCCAGTTTCACGTAAGCACGTGTTCACGTGTTTTTAAAAAAATCAAGTAAAAACACAAAACTCAACTACACGTGTCTGTTATTCACGAACAACACGTGAAGTTCGTATTCACGTGAAAGTGCCAATGAACCACTTGTGACCTCAGAAAATCCCACTGCATCCGATTGGCCATAGAATCATCCATTTTGGTCCAAAAGTTCCATGGAAACTATATAAGTGCCAATGACTCACCTGTGACCTCAGATAATCCCACTGCATCCGATTGGCCATAGAATCATCCAGTTTGGTCCAAATGTTCCATGGAACCCATTATAGTACCTACCAATGACCCGCCTGTGACCTCAGATAATCCCACTGCATCCGATTGGTCATAGAATCATCCATTTTGGTCCAAACGTTCCATGGAACCCATAAATGTGCCAATGACCCACCTGTGACCTCAGGTAATCCCACTGCATCCGATTGTCCATAGAATCATCCATTTTGGTCCAAATGTTCCATGGAACCCATAAATGTGCCAATGACCCGCCTGTGACCTCAGATAATCCCACTGCATCCGATTGGTCATAGAATCATCCATTTTGGTCCAAACGTTCCATGGAACCCATAAATGTGCCAATGACCCACCTGTGACCTCAGATAATCCCACTGCATCCGATTGGCTATAGAATCATCCATTTTGGTCCAAATGTTCCATGGAACCCATAAATGTGCCAATGACCCACCTGTGACCTCAGATAATCCCACTGCATCCGATTGGCCATAGAATCATCCATTTTGGTCCAAACGTTCCATGGAACCCATAAATGTGCCAATGACCCACCTGTGACCTCAGGTAATCCCACTGCATCCGATTGTCCATAGAATCATCCATTTTGGTCCAAATGTTCCATGGAACCCATAAATGTGCCAATGACCCACCAGTGACCTCAGATAATCCCACTGCATCCGATTGGCTATAGAATCATCCATTTTGGTCCAAATGTTCCATGGAATCCATATATGTGCCAATGACCCACCTGTGACCTCAGATAAAATCACTGCATCCGATTGTCCATAGAATCATCCATTTTGGTCCAAATGTTCCATAGAACCCATCAAGGTACCAATGACCCGCCTGTGACCTCAGATAATCCCACTGCATCCGATTGGCCATAGAATCATCCATTTTGGTCCAAATGTTCCATAGAACCCATCAAGGTACCAATGACCCGCCTGTGACCTCAGATAATCCCACTGCATCCGATTGGCCATAGAATCATCCATTTTGGTCCAAATGTTCCATGGAACCCATAAATGTGCCAATGACCCACCTGTGACCTCAGATAATCCCACTGCATCCGATTGGCCATAGAATCATCCATTTTGGTCCAAATGTTCCATGGAACCCATCAAAGTACCAATGACCCGCCTGTGACCTCAGATAATCCCACTGCATCCGATTGGCCATAGAATCATCCATTTTGGTCCAAATGTTCCATAGAACCCATCAAGGTACCAATGACCCGCCTGTGACCTCAGATAATCCCACTGCATCCGATTGGCCATAGAATCATCCATTTTGGTCCAAATGTTCCATAGAACCCATCAAGGTACCAATGACCCGCCTGTGACCTCAGATAATCCCACTGCATCCGATTGGCCATAGAATCATCCATTTTGGTCCAAATGTTCCATGGAACCCATAAATGTGCCAATGACCCACCTGTGACCTCAGATAATCCCACTGCATCCGATTGGCCATAGAATCATCCATTTTGGTCCAAATGTTCCATGGAACCCATCAAAGTACCAATGACCCGCCTGTGACCTCAGATAATCCCACTGCATCCGATTGGCCATAGAATCATCCATTTTGGTCCAAATGTTCCATAGAACCCATCAAGGTACCAATGACCCGCCTGTGACCTCAGATAATCCCACTGCATCCGATTGGCCATAGAATCATCCATTTTGGTCCAAATGTTCCATAGAACCCATCAAGGTACCAATGACCCGCCTGTGACCTCAGATAATCCCACTGCATCCGATTGGCCATAGAATCATCCATTTTGGTCCAAATGTTCCATGGAACCCATAAATGTGCCAATGACCCACCTGTGACCTCAGATAATCCCACTGCATCCGATTGGCCATAGAATCATCCATTTTGGTCCAAATGTTCCATGGAACCCATAAATGTGGGAATGACCCACCAGTGACCTCATATAATCCCACTGCATCCGATTGGCCATAGAATCATCCATTTTGGTCCAAATGTTCCATGGAACCCATCAAAGTACCAATGACCCGCCTGTGACCTCAGATAATCCCACTGCATCCGATTGGCCATAGAATCATCCATTTTGGTCCAAATGTTCCATGGAACCCATAAATGTGGGAATGACCCACCTGTGACCTCAGATAATCCCACTGCATCCGATTGGCCATAGAATCATCCATTTTGGTCCAAATGTTCCATAGAACCCATCAAGGTACCAATGACCCGCCTGTGACCTCAGATAATCCCACTGCATCCGATTGGCCATAGAATCATCCATTTTGGTCCAAATGTTCCATAGAACCCATCAAGGTACCAATGACCCGCCTGTGACCTCAGATAATCCCACTGCATCCGATTGGCCATAGAATCATCCATTTTGGTCCAAATGTTCCATGGAACCCATAAATGTGCCAATGACCCACCTGTGACCTCAGATAATCCCACTGCATCCGATTGGCCATAGAATCATCCATTTTGGTCCAAATGTTCCATGGAACCCATCAAAGTACCAATGACCCACCAGTGACCTCAGATAATCCCACTGCATCCGATTGGCCATAGAATCATCCATTTTGGTCCAAATGTTCCATGGAACCCATAAATGTACCAATGACCCGCCTGTGACCTCAGATAATCCCACTGCATCCGATTGGCCATAGAATCATCCATTTTGGTCCAAATGTTCCATGGAACCCATAAATGTGCCAATGACCCACCTGTGACCTCAGATAATCCCACTGCATCCGATTGGCCATAGAATCATCCATTTTGGTCCAAATGTTCCATGGAACCCATCAAAGTACCAATGACCCACCAGTGACCTCAGATAATCCCACTGCATCCGATTGGCCATAGAATCATCCATTTTGGTCCAAATGTTCCATGGAACCCATAAATGTACCAATGACCCGCCTGTGACCTCAGATAATCCCACTGCATCCGATTGGCCATAGAATCATCCATTTTGGTCCAAATGTTCCATGGAACCCATAAATGTGCCAATGACCCACCTGTGACCTCAGATAATCCCACTGCATCCGATTGGCCATAGAATCATCCATTTTGGTCCAAATGTTCCATTAAACCCATAAATGTGGGAATGACCCACCAGTGACCTCATATAATCCCACTGCATCCGATTGGCCATAGAATCATCCATTTTGGTCCAAATGTTCCATGGAACCCATCAAAGTACCAATGACCCACCTGTGACCTCAGATAATCCCACTGCATCCGATTGGCCATAGAATCATCCATTTTGGTCCAAATGTTCCTTGGAACCCATAAATGTGCCAATGACCCACCTGTGACCTCAGATAATCCCACTGCATCCGATTGGTCATAGAATCATCCATTTTGGTCCAAATGTTCCATGGAAACCATCAAAGTACCAATGACCCGCCTGTGACCTCAGATAATCCCACTGCATCCGATTGGCCATAGAATCATCCATTTTGGTCCAAATGTTCCATGGAACCCATAAATGTGCCAATGACCCACCTGTGACCTCAGATAATCCCACTGCATCCGATTGGCCATAGAATCATCCATTTTGGTCCAAATGTTCCATTTAACCCATAAATGTGCCAATGACCCACCTGTGACCTCAGATAATCCCACTGCATCCGATTGGCCATAGAATCATCCATTTTGGTCCAAATGTTCCATGGAACCCATAAATGTACCAATGACCCGCCTGTGACCTCAGATAATCCCACTGCATCCGATTGGCCATAGAATCATCCATTTTGGTCCAAATGTTCCATGGAACCCATAAATGTGCGAATGACCCACCTGTGACCTCAGATAATCCCACTGCATCCGATTGGCCATAGAATCATCCATTTTGGTCCAAATGATCCATTAAACCCATAAATGTGGGAATGCCTATGACCTCAGATAATCCCACTGCATCCGATTGGCCATAGAATCATTCTGAAGCTGAATACGAACCTATCAGTTCGTGCAAAATTAAAACAATACAACCATAAACAACGAAACAAAAACAAAGAAAGCAGCAGGCACATAAGCAGCTGATGAGTGATTATCTTATATAAAAACATGCATTTTTCTTCTTATATTTTACTATTTTCTGACTTTCATATAATAGTGGCAAAATCCAAAATTAGATATTCATTCAGCGTAGGATATATCTGATATTTAAGTATATATATTATCTTTGAACGATAAGTATTAAAGGCTGTAGGTATACCCTAAAGTATTCGCCAAAAACGTTGCATGACCTTCAAAAAATCTGTTAAAACGACCCCATACAAACCGCGCTGTAAGACGTAATTCTACGTCAAAACCAGTAAAGAAACTCTAAAGATGGTCTAGCCCGACTATGGACTACCCGAAAACCACCTACTCCGAAAACAAACACAATGATATATACATATTGAAGTTTGGACAGGACAACGTCTGTCGGGTCAGCTAGTAATATATAATATACACAAATACCTCAGGTCTGTAGCTTAAATATTAGCCTTTTTATACAGTATTTTTGGGGTTGTATGGGAGATGGGCGTGTTCGTTGGTGGAAGACGTTCATTTTTTGAACACGCCTCAGTTTTGATATAGGTTACACAAATGCCAAATATAATTATTGTAGCTTAAATAATTGCTTCTTTATAGTGTTTTCACTATTATGGGTTGTATGGGAGATGGTTGTGTTTGAAGGCGGATGACGCCCACTTTTCTTCTACAACTTGGTTTTGATATAAAATACAAAACGTGTCAAATTTTTTTGATGTAGCTTAACTATTAGCCTGTTTATATAGTTTTCAATTTTGGGGTTGTATGGGAGGTGGGCGTGTTCGTTGGTGGATGACGCCTATTTTTCGACCACGTCTTAGTTTTGATATAAAATGAATAAATATATAATTTTATTTTTGTAGCTTCGACACACGCCTCTTTATATAGTTTTCAATTTTGGAGTTGTATGGGAGGTGAGCGTGTTAGTCGGTGGATTGCGCCCATTTTTCTAACACACTTCATTTTCGACGTAGAGTACATAAATACCGAATTTAAGTTTTGTAGCTTAAATAATTGCTATTTTATGGAGTATTCATTACTGGGGTTGTATGGGAGGTAGGCGTGGTTTTCATCCGATTTTGCCCATTCTCGAACTTGATCTTATTTTTTTAGAAAAAAGCTTAAATATCGAGTTTCAGTACGATAGCTTCAAAATTACGGCTGTAATCGTGTCCACAGACGGACAGACAGACGGACATGGCTAAATCAACTCAGGTGGTGATGCTGAGCAAGAATATATTTACTTTTCTTTACCTACCATGCCTCCTTATGGGTGTTACACACGTCGTGACAAAATTAATATACCCCTTACGCAGTACGCGTGGGGGTATACAAATTTTTTTTACCGAACTTAGGGGTAGCGCATCGACATATTTCTTTATTACTTTGTTATTTATCGTGCGATCTTAATGAATATGTTTTTGTTTTTGTCTCAGGGAGACCTATTTTTTGCTCTTAAGACTCATTGACCTCAGTTGATTCCTTATAGTATTGACCCACAGGAACACAGTTTCTATCATCTTAACGTACCATTTTGATTTCAGAAATGGAAAGCCTGTAAAAAATCATGAAACTTTTACTTAGAAATTTTTCGCTTTTTTTTCGCACTAGAAATATTTCTAAAATTTTTTTTGTGATTTTTTTGCAAATTCTAATATTTTAGAGACAAAAATAGGTCTCCCTAAGACAAAAACAAAAACATATCATTCTTTAAGATCGTACGATAAATACCGAAGTTATAAAGAAATATGTCGATGCGCGACTACTCCTCTTCGTTCGAAACTTTCTTTCAATAATGCTTCAGATTAATAGCCTAGACACATTGACTGCGGCTGCAACATAACAACACGAGGTGAAAACGAAAATGTTGGCATGTTGTCTACGACTTGATTTATTTAGATGCAGCGCGATAAGCCGTATTTTCATATATTTTTATTATTAAACATCAAATTATCATTAAAAAACAAACATTTTACACAAACACAATGAGAATGAACAATAAAAAACATAAAAGAAGCACGAAATTAAACGAAAACATTGACAAATGCCGATGTTCTTACTCTTGTCGCACGTCAAAATAGAAAAAGTTCTAAATCGACGACAGCAACATTACTGCAATGACGCATTGTCGTTGCAACATTTTCACCACATTCACCTCCATAAGAAAAGCATGTAAAAAAATTTGACGTTTGACGCAATGCTGCAGCCGCAGTCAATGTGTCTAGGCTATAAGTGTGTGACGTATTTTTTTTGCGGTGATGCCAGCCTTTATTTTTCGAGGGCTTTCACCACTTGGACAAAGGGTCGTCAACGAAGAAGATGTTCATATCTGAGGCTGGTTAAATTTTCATTGGGCAATTATAATGTGGTAACGTATAATGTATAGAAAAAACTAAAGGTATTTTTAACATTCTTTGCAGTTAATTAACCACCAATGTAAATTGTTGTTGTAAAATTTTGAGTTTGGACCTCTCCTTACAGTTTAATTTACATAATTAAATTGTAAGTTTTACTATCAATGTTAATTGTTGTTGGTTTGTAACTATTATTGTAGTTAGTTCTACCAAAAGAAAAGTAGCTTTTTAAGCTTGCTTTTTGTTGTTATTTTTTTAACTATTTAAATAGTTAAGGATACTAACAATAAATGATTACTTTATATGTCTGACTTCTCTAAGTAATAGTTTTTAAATGTGTTTTGCTATATTTATTTTATCGTTATAAATATCTCAGTGAAAGTGTGCTTGACTGTCATGCAGAGGACGTGAGTTTGAACCCCAGCTGTGTAAGTATCACAAATTATAATTTAATAATTGAAATAATTTAAATTCTTATTATGTTTAATTGACAGTTTAATCAAAAATAACTTTAAAAATAAGTTTGTTTACAATGTTGAAAAAATTGAGCATTTAATTTTTTATTTAAAAATAAATATTTTAAATAAACAAAAATTGATGGTCTTGCTGGTATTTCAACCTAGGATATTTGAGTACTAGACGCACACGTCAGCACACTCGGCTAACCATGAACTTCAAAAAAGTGGTGAAATTTCAATATATACGTTGTTATATGGTAAGTTTTACAATTTTTACAGTTGAATGAAATTTAGAAATTTTCTGTAAATTTTACCGCTTTTGCTAGGTTGGTATAATTTTAATCTATTTTTTGACAAGATTTACCAATAAAACTTTTTTCATTGGTATATTACTATTTTCGGGGTTAGTTTTACTATCTTTACAATCAAAAAGAAAGTGACAATATTTTTCCGTAACATTTATCACTTTTCCTAGGTTGGTGCAATTTTAATCTACTTTTTGATTAGATCTACCAATCAAAATTTTTTCTGTGTACAGGAGTTCGCAGGAGAATTATTCCACAACTTGACTGTGCGACCGAAGAACGAATTATCTCGATAACGCGATAACGCGAGGTGTTATTGGACACCATGGCATCGCTTTTTTAACGCTAAATTTTGTAACGCAACAACAAATTGGTAAACAAATATAACTTACAATTAACGAAGCAGATAAAAAAAACTCGGTGTACTACATGTAGTACGGTCAAAAATGGCAATGGACTGTATTGTTCTCTCTTCTCTTATTTAAAAACTGACTTATGATCTTTTGAAAATGACTGTTAAAAATTGGTTGCTTCTTATATTGCCAATAAAGTTAATAAATGAGTAGTAAAGAGGAAACTGTTTATTTCATTAGTGTTAACATTATTTTTTTACATACTTGAGAATATAAATTTATATTAACTAAAGACTGTCCCAGAAATAACTGTCCTTTTGTTTTTTTTTATTGTAAAAAACCAATGGTGTTTTTTTAAAAACTCTTTCAGTTAATTTTTAAGTGAACATTACAAAATAAATGAAAATTTTATTTACACTGAAAAAATACACTTAAAAAAAATTATGCACTTTTTGATTAAGGGGCTCCATTAGGTTTTTTAACCGACCTTTCGTTGACCTTAGTGTATGCCCGACGCCATTTACGTCGAAATATTTCTATGTTTTTCGCAGTTTGTTTGATCTTCTTAAGATTTCTTTTCATTAAAGCTTAATATCTTTCGATTGGACGAAGTTCGGGGCAATTCCGAGGATTGGCTTCTCTTGGCACCACAGTGACATGATTGGCTTGGTACCAATCCATCGTTCTCTGGGCGTAGTGGCATGTTGCTAGGTCAGGCCAAAATAGTACTGAACCTTGGTGCTGACGTATAAAATGCAGCAAACGCCGCTCCAGACACTCTCTGATGTAAATTTCGGTATTGATTGTGCGAACTGTCACAAATTCCTTACTTCGAAGGCCACATTTGCAAATTGTGGCCTGCCACACCATGTATTTCTTTGGAAATTTGGAATGTTTTACGGTGGTGAATTTAAAGGATGCTCCACCCCTTCTGATCGCAGTATAATATCCGTGTCCAGGTAACTGCTTGAAATCCACTTTGCAGTACGTTTTATCGTCCATGATTACGCAATCAAATTTGAGTAGGTAATCGCGATATAGTTTTTGAACCCTCCTCTTGGTTTCGGCGTCCTTTTCCTCTGACCTTTTTGTTCTTTATAACTTCATTTTTGAATCCGTTGAACACTTGACTTCGATGTTCCCACTTTTGCTGCCATATCACGAACCGAAGTGCCTGGATTCTGAGTAAACAGCCGCTTAACGTTCTGGGCCACCGCTTAGTTCGCTGGACCACTTTTTCTCCCTGAGCCTGGCGTTTTTGATTAAGAGGTAAGCTGTTTGTATTGTTTTATGGTCCTTCCGACAGTTTTTAACGCACACGCCAACTTCCTTAGCGATCTTTTTGTACCTACGTGGTGTTTGGATTTTCCAGGTATTTGCAAATGATTTCTTTCCGCTTTTCTTCTTGTTGAGAAGACATCTTTTCAGTAGCTCTTTTATTTTACTTATAAGTATTTTTTTTAATCTACAATATTTATACTTTATTTAGGTACCAAATATGTTGCTATAGAGGTAACACTTTTTTATAAATAACCTAAAAACAAAAGGACACTTATTTCTGGGACAGTCTTTAATTTTTCATGCTATTAAAGCTAAGGTAAGAAAAATCTACGAACTTCTACATTTATTTTACTTTTGAGTGTACTTGAATTTAACTTGCATTTTATGTACACAAAATTCTTCTAAATTTATAGCTCAACACTACAATTTTTTTTAACCACTCATCGCCCCTTGTCGTTCACAACACATGTGTTTAATAACGCAAACATAACTTTTCTCTCGCAAAAAATTGAAATTTTTATTGAATTTGTGAGTTTCTTTTTTTGCTCATCAGTTTTTACCTCAAATTTTTACCACAATTTTACGTTTGTTCCACAACTTATGTTGTAAGTAGAAATTTCATAAAAATCACAAAATAACTATAAAATAAAGTTCACACTTTTATCTAAATTACTTTCAGCAAACCATCAATGTCATCATCGTTTTACAAAAAAAAAAAAAAATAAAAATAAATAAAAAAAATATAAACTGCAATCTTGTAGATATTATTCAACTTGGCCAGGCGCAGAAAAAACTAAGATAAAGTGCGGCAAAGTTTGTTGCCAAAATGAAAGAGTATCCGGTTTCCTGTAAATGTCAAACTGGAGTTCGTATAGATGGATGGGGGGAATTTTTTAAGTGAGGCGACGAATGTCGCACCAAGCAGCGCGTTCTCGTCATATTTTATTAGAATTTTCCGGTAACAAAAAGTCTAAATGACGCTTCGCTGCGTTATAAAATTCAAAACGATGTCTGAGAAAAGAAAAAAGATAATATTATTAAATATGTTTTCCAAAGTGAATATTAATGGAATTTCATATTTAACAGAGGCACTGCCATACTCAGCATCACATCAAAGCATTCGTCAACTTTGAGGCTCCTATTCATTTGCTTTTTGTCTGGTTCTTTTAAACTAAGCCATCAGAAATTCGTCATTTTTTTAATGAATCGTTGAATGCAGCACCGACAAAACTTATTTGTAAATTAAATACATGAAAAAATATTGCTTTAGTTATCTTTATACTGTCTTGTATTTGCCAATGTTGCTGTAGCTTACAACAAGGAACACTTCTTAAAAAATTTCGGTTCATAAATTACAAGAAATTTTCAGCTGTCGTCCACTTAATTGTGTTTATCTGCCCTTTTTAACAGACATTTAGCTACTATCATAAATTTGACGCTTACATAATTTTTTCAACTTGGCCCAGTTTTATTTTGTTTTAGCTGAATTAATGCAATTATGTGTTAACTCCTGCGAATTGATGTAATACTTTAGGATTTTATAGGACAATATAAACTTATTTCATTCACTCAAGGATGTTTATTATACATAAATTTGTACTTTAAAATATATTGTTACTGCTTAAATAATGCCGTTCTCTGTTTAATTTTTTGATACACAGGCTTTATATTCTGTTAAAGTGTTTCCCGGAACGGATATAATGCTCTATGCCAGGGGTCTCCAAACTACGGTCCGCGGGCCAAATCCGGCCCACAAGTATCACCAATCCGACACAGTTTTTGGGTATTTCATTTTGGAAAATGTTTTTTAAAAAGGTAAATCGAGTCAAAAGTTGAAAAATACGCTCAAGCAGATTTATGCATATGATTAAACTCTGTGAATTTAATTAACATCTTTTTTTTAAAAAATTGTTAAATTGCAAAGCAATCTAGTCCATTTAAAGTCCTGAGTCAAGGATTTCTATATCTGTGATAAACAAATTGTGGAATATCTTGACGTCATTTACAATATCAGAAAAACGAGACTCAAAATTTATTGACACATGCAATAACAATAGAGTTCAGCTACTACAGCTTTTTCGCACATTCTCAGCATTAATCTATTTGAAGCCACAATCCAGATTTCATTGAAATATTTCAATGTAATGAATTCCAGTGGCTCCAAACAAATCAATGTATGACACGATATGGAGTTGTGACAGTTTTGTATTTAGTGCGCGCTATAGTTCGTTCTAATAAAAGGTACATAAATTAAAAAAGCATTTCAACTGCTTCTGCTAATTAATAAAAGAAAGAATTTCTGGCGAATCGAAAATACCGGTAATGAGTTGGTGTAAATTATTGAAAATAACTTGTTCTAGATTTACTTCAAGCTATGAATCGAAAGATATCAAGTTAGTTTTGCTTTTGTTTTTATTCTATGAAAATTTTCTGAATAAAATTTTCACTTCTGTTTCTGATTACATACAAACAAAACGTGTTTTATTTCATCTGCCCTCATATTTTCAAAATAAATAAACGAAATCTGCAAACTTCCTGCGCTCACTTAATGACTGCATTCGTAATAGTTTTAAGCGATCCTCATAAAGAGGAAGGTTAAAAATGTCAGTTCTACTTAAGCCCTTAAGAGTAAACCGAACAAAACGTTTTTGGATTCTCTCCATTCGTTCAACATGCACATTGTAACTTGGGGACCAGACTTGACTTGCGTACTCCAAGTGAGGACGCACTATTGCATAATACAGTGTTGATGTGGTAATCTTGCTGTCAAATTCTTTGGCCCAGCGTTTAATAAATCCAAGCATAGAAGATGCTTTTTTACAAATTTTAGATTGATTGAAATTTTCTGGATTGATAAACATATTATTTTTAGAATACCAAACTTCAAAAGAATTCAGATCAGCCTGAATTAGGTTGGAATCGTCTTTAGTATTTATTTTTCTGTATATTTTCATATCGTCTGCATAAATCAGGAGGCGAGAGTTTAATTAGGTGTGTGACGTCAGCAATAAATGCAGAAAACAACACCCTCAGAATATTATTTGATAAGATCGCTCAGTCAAATACAATTATATCCAGCATACAAAATATTGTGGAAGCATACAAAATATTAACTTAAGTTTGAATAAAATTAAATCATGAGAGTATTTATCAAATGCTTTACTAAAATCAGTGTAAATACAGTCGACCTGATTACCAAATTTCATCGAATTTAAGCAGAATGTCGTAAAATCGAGAAGAGTAGACACTGTAGATCTGCCAACAACAAAACCATGCTGAGGAATCGTTATGACTTCCCCACAATGCATTTTAACACGATCGTACACAATTCGCTCAAAAAGTGTGGAAATCGATTGAAGCTCAGCGATGGGCCTATAAATGATACTGTTCAACAAAATCAATTTTTTCCAAAATAACAAGGTTCCGACAACGGAATCTGGTAAGAAGGACAAAAAACTAGTAAGGTATATCTTCGACTTGGCTGAAGTTAAAATACCTCACGGGCGATTCGTAATGGTACAAAATATTAAATTGCAGCTCTTTTTATATGAGACTTAAAAAAATTTTACTATTTTGATGATGTCTATCAAATTGTTATCCTGCAAAATAAAGATAAGCCTTTTTATAAAGTTTCAAGTAGGGGTTGTATGGGAGGTCGGCGTGTTTTTGAGTATTTGATACAAATTTTTTTAACACGCCTCAATTTTTATATAATATACACATATATCCAATTTCAGGTCTTAAGCATAAATATTAGCCTATTTATAGAGATTTCAATATTATGGGTTGTATGGGAGGTGGGCGTGTTCGTCGGTGGATGACGCCCATTTTTGTTCACGTCTTCATTTTTGGATAAAAATAATAAATATCTATATTACTTTTGGACTTTCGACAGAAGCCTATTTATATAGTTCGCCAATTCCACGCATAACGCAAAACTTTTTTCAAAAATTAACCTCATTACTTTCGATTTGTTTTATTTTTGGGCTATAGATTCCTATTAAAATTCTAAGAATATAAGTTGATTTATTTTTTTTTATCGCCATTCGTTGAAAAGTTATGGACCTCTCAATTCTGCAAATCGTCCGAAAACGGTAGAATCGTGAAATTTTCAAGTAATTGTATCTACGTCAGTTTTTATCCAATTTTTAAAATTTTGGATCTTAGGGTTGCCAACCAATTTAAAAACTGTATTTGCTAATATCTTCAAAAAAGCATAATTTTTTTTTATTTTTTAAATTTGAAGAAGAATGTTGCCTTTAATTCAAAAGCAATTTAATGATGGAGCTTTTATATACTTTTTCGCAATTTCAATTTTTGCACACATACCTCATCATTTTGAGGCACTTTATCGCCTAAAAATTTCATAACGGCTAAGATGTTCGAAAATTTGTTCTGTATTAGTCATAATTTTTGATGACCTTACACTTGACCTTGGTATAGAAAACTGGTAAAAACCGAAAAAAATAAAAAAAAAACAAACTATTTTTTTTAACTTTTATTTGTATACGATTAAACAAACTATTGACTGCCATATTAAAAATAATTAAATTTTAATTTGTTTTGATTTAAAAATTTTTAAAATCGGACTTAAAACATAAAAGTTATGATGGTTACTCTGACGCTCTTTCAATAAAAAAGTTACAATGATTTGTATGGGTTGACAAGTATGAGCCCTACCTCGAGTCTACTTAATGCTATGTCTACACAGAGAGTTTAGTTTGCGTTTCCAGTACAAAGTTGCATTTTGCCCTTGAACTCAATGTAAACGCTGGCGTTTCTAGTACAATTATGCAGGAGAAAACGCAACTAAACTGAACTTGCTGTCTACGTTTACCAAAACTCGACCAAAACTCAATTTGATACATGCCTAAAAGCATACTAGTGTTTTGATAAAAACATTCGTTCAGTTAGATTTTAGCTATGTTCAGTATCTTGAACGATTAGAAATGCCAACAACAGCTGATTCTCAATTGTGCAAGTTTCGAGCACAAATTTAGACCACCTCTGTCCCAGCCCCAAAAATTATCGGAAAGAAAAAAGTGTATAGACCATTTCAAAGGGCTTAATTTGCACCTTCAGAATATGTAAATTTTATAATTTGCACCCTTATAGTTTTTGAAATAAATTAGATTGAAAATGGAGTATATGATGCAATTTTTAAATTGTCATATCTCGCTCAAAAACGCATTTTTCAAAGTGCACCTTGGCCCAAAAATTTGCAATTTTGTTATTCTAATTTGCACCTTCGTTAAAATAGTAGAAAATCAATCGGTTCTTCGTAAATAATGTAAAAATACGTAAATCAATACTGCGCATGCGCTGTCCAGAAAACAGCTGCATTTACTAAAGTTGATATTGGAGGCCAAATGATCACAGTAAAACGTGTTATTGTGCTGTATTGATTTGTCACAATATTTTTTTTTTTATCATAAGATTAATACTATTATAGTCTATACTTTGTTATCAATACAGAGATAGTATTAGGTCTGTTCCCGTACTTTTTGGACTAAAAATGGTAAAACTGTCAAAAGTCTGAGAGTACGAAAAAATCTCTCGAAAATAGAGAAAAACACAAAAAAGTACGGGAACGCTTTTCGGACTAAAATTGTAGAATCTGTCAAATAAGAATGTTTGACCAGCGTTGGCTTGATGTGGAACATCGGCAGTGCAAGCGAAATGCTTGAGATTTTGAAAATTATTGAAATTAATTCAGATGTTTAGCATTTATATTAGTTTTTACACATTTTTCCATGTTTCTGGTTTCCATTTTAATAGTTTCAAAGAAGTTTTGATGCATCGCAATTTCTTTGCTTACTTCTAAACAGCTGATTTTAAGCTGTTTGACACTTTTACCATTTTTACCCGATGAAATTTCTCGGACTAAAACTTGCAACTTTTGACAAGGAGGGGAAATGTTTTACTCTCTCGATTGCACTCTCTTTTACCATTTTTTCGAGTACGGGAACGCTTCTCGGACTAAAACTGGTAAAAACTGGTAAATTGGACTAAAACTTTAGAGTACGGGAACAGACCTATTATAAGCTATAAATAGATAAACCCCATCACAACAATGTTCCTAGTGGAATGCGCGGCGCGCGCGTGTCACTGATACGATGCATGCGCAGAACGAGCTAACTTTTTAAAACATTTTTTTGCATTTTCAGAAAAATTTGATGTATTTTTCGCACGTTTCTCAATGGTGCAAATTAGAGGAGTAAAGTTGCAAATTATTGACGCAAGGTGCACATCGAAATATCAATTAATTACCGAGATATGAGCATTTGAATATTGCAAAATTTGACATTTTTTTTTTGCAAAAAGTACGAGGGTGCAAATTCTTAAATGCTTATATTCGGAAGGTGCAAATTGAGCCCTTTCGAATGGTATATATACTTTTTTTTTGATCATTTTTGGGGCTGGGACAGAGGTGGTCAAATTTAGTACAAATTTAGGTTTTTAAGCAACCATTTATTTATTATACATTGTTTTTTTAGCTCTAGGCAATTCTATATCGTTATCAAACAATGTCCAGCATAATTCAGCATAAGATAATGAATATCGTTCTTCAATGAGTGCACATGTCTGATGAAATCGTTCACCATGTTCATCGGATTCTGTTGTCAACTGACGCTCGCAGTGAATTAAAAAAATTAATTTTTGTTGACATATGAACACCTTGTTTTTCATAAGCACTTAGCATGGAGTCGACGTATATTCGAGCAGAAGGAGAACAATTTTTGTCAAGAAAAATGTAAATGACTTTTTCATGCAGCAATTGGTGAGAATATTTCGTCAAATTCAGTTCTGATATATCAAATTCAGATTGATTTTGTTTTTTGCTTTTCATGGTTTTTTTTTTGTTATATTATGAATCTATACCAGTGATGGGCATCACACATTCTTTGATTGCGTGTAAAGCAGAGAAAAACGAAGATCAATTTTACGTATTTTCTTGCTATATTTTAAAAAATTGCGCAAAGAGATGTTATGTCAACAAATGCTCAAAAGCAACTAATTTGATTTGCTGCCAAAATAAAAACAAAGCAATAGCCGAATGCACACGATCGTAAGCCACACGAAGTAGCTTACACTCCCAACTAGCACAAAGACTTCTATAAAGATTCCAACAAACTTTACAGCAACTCATTATAAAAACTACGTAGTTTCTAAAAGCATGTTTATAGACTTCTATAACGGCAAAAAGGCGATCTTTTTATTATTTTATAGAAGCTTCTTGGACTTCTATTCAACTTCGCAAACAACTTCCGTAGGATAAGGGCGTGCTTGCTTATAAATGCTTTTTACAGCTTATATATATTTTCAATAAACTTCGGACAGTAACCTGCGTAAAAATGTTCCAAATAGAATGATGTAAGCTTTACCGAAGCTTCAAAATTAACAACAAAAAATTTGCAAGAAATATTGGTACCTACTTTTTCTGATTTTTGTATGATATTTCAATTTTTTTATAAATATTTACCTTACTTCATTTTAATTTTAAGGCTGATTGCTTTAATTTAATTATATTTTATTTATTTAAAATTTCACAAAATTGTTCGGATGCACTCATGGGAATCGAACCCGTAACCTACCGCATGCTAGGTCGCAGGGTTATCTATCGAACATATTTTTATTTTATATGCGAAGAGTTGAAACTGAATGACTTCATGCTTATGGAAACTGAGAGTCTTTTCTGTGCATACGATGCATTTGTCAAATTTTCAAATAAATAAATTATTCGCTTTTACTACAATTAAGAGCTTCTATATAACACATGAGAGAGGCTTTAGTTTCAATAACATACCTTATCGAAACTTATTGGAAATAGTAGCTCCAGTTTCAGTAAAAACGAAATATAGTGCAGCTTGGCACCACAGACTTAATCGAAGTTATAACCTTTCATTCAAGCTCTAACTGAAATAGAAGCCTCTTATAAATTTCTATTCAGTATAAACGAGGCTGCCGCCTCACGTACAAAATCAATTTCTGATAGGTTTTACGATTTTCAAAACAACCGTAACGTTTTCGCTCTTTTTTGCGTTGCCAATTAACAGTTTAATAAATAATTTGATATTTTTCAATACAAAATTTCACGTTTTTTAGTAGTTTCGAAGTTGGCATTTCATTACTGTCAGTTTCAGAAATAATTAAATTCAATTTAAAAAATAATTTTCTTTTAATTCCGTTAATAATTTTGTAACGGTTGCAGGACATTGTATTGGTTGCAGAGACCAAAAGTTAGTTTGTTCTAGTCCTGATTCAATAATGAATAGATTGGTCGTTTTCCTTTATATTTTCCCAATCGCATAACGCTTGTGGTCTAATCCAAATATTGTGCATTTTTCCAAAATTTTTTTTTTTTATTTATTTGATGTTTGACTACGTTGTTTTCTGAGGCTAAGAGATTTCAACTTCGATTTACATAATTTCGAAAGCTTTAAAGAGCTACTCATACAAAACTGTCGGTAATTTTGATAACGCTTCTTTTAAAGATTTATAGAAATCTTTTACAGACTAAGAGGCAGCAATTTCGGTTCTTCTATTAACGGAAGCTCTTTCGAAATTAAAACTTCCTAAGCTTTCGTAAACAAACATTTTTAAGCTTATTGAAGATTTTGAAATAAGCCTTTATAAAACTGCTGATATTAACTTCTGAAATACTTTATAACAGCTATTATATCAGCTTTATCTTCGTTAACAAGTAAACTTCTAGTTGCAAGCTTTATAGAAGCGCAAACCAAGCTGCAGCTGTCGAATATTCAACTTTCCTAGCCTTATCGCAGTTCATGTGTTAGTTGGGACTGTTCATGTGTCGACGTCGCGGAAGCAGCATTTCGCTTCCAATCCCATGGGATAGGAAATTTAATTTGTGCCCTTCTCTGATCTATACATGTCAAAAAGCTAGACTGGCAACACTAGTGTTATTTTTTTGGCTTAGTGCAAAGACAAACTCAAAATAAAAAAATTGGTACTTGGGCATGTTTTCCCTAAACCATTGATTGAGCACGTATAAAAAAATACGCCAACCTAAGATTTTTGTCTTCTAACACATATCTGAAAATCATTGAAATTGTAGACTATCATCTGGGGACCTTTCCTCATAAGTCCGATTTGTGGCGACTGAAATAATGAAATAGTTCATACAGGCGGAAGAAAAAAACCAACTCGACTTTGGGGCCTCGGTAGTCGAGTAGTTAGCGTGCTTGACTGCCAACCAAGAGGTTCTTGGTTCGAATCCCAGTCTAGTCATGGTCCTACTCTCTTGACTTTCTTTAATTATTTCCTCATTTCGAATCAATTGAAATTAAAAATTCATCAATAAATACGACTTTGGAAGTTGTAGCTGGTGGTAGAGATGTTTGTGGAATGAGATCGCTTAATAACTCGAATTGACTGAGGTAAAGGCATAACACTTGTCTCAGATTCAAATTCTCATGTTGATATAGCGCTTCGCCACACATTATATATTCTACAGTTGTTTCTCTTGATTTCATTTTCTCTCCTACTTATCTATCTCCCCATTTCCGAACCAAGGTAAACAAGGTAGATTTGACTGAATAGGTTTGACACCTGAAATCTTTGGTTCAAAACTAAAAAAAAAAACAGCAACTTAAGTTTACTAGACAGCATCTTAATTAGAGTTTGGAAAAGTGCAAATATGGCTACATTTAGTGACGAATGGTATAAAACCATTGCGCTGGAAATTTCAGCAAGACGCTGACTCCAAACTTTAAGGTCCGTAGAAGAATGGTTAAGAGCAAACAACGTTAAGGTTATGATTTGACCAGTTTAGCCACCAGATCTCAATCCTATTAAGAACCTGTGGAAAAGATCGTGGAGCAGTTGTACGAGAGTTGATAGCAGAAACGTTAAAGCCAAGTTATTCATACAAATTAAAGAGGCTTGGCATATTTTTCTAATTGATGTTATCAATTATTAATTAGATTAAGTATTTTTTAGCCAATCATATTTCAAGAAGGCTGTCTTTTAAGCTTAATAGCTTGGAAGTTAGTTCAACTGATAACGAAAAATTAAATGCATTTTGTTAGTAGATACAGATTTTGCAAAATCTTTGTGCAAAATAAAAATTTAAAGGTTGCTACCAAATATTTCACCGGAAATAACAAATCGAAAAACAAAATTTGGTTTCATATGTTCTGGCCACCACTGTATATGGCTGTTAAGCCTGTATTTTGAAGGCAGTTGTAAAATCTTTCAATTAATCACCTTTCTTTACTTGCTTTGCAGACAACATAAAAACATTTGAAACATTTCATGATATTACGCTGAAATAACAGAAAAACGTAGATTTAGAACAAAAAACCGCATTAAACTGTAGTTTGGCACCTATCTGTGGTTTTAAGGATCAACATCAAAGACAGGGTTTCTTAATCATATTTTCTACGGGGATTATGTGATTACTTTTTGCCACCGAAACTGAATAATGGATAAAAATAATATGTTATAAAAAGATTTAAAATAAATTAAATTTTAAATCAAACAAGGAAACTACTTAAATAATAGGTTAAGAATCTCTGATACACAAATATGCAATAGACAGATAATTTAAAATGTGGAAAAAATACCAAGAACAAAAATTGGCTGTTTAATATGGTTTCTGCAATGGTTGAAAAGGATAACAAACCATGCGATGGTGTCAGCAAACAGCATTGAATCTACACTAACCATACAACCACAAAAACAACAATAGCAACAGCAACAGTAACAGTAACACAGTAAAATCATGATACAAAGAACATCGTTGTTGTTTATAATTGCCGCAAAAGACAAAGAAAACAAGAGTAAGGATACAAAAGCTAACTAAAACGAACGAAGGACTTTCATTAATAGACTCAAAGCTAGGCGTTAGTTAGCAAGACACAGTCGGAGCAGTGCATGCAATGGCTGCAGGCTTCAAAATATGCGCACACACACACACACACACACACCACACACACACACCACACACACACACACACACATACACACATACATATTATTTGTATTTGTAGAAATTAGGTTTGTGGGTCTTTGATGCACGCTTTGCGGTATCCTTTGAACTTTTGTTGTTGATTCATTTTAAGATAATGAACTGCAAGTCGATGACGAAAAATAAACGAAAATAAACGAAAATAAACAACAGGTAGAGAAGAAGCACAATACTCTTCTCTTTCTATCACTTGAATAATATCAAATTCGATTGAATTTTGTTGTTTTTCTATGCCAGGCTACACCATAGCTTAAGCGTTAAATAAAAAACAACTGCATAATAAAACTGACTGACTCAATGCGGATTTCTTCGGTTTGATGTAGTTTGAATAAATTTAGTTCAGTGCTAACTACATCATGGAAATTGTAATATCGGGGAGTAGCGAAGTATTACTTTTGTTATCGTGCAAATTTTGTTTTATTTATGTTCATTCACACATGTTACAAAATACTCAAATGCATATTAATAATTTTGTATTTATGAACAGTGAGTACAGATAGTAGTTGAACACTATATCGGAAGATAGAAGTGAGAATACCGGAAAAAGACTGTGTAAACCAGGCTGGTAGCTTTTGCAAGAAACATAATTTTCATGCATTATTCAAGTTTATACACACGTCTTACGCTTAAGTGAGAAAACATTATAATTTAATTAAAACTAATTTCAAAATGAAGCATGTTGGATGAAATAACATCGAGATTAATTAAAAACTACTCTGAACATGACTTAATCACAATTTTCCATAACACCATGCTACACAGTAAAAAATATGAGGATAAATTTTATACTATTTGGTATAAATATAAATCAATTCCAAATATGTTATAAAATGCATACCATAACATCGTATAAACAAAATTTATAAAAGTTGGTATAGATTTTATCCGAAAAAAGTATAAAATGTATTTACACCAGGTTGGTATACATTTTTATAAGCAAAAGCATAAAATCTTTTTATACCACATTTGGTTACTTTTTATAGCAATATTGTATAAAAATATGTGGCACATATGTAAACATACATTAAATATGTTATTATGTGTTACATTTAAAGTCATAAATCAGGAATCATATTTAGATTTCAATTGATAGATTTCATGATATATTGTTTTTTTACATTTTCAAAAACAATTTGACAGGAAAAATAAAGAGTAAAAAATAGTACTCAGAAATTCGCATGTTTAATCATGTTGGCAGAGCTTCCAATTCAAGCGCACTATTTTTGTCGTAATGTGTGTGAACAAAAAATATTCAATGGAACTATTTGCGCATAACATGATACCTGACTGAAGAACAAACGCAAACTGATTGTCTGATAGCATCGCTGAAGTTCGGTAGCTTCGAAAACTCAACTTGTACGTGAAAGACGAGTGGCTCCGTGAGGTTTTCGTGTGTACAACTGGAATATATATATGATTTTTATAAATTTATGGTATAAAATTTATACTATTTTGGAGTAAAATAGCGGTTTGAATGGAAATCCAAGTTTAATAATATTGAGTGGGATAAAACTTATAATAATTTTGGAATAAAACTAGTTTATACAACAGAAATGTTATAAAAAAGATAAAATTTATCCTCAAACTTTTTACTGTGTAGTCATAATTTTGTGTGCTAAATTTACTAGATAATATTCGACTAGTTTATGAATATGAAAATAATAATAATTTTATTTTTCAAAATTATTTAATTATTCATTATTTTGTTAAAAAATCGAAGTCGAATTAAAAACTGCTTTTCGTTTATTAACGTTCAATTCTGGAAAAAAAAATAAACCCGGACAAATTTTTAATGCTGAGATATATGTATGTTTTTGTCACATTGTTTCTGAATGCAGAGTTATGAGAAAGAACTTGATAATGAAAATTTTCTAAATAATGCGCAACAAAATGGAATGTTAGGCAAATTAAATTATATGGTTATCAGTACGACAAAGGTTGTTAAATGCGTTTTCGGGTTATTTGAAAAATTGGGATTTTGACGTAGAATTACGGCTTACAGTCGTCGTTTAACAAATTTTTTCAGGGCCATAAAACGTTTTTGACTAATACTTTAGGGTTTACCTATAGCCCTGAAAACTCATCATTCAAACATAATATATTAACTAAAATATCAGATATATAATGCGCTAATATTAAAGCCAATGCCTTCGATACTCGATTCTCACTCCTGCTTCAAGAAAGCACTCCTGAACGCACATATCCCACTCTATGCGTACGGCTGCCGTAGAGGTGAAAGGCTACCACCGCCCTCACCGAAACCAGTGGCACGACCAGGAATTTCGTGACAAGGATGCAAGAAAAAACGCCTGGCCGAAGGTTTCAAGACCGGAGCCTCTTCTTGCAAAGATAAAAACGGGAATCTAGTGACAGATATCCAGATGTTATGGAGGGAACACTCCTCCAGTCTTCTTAATGGCAACGCTGACAACCATCCCACCAATAGAGATGATATCCCGGAAACCCCAATTATGTATGACAGCGTTGAAGTTCCGCTGCCCGACTATAACGAGGTCTTAACAGCTATAGCTCAGCTTAAAAACAACAAAGCCGCAGGAGTCGATGGCCTACTGGCTGAGCTGCTTATGACCGGTGGCGAAGCTCTGTTTAAATGTATGCACAGACTTGTATGTAGAATATGGTCGGAAGCATGCATTCCAGATGATTGGAAGTTCAGAATTCAGTGTTCTCTGCGCAATCTACAAGAAAGGCGATCCCACCATTTGCACTAACTACCGTGGGATAAGCCTTCTTAATATCGCAATATCGCAAAGACTGAAGCCCATCGTCAACCAACTAATTAGACCTTATCAGTGTGGCTTCAGATCTGGAAAGTCCACTATCGACCAGATCTTTACGATACGACAAATCTTGGAGAAGACCTTTGAGAAACAAATCGACACACACCATATTTTTGTCGATTTTAAAGCCGCCTTCAACAGTCCAATAAGAAGACACCTATACTCCATTATGTCTGAATTTGTTATTCCTGCGAAGCTAATACGTCTTCGCAAGACGACACTGAAGAACACCTGCAGCGCAGTAAAAATCGGGAAAGACCTCTTCCTTACGTTCGATACCAAGCGAGTTTTCAGACAAGGTGATTCCTTATCGTGCGACTTCTTTAATATAATCATGGAGAAGATCATCAGAGCTACTGACCTGAGACGCAGCGGCACAATTTTCTATAAGAGTGTTATGCTGCTGGCGTATGCCGATGATATTGACATCATTGGCCATAATACGCGCGAAGTCAGTGCAGCATTCTCGAGGTTAAAACAAAATCGATTTGAACGCAGATAAAACGAAGTGTCTTGTGTCAACAAACAAACAGTCTCAGCGTCTTGGAAACCACGTCACTGTTGACAACGCTTGCTTTCAGGTTGTGAAGGACTTAGTTTACCTGGGATCCAGCATTAACTCCTCCAAAAATATCAGTATTGAGATAAAACGAAGGATAACTCTTGCCAACAGGTGTTACTTTGGGCTCAGTAGCCAATTGAGAAGCAGAGCTCTCTCTCTGGACGAACAAAACTGACGCTCTATAAGTGAATAATCATGCCCGTCCTACTATACGCATCACAAATATCAACGTTGAGCAGCACTGATGAAATGACTTTGGGAGCGTTCGAGAGAAAAATCCTTCGCAAGATCTAAGGTTCAATCTGCGTCAATGGCGAGTACCGAAAAAGATGGAACCAGGAGCTGTATAAGTAATATGCCGACATCGGTATAGTCAAGCGTATTAAAATTGAGCGGCTTCACTGAATAGGTCATGTCGAGAGAATGAACGACGATGCTCCAGAGAAAAAATTATTTGATTCGGTACCCAGCGGCGGTCAACGCAGATGAGGAAGACCGCATCTCCACTGGAAAGACCAGGTATTGGATTAACTGAAAACGCTTGGAGTTTTGAACTGGCACCAGCAAACGTACAACAAAAGAGGCTGGCGCAAATTCTTAGACGAGGCCAAAACCTACCAACGGTTGTAAGCGCCATCTATGTAAGTAAGTTAGTATATTAAAAGCACAAAAAAAGCAAAATCAAATAAGAACAAGTAAAGAAATTCTAAAGTAGGTCTAGCACTATGAAATACCCTTAGCCTACTTTTTCAAAATACAATAATCATATTTAAAATGGGAGTGTCCGTGGGCGCCATAAGCCCATATTTGGTAAAAAATACATACATATAAAATTTTATTTCTGTAGGTTGAACATAGGCTTATTTATGGACTTTTCAATTTTTTGGGTAATATCAGAGGTAGACGTGTGCGTGGGTGGATGACGCCCATTTTTAAAAAACATCTTAGTTTTGTTATAAAATACAAACGTACCAAATTAAATCTCTGTTAGGCAAACATAAGCTTATTTATGCAGTTTAAAATTTTGGCGTTGTATGGGAGGTAGCTGTGTCCGTGAGCGTATGACGTCCATTTTTCAAAAACATCTTTGGTTTGCTATAAAAAACATACTTACCAAATTTTATCTCTGTATGTTGTATTAGAGGTGAACGTGTCCCTGGGCGGATGACATCCACTTTTCTAAGACACCTTTGCTTTGATATAAAATACATACGTACCAAATTTTATTTTTGTAGGTTAGTCATGAGCTTATTTATGCAAACTTCAATTTTTGCGTTGTCTACGAGGTAGGCGTGTCCGTGGGCGTATGACGTCCATTTTGGAAGAGGCTTTGTTTTGTTATTAAAAACAAACGTATCAAGTTTTATCTTTGTAGGCCGAACTGAAGCTAATTTATTGAGTTTTCAATTTTTGGGGTGTATGGGGGAGGTTAGCGTGTCCGTGAGTGGATGACACACATTTTTCGAAGACATCTTTGTGTTGATATAAAACACATGCGTACTAAATGTTATTGTTTAAGGTTAATTATGACCTTAGTTATGCAATTTTCAATTTGTACGCTGTACGGGAGGTAGGCGTGCACGTGGGCGGATTCTAAAAATATTCAACAGTGCTTATCTTTGGGTCCATGTGACCATGTGTACCGAGTTTCATCCTAGTATCTGAACTCCTTCTTCTTATCTTGTGTTTGCGGACAAAACACAGACGGACGGACGGACGGACAGACGGACATGGATAGCTCGACTCACGAGGTGACGCTTATCAAGAATATATATATTGGCGGGTCACCAAAAATGAATATAAAAAGACATCCCCTTAAAAGAAAGCTTACATCGAAAGTGTTTCAGCATCATACAAATTTTTTTTTTGAGTGTCCCAAAAAACAGCCAAAATGGTCTTTTAGTTATAACATTAGTATTTTTAGAGCAGACATGTTCCCTGTAAAATTTCAATCAAAACCAGATAAGTCCAAGCAAGTTTTCATTTTTATAGTTTTCATTCAAATTTTAAAAACTTTTTTATGTCAAAACATTGGTGTGGGTCATAAATTTAACATTTTAGTGGATTTAGGTATGCGTTCTGTAAAAAATAAAAAGTTAAATGCAAAAAACATTTTTTTTACTAAAAAGGACCTTCAGGAGAATCAAAATTGCTTCGGCGGTTTACTCCGATTTGAAAAAAAAGTATGCGGAAATCATTCTAATGATATCCTCTAACTTTTAAAACCCCGAATAGCGGAATCTAAAAATCTAGCTTTCAAAATCAGACAAGTCCAAATTTGAAATTGAAAATACGAATTTTTTTTTGCACTATGAGACTATTTTTATTTTTCGCATAATATATCTATTCCTGTGGAGCATAATTTTACATAATTGGTTTGTTTATAAAAAATGTCTGACAAAATTAAGAATGAATGTTACTTCTTCAATGAGAATATGTATTTATTTCCTTTAAAAATGGCAATTTTAATATTAGTTTAGCTTAGCTTCTTATTTTATTTGAATAAATTCATTCATTCATTCATGACCACAATTGTCATAAAAACCATATTTTCGAATCGATTTCAGCAAATTTGAGCTAATTTTGTAAGTAATTAAATAAACTATCGATTTAAAGCATAATTCAATCAATGTTAAAAGTTCTATAATAAAAGTTCTATATAAGCCTATACTCGCTTATTGTCGCTTATTTCAAAATTTATATGAGAAAACAACAACAAAGTCTCCAGCTAGTTGAGCATAGAGAAAGTCAACTACCTATTGAGTTGAGTAAAGTTGCGTTGCCAAGTTCTTATTTTTTACTTGGTTTGTGTACGGGATAGAGTTAACTGTCATAGATTCTGTCAAAATGTGATGTGAGTACAAAAAGTAAGTAGTAAGTAAGTAAATTTTTATTGAGACTTCAAAATTTAAACACATAGATTTCTTACACACTAACAATAGAAACACTTAGAACTATAGAAGTATTATTCTAATAACAAAAGTAAATAGATACATGCTGCATGCAAACACATAAAAAGTAATACAAGAACAATAAAAGTCAAAAAAATTAAATGAAAAACAATGCTTGCTCCCGGCATTTAGGCTGTGGCTTAGAGAGAAAACTCAGATAGACTTACTGACTAAATAACACTTAAATAATACATAACCCAAAAATAACAATTGTCCAATATAAGAAAATATATGGAGTATAATATTAACAGCAAAATTATGAAAAAATTAAAAATTAAGTCATTTTTGTGGATAAATTAAAACAAATAACAATTAAAACAATTAAATATTAGTATAATAGATAGAAAGTAGAAGTAGAAAAAAAAAACAAAGCTTAACAATAACAATTATGATTTTAAATTACGTTACATGAATTATTTAAATCAGCCTCTATGAGTGCCAGGGAGTGTTTTAATATAAAAAAAGGGTAGCAAATTTGCGGAAAAATCAGTGTCCAAAGGAATATTTTCATTTATCAAACCGATAGGAGAAAGGTAAGTGGAGTTAGACCAAGTAAAAGATTTTTGATACTCGAAGATATCATTTAAAATATAGTTCTCATGAAAAGGAAGCTTTAAAATAAACTTATTTTGTAAGGTTAAAGCATATTTACATAGAGGATTTATTTGAGCTTTACTATAAATAAAATAATTCGAGAAACGTTTAACGAAGGATTCGTAGTTTCTGTCGACACAGAGTCTCAACACATTGCGTTCAAGGATTTCTAATTTTTTGGCTACGGTTGGAGAAATAGAAAACCAAATGGGAAATGCATAAATTAAGACAGAAACAGGGCGTATGCAAACTTTATATATTAATAATTTTGTTTCATTTTTTAGATATTTACTATAAAAAAGTTTAGAAAACATGTTTTTAACAAATGAAGCTTTTTTGAAAACTGATCTAGCATGATTATTAAATTTAACCAATTTATTGAAATTTACACCCAAATACTTAAATTTAGACTTAAAAGGAATTTCAACACCTTTCAAAAAAATTTTCAAACGTTTGCTTTCAGGAACGACATAATTTTTGCATTTCCCAGATGCATTTCTCAGACAGAGAGCCACTGATTTAGAAGTATTTATAGTAATACCCCAATACTTATAAAATTCATCAACTTTAGCCAAGTGCTTCGAAACTAGATCAAGAGCTTTCAAAGGCGATTCATTGTGTTCGTAAATCAGAGAGTCGTCAGCATATAAAATTCCTCTTGAGCCATCCAGTTCATGCGGAAAATCATGAATGAAAATATTATATAAATGAGGCGCCAACACAGAGCCCTGTGGTACACCGCTTTTAACTTCACCCAGTTGAGAGACACCTTCATTAATCTGAACACAAAACTTCCGATCATTAAAAAAACTGCGAAACATTTTGATTATAAAAGGATCAAAATCTAATCTCATTAGTTTAAATAGAATTCCATCATGATATGCTCTATCAAAAGCTTTTTCGATATCTAAGGACACTGCAACTGTGCACTTACGGTTTCTCAGATTACAAATTATATCATCATGAAATTTTAACAAAGCATGGACAGTCGAATGACCCTTTTGAAAACCAAACTGATAGTTGGGGATATAATTAATATCAGTCATAATGTCCATTTTCAATCGTAAGACATGTTCAAGTAACTTGCCAAGATTCGAAAGCAAAGAAATTGGTCTAAAATTATTGAGGTTGGAAATATTAGGTTTTTTTTTAATTGGAATTATTTTTGCAACTTTCCAACTATTTGGAAAATAGCCTATGTTTAAACAATTATTAAAAATAATTATAAGAAAATTTAAAGCATCTACAGAAAATTTTTTAATAAGAAAATTAGAAATTCGATCAAGACCATACGGTTTTTTACCATTTATATTTTTAATCATAAAAGAAAGCTCTTCTATATTTGTAAAGCGAAAAGAATCATTATTATTCAGAGAGGAGAAATTATCGTCAAAAAAATAAACATTGTTTGGATAATTGGATAAACAATTTTGAACAGAGTTTTTGATTTCGGAAGAATTAGATCTGCTAGATGAGTTGTCAGTATAAATAGAACTAAAGTGTTGATGAAAAGAATTTAGAATTTCATTTTCAGATGTAATAGTAACATCATTAACCGAAATTTCATTACAACAGCCAAACTTTTTATTTCCAAGAATACCAAAAATTTCTTTAAAAGCATTTGGACCCGGTCTAATTTTTCGAAGCCTTGAATTAAATTCAGAAGATTGATCTATTTGGATTTGTTCTTTA
Organism: Tetanocera ferruginea; assembly: GCA_958299015.1. Classification (NCBI taxonomy): domain Eukaryota; kingdom Metazoa; phylum Arthropoda; class Insecta; order Diptera; family Sciomyzidae; genus Tetanocera; species Tetanocera ferruginea. Next base: position 70,890,649 of record OY282643.1, on the reverse strand, counting down.
ATTAGAATTTTGAGTAATTGTATTTGTTTCGAAAGTAATTTATATTCAGAGTTAGATCTATTTGAATTTCTATGAAATAGCCTTTTTAGTGTTTTTTGCCAAACATATTTTATTTTGAATAATTTTTTAACCTGATCTGAAACAATGAATTTTTTACCTTTGAGATCAATACGCTTTGTGTGAAAATCAAAAGTCGAGTTAACAGAAGAGGTAAAAAAGTCAATAAATTCGTCGATTTCATCACAATTAAGATTGCGATTAACAGGAGGAAAGTTAAAAGCAAGGGATATATCCAAATCAGTTTTAAAGTTATTCCAATTTGTATCTTTAAAACAAGTAAAAAATCGTGGTCTTCTTAATTGAAAGTCAAAATCTGGAAGATCTAAAACAAGTTTAATCGGAAAGTGATCTGAAAAGGTAGGAAGACTAGTTATTCTAAAATTGATGTTAAATGGGTCAATAAGATTAGAAGATATTAAGAAATGGTCTAAAAAAGAGGGTCCGTTAGGATATGAAGGAGAATCACCACAAATTCTAGAAAAATGAAGTGAATAATCATGAAGCCATTTTGAAAGATGTCTACCATTCAGATTTTCAAAAGAGTCACCCCAGGAAGGATTTCGAGCATTCAAATCACCTCCGATAACTGTTCCATCAAAATTTCTAGAAAATAAATAAATTTTAGAAAGTCCTTCATAAATACCGGAAGAAGGAAAGTTACACGGGAAATAAATAGAACCGAAAAGAAATTTATTTGAAGTTGAACCAGAAAGAAGAGCTACTTCAATAAAAGCATGTGGAAAAGAAATACCAGAAATGAAAACTGGAGAAAAAGAAAAAGAATTTTTAATCAAAATACCAACCCCCAAATTTGAGTTATCTTGAATAAAACTGTAATTTTCAAGAGTGTCCATTCTATTTTTCAAATGAGTTTCTTGAATGAAAGCTAAGTCAACATGATGAATGGAAATAGTTTTAATTAGATCAATTTTTCTGCTAGTATCAACAAGCGATCTAACATTAAAAGAAAGGACGTTAAGAGAATTACGGACCATAAACGTTTTTAATTTCAGATAAAAGTGAAAGATACTGAGATTTGGCATCATCAAAACACATTTTTTTATAATTTTTCAAAAAAAAATTAACTTTATCTTCTAAGGAAATTGGATTAGGAATATTAAAAAAATTTGCAAGTTTTAAAAGTTCATCAATAATGGTAGGTTTATTAGACATCATAGATGGAGCAGTATCAGGAGTAGAGAAAAGACTAGCGAATGTTTTACTGGGTGAAGTTAAAGACGCTTTATTTAATGCAACTGCAACAGTATTTCTGGCCGCAACTTTTTTTTCTTTCAATTCAAGAATTTGCTTTTTTTTAGCAGCTAAATGGTCCTTATAAGCAGAACAGCCCCTCCAATTAGCAGGATGTCCAGTTTGCTTACAATTTACACAAAAAGGCGGAGTATCTGAATCTTTAGGAATTGAACATTGACCAGGTTCATGGTCAACATTACATTTTACACAACAGAACTTTCTGCAGCAGTTACGAGAAATATGACCCCAACGTTGGCATCGTCTACATTGGATTTCCTTCTCTTTGATTTTTGGGGTTTCCCATTGAATTGATTGGCTCAAGAGGAACCTTATATGATTAATGTCGCTTGCCTTCTTCCCAGGAAGAAGAGTAACTAAAAACAAACCGGTATCATTACCATTTTTAATAGAAAATGGAGTGATAAATTTGGAAACTTTAGCAACCACTGATGGAATTGAAATATCCAAAGCATCCTTAATCTCCTCAGATACAGAACCAAAGCACATACCTCTTAAAATTACACTTATTTCTTTCAAGCACTTGGGTGTATAAGAGTACGAATCAGCTCCTTTATCACGAAGAATTGACATTAATTCTGTGTGAATTTCAACGTTATCAACATAAAGTTTACTTTTTAATTTAGATTTGTTTACAATTTTAAAAAATATTTTTGGTTTCATTGTGTTTAGTTGGTCAACTAAGTTTTTAATGTTGACATTGTATAAAAAGATAGGAGGACAAAGACTTTTCCGCCCAGACATTACAATGTTAGTGTTAGTATTTTTTTTATTAAAATTACTATTAGCTGAATTAGAATTGAATTTAATATTATTATTTTTAATTTCAAGATCACCTAATAAGGAATATTTATTTTGGTTGCTTAAGGATACCTTATGCAGTTTGGAGAGGTCCAATTGTAATTCCTCATCTATACGTCTACGTTTTACTCCACCAGACATATGTTGGCTTTCAGCCAACTCCAATAGTTTCAGGCTATTGAACAGATGAAGGGTTGAAATCATCCATGGCAGCACTATCAGAATCAAAATCCTGCGATGGATTGACGGAATTATCGCCTCCAGAGGCAGAAGACATATTGCTTTCTTATTTGCACTTCGCAGGAAGAAGAAAAAGTTGATGTGTGTGTCAAATATGCAAGATGAACAGCGGAGCACCAGTCAGCGGATCCCCCCTTCAGCGCAGGAGAAACAGATGGTGCAGGTTCCAAGTAATCCAGAGGAGCTGCGGAGCCCTCCTTTTTTATGCAAATTACTTCAATTGTTTTTGCAGAAGCAAAATAAAAAACAGGAAACAAATTTTTCGGATAGATTTTAATTGTATTTTTTTTTTCAAATTTGAATTAATTTTTTTTTTTCGACGTCAAGAAAAATATTTTTTATTTTTTATTTAAAAAACATGACCGCCTTCGACGAGACACAATTCAAACTCCGTGAGTACAAAAACAAAATTAAATTTCTTCAAGCAGTCAACTTCTTATACCCTAAACCTGAAAGGTCAGGTTATATAAACTTTGTGCAAACGTTTGTAACACCTACACTGAGGGAAATATGTGTTAAAACTAAATGAAATTGTGTTAATATCAAACGAATTTGTGTTTGAAATAGAGCTTGAAACAATTTCATTAAAGTTAAACACAAATGTTTTTAAAGTTTAATTTAAAACAAAAGTTTTTGTTTTCAAAACATTGTTTTTAAATGTAAAAACAAATTTAAAACAAAAATTTTAATATTTAAAACAAATGTCTTAAGCTTGATGTCTTCGATGCCAGTTTTTCATTTTTTCTGCGTTTTCGACACGAGATTCGTATTCAGCGACCCCTGGGACCCTCCGAATACCGAATTTCAACTCCACTCGATGAAGTTTGACTTCTAAATATTAAAAAAATTAATTAGTGATTATTTTATCGTTTATGTTCGTTGCTTGCAAAACCAAAATTTCAAAAACTGTCATATTTTTTAGATAGTTATTTTTTTGTTTTTTTTAAAGACATAACAAAAATTATAAAAAACGAAGGAGTTGATAGTTGAAATTTAAACACGTTTGTTTTAAATTTTGTTTTGTAGAAACGCAAATGCTTTTAATTTCTATTTTAAAATTTTTTGTTTAATTTTAAAGTATGTTTTTTTCTCAGTGTAGAAATAAGCGAGCCCGGTATAGAAAAGTGCATATATTCTTGATCAAAGTGACCTCGTGAGTTGATTAAGCTATGTCCTTCTGTCCGTCCGTCCGTCTGTGTGTTGTCCGTCAACACAGGATAAGAAGAAAGAGTTGAGATAATTGCACAATACAATACACATATTCACATGGACCCAAGGATCTGCACTTTTGAATATTTTTGGAATTCGCCCAAGGACACGCCTACCTCCCATACACCTCACAATATTGAAAATACCATAAAAAGGTTTGTATACAACTTACAGGGATAAAACTTTGTTTGGAGAATTTTATATTAAAACTAAGGTGCACACAAAAAATGGGTTCCACCCGCCCACGAACACGCCCTACTCCCATACAACCCACATTAGTGAAAACTGTTAACAACTGTAAAGGAATACATGGACTTTGAAAAAATAAGAATTTATTTATGTTTGGAGGTTTAATGTATTCCATAGTCGGACTAGACCGACTTTAAAGTTTCTTTGCTTGTTTATTTTCAAAATATTTCAAAATGTCTTATGTCGATTGATTTTTTGGCAGGTAAAAAATTTTAATTTATTTATTTATGTGGTCGTCATGACAAAAGTGTTGCCAACTATTGAGCAAATAAAAGTTAAACGAGTAGACGTTTTATTCACAAGCGAGTTGAGCACTGGCGAATCGAACGCAGCTATTATTTTGATTAAACTGAAAAAAATTTTTTTTACTAAACTCGCATATCTCGGTGGGAGCATCGAGTGCGCGTCTACTTCCTGTTGTCCGATCGTAACAAAACTTCGGAACGTTGCTATTGGAGACAAATGAAAAAAAATAGCCCTGAAGAGCAATGAAAATCCGACATTGAAAAAATTAGACCAGGCTACTGTACAATGGGATAAAATTGTGAAAATATATAAACTTTAAAATGTTTTTAAAAAACACAGTGTTGCGAAAAACAAAAAAATGTTGATTACAAGAACCATTTGTAGAAATTCTTAATCCTCTCAATGTTGTCACAATTTTTTTAATTGATTTTTAAAAATTATGTCTTTGAATTTGGTTGCTCCGACGTTCATTGACGTTTTGCAGTTATTTGCCTCATGGTAAGTGGAAAACAGAATCCACTTAATTCAATAGAATTGTTTTGTCCGTATTCACAGGATAAGAAGAAGGAGTAGAGATAATTGGATGAAACTTGGTACACATGGTCACATGCACCCAAGGATCTGCATTATTGAATATTTTTGAAATCCGTCCACGGACACGCCTACCTCCCATACAAAGCTAAAATTGAAAACTGGATAAATTAGCTCATAATTACCCAACAACAATAGAATTTGGTGTGTATGTGTTTTATGTAAACACAAAGATGTCTTCGAAAAATTAATGTCATCCGCTCACGGACAGGCCCACCTCCCATACAACCCAAAAATTGAAAACGCAATAAATAAGCCTGTGTTTTTACATGCAATAACAAAAGAGTTTAGCTACTACAGCTTTTTCGCACTTTTTTCAGCATTAACTCATTTGAAGCCACAATCCAAAGCATCAAAAAGTTTTATTGATAAAGATTCCAGTGGCTAAAAACAAAGTTAATGTGGAAAAAATTTACCCACCAAAGTTTGGGTTGGGCTCAGGGACAACACAAGACGTAACTACTAACCATGCACACATAGATCTAATTACAGAATAGCTTTTAATCTACTTTTGAGTTGACCTTTTGACAAGTTAACATCAAAAACGCTACAGTTGTTAACAAAGGTACTCATGCGGTTTAAAGGAGCAGTTGACATATAGTTCGTTCTACTAAAAGATAAATAAATTAAAGTGTTAGCGTTTCTACTGCTTCTACGGTTAGAGTTAAAATTAATGAGAGAAAGAATTTCCGGAGAATCGAAAACACCGGTCATGAGTTGGTGTAAATACACGATATCTGCGGACCTCCTTCGTTCACTTAGTGACTACATTCTTAATAGGTTTGACCTAGTGTTTGACCTATAGAGCTAAAATTTGGCACATATGTTTTTTATGACAAGACAAAGATGGTTTTGAAAAATGGACGTAATCCGCCTACGGACACGCCTACCTCCCATACAACCCAAAAAGTTTAAAACTCAATACATAAGGTTATGTTTGTCATAGAAAAATTAAATTTGGTATGTATGTATTTTATACCAAAACTAAGGTGTGTTCAAAAATTGGGCGTAATCCGTCCATGAACTCGCCGACCTACCATAACGAAAGCACAATAAAGGCATTAACTGTGAGCTACAGGAATAACACTTGGTATGTGTAAATTTTTCATCAACATTTAAATGCATACAAAATATAGTCTTTATCCGCCCACGGAAACGCCCATTTACAAAAATATTTACAAAAATTTTTTTGTTTTTGAAAAGTGGGTTTAGGGTATTTCATAGTCGGCCTAGACCGACCTTAGACTTTCTTTACTTGTTTTATTTCATTGTTTTATTTCAAGAAGGACATTTGTTTTTTCACAAAACTAACCTGCACTATAAAAGACCTTTCCATTGAATCCAATAATATAGATATCGGTTCAGAATTCGCTAAATGGCAGCAATTTTAAAGTTTTGTTTTTTCATCAAAAAACACTGCTACCAAACAAAGTGATCCCCTTTAGTTAAACATTAACGGAGTTTGGTCATCTTCATCTCGTTGGAAAGATTGTGATGACATTGAACTCGCAAAAGAATTTCATCTCTGAGAATTTCTACAAATGGTTCTTGTAATTTTTTAGCGGTCACACTGTGAAATTATCCATCGTTGACCAATAAATAGAGTTAACTAAGCTTTTTGCCGTGTCAAAATTGGTCTTTTGAAATTCTACTTCTGCGGTGCACAATAGCGCAAATTTTGCATAGCCTTGAAATTTTATTAAAAAATTCAAATGGGGCAAAACCGACATTTTTCGACTTTTTACATAGCTTTCAGATGATATTAATAGTTTAATAAAATTTCGCTAACAAGGTGTTAACCCGTAACTCAAAAATAGCTCTCAAAATTGGTTGCATTTTGAATATCCATTACTTCTTGTTGGTTAGCTATGCTTATACTATGTTCACACTGGAAGCTAAATGCGTATTTAAAGCTTAATTCGCATTTATTTCATTAATGCTTCTCTAAATGCGCATTTACCCATAGAAAATTCTGTCAAGTTAATTCACTTAAATGCTACTTCTAATGAGCATTTAGCAGTTTGCGACCCTGATTCGATATTCGAAAAACTGCTACTCGCTACTTTTTGCCCATATCTGACTTGAACCAGGGCTACCGTTTTGGTAAAATATTACCAAATTTGGTAAAAAGATTTCGACTTGGTAAAATGGTAAATTTTTTTTTGATTTGGTAAATTTAAAATCAATGAAAATTTAAAATAAGTTGCAATGCAAAAAATGATTGTATAAAAATTATATAAATCATGCTCATTCTGCACCACCATCCTTATGATTGAAAATAATATATAATTGAACCCATCAAGTGAAATTACACGAATGAACGTAAAGCAAAATGTTAAAAATTTGAATTCGGCAGTTGCGTAGATGGTTAGGAAAGAAATTGATGGATCACTAAGATCATGATACAAAAATACAGGTAGTATTGACGTATTCGTCGACTACTTCAAATTGTCAAAAATTATATCGAAGAAGAGAGCGCTCATAAGCAAACAACATAATACAAAGGGCACATTCAGCATACTCAATATTGCCAACACTCGAGCAAAATTAAATTTTGATAGCGTTCAGTAAAACTGATCAGGTGGGATACGCTAAAATGTACGCTAATGTCTCAACTGTTCAGAAATTAAAACTTCAACTTTGAATCTATGTTAATTAATTACATATACATCAATCTGAGATGGTGGGAAATAATTTTTCAACATATACACTCTCCAAAAAGTATTGTTAAAATTCAACAATTACGATTGTTAATAAATTTAACAATTACCTTGCTATAATTTTCTTTTGATTTTGATCTTTTATTGCTTATAGCCTAGACACATTGACTGCGGCTGCAGCATTGCGTCCAACGTCAAATTTTTTTTACATGCTTTTCTTATGGAGGTGAATGTGGTGAAAATGTTGCAACGACAATGCGTCATTGCAGCAATGTTGCTGTCGTCGATTTAGAACTTTTTCTATTTTGACGTGCGACAAGAGTAAGAACATCGGCATTTGTTAATGTTTTCGCTTAATTTCGTGCTTCTTTTGTGTTTTTTATTGTTCATTCTCATTGTGTTTGTGTCAAATGTGTCAAATGTGTGTTTTTTAATGATAATTCGATGTTTAATAATAAAAATATATGAAAATACGGCTTATCGCGCTGCATCCAAATTAATCAAGTCGTAGACAACATGCCAACATTTTCATTTTCACCTCGTGTTGTTGTGTTGCAGCCGCAGTCAATGTGTCTAGGCTATTATTTTCAAAAATCGAGAATTACTATTGTCAATTTTGAAACTTCGAAAATTCGGCTTCGCAGCAGGCAATTCAAATAATATCAAAAATGTGTTTTTGTGAATTGAAGAAAAATCAAAAGAAAAATAAGGATATTAAAAAAATATACACATAATCTTTGAATGCATAAGAAGATGGCGTTGAGTACATCTGTGGGCCGATGGACAACCAAGTGGCGAATAACTTTTTTCAAATATTTTGATTGGATGGCGGAAGGTGCTGATAAATAACTCGGTAAATTGTGCAACTTTAATGGAGTTGTGGAGATGAATTGTGGATACTAAAAGCATTTCGTCATTAATCTTTTATTAGCATGCTGCATCCATTGATGCTACAGTGAAAGGGAAATCACATAAAAACCAAGACAGCCACTTTGAATATATCAGTTGCAGTGTGTTTGGTGGTGCTGGGCAGCCACAACAAATTTTGAAGTTTCCTTGGAAGACACGCGTTCTCGGATGGTTAATATCATTAAAAAATGGCCTTGATTAATATTGATTATTAAATAAAATTCGTATTTTAAATGCAAGAGTTTTTAAGTGGTAATGTTTTTGACAGTTAATTTTTTGACAGATAATTTTTTGAAGTTTAAATTTTGACATTTTATTTGTGACGTTTAAATTTTGACGTTTTAATTTTGACATTTAATTCTTGACGTTTATATTTTGATATTTAATTCTTGACGTTTAAAGTTTTTGAGATTTTTACATTCATAAATAACAAGACAACCATCAAAATTTAATTTCGAAAAATCTACAATTTTGATTGTTATTTCTAACAAGAAATCAACAATACCGATTGTTAATGCTATTTTAACCAAGATTATTGTTATTTTATTGTTAGAATTAACAATTTATTTTTGAGAGTGTAGTAAAATACTTATAATTTCTATATGATTTTTTTAGAGTGCAGTTTAATATTGGATATTTTTAAGTACTTAAAAATCAAAAATATGCACATGAATTACATATGCACTTATAATAGAAAAATTATAAATAAATAGTATGAATTATTGTAATAGTATAATAGGCTACACATAAATGGTACATGACTAACATTTCGTCAACTTGACAACTTTAAGACGCTTCATATAGCAACCCATTCAGCTAAAACATAGCTCACCTAAGTACACTGTCACAACAGTTGACTACGCTGAATGTGGCCAGTAACTGTTTTGCTTTGACTGCCGTTTTTGACAGCAGCCAGTTCCCTTCTGAAGAGAAAATTAGCAGCTGTCAATGCTATCTGTATTTTTGTATCATAGCTAAGATGGACATGTAAGTTTTTATTTTTAATAAATTAATTTTCTTAAAATTTATATTTTAAGCGATTATGTTATTTCTGTTAAGATATGTTATTAGAAAGAAGGCGACCAATGTGAAAAGCGATGAAACATCTTCAAGCTTCATCTAAATGTTAATTTAATTAAAAAATATGTATAAAAGTATTGTTTCTTTAACTCAAAAACAAAATTTTTTTGTGTTTTTTGGTAAATTCTTTTTCATTTTGGTAAATTTTTGGATGAAATTTGGTAGAAAAAAATGTTTGAGAGTGGCAGCCCTGACTTGAACTCGTTTCATTAGTTGTCCATTTTGTTTACTGTCAGATTGTTTTGCTTAGGCTGTGTGCCAATCGGAAACTTTTGACTCGGATTGATTCTCAGGGTATAGTATAAATTTTGACAAGAGGGAAGAGAATTTTTGACACAAGCGAAAATTAAAAAAAAGCATGTTTTAGTTGCACTGAAGTTTGGAAAAATTAAGAGGAGGGTTGTGTAAAATATATAAGCTACATTATTTTGACTTTTTCTTCTGAGAAAATAGTATTGCTTGATGATTTTTCTGGATGCTGTTCATATTCAGAATATATTAATTTTTCATTAAAGCAATGTGCGGGCGGTGGTGTAGTGCTCAAAATGTAATGTATATAAGGATTTATAAATATAATTATAGAGTATAAATATACAGTATTTTGGATTTTGAAAATTTTAGCTTCAGGTAAATTGCACACAAATGGGGAACTAAAATAGGAGCCACACATTATTAAACAAAGAGCCGCACATGCCTATTGATGGTTTACAGCATTTTTCCGGCAGGTCTTTTCTCCAATATAATTTTTTTTTAAATTAGTCCTTTTTGTTATTCGGTTTAAGCAATTCTGTCCAAAAATAAATGACAGCCGTCCAAACTTTTCCAATGGTATATTGATAACGAAGATTGTATAAGAAATAATGGAGTTATTTGAAGTTTTGTGAAAATAATCTAAAAAAAATACATGAAAACATTATTATCACTAATGCCATTGCAAATATTTTCAAATTTTTGATGCAGATTGAACAAACTTTTTCAGGCCTATAACTTGAGACAGTTTATTTGCTTACAACTATTACACTTGTTAATATATACGTAAAACATGATTTTTTGAGGTTTTTTGCAAAATGGTTTAGCTTACTGACGAATTTCATTATAGACAAAATATTTTGGGAATCACCGTAAAATACATCAAGATTAATTTTAGAATGGGTACAACTGGAACTTTTTTTTCAAAGCACGTGTTCAAATTTTGTATGATTTACTAAAAATTTGCAACTTCGGGTGTTGCAAGGTCAAGACTAAGTGAGATTTTTTCGGAGTGCGTGTTAAGTTTTAAAGTTTTTAGGTTCGGTGGACAAAATTTTAGCACTGCTACTGATTTTTTTTTCATTAGTATATTTTATAAATGGAATAAAATGATATCAAAAACATGTTGAATGAAAATAATTATGAATAAATCGATGGTTAAGTACACTAAACTGATAAGTGAAAAATTTTACATGTGCAGAAACGTCGATTTTGTTTTTACATTTCGATACATTTCAGAACAAAATACTAATTTGAACTACATATGTACTGAGCAGCATTCATTGGTTATGCATTTTCAACAAATTAACACAATATAGATATTATATTGACGACGACCTATTTTTGTCAAAAGACCCAATGATTTTTTGTTTAATTTTTATACATGTTTACACAACTATTGCTTTAATAATCTTATTTTACGCAAAGCAACAGTATTTATTAAACATATATAATTTTGAATAAAAAAAAATTAGAAAACGCAGCAGTTAACTTTTCATGCTTCATTTGGCACAGTAAAAATGACAATTCAATTTCAATAGACAGAAATTTTGTTCAACTCAGAATTTTCCTTCCTACCACGAGTGAAAAGTTTCCGATTGGCACACAGCCTTATAAATGTTCGGCATGTTCGAATACTTGTCAATTCATGTTCGCATACTTGTCAATTTAAATTCGCATTTTACGTTTCTCCCTAATGTGAACACTTGACATTTGGTTGAATTTTCAAACTTCTAAATGCGCATTTAAAAATGAGTGTGAACGTACTATTACCCGTTCAACTCAGTTCTCAAATGTACGTACATAGCTAGCACGTTTTCATTTTATTTGCTTATGTTTAAAATTTTGACCGTTTGAGCCGCAAACAGTCCTAGTCAATAGAATATTGTAGGTTTTTTCTCATCATGTTTCTATATTATTTAATTAGCATTTAATTGTTGAAGATCCCTGAAGCGACGGTGAAGGACGGTGCTGCATACACCTTTTTAGAATTATTTACGAGCATGTTAGTGTTAGTGCTCTATATGCATGTCTGTTGACAGTGGTTAATTATAAATTAATTGCAGAGTCCTTTGTTATTGAAGTAAACTGAACAATGCTGACAGCGAAATGCTTTTAAGTATTTAAAAAAAAATTATATTTTCTCTGTAATATGCAATTATAATGCAAGATATGGGCAGGATGCATCATCAAGAGCGGCAAAGTTCACAGCAAACAATTGCATTGTCCCATTATCAAAAGCAAGGACACGAAGCATACAATACGTGCAAACAAAAGGTATTTGTAGTGCAGTTCGTTTGTTACAGACAATGCTTTTAGCACTTTAAATGGTTTCTGTTATTAATTTAATTAAATTGCTAATTCTACAGAACCTTAAAGCTTTTAGATACTTTTTTTAAAAGTATTAATTTTTTATAATTCTGCATGATAATAAATATTTATAATAATTAAACAATGCCACCATAAATTTGCTACCAGCCGCGTACCGTGGGGGGGGGTGGGCGGTCCGCCCCGGGCGGCAATATTTTAGGGGCGGCACTGAAGCTAAATAAAGCCTTTTACAAAATAAATAAGTGTACAATATCATTTTAGGGTGTACAAACAAAAGAAAGAACTAAACTTAATGAATAAATTTGGCCACCACTGTAAATGTAACTATATATATGACCTTAGTATTGAGCACAACCAAAATATAAAATCGTTTTTCGAGTCTCGAAATTAGTTGCCAAAGAAATAAAAAAAGACATAATATTTAGGCATGTGCGAGTAGTTGAATTTTCGAGTAACTCGGCTACGACTTGAAACTCGCATTGAATAACTGATGTTTTCGAGTAACCCATAGTTTTTTGAGTTTTTAAGTGCTTTAACTTATTAGTGGAAACGCCCAGTAGAAAAATGGTTTAACAGAATAACGTTTTTCAACTAAGGTATATTTGGTAAAATTGAGTGTGGGAGGAAGGCGGACTTTTCGTTTGATTATGGCGAATTGTAAGTTCAGAGTGCATATTAAGATATAAGACTTATGCGTATAATTTTAAGTCGTATCTATTATAATTTTTTGTGATTTTTGAAGGGATTTCATTGTTTTAATAAAATCAGTTTGGAGAGGAGTTAGGCGTAGTCTATACTGATTTGGGTCATTTTCTAATTCAATTATTAATTTTGAAGAACTCATTTGAGGAATGACCACAAGGTTTCAGCAGCTTCATGTTCTTGCTGAAAAATACGCAATTCTTACTCCTTTGACTCTCCTGAATGATAAGTTGGAATGTAAACTGAATGAATTCTGTCACGAAGAAATTGACAAGAAAGAGTTTCTCGTTGAGAGAAAGATACTTCAGAATATTGTTTCTATTGCGCACAAAGAAACTGATTCTTCAAAAAATTTTGTTTATTTGAATGTTTTAAAATATGTATAAGTTCAATAAAAATAAGAAATAATTGTAAAAATTACAAATACAGTGGCTCACAGCTTATTTCGTGTAGACGAAACTTCTAACTTCGATATGCTTTAACTTAGTAACTAGTGCTCGTAATGAAAAAATTTAAACGACATTTGTATGCTAGTAATAATATATTAATAAAAAAACTTTCATTTCTTTATATAAAAGCCTACTAAAAGGATAATAAACAAAAAACTGAAAATGAAGCAAAATTCAACGTCACAACTTATTTCGTGCACTGCACTGAATCTTAAGAAAATGTTATATGTTAGTATTTTTTAATATTTTGTGCGGCCACCACTTTGTTTATTTACATTTTTAAGCATCTTCTTCATCTTTTTTGTAATCTCTGGGGGTATTTGTGGCCATTCCTCCATTAAGGCATTTTTAAATCATTTTTATTGGAAATATTCCGCTTGCGAATGCCACTGTCCAAAATTGCTCATAAATTTTCTTTTACATTTAAGTCGGCTGACTGTGCCGACGGATTCATAAGATGCGAGGAATTCCAAATCAACCATGACTGGACGATTCCTGATTTATGTTTTGGGTCGTTGTCCTGGTAGAACCGAAATGACTCTCTTACGCCCAAGGTGTCGGCACTTTGAAGCAAATTTTCTTTTAAAATATCAAGGTACATTGCCTTGCCCAGAATGCCTTCAATTAAAACTAATTTTCCAACGCCCCTACAGCTATATAGGCCCAAACCATTACGCTGCCGCCACCATGTTTTACTGTAGGCTTGAGATGTTTATTGTTCAGCTCGGTATTAGCCTTACGCCACACATATTGCATTCCGTCGGAGCCAAAAAATATTGAATTAGACTCCCTCGAGAAAATTAATGTCCATTCCAGAATGTCCTAGGATATAAAACGTGTTGTTAAGCGAAGTTCAGTAGACATAGCTGATTTTTTTTTATTAATATAAGGTTTCTTGCGTGCTACTCGACCATTAAACTCGTTTTCCCGCAGCAGACGACGAATTATTTCGGCACAGCACTTCTTGCCCAACTCCTTCACAACCTCCTCAAGCCAATTAAGGAGCCGAAAGCCTCGGATTTTCTTTGATTTTTCGCAGAAAAGTCATTCGTCCGCTTCTGTAAATATTTTATTTGGAGCATTTTTGCTCTTATAAGCAATATGATTTTCGTGCAAAAGCGCTGGATGATGTACTACACTGTAGAGAGTCTCAAATTTAGCTATTTACCGTTGGCTTTTTTCTTTTTTAAAGTGAATTAAAACTAATTCGCGCAGTTCTTTTGTTGTGCGATGGCCCATTTTTAAAACAAACTAATTTGTGCACTTACTGTTTTAAATTCACACTAAAAATAACTGCTAACTGCGATCAGAAGAATCACGATATAGTAAAGAAAAAAAACAGCGAAAGAAAACATTAAACTAACGGCATCACGTTCAAGAGCTTACATTTAAAAACAGTGTACACGAAATAAGCTGTGGCGTTGAATTTTGCTGTATTTTCAGTTTTTTGTTAATTATCTTTTTAGTAGACTTTTATATACAGAAATGAAAATTTCTATAAAAATATATAATTACTAGGATACAAATGTCGTTTAAATTTTTTCATTACCAGTACTAGTTACCAAGTTATAGCATTTCAAAATTTAACACATCGTCTGCACGAAATAAGCTGTGAGCCACTGTATATTTTTCGGAAAAAAATTTCGCAAAAAAAAGTTTTTTATTGTGTTAATCACATATACTGCAAATGGAATTTTTTTAAAAAATCATTAAAAAATTCATGGCGCTTTTAATTTTATATGTTTTGTTCACCACTTTATATATCATAAATAAATTTTATTTTGAACTGTAGGGTATAAGTGTAGGGTGCATGCAATGACAAAATTTTATTATGCCAGGTTACTCCTTAAAAAATACTTGTTCAGGTGTCAATATATCAGATTTATATTTTAGTAAATATAGAAATCTCCTGTGATATAACAAAACCAGGTAACTTGTTTTTTGAGAATTGTGAGAAATTGTTTTGTTTTGCCATGTAGGATATAATCTTTCCGTATATAAGATTTTTAAAAATTTTTTCAAATTATTGAAGAGTTAAGAGTCGAAATTTTTGAAACTTGTGCTAGCCAAATTATTTTGCATAGCAGTTTTTTAACAATCAAGTCGAACTTAAGATACTGAGAAAATGTTTGTAAAATTTTTTTTACATTTCATATAAACAAGATTTTTGTGTTTTCACAAAACCAAGCAACTATGAAGTTACTTGAAAGCAAATAAAACATTTTTATGTATTTTAGAACACTATTCTTTCCTGTTTTTTCAAAATCAAGTAACTTTAAAGTTGCTTGGTTTTGTTGTATAATATCAATTAAAACACAATTGTTTAGAAAATAAGTTGAACATTTGTTACAATTTTAATTTGCAACTTGTTTAGGGTAAATGGAAAAAAGAATTCACAAGTATCTTATTAAGTAAATTATATATAAATCTATTCATTAAACTCAATAAAAAATCTTTTGTTACTATTTTTAACAAAATTAATAGAACATATAAATAAATTCATGAATGTTGGTGGTGGTGGCTTGTAAAAACAATAGAAAGATCCTTAGAATCTGCACATTCCTTAAAATCTTCCCAAAAATTAATTTTTGTGTTATCATGTATTAAAGAATTAATTTATCTTTAATATCCTTCTTTTTAGATGGGTTTTTTCAAGATTTCCTTTAATTGTATTTGAATATTTCAGAAGATCTTTTTGATGAACTAATGTGCATTCATAAAGCTTTGCATCGGTTTCGAAGGAAGTTTTATAAAAAATTACAATAATCCTTTTCGAATTCTTCTCAAAATTTTGCATTACATTTTTTTTCGGCAATTGCTGTATGCTGGATGCAATAATCTTTTCTTTGTAGCACGATTGAAAACGAATGTTTGAGAATCCTTTGTAGTACGATTGCAAAAGATTGTTTGAGAATCTTCAGATCGAGAATCCATGAAATGATTGTCCATGAGCTCCTCTTCGTCACTTTTTTTCATTTTGTGGATCAAAATCAGGATCATAGTACGACGATGCAGGACTAAAATCAATTTTACTTTCTCCATTATTATCGCAAAAATCACTGGAGAGTATACTAATATTTTTGTAATAATTTCCAAAAAAAAATTCAAGGAACTTATCAAGATACTTGGTTTTGATAGATAATTACTTATAAACTTTCAATTAAATGGAAATTTTTTTCAAGTGACGACATTGTACCCTGTTTTTTATTATATTCGATACGTTTGAAGAAGAATATGTGACTAAGAAAAAATTTTCAATAAATTTTGGAAATAATTTTTCGATTGCGGTATTTTTAAGTGAATTTTTTCGCATAAAATTTTACTTCGTTTAAGTAAAGTGCTGAAAAGTACTGAAGTTACTTGGTTTTGTTCTAACCCATTTTAATCTAATCAAAGCATTTCAAGTTACTTGTTTTATTTCTGTTTTAATATTAGTGTTTAGAAATGAGATAGGCAAAAATGGATTGAAGTTGCTCGTAGGCCTTTTGCTCTAGGTCTTAAAACTTGATAGAACAACAAAACCAAGTAACTAGCAGTTACTTGGTTACTTGGTTTTGTTATACCACGGAAGAAAATAGACTCATGCGCGCGTTTTGCTCCATTTTTTCCAGACTTAAAAATAGGTTTTTTATATAATTAAGAACAATGAAAGATCACATTCTAAAGTGAAAACTATGCATACAAAACCGTAAATTAATATAAAAGATGTTTTTTTTCGTATTGCATATGAGAGGGGCGGCAAATTTGGAATCCGCACCGGGCGGCTTAGACTCTCGGTACGCCACTGTTTGCTAATTCACTAATTAATATAAAAGAAGACTGTAAAATTTACTATTTTATTCTGTGTTATTTAATAATCATTTAAAGTCAAGAGTCTTTTGCCCTCCTGCACCATACTGTAAATACTATTTTCAAAGTGTACAAAAAACATTTGATTTCACTATAGATAGTCGCTACCATTTAAATTTTTCCTTTTAGCATTCTGTTGCTTTCCACACAAGTCCTTTTAGGACGTGTTCAAGTGTCCAAGTTTAATACTCTGATAGCGCACATCTCACTCAATAGAAAAACTTAACAAAGATTTAAAGATTTTCTCAGTGAGAGAAAAATTTAAATGTATACAGATAACATGTGTAGGCATAAATATCCTGGCATTATGTAGAGATGTGATTGTTAGCCAAATTAGTAGAAGCAGCTTTAGTCGCATCTGAAGAGGATTAACACAAAATAATCACAGACGATTGCTCTGGAGCTTATGCGATTTCTGTACAAATTGCATCTTTTCGCTTATATTCGGTTTGAGTTCAAAATCTTTCTTGTGCATTTAAGGAAATGAAGTTGTAGACATAACAGTAATAATAATAGCATTGTATGTGGTAACGTTATTTAAGCAATAAAAGAGTGTTGGAGACACAGACAAATCCGTAGCTTAGTAACAAGTCTCAGATTCTTTCTGCATCGATTAAGATGTGACCATCTATCAGCTGGCATTAAGTTCTAAAATCTTAGAGTTTTCTTTCTCCTTCTCGAATACAGTCGTGTTCAAAATAATAGAAACATAAAAAGTTGAAATGTAAATTCTGAAGCCCATATTTAATTTGCATTTCAAGTTTGATGAAAAAATTTATGTATACCAAGTTTTTTTTTCTATAGCTCACATGGTAATGCCTTTAAACTATAAATTTATAGTGTTTTCGCTAATGTGGGTTTTTTTGGGAGATAGGCGTGTTCGTGGACGGACAACGCCAAAATGTGGAACCATCGTAAGATAGGTAATACATACATACCAAATTTTAACTCTGTAGGTTAAACATAAGTTTATATATGAAGTTTTTAAATGTTTGGGTGGAGTTTGCCGTGGGTGGATGACGCCCATTTTAAAATAAATCTCAGTTTTTTTATAAAATACATACAGTGGAGTTTTCCGTGGGTGGATGACGCCCATTTTAAAATAAATCTCAGTTTTTTTATAAAATACATACAGCTGCGGTCAAAATAATAGTAGTGCCCTCAACGTTTCTACAAAAATTTAAAATAAAACTCACACGTTCTTGGATTTAATAATTATACTCTACACCAGAAAGGTCAGGGTATATTAATTTTGTGCAAACGTTTGTAACGCATAGAACGAAGCGAAACCGGTATAGAAAAGCATACATATTCTTGATCAAAGTTACCTCGTGATTCCAGCTACTGATGTCCATCTGTCCGTCTGTTCGTCCGTCTGTTCTGTCCGTCTGTGTGTTGCCCGTAAACAAAGGATAAGAAGAAGAAGTTGAGATAATTGAATGAAACCCGTTACACATTTTCACATGAAACCTAGGATCTGTACTATTTTTGGAAACCGCCCACGGACACGCCTACCTCCCATTCAACACAAAAATTAAAAACTGCATAAATAAGCTCATAATAAACCTACAACAATAAAATTGGGTATGTATGTATTTTATATAAAAAAAAGACGTCCTTGAAAAATGGATGTCATGCGCCCACCTCCAATACAACCCAAAAAATGAAAACTCAATAAATAAGCTCATGTTTAACGCAGAGAAATAAAAGTTGGTACGTTTTAATTTTATATTAAAGCAAATATATTGGAAAAATGGGTGTCATCCGCCTATGGACACGCCCACCTCTCATACAACCCAAAAATTTAAAACTCAATAAATAAGCTCATGTTTAACCGACAGAGATAAAATTTAGTACATATGCATTTTATATCAAAACAAAGATGTCTTCAAAAAATGGGTGTCTTCCGCAGGCGGACACGCCCACCTACTACACAATCCAAAATTTGAAAACTCAATACAAAAAACTTATGTTTAATGTGCAAAGATAAAATTTGGTATGCATATTTATTCTAACAAACCAAAGATGATTTTGAAAAATGGACGTCATTTGCCCAAGGACAGGCCCACTCCACCTACAACTCAAAAATTGAAAAAGCAATAAATTAGATTATGTTTAAGGTACAGGGATAAAATTTGGTACTTTTGTATTTTATAACAAAACGGAGATGATTCTGAAAAATGGATGCCATCAAATTACGGACACCATCAAATGGTATGGGATGTGGGCCATACAACCCAAAAATTGAAAACTCAATAAATGAGCTTATGTTTAGCCTATAGAGATAAAATTTGGTATGTATGTATATATTTCATACCAAAACTTAGATGCATTAAAAAATTGGACGTCCTCCCATACAACCCCATCTCCCATACAACCCACAATAGTGAAAATATTATAATGGCATTAACAAGTGAGCTTAAAACTTGCAATGTTTATAAATTTTTGAAAATTTTTCATCAAAATTGAAATGCATAGAAAATATGGGCTTCATCCTCTTACGGATATCCCCGTTTTCAATACTTTATTGTTTGTTATTGTATTTTGAAAAAGTAGGTTTAGGGTATTTCATAGTCGGGCTAGACTGACTTTAGAATTTTGTTGTTTTGTTAAGATTAAGTATTCTCTACACCTTATATTTTATTTAAAATAATCTTAGTACTAAAACAAGCTATTAGCTTAAAATAATATTACAGCCGAAATAAAAATAATTTTTTCGTTCAAGCGGATTATGTCTACCGTTCGCTTACATGTGTGAATTGTAGAACATGATGACTATTGTAGTAGATATCAAAGCATGCTTCCCCTGAGGAACCCCGTCATATCTATCTCTTTTACCAGATTGTAGTGATACTAGATTTGTATCTTTTCACGATATCAATCACTTGGATATCACCGTCCAAATTAAGAGTTCGCATATTTTAGGTGTATTTTCTTCAATCATTATTAGAATTAAACGTTAGAAAGATGTGCGTAAACTTGTGACGATTGCGACAAGTACGAATCCTTTCGATCGAGTTAATAAACAATAGGGGTATTCACACCGCACTCGTTAGTTTGTAACTTGTTATTTTTTGCATGCACTTTGTTTTTGTAAAATTATCGAATTATCGAACTACCGAGTAACAAAGTAACAACTTATCAACCCTGATAAAGTTTTCGTTAGTTGGACAAAGCAAAATCAATAACAATTACCAGGCTAACGAGATTTAACATAAGAGTGTGTTCACAGTCAACAAATTTAACGAAGATACAACTAACCAAATAACAAACTAACGAGTTCAGTGTGAATACCCCTAATATTATAAATAAAAACTTGAAAACAATTCATGATAATCCAGAAGTCTTATTCTAAAGAAAGTCCCAATTAAAAAACTTAATTACCCCACCAAGCAGACTTTGTTGTAATTTTAATAGCAGTTTTACTGAAAGTTTTTTTCTTTTTTTCTTTTACAGAAAGCACAAACAATTCTTTATATTGATTATAACTGAATTCTATTTTTAATTTAGTTTAAACTTGGGTTGTTCTTATTATTTGGAACACGTCTGTATCTCGGCTCAGTGATTCGTGAATAGCAATTCACGTAAACCTGAGTTTAGGCTCAATTAAAAAAACAGCCTTCAGAGTTAAATTTAATTACTAAACAATAAGTTTTTAACCCTTTATCGCGCCTGCTCAAGTGTAATGCGTTGTTATTTGATTTTGAGAACCGCCTAGTTCACGTAATGCGTTTACAACGTCCGTCGTTAGATTAGTAGAACTGCACTATCTGTTTAAACAATAATCTGCAGATTATGTATTATTAATTTAACCAACACGTTATATATGCAACAATTATACACATGCGGTTACATCCATAAAAAAATGTAAATACAAAATTCTTATTGCACTACTTAACAATGTTTTTGCACAGACTTTACGATAGATCAATTATCAACTCATTAAGGGTATTCATGCAGATGGGCAAAGCCCTAATAAATGACATCTCTATATTTTGTGAAACTCATTTCCAGACCGAATGCTTCAAGATATTTGAAAGTAAAGCTGTTCATTGTTTAAAAGTTTGGTCTTTGATACAAATTTTAAATTAAACATAAAAATTCAATGTATTGGATAATAATATGAAAGTAATCAACTTGAAAATGGTAATTTCCATTTTGAATATGCATAGTTTGCATATGATTTTAATAAAAATGATGCAGGTTATTTAAAAAAAAAAATCAAAAATATCTTTAGCTATCGCATAAAGGTAAAAGGACCTACTTATATGTTATGTTCTCTAAATTTTAAATCAGATATTTAGGAATTTTCTCGAAATCTTTACATTTTATAAAAAACTATTATGCAGGAGACCTTTTTTGTGAGATGTTATGCAAAATATTATTATATTAAGTATTATTGCGTCATATTGAATAACCATCTTGAATTTTCGAATTCTGTCTTCAGATTCGTAAAGAGTGAGCAAAATAAATTGTGAATCAAAAATTTTTTTTTAGAAACTTTCAAAGGAATTTTCGCGAGAATCTCACGCAGATCATTTTTTCTGAGCAAAGTTATTATACAGCTATATTTTGATTTAAATTGCACTGATTTGAATTTCCGATAACAAAGTAGTTCAAATTAAATGTTTGGTCTGAAAATAGTTTTGTCTCGATAAGAATTTCCTTCTTCCTATCTGTTTTTTTTTTAAATATGTAGAAAAATAACTGTGTTTACTAAACTTAGATGTAAACATCATGTTAAGATGTGAACAGCGTCAAAAATATTACGAATGCACTCATTTTTGGTCGAAAATATAACTGAACTTACTGATTTTTCAAAATTTCAAGATCATTTTCGCGAGAATCTCACGCAGACCATTTTTTCTAAGCAAAACTATTGTACAACTATCTTTTTTAATTGTACTGCGAATTAAATATACATATTGTATTTTTGCGGATATCGAGGGGGAATTAAACTTTAAATATAAAACTAGGGAGTTGCCGAAATATAAGTAAAAACTCGGAGGTGGTTTAAAAGTACTTGATCGACCGATGTCGTTTTTATTATTGCAAATTTATAAACTAACAAAGTTTTAAAAGAGCAGCGAGAAGCGCTGCTCAAAAGAATATAAAGAATAAGAGCCGCAGTTGCTCATTGAACACCGCTGCATCGACACTTTACAGGGTGTTCACCGGTGGACCGAACATGCCACCCGCCTTGCACGAGTGCAAGACTCTACCAGGATCCCTGCCCTGATAAGACCCATCCAAATATGGAGTTTTGGGCCAACGGCATGCTAAACCCAGCCGGGAGACTGCCAGGCTGCATTATTCGCGCGTAGACATCGACACCCAGAATGAGTCGCAGTGGAGCTCGCTTGTAAAAGTGAGGATCAGCCAGATTGATGTTCGGATAGCTCTGGGTGATCCTCTCGTCGATGTCTTTCACCGGCGTGACGACCTCCAACCGGCGCTCAACCAGAGCTGTCGTGTGTACCTGGACGCTCGATCCATAACGACCTCGCAGCGCTAGCGTACATACCTCCTGACCATCTACCATGCTCGTTGGAAGCCTCCATCTTCTTACCAATTTCTTGATGCGAATACTGGGATAGTATTGCATCATGTGACGCAGTTAAGAAGGCTTTGAAATCCTTTTTGAACGATTTTGGTCTGAGGGAGGCACGCATCGAGGAGCGCCCGTTCCTGCACTAGGCCACCATTAGCCCAGGTACTCACAACAGCTGTGGGGAGCAACGAGACAACGTGTTGAAGGCTCGTCGTTGTTGGTCTTGTGGGGGGAGACCGCTTCGGGAATTGGTCCCTCGACGATGTCGCAAATGGAAGCATCGACTGCGGTCTCTTCTGGGAAGGGGACCGCTTCGGAAAGTGATCCCTCGAAGCCGACGCAGACGGTACAGGCAACTGCGGTCCCTTCCCAGATGAACTCTTCGATTCCACCCCAGACCTCGTTGCTTCGCGAGCAGCTGCGGATGTAAGCTGCAGTTTAGGCTGCTTTGCGCGAGAACGTCTTCCACGCCTTCTTGAATGGGCTCGACCTGTTCGGGCCCGAGTGTGCGAATGCAGCATGCTATGGTGATCTTCACCGCAGTGACGGCATCTCACATCGCTCCGACAGTCCTTTCGCATATGAACGGCTGAAAGGCAGTTGGAACAGTAATAATGGAGTAGTACTGTTCTCAACCGCTCCTCCAGGTTCATAGCTATGAACAAGCGACACTTTGGGATCATGTCGCTGCGCGTCACCACGGGGACCACGGGACAGCACACTTCGCACTGGTGGACTCGATGGCGAAGGAGTACTGGCTGCGGGGACTGGTGCACGCTCTCGCACCGTGTCGGTCTCGCTCAATGCCATCTCGGAGTCCGTCTGAAGAAGCATCTCTTCCAGCAGGTCACGCACGATGTTGGTGGTTGATATCCTGAAACGAGACGGAAAAGAAAAGAAAAAGAAAAGAAAAAAGAAAAGAAACATGTAAGAGAATAAAAATGGTGACGAAGCTAGGTCGGCGGTATTGCGACCAGCTTCACTATAGGTCGTGTTATGCAACCTCTCCCGGTGCTGATGTCCGCAACACGGACTCTATTGTCGCTACCGACATAGGTTTTTTAAAATTCGACCGATTCGCCATTCATTCGCGGGTAAATTATCATCTTTGACAACAACTAGGTCGTTGACAATGATGTCTAATTGAGGAGTTTTCCATTTCGAACGCCGATGCATCTCTTTCAGGTATTCATTTTTCCATCGGTGGCAAAAGTGCTGATGCATCGCCTTGATTTTTTGCCAACGATTGACAAGAGTCAGAGGCTGATTAGTTATTTCTGGCTCCACTGGAGATAGCAGTGGGCCGCCGACCAAGAAATGACCTGGAGTAAGAGACTGAAAATCAGAAGGATTTTCGGACATGGCGGAAAGAGGCCTCGAATTAAGACACGCTTCGATTCGATTTAGTAAAGTTGAAAATTCCTCGAAAGTATACTTCATACTTCCGGCCATCTTTTTGAAATGCGTCTTAAAGCTTTTTACTCCAGCTTCCCATAAGCCTCCCATATGGGGAGCACCAGCGGGAATGAAGTGCCATGTAATTTCTTGATGCGAATACTGGGATAGTATTGCATCATGTGACGCAGTTAAGAAGGCTTTGAAATCCTTTTTGAACGTGTTTGACGCTCCAACAAAGTTTGTACCGTTGTCGGAGTACACGTTAGCTGGGCAGCCACGTCTCGCAGTGAATCGAGAGAAAGCTGCCAGAAAAGTAGCGGTCGATAGATCGCTAGTGGCTTCAAGATGAATTGCCTTAGTTGAAAAGCACACAAACAAACAAACATAGCCCTTACTTATTCGACAAGATCTACCAATGTAGCTTTTAATGTCGAATGGGCCTGCGAAGTCAATATCAGTCGCAGCAAATGGCCTTGAAATGACAGTTCGCTCAGCTGGCAGCACAGCCATTATTTGTGTTCGTTGGCGTTTCATGTGGATTACACAAGTTTTGCAATTGTGCAAAGTTGATTTTATAAGGGTTTTAGCACGCGGGATCCAATATTGCATCCGAATTCATATATATCATATGATAGGATTGGTGAAGAGGCTAGCCGTCCACCAACACGCATTAACTTGTCGTTGTTCAACAATGGATTTAGAGCAAGAATGGGGCTCTTTGCTCCAATTATCTGATTTGTTTCCAAACAGTGATATTCGTTTGGAAAAGCTACTTTTTGACATAAGAGTGCCAATCGTGTTTTCACAAATTTGATTTCTGCCATTTCTAGGCATGTTGATTTTTTTGAAAAGTACACACGATACTTGGGGTGGGAGCGATGCAAAAAGCGAAACACGTACGCTAACACTCTCAATCCACGCGATAACGAGGAAAACCTCTCTAAAATATCTTCATATTTCGAAAAATATGCAAAGTGTATCTTTACAGCTTTGCGCTCAAGCGAAGTTTCTAGAGCAGGAGGTTGCGTCATTCTTGGCCAAGCCGATCGTTCAAGCGAGAGCCAAGAAGGTCCATGCCACCAAAGAGTATTATCGACTAACTCTTGTGGCGTAACTCCACGCGTTGCTAAATCTGCAGGGTTCTCATGTGTGTCTACATGAAACCAATTGTGAATTCCGACCTTCTCTGCCACCTTCGAAACTATGTTGGCTACGAAGGTCGTCCAGGAACAGGGGGGCTTACAAAGCCAGGCAAGCACTATTGTGGAATCAGTCCAGCAATATAAGCTTTGCCTTTCAATTTCAAGGTGCGATAATAATGTGTCTACCATATCCGGCTCGAAGGACCATGTATTTTTGCGGATATCGAGGGGGAATTAAACTTTAAATATAAAACTAGGGAGTTGCCGAAATATAAGTAAAAACTCGGAGGTGGTTTAAAAGTACTTGATCGACCGATGTCGTTTTTATTATTGCAAACTTATAAACTAACAAAGTTTTAAAAGAGCAGCGAGAAGAGCTGCTCAAAAGAAAATAAAGAATAAGAGCCGCAGTTGCTCATTGAACACCGCTGTATCGACACTTTACAGGGTGTTCACCGGTGGACCGAACATATATTTCTTTATAAATTCGTTGGCAATCATCTCAGTTAAAGGCCAATCAGTTGGCAAAGATAGTCAAAATCGGCTTTTTAAGTCCAGATTTTGGGGTTGTTCGGCAAATATTAAGTATAGAACATTATTTAACTAGACAAGACCTACCAGAAAAATAGAAAAATAGGCAGGAAAAACAATGCAGGATGTATATATAATTTTGAATATATCCATACATAGATGCCCAAACAGCTGTTTTCTATGAAAGGCGAGTTTTTGAACTCAAGTATCATGGAACTCGATTCTTCGTACTGCCACAAAAAATTTTGCAATTAAGATTAAATTTTCTGATCGGTTGCAACCAGCGTTTCAAGATTTTGAAAGAGATCATACCCGTTTGCTGCATGTTTTTCAAGAAGTTTTACGTTTCTGTCTTCCCGTTTTAAGAAAAAATTCTATGAAAGGCAATATAATCAAAATTTTTTGAATTGAATGTTTCACAAGAAAAAATTTCGAACTTAATTTTTTCCGCTTTTAAGACTGTTTTTCCCTTTAAGATCAGAATTTCCTTAAAACGGGGAACAATTAATCTTCTGCCAACATTAGAATATATTTTCAATTTCAAAGGATTTATATTTTCAACTTATAAAATGACTTTATCTAATACAATTAATTAGCGAATGTTTATTTTATTGCACGTTATTTCACAATAGAATACAACTGAAACTGTCTCAAAATCCTTAAAACAAGATCTCTTAAAAATTACTAGAATCGCACACCAAATTGTGGCAAGAAATATTTCCTTAACAGCTTCATATTATTTTTGATTTTTGTACGGGTGTAGCACACACAGTAATAAGTAATAAATTAGCGAAATCAGCAGCAGTTGAATTTGGAGTTGTTGTTGCGCAACTGAAGAACTCTTCATGTCGCCAGCAAACACAGATGCACGCACTTCCACTCAAGGCAACGCGTTGATGTGTATGTGTAAGCGTGTTAAATGCAGCTACAAATGCAAATTTCTCACTTTTGTTTAAATTCCATTTTAATTGTTATTTTCAATAAAACGCAGAAATCTGCAGATGAAGTAAGTCAGTTTCAGCAACACTTGATGAAAAATGATTTAGTAGATAACACTTTGTTGCCACTTTTTCAAATACACTGTCAAAAAAGAAGACATCTATATAAACAGCTCTAAAAAAGAAAAAAAGCGACGTCTTGGTCTGAAGGGGACTTGAGAATTTGGACTTGGGAACAGCGTTGCCAATTTGTGGGTTCCTTAAAATCGGTGTATTTTCAGATGTCTCTAAAGAATTGTTGAATGTTTAAATTTGTTTTTGAGGGATTTCGTTACACAGAAAAAAACTTTAATTCTTGAAAAAATGCTATAGCGATGCAACCGATTGAATACTAAGACTTATGTGCACATTAAGCCGGATCGAAATTTAGATATCGCCGGACACCGACTCAAAAGTTAGGGGGACTCTTACAAACTATTTCTGCATCATTTCTTTTGTTTTTTTGATTGGAGAAATCCCATGGATCGGTTTTACTTCTCCTAAACCCCTTTTTTTGGCCAAAAAATCAAGTTTATTGCATATAACTTTTTTTTTCTTCCGAATGCATTCCCAATATAAGCAAAAAAAGTAAAGATTGCTGTAGTACACAAATATTGGCTAAAAAAATTTCGAAATTTGTTGTCCTAACAAACTCTTTTGAGACTCAAAAAAATCGATATTTCATAATTTTCGAAAAGATGTTTCTTTTAAACACATATAAAATAAAGGCAAGGTGGGGTATTTTGGGACACGGGGTATCGTGGTACAGCGCAAAATTTTTCTTCCTAGTGTTGGTTGATGCTGCAAACAGATGTCGCTTGACTCGTCTCATACTAAAGGGATTTCCAATAAGAGGTGTTATTTTGAATAGCCCGCTATTTCGGTAGCTGCCACTTTTGAAGCTCTTGTTTTTTGACATTTGACAAGTAGAAACTACGCCATTACTAAAAATTGAACGATACACGCTTGAACAACGCATTGAAATTATAAAAATTCACTACAAAAATGGTGAAAATTTTGCAGTCACTGTTCGCAAAACTAAAGCATTTAGTGAAGCACCTTGTCGAACCGCAATACAGAAATTGATGGAAAAATTCGAGCTGTTGGGACAAGTTAGTGATGTGAAAAATAAAACCCGTGCACGTCGCTCAAGAACAACTGAGAATATTGCTGCTGTAGCCCAAAGTGTTGAAGTAAACCCAGATTTGTCCATTCCTCGTCGTTCTTTGGAATTGAGAGATGAATCATGATTATTTATGGCCGGAGTTGGATGGTATTGATCTGGATAACGTTTATTTCCAACAAGACGGCGCTACGTGTCACACAAACAACGAAACCATTAATCTTTTACGGGAAAAGCTTCCGGACCATGTCATCTCTCGAAAAGGTGATCACAATTGGCCACCGAGATCTTGTGATTTAACACCTTGCTACTTCTTCCTTTAGGACCACGTGAAAG
The DNA here is from genome assembly GCA_958299015.1 of Tetanocera ferruginea. NCBI lineage: Eukaryota > Metazoa > Arthropoda > Insecta > Diptera > Sciomyzidae > Tetanocera > Tetanocera ferruginea. Next base: position 70,862,694 of record OY282643.1, on the reverse strand, counting down.
ATAAGGTCTACGCCAATTGCCCAGCGTCGATTCAATACCTCAAAGATGGAATTCGTGAGTCTATCGAGGACATAGGGCAGCCACTTTGCGATTTTGTTATGGAAAATTTCATGAAAAGGATATGGTCCTGTAAGCGTGCTCGTGGTGGCCATTTGGCTGATGTTGTCTTTCATTATTAACGGCATACCTTCCTCTTTATTATGAAATAAACATCCGATTATTTATCTCAAAAAATGGCATTTTTCTTTGAATATCAAACTAACACCTCTTATTGGAAAACCCTTTATATTCAGTTTCTGTCGAGCACTCGAGCTGTGCGCACGTGATGTTGCCTCGCTGCGATAACGCAAAGAAATTGCATACTCTGAAAATTTTTTCTTCAGTCTGTGTTCATTCAATTTCTTTACATTTTTCGACTAATCAATACAGGTAAAGGTGTTTATAACATTCATTAAGCCTCTAGCCTTCGATACACAAAAGATGTTATGCATTTAAATATATTGTGTTCATTATGCGCGGCCATTGTGCAATAGTCAGCGTGTGGGGGATCATGGGACAGTGTTAGTGGGGAATTATGGGATACGTAGTGTTTGGCGATTGATGAGCTAAATTTGTATGTTTGATGTGTACAAGTGATTTTTCGTGCAAAATATCAACAAAACAATAGTTTAATGATATTTTCTAATAGTTTTTTGCACCGAAAATTTTTTTTTAGTTACGATGCCGCAAAAAAAGTGAAACCTATTGATTTTGACAAAATTTTTGAAACGAGCAAGTCGGTGAAAATACACAACAACAGCATCCGACAAGCCGCGACGGCACACAACATTCCAAAAACCACTTTGGCGCGATATATTGCGGCATTGGATCGGACGTCTATCAACGTTGCTACTCAATACTGTAATGAAGAATTTTCTGGAAGAAAAGTCAATGACCGGTGCAAAATCAGTGAGTTGAGGTGACTTCTTTTTTTGCTTTCATCGAATAATAAATAAATTTATTTTTGTAACTCTCGGTGTAAAATGAGCCTTAAGGGCATGTAGAAGTCAGGTTGAAATCATAACACTGACTTTCGCTGACTTTGGTCATATCTCGGCCAATTTTACAAAAAAACAAAAGCCCATGCTTATATTTGGCGACCCTCAGGATACCTTGAGTTCCTTCCTCTTACTGGAGACTTGACCTCGTCAAAAAGAGCTACTTTACGCCATTTATACTAAAATAACGATTTTATTTCAGATCTACAATATCGAACAAGAAAAGGTACTAATTAACTACATTCTCCAGGCTAGCGACATCAATTATGGAATAAGTTTGATCGAACTTCGGAAGCTTGCATACGAGTTTGCTCAAAATATTGGCGTTTCGTATCCGGATTCGTGGAAGGCGAATCAACAGTCAAGTAAGGATTGGCAGTTGGCATTTATGAATCGCCACAAAAGTTTGTTACTGCGAATACCAGAGCAGGTGAGATAGAGCGTCGATACGTTCTTTGGCAATCTTTCGTTCGTTCTCAATAAGACACCGTTTGAACCGCATAAAATTTGAAGCATGCATGAAATATAGGTGCCCAACTGTGCCAACGAGACCGGTCAAAACCGTTGCACGCAAAGGACAGAAGCAAGTCGGCTCATCAACATCCGCCGAAAGAGGTACCAATGTGTCTTTGGCCTTGGCCGTTAGTGCTTATCTATATAGCGCCAGTCTATACCGCCATTCTATCTGTTTCCCAGAAGCAACATGAAAGAGTCGTATATAACTCATGCGAGCTATGGCGCTGTTGGTGTTGCAAACGGTTCTGGGTAAATGACCTCTGATGTGTTCCCACAATTCATGCGGCATTTTATTAAGCACATCGGTTATAATGCTGATTCGCCAACTCTGTTGCTGCTGGACAACTTTGGCGCGCATTTGTCGGTCAAGGCGATAGATTTAGCATTGGATCATGGCATCATCATGCTATCTTTTCCGCCGAAATGCCTGCATCGAATGCAGCCGCTAGATGATATGGTATTCGGGCCATTTAAAGCGATGTTCACTGTAAAGCATGATGCATGAAAGAAGTCGAGCATTGATGTCTTGTTCGAACTGCATCACGTGCCGCTCATTCTCGGTCAGTGCCGAATAACTGGGGTCTTCCCGTTCGACCCACATATTTTCACCGAAGTTGACTTTGTTGCATCGGAGCTGAGCGGTGAAAATTTGTTCGAGGAAGATAAGTAAAATGCCGACACTCAACGTCGAGTAATTGTGAATGGTGATGATGTTGCCACCGCCGCAAATGAGGTAGTGTCAACGTAGGAACCATCAACAAGTGCTGCAGCTTCAAAAAGTGGTGCTGCCATCTTCGTCTATTGTTTCGCCTACACAGCTCCGTGATGCATTAAAATCGGTTGGTCCGTTGAAATTGGGCACGACTGTGCCGAAATCAAATCGTGGCCGTAAGACGGCAGTCTGTCGTTTTAACATCTCCCGAGGTTGTCGCAGATCTGCGTGATAAGGCCGAAAAGATTGTCAAAGGCGCACGACGTACCGGCTCCAAAGAAGCAAAAAGATCGTGGCAAATCGAAGACACCGCAGAAAAAAATGCCGTTTCCAACCGACATTGACTAGGAGAACAACATCGATTTCTGCATAATTTGCAAACAAAATATGCCGAAGAAGGAGAACTGCCAAAACACCGCTCATTGCACAGTCTGTAACCGAGGTGTGCACTTAAAATACGCCAGACCGAACCCGAACACTTACACCTGCGTTTACTGCGAATCGGATTAATTTTCGTTTCGTTTTCATTCATAAATAAACGTTTTCCATCAATAACTTTCATTTTTAAATGACCACCGATCTGTCCCATAATTCCCACCTTATTTCAAAATCGCAAAATAGGGTTTTCTACACCAATTGATATAATTTGTATATTTTGGTGAAATATGATTAAACGAATGTTATCGAAAGGAAGGTTGCGACTCGTGAAACAATTCCAGTCTTTGAAGTTTTCCCCACCTTCCATAGTTTTCATGGTATTCACCATGTCTCCAGATATCTCAGATAGTTAAATAGTATACCAAATAGCTCGTATTTCAATTATCTACAATCTATAATGACGTGACTCAAATATTTTGAATGGTATTCCAAAAAAAAATTTGCAAAAATGTCTTTTTTTGAGTTAAGAAAAGGTCACGGAGGTGTGCCGGTATGGGTAAAAAAAAAACAAAAGAAAAATGTGCGTAATATTGCTGAAAACTTGTTTAGAATATTTTAATATCGTATCTTGAATAGTTTTTTACTTAAAATAAAAAAGTACAAAAAAGGATTTTTGATAATCCTCCAATATTTCCCATAAAAATATATATCTTGGGAACAAGAGTGTCTCAGATAGTCAAGTAGTATACCAAAATGTTCGTATTTTCTTAATTCTAGTTTTGTCAATACCTTTTAAAAATTTTATGTAATTTAATTTTTAGTGAGGCATTAAATTTTGTGTTGCCAAGTTAAAGGGTGGCCTTAGAATAAATTTTAATAGATTTCACAAATTTACGATTTATCATGTTCCTTATTTTCCGTTAAGATGACATTAAAAATGTACAGTGCACGGTTTCTTGTGTAAAAACTATATAAAATAAAATTCATTAATTTATATATTTTCATAAAACTTCAACAATTCTTACAAATGCCTGCAAAAGTTTAAAAAAAATCAAACAGCGAGGCATTTCTTAAACGATTGAAATATTTTGTAAACAACAAATTCTATACTTTCCTTTCTTACTATACATTTTTGAAACATTAATTCTTTCCAATTCGGAAAGGCTATTTTCTGATAATGTCATAAAAAAAAGTTACTTCAATAACAAAAATTTAATAATTTTTAAAGTATAACAATCTGCAGCATCTGCGTATTGAGAACAATTTAGATTAAAATATACTATAGCAAGAAGCCATTGAATTTCTATATTATTTTCTTACATTCATTTTTTGTTTAAGATGGACCAGTTTAATGCTGCCCCTGCTCACTCCCATATGCCTTTATCAGCCGTTTTGGCGCCAGATTGCGTTACCTTCAGGGTAGGATTTGAATGTTATTGCAATGTTTTGTGGCTAATGATGTTCCCCCCCCCCCCCCCCCCCCCTCCCCACCCCATAATACATACAGCACAACAGCAAGCAACAACAACTTTATCATGGTATGCTTACAGGATTTTGGCTTGTACGTTGTCATTTTATGTTGTTGTTGTTATATTTATTTGGAACTTACTGACATTTGCCCAAAATTTAACATGCCTTCCTTCGATTTTGAAGTTAATCTATTAGTAATTCTTGCCTGTGGCAGATGAACTGGTAATGTATTTGTTGGCAAAATAAGCTTCTAATCAAGGCTGTCACGTTCTTATCATCCAAGCTACTCAAAACCACACTTGTTGGTTGTCATTTGCAAATTCTATGTGCCAAAACATTGCAATATACATACCGATATGTCGATATGTATGAAAATAGAAAGAAGACTTTGCTTGCAAAATAATTGGATGAAATCAAAATTTGGAAACAAATTAAAATTTTAAACTTTGGCGACAATTTCAAAGAACTTATAATTGATACCACGTTTAAAAAAAAAAGTAAAAATTTATTATACAATTGTTATTCAAATTTTTACTTTTTAAAAATATTATAATTTTTTAATATCTTTTAAAGTTTACCTGTGATTATCTACCACTTCGGCAAATATTGTTTTTGCTTCTCATATGCTCTAATTGAATTGTTGAATTCGGTAATCAAAGCCACAGCTCTCTCTCTGCAGAGTCTTTAACTACTTTAAGCTGTGTGACTTTTTTTAGAGCACTTAAATAAACTGAGTTATAACGGCACTCTGCAGGGTCATTTTGTAAAAACTCATAAGAAATATTTAGTTTTTTGAAAAAAAGTCGAGTGTTCTGTGACAAAGTCCTCTAAATTGGCTGTTTGGAAGTCCTCAAATGAGTATTGGTTCCTGGTCTGGTTATTGCCTTTGCCATTTTTGTGTGGGTGATTGTTGTCAAAGTTTGTTCAAAGAATACAAAACCAACCAACACAAATGTTGCTCAAACTTTTTGAGCGCAACTTCTGCTGTATGCGGACCAGTGGCGTAGCTAGGGTTGGTCACACCCGAGGCGGAAACTAAATTGTGCACCCCTTTAGAAGACTTTTTTTAGAAAATAAGTCGATGAATCTTACTACATATTTTCGAATCAACCTCTACAAAAATGACATATTTTAGAAGAGATTCAAAAAATAAACAAAACTATGTTATCCATGAATATTTGATAGAAGAAGTAAGAATCTAAAATTTTCAGAAACTTGAAGAATTTCCTCTGAATTGTTCCAATATTTTTGTCTACCGGGCTTATAAGTTGTGAGAGAAAAATTTACTATCAGTAAACCACACAATATCAGTTTTAATATAAAAACTTAAGTTAGTTTAATATAGAAAACATTGAAAAATTTACGAAAAATTTTGCAGAATTGAAAAAAATAGGGCCTGGAAGCAAACGTTGACAAATTTTCCCTAGTGATCCTGAATAACAATTAATATAAATATTTTTTCGAAATCAACCCCCATTTTCTACATAAAATTTAAATGAAATATTAATATAAAATATCAAACTTCATTTATAAACAATTTCTTGAAATAGAGCTTGAAACAAATTCATTAAAAATAAACAGAGCTCTTTTAAAGTTAAATTCAAAACAAAAGTTTTTGTTTTTACAACAATGTTTTTGCCATGAAAACCAAATTTAAAACAAAAATTTTAAAATTCAAAACACGTGATATTTGTCGATATTTGTTCGACATTTGTCAAACCAATTTAAAAATTGTCACTTAATTCAAATTTTTGTTTGTTTTTTCAATAGTTGGGTGAAAATTAAACACACTTGTTTTAAATATTGTTTTATAGAAACACAAACACGTGTCGTTCTCCAATTTTGCAAACTTTTATGCAGACAGCACGACAAAACATAAAGTAATAAAATAGTAGGCATAACGATTCTAATCGCAAATAGTAGGTAGCAGAAAAACTTTCATCGGCGGTTCAGTCAAACAATCACGTGTGAGCAGACGTCAGTCAAATAAACTCAGAGAGAGTAAAATCAACAAGAAAAATGCCTAAGGCTGTGCTCACACGTTCATCAAATGATTGAAGAATAACGGGATTTTTGTATTAATTTTACTCTCTCTGTGAGTATTTGAATGAAGCCTGCTCACACGTGATTGTTTGATTGAACAGGCGACGCAGGCTTTTCTGCTACCTACTGTTTGCGGTTAGTATCATTTTGCCTACTATTTTATTTCGTTTTGTTTTTTCGCACTATCTGCATAAAAGTTTTTTAAAAGGGAGAACGATAGTGAAAATGTTGATCTTTAAGGATTGAAATTTATTACGTTAGCAAATCAATATGGCGGATATAACACATATATGGATGATACACAGAAAATTGTCAGAATAAAAATTATAAAATTAATAAAATTGTGACAAAAACTAAAAAAATCTTCATCAGAATCTCAACTATTTTTGGATAAAACCATGGCGAAGTAGCAGAGTAAAAATAAATACAATAGAATAAAAGTACTTTTTTGTTAAATCTACTACCTTCTTATCAATAACTTATGTACTACTAAGCAGCAGCTGAGTAAAAGTTTGCAACGCTTTGACTGAATGATTCAGGTCTAGAGCGTGGTCAAAACTTTGAATGAAGCGATGACGTATTCAGAGTTCATTTTTTTTAAGCAAGTAAAAAGTTTATTAATAATTATTAAACTAGTTGTTTTATATAACAGCATACCCTAAACATATTACTATTCAAAATTATGTTCTAGCAGGTTAAAAGCTGTAAATGAGGTTTTTTCATGATATATAGTCTCAGAACTTAGTAATCACAAAATCATAAAGTATATTTTTATTTTTGACGTTTATGACATGAACATGTTTTTCTGAAAACTTATGGAGAAATGTATTGCTTACAAAACAACTGACACCTCCACTCATCATACTCTTAAAATCATGCAGGTTTTCGAAACTTAATGGTTTTAGAAATGTCTACTATGCTAGCAAGTTTGAACACTTCTTAACCTGAATATAAGACGTAAAAAAGTGCTTTTTTATAAAACTTAATGGAATATAAAAAAATGTTTTAACATTTTTACTTTTGTACTCCATCTTAATATCATGAAAATTTTAATATATTGTAAATAATATTGATATATATATGATATATATTTATAATATTGAACAAAATTTAATATAAAGTTAAAGTTTGTTTCAATAAAAACGAACTCATGGTGATAGTAAAAAATATTTTCATTCACTTTTTCACTTTTGCACCCTTTTGATATTCAAATATAAAACCGAAGTCATTGAAGTGAGTTCTTTATATTAAAAAAATCAAAAATTATGTGGTAAAAAGTTCTTTTGCCAAATTTTACACCCCATTTTGGCGTGCACCCGGGGCGGACCGCCCCCTCCCCCTTGCTACGCTACTGATGCGAACTAACAAGTTTGTAACTTTATAAGAAAAAAGTTATTCATCAAAAGCTATTAACCGACTTCAAAAAGAAGGAGGTTCTCAAGTAGGTTGGTTTTTCTTTTTTTTTTGTTTTTGTGAATGTATGTACATCGATTACTCCTAAAGTACTTGCCCGATTGCCGTAATTTTTTGTCAACATATAAGGACCGTCAACGCGGAGGTGCCCGTCTATAAAAGTGGGCGGTATTTGACAAAGGGGCGTGTCGCTATTAGGAAAACACTGTATCTCAGTAAATATCGCCACTAGAGAAATAAAATTCACTGTAAAATTAGATGGGCAGGCACAAATATTAAAAACTACTATCACTTAATTGGGCTTTGTTCTAAAAAAGGGTGTGGTAATATTGGAAAAACTCTTAGGCCTATTACGGTTCACAGCAATAAACTGATGTGTCTTCTATAGAGTAGACACAACAGTCAAGAAGACACAACAGTTTCGAGCTATTATGATTCACAATAATACATTGTTGTTATTCTTGAATGTGGAACGAATGTAGAATTTGTTACTTTGGCTGTTCACTCTCAAAAAAAAATTATAATAAACAAACAATTTTCGGTTCAATTTGAAAAAAGTTAGAATGCGATGGATACTATTCTTATATTTATTATGAGGTGACGGTGAACACGATGTGACGACCGGTAGAGATAAGAAACGGCTTCGGGACCACTCGAATCCATTGAAGAACGTTACTTGGATATACTACTGAATTGGCTCTTGTTAGTCCCATTTGTTCTTTCAAGTACAGATATTTTCAATTTTCTGTAGGATGCGGTTCCAGACAAGCTCAAAAAAAAAAAATATAAACTACAATCCCACGAATACTGAAGCTTACCGCTGCGCTGTGCTTCTTTGCCGATGGCTATTAGCTATCAAAAGTGCACGACAATGATTTATGGGTTGGATAGGCTAAGTTCAGTTTCAGGTATATTAAGAGAAGCGCTAGATTTCGTCAAGACTTCGATGGATCCATCTTGCTACTTCAACACAACACCAAATTAGCTATCTTAAAATTTTGACAGATACCAAGACAATCCAACACAACTGTTGTGTATCATAATAAGTGTATTGAAGACACATCATCATTGACGGACAACAGTGGAATGTATTCAGTAGTATTGTTGTCAATCGTAATAGCAATTTTCACATTGAAGACAGAAATGACTGTTGTGTTGTGAACCATAATAAGGCTATCTGTTTTTCGTATAAAATTTACACTAGAGTACTGAAATGTAGTACACAGATAGGCACAATTATTAAAAATAAATATAAAGAAAGTGGGCGTTATTTTACAAAGGGATGTGGAAATATATGATAATTACTGTATATTGAATACTATTGACACTAGGATACTAAAATTTAGTGCAGAGGTAGGCACAAGTATAAAAAATTACTGCCAAGAATGTGGGCGATATTCGATAAAGGGTCGTGTCACTATAATAAAAGCACTGTATTTCAGTAAATATTCACACTAGGTTACTGACATTTACAGCAAAAACGCAAGGGTAAGTGCAATTATAAAAAATTACGTTCAATTTAGTGGGCGTTATTCCACAAAGAGGTGTGGCAATATTAGAAAAGCTCTCTATCTCGAACTATATTGACACTAGAGTACTCAATTTTACTACAGAGGTAGGCACAGTTATAAAAAAAAATTTCAGTAAAGTGGGCGTTGTTTGATAAAGGGATGTGGCAATACATGAAACACGCTGTATCTCGAATAATATTGACACTAGAGTATTGATATTAAGTATAGAGGTAGGCTTGCACTTACTACAAATTACTGCCAGTAAAGTAGGCGTCATTCGACAAAGGGATGTGGCAATATTAGAAAACACTATATCGAATACTGTTAACACTTGGGTACTGAAATAAAGTACAGATGTAGGGACAAATATAATAAATTACTACCGAAGAATTGGGCGTTATTCGACTAAGGGGTGTGGCAGTGTTTGAAAAAACTGTATAATATTGACACAAGGGTGATAAAATTCATTGTAAGAATGGGTAGAATTATTGAAAACAATATGACAAAGTGGGCAAAATTCGACAAAGAGGCGTGACACTATTAGAAAGAACACTATATCTCAGTCAATTGACATTGGGGTACTGAAAACGAAACAATAGCAGGTAGAGTTATAACAAAATACGATCAAGAAAGTAGGCTAGAAGTTTGGTGCAGGGCAATTTTGAATTATTATAAAGTATGATCTATAAAGTACATAGGCGGGATTCGAAAAAGGGCGTGACACTTTAATAAAAATTGAAAAGAGCCAGAAATTGAAAATAACCAACAAAATAGAAATAAGTTAAACAAAACTTTTAACAATAAAGTTTCACATTTGAAATTTTCCTTAAGAATAATACAACATAAAATTAATTCCTACAAATATCCCTGCAGATAAATGGACCAGATTTAGAATAGTTCTAAACTAGTTCCAAAAGGGACCAGTACACTGGTCCCACTATAATACCCTTTTACATTGAACGAACTGACGCTTTTTACGGGTTGATGTCATAGGAAAAGACAATTGTCCCCATAAACATTCGTTTATCCCTATTTCTGTACTAGTTCCATTATGAATAGTTCTAAACTAGTCCGTTTTGGTACAGTCCAGAAGTGGTCTTTAGTAAGCCCTATTATTCGCCTTATTCAGAACACGGGTACGTGCAATATAACTAATTAAATTTTTGTTTAAAGTTTTACCTGTATATTACCATTTACCATTTTCATCGAACATTTTTGCGAAAGTTAAAATAAGTTCGGAATCTTAATGAAAAAACGAGCCAAAACACGTTTTGGGCGTATCTGGTTTTTTGTTTTTGTGTGTGCCTGCTGACAAGAAAAACTAAGAATATAAAATGAATTCAAACTGTTCTATTCTGAGCGTCTTTTAGACTAGTACGCAACTAACTCCAATTTCACTAGAAATAAACTAGTTCGTTTTTCCAATTGTCTCCAAAATAACTGCTGGGATATTAAACAAAAAATTCAAAAGAGTACAGAATATGAGACGACAGAAAAAGCATTTTCAAAATTAAGAGGTTAAATAATTATGTTAACGTAGTTTACACACTTTTTTCTAAAATTTGTCATATTCTTTAAAAAAGAAGATATAAAAACTTTTTAACAAAAAAAAAAACCTACTTCAAAATCGCGAATTTTGTAATTTATTTATATACTTTAATATATTAGAAATCTTATTACTTTCATTTTTAATAATTTGTTTTATTTTTGTCATTAAGATATTAATTATTTTATGACAATAAAAGCTTTGTAGTCGGCGCTAAAGAAGAGTTCAATGCTTTCCCAGTAAACATAAATCCATGTGAATAGCTTGAAAAATGCATATTTTACAGGTGTTTAAAAGAAGCATATTTTCGAAAATGATGAAAAATCGACTTTTGTGGGTCTCAAAAGAGTTTGTAAGGACAACAAACTCCAACCTTTTTTTAAGCCTATATTTGTATACTATCGCAATCTTTACTTTTTTTCTTATCTTGGGTATGCATTCTGAAGAAAAAAAAGTTATAGGCAAAAAACTTGGTTTTTTGGCTAAAAAAGGGTTCAGGAGAACCAAAACCGGTCCATGGGGATTTCTCCGATCCAAAAAAAAATGATGCAGAAATAGTTTTTAAGAGTCCCTCTAACTTTTGAGTTAGTGTACGGCAAAATCTCAATTTCGATCCGCCATACTACAGTCTTCAAAAAATCTCTGGAACAACTTAAGACAGGCTGGAGTATGCAATGTTAAATCTGATGATTGCCACAACTATCCCGATATCTTAAATGATTATTTTATCGCTTCCTCTGAGTCTACTGATACTCTGTTGCCTAGTGTATCAATACCTTTAGATGCTGTAAGTCAATTTAATTTCGAGTTTGCGGCTGTAGGTAAGTGATGTTATATCGTTGCGTTAATAAAATTAGATCAAATGCTGTGGATGAAGACGGAATATCCATAAGGTTCTTTAAAATTATCTTACCTCACATATTAAGCCCATCGACCCACATTATAAATCACTGTTTAACTGGTTCTTGCTTCCCTGCAATATTTGGAAAGCAGCCAAAATTGTTCTCATTTCTAAAAAATCCAACGCTCTTAAACCATCTGATTTACGTCCTGTAAGCCTACTTTCACCTCTATCGAAAGTAGTTGAGTCTCTTATAGCAGCACAGATCTCGGAGCACATAAAAAAAGATGACCTTTTGTTTCCACTTCAGTCTGGTTTTAGACCAGGCCACAACTGTGCTACAGCTATGTCTAAAATTCTAGATGACATCAGAATGACATATGATTTGGGCCACATTAACCTTTTTTGCCTGCTAGTTTTTTCTAAGGCATTCGACTCTGTTGACCATTCTATATTGCGCCGAAAACTTGAAGAAAATTTCTAGCATTGCCGTCATTCTGTTATATAGCTACTTAGTTGGAAGAACTCAAAGAGTGAGGGTGGGTAATAGTCTATCCGCTTTCCGTAATTTGACTTGTGGGGTTCCTCGAGACTCTGTACTTGGTCCGCTTTAATTCTCTATGTTTATTAATGACATTTTCAGCAAATGCAGGCATGTTAATATGCATGCATATGCTGATGATCTGCAACTGTACTTGTCTAGTCCTCTTGACCTTGTTGACCTTGTTGACCTTGTTATGTTTTAAAATGAACGAAGACTTAAGTAAAATTACAGAATGGGCTTAAACTAATAAGCTCAAGTTTTAGTTCAAGTTACCGATTTATAAATCTAGGTACTCTTTCTCTTATATAGCTGTTATTTACCTAAATAGTGTCCAACTAAATTTTGTTGACAAGATAAAAAATCTTGGTTACCACATTGATGCTTCACTCTCTTGCGAAAACCATATCAATTCTGTGGTATGTAAGGTTTACTATATATTGCGGAACTTGAGGTGAACTGCGTCATTTGTTCCTACTGAAACAGGTATAGTAATTAATTTGAAATTATGTTCAATTTGGCTAATAACATATTTTGATGTTTAATAAAATCTTAAAAATCGTGTGCAAATCGATGCAGACGTTAAAATTTCCTTAAAGAAAGTATCACTTCAAGAATTATTGTTATTGAAAAAATAGTTGATACTATATTCGGGTCCGCGAAAAATCTGTGAATTGTATTTCCATCATTGGAGTTACCAACTCCCGCCTTAGGTACATCTACAATCAATCCCATTTTTATTCGGAACTCATTCTGAATCACTGTTTTTAGAATACGACTAACAACAAAACGCAGCATATGATAAAAATATTTTTTTATAATTTTGGGTTTCTACAGTTTGTAGAAAAATAGCAGCACAAATCGGATCGCGTCATTTATATGGAAGGTAAGTGTGGTTTTTGTCAGATTTTGATAGTTTTAAACATTTACTTTAAAGAAAAAATGTATGCGTCGAGTTTCAAGTCGATATCTTAAAAACTATGGAATTTATAAATGTTTTACTATGTTGATAACGTCACTTTATCATGAAAACTGTATGAAAGTATGAAAACTGTATGGTTTTATGAAAGTTTTACCAGTTTTTTGGGTTTAAATGGTTTTTAAAAAAGTTCAGCACTTTTCGGAACGAACGAACGAAGCGGACAACGAGTATATATTTTTTTAGATGGAAATACCTGTAGTGTTAAGTTTATGAAGAAAAATGTACAGTCAAGGACAGCTGCATATAACAAAACCCTTCGGATATCCAAAGCTTTTTTTAAAAAATCCTCAAAAATCACCCATTTTTAAAACACACTTACTAATTTTAAATAAATACAATACCATCCAAACCTCTTTTCATTTATTTGTACATTCCTGTTTCAGTACAATCCATTTCTAAGGAAAATTTCTAAGAAAAATTTTCTAAGAAAAAATTTCTAAGAAATTTCGAAGAAAAATTGGGGGAAAAATATGAATTTTTAAGTATGCACTCTTCTAAACAGTGAACCCAAAGAAAAGTTCAACTTAAAATGACAAAGTTCAGAGAGCTAAAAAAAAACTTGAGTAAAGCAAGTTAAAAAATACTCATTGTCTGTTATTCTTACACTATTCAACAAACTTAAGATATGCATATTTTTGTTTTTTAATCGGTGTTTGACAAACTTGAATTGTCCAGCTAAATCGAAGAAATACTCCATAGTATACTCCATAGCTGTTTACATCACCAATACGGCGTTCATTGAATACCACCAATATATAAACTGCTCAGATGTTTAACATACACATTTGAATATATTTTCTTTGTTCCGCAAAATCTGAATTCTAATTTTTTATGTCTGAATAAATTCAAATTGAAATTTGTAGCCTTATTATGGTTCACAACACAACAGTCATTTCTGTCTTCAATGTGAAAATTGCTATTACGATTGACAACAATACTACTGAATACATTCCACTGTTGTCCGTCAATGATGATGTGTCTTCAATACACTTATTATGATACACAACAGTTGTGTTGGATTGTCTTGGTATCTGTCAAAATTTTAAGATAGCTAATTTGGTGTTGTGTTGAAGTAGCAAGATGGATCCATCGAAGTCTTGACGAAATCTAGCGCTTCTCTTAATATACCTGAAACTGAACTTAGCCTATCCAACCCATAAATCATTGTCGTGCACTTTTGATAGCTAATAGCCATCGGCAAAGAAGCACAGCGCAGCGGTAAGCTTCAGTATTCGTGGGATTGTAGTTTATTTTGTTTTTTTTTGAGCTTGTCTGGAACCGCATCCTACAGAAAATTGAAAATATCTGTACTTGAAAGAACAAATGGGACTTACAAGAGCCAATTCAGTAGTATATCCAAGTAACGTTCTTCAATGGATTCGAGTGGTCCCGAAGCCGTTTCTTATCTCTACCGGTCGTCACATCGTGTTCACCGTCACCTCATAATAAATATAAGAATAGTATCCATCGCGTTCTAACTTTTTTCAAATTAAACCGAACATTGTTTGTTTATTATAATTTTTTTTTTAGAGTGAACAACCAAAGTAACAAATTCTACATTCGTTCCACAATCAAGAATAACAACAATGTATTGTTGTGAATCATAATAGCTCGAAATTGTTGTGTCTTCTTGACTGTTGTGTCTACTCTATAGAAGACACATCAGTTTATTGCTGTGAACCGTAATAGGCCTATTGAATATATCACGGGTACGGTGAGTTTTTGGCTCTATACATTTTGGCTTATCTAAAAAACGTATACAAAAACAATATTTGCTATAATCAACTATGTTTTCATAAGTAAAAAATTTGATCTTTCAGATTTTGGCGCCAGATTTTCAACATATTTACATTAAATTAGCCTCCCAGACGAATCGTCTACTCAATTTCGCTTCGAAAGAAATGGGCTAAAATTTTATTCATATTAAAATAAGTAGGATATGTTTTTTGTTTTGCTCATTAGGAACGACTTTTCATTAAATAGGTTAATTGTGTGAATATCGCTTAAAATAAGATTTTTACAAATTGACCATGCCAAATAAAGACAGTTTTTAAAAAAATGGCTCGGTTAAAACTTTTTATAAGTGCTAAGTAATACTTCAAAACATTAAAAACAATGTCTTTTTAAGGGTTAAGTATATGAAATAGTTTTACATTCCAACAAATCATCAGGGGCCTTACTCTGTAACGCGATTCGAAAGTTAAATTGTTCGAATTCGGAAATTTGATACTCTGCAATTCGACTTTCGCATTAAATATTTTGACATTTCTTCTGTATTTTCACACAGATTCTCGCATTTTTAACGTTAAAAAGTCAGTTATGCTATCTTTAACTGAATATTTGATGAAACGATAAGTTAAGTCACTATCACTAATGCGAAAGAGTAACATATTGAAATTTTACTTTCGAATCGCATTTAATTTTCGAATCGCATTGCCTTTCGAATCGGGTTACAGAGTAAGGCCCCAGAACTTTTCATTTGTAAATGAACAGAGCAATCACGCTTTATTTTTCAAGGACTTCGTTATGCTATCCACGTTGTTGTAGTGTGTTATAGCCCGTTAAGACTGTTTTATTTTGACCGAACGTGATAAGGAGAACAATAAGCGTTTGAACGTTTATATTTGTACTTAAGTATAAAACGTTACCCTTATTGTGTAGAATATTTCAAATTAAGTAAGGAGCAATATATTAAATCGCCATAACGGCAGGTTTAATATAATAACTTTTCTAAAAATTTACATAAACAACATATAATTTCAACTCGCCATTTGATAAATAATGTGAATCCTTCTACAACACTTGTCATAAACAAAATTGACTAAGACATTAAATCTGAGATTCGTAAATACTGCTTTAGTAATTATTATTAAGCACCACCAACAATGGCACAGAGAGCACGTTTGTAATCACCAGATGTTTCAGACTGAAATATAAAACACAGAAATTAGCAAACAAATATATTGTTTTTCTTAAAACTATGTTTACCTTGACCGCACTCACTAGAGTGCGATTAAACAAGCGCTCAAATTCATCTTTGATGTTACCCAAATCTATTTCAGAGCGACTGACAATGATTCTGATGAGCGTTGTGTCGTCAGTGCCGGCACCATCCATAGCATTAAACAAACGGTGTGCAAAAAATGCAGCTGGAGACTGGACGCACTCAACTGTAATAATCATACTATATAAATAAAAATATATTTTTTCTACAAATTCTTAACAAACCAATAGCCATCATTGCATCATGTAATTCCCCACTCATCTCATGCTTGATAGACTGTTCAATTGTTTGGCCTGTTAGTTCTTTATATTCTTCGAAAACCAAACGCAGCTGAGCAAAGCTACCATGAGCTAGAATACGATTGAAAACTTCCTCATCGGTGCCCAGTTTTGCCTCACCGGCAGAGTATAATGCTTCAGCTTGCTCTTTTGCCAAGGCTGCATCAACTTTTCCTTCAGAATCTCGTACGCCTGTGACAATAAGGGTCAGAAGACGACGAAAGTGACTCGACGTTTCACTACACATATGCTCTGCCAAAGGTCTATTGTACTTGTTTTCGTAGGCGGCGACTATCTGCCCCATCTCCTCGTTGGTCTTGGTGCAAAGTATTTCCACTAAAGTACTTTCATTAGTACCCATACCAGACATTGCTTTGTTGAGCTGTTTGCATAAATACTCAACTGGTGGCAACATTAAAGCTTTTATTACATCTTCGAATTTTCCGCCCAATTCACTTTTCAGGTCTTCAATCAGATCGCGACCGAACTCGCGGAGAAAATGGTCCTTGATCAATTGCCGCTGAGCGTTAGAACGTGCAGTGATTATATCAATGATGGCCTGCTCATCAGTACCAAAGCCCTTCATAGCAGCACGCAAGGCTGCACTGTCTGCCTCCGCATCGAATGGATTTGCTGCCACAACAGTTGGCACGGGCTAAAATATTATTTATTATAGTTATTTAAAGAAAACTACTAAATAGAATATTATTTTTTTACGCTTACAGTATAATCCATTTTAATAACTACAGAATTAACGTAATACTAGCAATACTTTAATTGCTTTTAAAAGAAATTAATTCATTAACACTTTGTTTACGTAGCTTCATTTCAGAGTTGCTGTTTCGTTCGTTTACTACAACTAAAACCTTACAACACAGAATAATCGTCCAACTTGTTGGCAAACTTATGGTTTGATTACCCAGGTAGAACGGTAAAGCCCTAACCAAAATAGAATTAGGGTAGAACGGTAAAGCCCTAACCAAAATAGACGAAACGAGACGATAGCAACTCGACGAGCGTGTACATTCGTTACGTCTGTTTTGACATTTAACCCAAAATGAAACGTTCTTGAACTCGTCTAGGCTGTCAGCTGCCAACTGTTTCAAATGCATATAAATGCCTTGTTCATCCTTAACAATGGCTATTAATTCATTAAAATATTGTTTCTTGAACTAATTGATAAAAATGCAACAACACTTGATGTAAAAATACTCTGCACTATTGTTGCTGACGAGTTGAGACGTTAAAAGTTCGGTTCTTACGGAACAAAACGTCTCGTCAACCCGTTTCGTTCAGTTTCGATGTGTTTACGTTTGCTTATTTTGGGCAACAACATTGAATTGCATTGGCTGTGCTCACACGTGAATCAAATGATTGAAGAATAACGGGATTTTTTTGTGCATTTTACTCTCTCTGAGTTGATTTGACCGAAGTCTGCTCACACGTGGTTGTTTGATTGAACCTCCGAAGCAGGCTTTTCTGCTACCTACTGTTTGTGGTTAGTATCATTTTCCTACTGTTTTATTTCGTTGTGTTTTGTCGTGCTGTCTGTATAAAAGTTCACAAAAATTGAGTACGGCAGTGAAAATTTGTATCTTTACGGATTGAAATTGATTTCGTTAGGAAATCAATATGCCGGATATTTTTGTTTTTCTTTGGAAAACAATATTCGGTCAGCTGTATTGTCCACGAAATGGTTATTTTTCACTTTTAATATTTTAAAAACAATACACAACACTCTACACTCACAAACATTTTCTCCTTTCTTTACTTATAAAAGTACTTTTTTGTTAAATCTACTACCTTCTTATAATAACTTACTACTAAGCAGCAGCCGAGTAAAAGTTTGCAACGCTTTGACTGAATGATTCAGGTCTAGAGCGTGGTCAAAACTTTGAATGAAGCGATGACGTATTCAGAGTTCATTTTCTCTCTCACAGAGAGTTCATTTTTTTTTAGCTGGACAAACAACAACAAATTTGAGTTCATTCAATCATTTGATTCACGTGTGAGCACAGCCATTCAAGCGAACATTTTCGTCTTCGCTCGTTTCGGAGCAAATCGTCTATTTTGGTTAGGGCTATAGAATTGCATTTAAGCGAACGTTTTCGTCATCGCTCGTTACGGAGCAAATCGTTTATTTTGGTTAGGGCTTAATGCAGGCTTCAAATCTGCGTTCTTGTGTGCCACACGGCGGCCATTACCACACAGGTTCGATAGTTAAGAAGCTTGTTCGCTAGTTTAGGACACTAGTTGACTTGTTGACGAAAATTTTTTATTTTCTCTGTCCAACAAAGCAAAAAAAAACATTTCTATAGTGTGCATTCAATCCGAAAAAGCGCTCAGGTAGCGAAGTAGCATAAAGTGATACTTTCTTTTTTTGCGAACTGTCAAATTTCTAACAAACTGATTAATCATCTGTCAAAATGAAGTGAGCATAAGTGCTCAGCCGAGGTAGCATAAAATATTTTCGCTACCTAAGATGGCGTCCGCTCAGGGAACATGTTGTGTGAGCGATTTATGCTACTTAGACCCCTTTTCCACTCGGCAATTTTTCTTGCTGGCAAGTCGAGTTTGTTGGCATCGGGACGTGACGAAAGGGGATGAGTACAGACTTGCTCGTACCGGCAATTTTTCTTTTGTCCTGCTCTTTCACTTTAGTTTTATTCAGAATTGATCAAGAAAACTTGCTGAGTGGAAACGCAAATGGCAAGTTCAAAAGAGAATTGAAAACTTGCTGGCAAGAAAAATTGCCGAGTGGAAAAGGGGTCTAAGGGGGCGATCTTCACATGGCAACGTGTCTGACTGCCTCAACTTGGCGAGGCCAGCATTATCCATGTCGAAATCGTCTCAAGTCGACTCAAACCTCCGCGTGGTATCTCCTGGTAACGTCAAAGTACTATCGCCCGATAAACTTTGGCGGCGAATCTGAGCGGCGGGCTTCCTTTGGCCATCAAGCAAAGGTTGTGCGTTGGGTTTGAAGCCCACCATGTAATAAAACCATTTCAATGAAAAGTTTAAGAATAAATAAAAGAATGATCCCCAAATCTGATGACGACTACCGCAAACGAAAAACTGATAATGATTTACGGATATGCACCTGGAATGTCCGAACCCTAAATTGGGATGGTGCCTCTATCCAACTGATTGATATCTTGGAAAGATATAATTCTGATATCACTGCAATCCAAGAAATGCGATGGAAGGGACAGGGTTGCTTACGGCAAGCATCCTGTGATATCTACTACAGCGGCCATGCGGAGAAGCACGAGTTTGGATGCGGATTTGTAGTTGGCAAGAGAATACGGCATCATGTCCTGCGATTCACTCCTGTGAACGAACGACTTGCCATAATCCGCTTCAAGGCAAAATTTTTTAACATAAGCCTAATATGTGCGCACGCTCCGACAGAAGAAAAAGATGACGAGACCAAAGAAAGTTTTTACGAGCGCCTTGAAGATGCATACGAGCGCTGCCCCCGTCATGACATAAAAATCGTGCTTGGTGACTTCAACGCCAAGGTGGGTAAGGAAAACATATTTGGTCCAACAGTCGGAAAGTTCAGCCTCCACGACAACACATCCGATAACGGAATGAGGTTGATTGACTTCGCCGCAGCACGAAACATGGTCGTTAGTAGCACTAGATTCAAGCATCTCAATATTCATAAGGCCACTTGGCTGTCCCCTGATCAAAAAACATGCAACCAAATTGATCACGTTTTGATTGACGGAAGGCACTCTTCCAGTGTACTAGACGTACGCACGATCCGTGGTGCTAACATAGACTCGGATCATTATCTTGTCCCAGCCAAGATCCGCACACGTCTGTGCGCAGCTAAGAATGCTCGCAATCCTACACAAAGAAAGCTAGACGTCGATAAGCTGCAGTCAAAACGGACGGCCGAAGCCTTCGCTAATCGACTCTCACTCCTGCTTCAAGAAAGCACTCCTCCTATCGACGATATATGCGGACAGTGGACGCACATATCCCACTCTATGCGTACGGCTGCCGAAGAGGTGATAGGCTACCACCGCCCTCGCCGAAACCAGTGGCACGACCAGGAGTGTCGCGACGCCACTGCAGAGAAGGACATCGCCTACAAAGCCACCCTGCAGTCGGTTGTAACGCGTGCTGTTATGGAGCGATACCGAGAGAAGAGGAGGGAAGAGAGATGCATTATCAGGCGAAAAAAACGAGAGGCGGAAATGCGTGAGTGCGAGAAAATTGAGATGCATGGCGACAGGAATGAGACTCGAAAATTTTTCGAAAAAATAAGACGCCTGGCCGATGGTTTTAAGACCGGAGCCTCTTCCTGCAAGGATGAGAATGGGAATCTAGTGACAGATATCCAGAGTACACTGATGCTATGGAGGGAACACTTCTCTAGTCTTTTAAATGGCGACGCTGACAACAATCCCGCCAGTGGAGATGATATCCCGGAAACCCCAATCATGGATGACAGCGTTGAAGTTCCGCTGCCCGACTATAACGAGGTCTTAACAGCTATAGCTCGGCTTAAAAACAACAAAGCCGCAGGAGCCGATGGTCTGCCGGCTGAGCTGTTTAAGACCGGTGGCGAAGCTCTGTTTAAATGCATTCACAGACTTCTCTGCAGAATATGGTCGGAAGAATGCATTCCAGATGATTGGAACCTCAGTGTGCTCTGCCCAATCCACAAGAAAGGCGATCCCACCATTTGCGCCAACTACCGTGGGATTAGCCTTCTAAATATCGCATATAAGGTCCTGTCGAGCGTATTGTGTGAAAGACTGAAGCCCATCGTCAACCAACTGATTGGACCTTATCAGTGTGGCTTCAGACCTGGAAAGTCCACCATTGACCAGATCTTCACGCTCCGACAAATCTTGGAAAAGACCCTCGAAAAACAAATCGACACGCACCATCTCTTTGTCGATTTCAAAGCCGCCTTCGACAGTCCAATAAGGAGTCACCTATACTCCATCATGTCTGAATTTGGTATTCCTGCCAAGCTAATACGTCTTTGCAGGATGACACTGTACAACACCAGCAGCGCAGTGAAAATCGGGAAGGACCTCTCCCTTCCGTTCGATACCAAGCGAGGTTTCAGACAAGGTGATTCCTTATCGTGCGACTTCTTTAATATAGTAATGGAGAAGATCATCCGAGCTGCTGACCTGAGACGCAGCGGCACAATTTTCTATAAGAGCGTTATGCTGCTGGCGTATGCTGATGATATTGACATCATTGGCCAAAATACGCGCGAAGTCAGTGCAGCATTCTTCAGGCTAGAAAAAGAGTCGAGTCGAATGGGTCTTGCAGTGAACGCAGATAAAACGAAGTATCTCGTGTCAACAAACAAACAGTCCCAGCGTCTTGGAAACCACGTCACTGTTGACAACACCTCCTTTGAGGTAGTGAAGGACTTTGTTTACCTGGGATCCAGTATTAACTCCTCCAACGATATCAGTATTGAGATTAAACGAAGGATAACTCTTGCCAACAGGTGTTACTTTGGGCTCAGTAGGCAATTGAGAAGCAGAGCTCTCTCTCGACGAACAAAACTGACGCTCTATAATTCAATAATCATGCCCGTCCTACTATACGCATCACAAACCTGGACGTTGAGCAGCTCTGATGAAAGGACTTTGGGAGCGTTCGAGAGAAAAATCCTTCGCAAGATCTATGGTCCAATCTGCGTCAATGGCGAGTACCGAATACGATGGAACCACGAGTTGTATGAGCTATATGCCGACATCGATATAGTCAAGCGTATTAAAATAGAGCGGCTTCGCTGGCTAGGTCATGTCGAGAGAATGAACGACGAAGCTCCAGCGAAAAAAATATTGGATTCGGTACCCAGCGGTGGCCAACGCAGACGAGGAAGACCGCATCTCCGTTGGAAAGACCAGGCATTGGATAACCTGACAACGCTTGGAGTTTCCAACTGGCGCCAGCAAGCGCACGACAAAAGAGGCTGGCGCAAATTCTTAGACCAGGCCAAAACCGACCAACGGTTGTAAGCGCCATCTAAGTAAGTAAGTAGTAGAAAAGGGGTCTTACCATTCAGCATGAAAGTTGTGTAAGTCCCCTTTTCCACACGGTAAGTTTTATTGCCAGCAAGTTTTCAATTCTCTTTTGAACTTGCCATTTGCGTTTCTACTAAGCAAGTTTTCTTGAGCAATTCTGAATAAAACTAAAGTAAAACTTAAAAAAAAGAGCAGGACAAAAGAAAAATTGCCGGTACGAGCAAGTCTGTACTCATCCCCTTTCGTCACGTCCCGATGCCAACAAACTCGACTTGCCAGCAAGAAAAATTTCCGAGTGGAAAAGGGGTCTAACAGCTACGTAGCAAATTTTCTGCTGAATTCACAGATAGTCATAACGAAACCAGAGTTACTTTTGTACTTTTGTACTTTTTAGTACTTTTTGTTTTTTACTCTATGTAAATTGCATACAGAATACGTGAAAACTTTGTTTGGATAGGAGCTACAGTGTTAATTAGTATTTCACGATTTTGATTCAAATTATTGTTTCTAGCACAAAAACTAAATCACAAAAAAATCATTTCGAGTTTCATTGTTAAGGCAATAAAATCACCTTTCTAACGGTATATCAACAAACCCCACCGACTGAAGATGTAATCAATCGGTGCAAACTACTAAATTTAAGTCCGAATTTCTCAGAATTTCACGTAATAAATTGAATTTGTTTTTTTTTAATTTATTCAATTTTCTTTTCAATGACACTTATCATAACATAAACATATCTTTAAAAATAAAAAAGTTGACTGCTCAATGACTGTGAAAGCTCAAAAGCAGAGTCTTGTGACAATGTCTTGCGACTTTTTAACACATTCTTTTTTATAACTGTTTCTATTTTCGTAAGACTTTCCATGTGACACAGGATTGATTTCAAAGAAAAACGATGTGAGCTGTTTTCTGTTACAATTCAGAAAAGAGATTTGGTGACATTCTTGCAAAATTTCGAAAGCCTTTGAGATCTTCAAACGTCACCAAAACAATTTGGTGAAATTCTTGCAAAATTTCTTCAAAATGGAGCTCGCACATGGCCAAGGAGGACAAATCTTTTCCACAGTCTCTACAAAAGCCATGCACGGCTCCACAGTGCTCTATATATTTTCTTTTTGAAGTGAAACTTCTTTGGCGGCGAGTGAAATTTCAAAGTCTCTTATTCGTGACGCTAGGCTAACGTTTTCAATTCATATGAACATTTTCAAAAAGTGATAGCCGCTAGCGAGAATTGAACCCTGACTATCGATGTTGATCATTGCTCAAGTGTCGGAAGCTCTACCATAACGCCACATAGGCACATGATAAACAGGCAAACAAAATGTAATTAATAGTGAACGCGAAACATTTCGTCCATAACATTAATTTTCATCCTAAAAGTATGCACGGAATATTTATTTCTTCAAGCTTCAAACGAAAATATTTAGGCATAGAGATACATCTAGCGGGAAAAAAGTCTACTGCCTGTTCGCCGCATAATGAGCTTAAAGCTTGATTTGGTTCGTTGGTTGTGATCAAAAACTTGACAGATGATTGACAACATGCAAAAAACAGTTAATTCAATACATACTATATTATTAAAAGCAAAAAGTGTTCAAAGGGCAGTATTTAAGACTGTCGAGAACAGTTAAGAGCTCTTAAGAATGCAGCCGCAGCTGGGTCTGCAACTAATGATGAAGGTAAGGTGATTGCAACATCGGCTGAGTTTCAAAATGCATTTTTACGAAGCATCAGTGTATTTTGGTAAATCTAAAAAGAACCAATCCCCAGAAAAACGCACTGATGCTTTGTAAAAAGGTATTTTGAAACTCAGCCATTATCTCAACAAAATTGTATAGCCAACCAAGTTGATACACTCAACAATCAACGTTCGCTGCTTTACAAGGCCCTCACTCAACATAGAAACTATTATGATCAGGAAGCAGGAGGCAATAATCAATAAGATTTGCCTTTGCTTTCGGAGGCTCCTTCAACGAGTACTATGTAAATGCAATCTAGTATTCAAAAAGTGACAAAGTTGAGAAGACATTCGAAAGCAACTAAAACACCAACTGAACCAAGTACCAAGTATCGAAAATAACTGTTATTTTATAATTTTCAAATGAAAAAATGGTTAAAAAACTTTTCAAATATACCATTATGTCCTCAGCCTCACGAATAACAAGAGCCCTTTTAAATTTTCGACTGATTCTTTAAAATTTAACTGTTATTTTTTGCCCTGTATTCTTTCGAGGAAAAATAAAGGTTACTTTTGACTTTTATTTTAGCGGTCATAAATAGCAGTTGTTTTGTGACTTGAATTTTTCGGTCAAAAATATTAAGCGGTGTTTTAAAGGCCGCTTGACAGATTGAACTGTTGACACCATGTGTAAAATGTCTCACCGATGAGATGAAAATAATGGTATCAAAAGTTTTTTAGTCGGTAAAATGACTTTTGAAATATATAAATTACCTGATATTTTTGACCGAAAAAATAAACGGCAGAAAATTACTTTTATTTTTGACCGATAAAATAAAAGTCAAAAGCAACTGTTATTTTTTCCCAAAAAAACTATAAGGCACAAAATTTTTTTTGTCGGTAAAAATAAAAGTTAAAAGATAACAGTTAATATGTGACACTTTCGATAAAAACCTAGCCGGCACGGTCCCTGGATATAAATATTGAATTAACAGACTATTATTCCATTTCGTATTGATTGAATTTCTTTTCAGATACTTTCTCTATCTATTTCACACTAAAATCTCTCTTATTTCTTACTGTTTAAGAAGTTTCACTTCTGCCACGTGTACGTTGCAGCACGCTAGTTTTTTCCTTTGGTTTCTTTTAAATAGCATTAATTTAAATAATCATGCTATAAATTGCCAATGCGCTTGTTTCTGAATCCATTTTTAAAATTTTGGTTTTAGCAGAAACAGCTGTTGATGTTTACATTTTTGTCACAAAGAAAAAACGTTCGTGTGGAAGAAAACATTTGGCAGTCACGCGAAAATTTGTCTTAAGACAATGTCATGTCGTGTAGAACAAGCTTTAAAAGTGTACCCAAAGCTTTTTGTTTGCCTATTAATAATGGTATTCCCTTAATGCCTCGGAAACAGCTTAAACCTCGTAAACTGCTTAATTTTAAGAAAATGGGAAATGATGGAAATATTTTGTATGGCGATTTTTTTACGATGTTTAAGCTACAATTTCAGTGCTTAAACAATGTAAAAAAGTTTGGTTAAATTTTCAATTCATCCCAATTGGCAAGCATAGAAGTGGATAGTGGCAGTGCTTGAAAAAGGAAAAGAAACACTTCGACACATGTTGGGTGCTCAGTCAGACAGTAGAACTGCTGCAATTGGTATTGGATGAGGCTAAAGATTACCCGGAAAAGTTTGGTGTAGATAAATACTGAGCACTTAAGTTTGGCAGCTAACTCAATTATTCCCATTTCAGAAACCTAGAGCAAACAGAAGAACACCATAGAAGCACAGGCATAATGAGCATCTTGTATAGTGGTTAGTTTTATCGATGAGAAGGGGGCTCTGGAACCTAATTTCTTACTTAGCCCATAGTAGCACCTATAGTAATTGTTATTTTTCGCTTAATCTTTAGGCTGACATTGTTGTTGCTGTTAACAGTGGTGTGCCAAGGTATGTAACCTCCTTGACAACTTCAAAGTGATATTTACCTGCTGTGACATGGGAGCCTAGACGCCACACTGCCCTATTTGCAGACAGCATATACCTTTTTTCCCCTCGTTCACTGTCAAACCCACTTTGGCTGATTCCTTTTCAATAACGGCGAAAGCAATAGTTACATCTCTCTTCGTTCGGCCGATAATATCGATAGCATCAGCATACGCAAGGAGCTGGACACCTTTATAGAATATAGTTCCATTACGATGTACACCTGCTTTTCGTAAGATCCCATCCATGATGAAATTGAAGAGACCGCATGATAGCGGGTCGTCTTGTCTGAAACCTCGTTCGGTATTAAAGGCTTCGGAGAGGTAATTTTCTACCTTGACGGAGCTGCATGTATTGCTCAACGTCCTCCTGCAGAGTCTTATCGTCTTTGAAGGTATACCGAACACAGATATTGTTGCGTACAGGCAATTCCGAATCAGGCTATCGAACGCAGCTTTATAATCGAAAGAGATTTTTGTGGGTTTTCCCCATGAATTGCCAGGACAAAAACCACACTGATAAGGTTCAATCAGTGTCTTGGTATTTGACTTCAATCTTTCATGAAATACGCTCGAAAAATCTTGTACGCGAGTACAAGATAGGTAGTGGAATTTGCACTCCATCATCGTCAATTGGTAATGTTGTACTGCATTCTCCAAGAGCGGACGGAATTGTTGAAATCGTCGCCCACAAGCAGATTGGAAATTGGATTGGATTTAGTATTTATTAGAAAATTTAGGATTTTCTTAGCTATGTGCACAAACAAGTTTAAAAGCTTTGGAGATATGCAAAACGATGGTAGCGACATTGGGATGACATAGTGGCGAATGCCGGCGGTGTCCATTCTATATTATAATAATTCAATGCAATAATTCAATGCTTATATTCTTCGCATTGCACAATCGCATTCAGATCTTGCCTGCAAGAAGATAGGGGTTGGAGTCAATTTTAACCCCCCAAAATGTGCGCACATCCAATACGCTTGAAGGGTGCATTCCGTCGATGACAACATGATTAATTTTGTTTTGCCAATAATATTTACATAAACTAGTGAGGAAACTCTAAGCTCAGTCTAGCCCGACTGTGGAATACCCTTAATCTCCTATAATATTTTAATATGTATTGAAATTCTAAAACAAATAGAAATACTAAAAATAAATAAAAGCTAGTAATGTATAGGGTAAATTAGTTAGGGTAAAAAGTCTAAAATTGTAGCTCATTTTTTATAAGTTTTTAAATATTTCACTACTTTGGTGATGCCTACAATACAAACATACTAGGGTGGACAAAATTTTTGGTGGACAAACCAAGCGTTAAGCAGAAACATTCCATATGTACGATCAGTTCTTAGAAAGTTTTACATATAAACCATACACAAATTTTGATCTCTCTAGGCATGTCCAACATAGAGGAATTAATTTTAGACCAATGATAAGATAATTGAAAATGAGATCAATCTTTGGGAAACCCTCTTAGAATTTTTCGTGGATTACGTTTTTGCTATACGGTTTCTTCATTTTTTCTTCTACGGATAATTTACCCCGCCCTAATATTAGCTGCGTTCGATTCGCCAGTGCTCAACTCGCTTGTGAAAAGAACGTCTACTCATTTTGCTTTTATTTTCTCATTTTGCTTTAATAGTTGGCAACGCTTTTATTATGACGACCACATCAATAAATACATTAAAACTTATCCCGTACATCAACCAAGTGAAAAAATAAGAACTTGGCAACGCAACTTTACTCAACTCAACAGGTAGTTGACTTTCTCTATGCTCAACTAGCTGGAGACTTTGTTGTTGTTTTCTCATACAAATTTTGAAATAAGCGACAATAAGCGAGTATAGGCTGGCGAATCGAACGCAGCTATTATTAGACTAATACATACGTATCAGCTTAATTGTCTGCAGCTCAGAGAGAAGCCTCTTTATAGAATTTTCAATTCTGAGGTTGCATGGGAGGTGGGCGTGTTTGTGTGTGGATGACGCCTATTTTTCTTATACGCCTTATTTTTTATATAAAATACATAAATATCGACTTTGATTTTTGTAGCTTATATATTAGCCTCTATAGAGTTTTCACTATTGTGAGTTGTATGGGAGGTACGCGTGGTATTTATCCGATTTATCCCATTTTCAAACTTGATTCTTGCTTTTTACGAGCTAAAAACATATTTTTGTACTAAAATAGACATTCAAGAGAATGAAAACGGCTTATGTGAATTAAAGCCGATTTTCAGATCATTTGGAAATCGTTTTAAGAGTTCTAACTTCTAAGAATCATAATTTCAATCCAGTCTAATCGACATGTACTTAAATGTACACTGAGAAAAAAACACATACCTTGCTCCGGTAAAAAATTTATCTATTTTCGATACAGAAATTTTCTTTTTTTCAAAATAATTTTCTTAAATTAGAATAAATGTTCACATTTTCGAAGAAATATTTCTTTACTTCTAGGAAATGGAAATATTTCAATGTCTCTAATAATGATAAGTATTTTTCTCGCACAAAAATTTCTCATTTATAGAGAAAAATTTATTAAAAAAGAAAAACTTTTCTTATATTTTGATAAAAAACTCACTAAGAGAAGTATTTTCTTCAATAAAAACAAATCTTTTCTCAAAAATAAAAAGTTTTTTCTCAAAAAACGATATATTTCTCTTTTTCATGGAATCTTTTTACCATTTTTAGAGAATTTTTTGTATCGAAATTAGAGAATAGCATTCTCTGGAGCAAAGTCTATACCATTTTTCTCTAAATATGATGCCTTTTTTATCATATTCCGATAAGCTTTTTTCTGAGTGTATAAACAACAATGACGACTGAATTTGAGCAACAATTAACGCTTTTACAAGAAAGATCGTTGATCTTAAAGAGATACAATTTAATGAACTTTATATCTAAGTGAATTTATTTTAAACGGGATTAAAAAATTAGGTGCTCAGTCTGCAAAGTAATTAAAAGTAATACAGTGACTCTTTGAAAGGATTATTTCCCATATAACTAGAGTGACTCTTCGTAAGGTACTATTACAGTCTGAAGCTATTAGAAACAACACATTGTTTTACATAGTATTATACAATTATTTAATTCAAATTTATTTACTTTTTTTTTGTTTTTGTATTTGTTGTTTATTTTCTAGAGGTCGATTAAGTTGGCGTGTTAAAGAAAAGGTTGTAAGTTGGTTTCTCGTCTCCAGCATTTCCAAGGCGTCGGAAAGTTAAAAATCAAAGTGCATTCTTCAGAAAAAGGGTTGTAGTTGAGCACTCTACCTACGCAAATAAAAAAAAAAAAATGGCATGCGTTGAAAAACAAATTTACAAAAAACCCCTCTTCTTGGCAGAAATTCTTAGCAGTAAAAAACAAAATATAAAATATAAAAGTTTCTCGGCTTTTAATAGGTAGAGTGCTTAACAGAGTCTATTAAGATTACAATGAATCAAGATTCATCAAAATCGATCAAGCAGAACTCGAGATATCTTAGAAACCAATTCGAAAAAGCTTGTTTCAAGAAAAACGCAATTAGATTTTCTTCTATGAACGATAATATGTATATGAATAAATGCGCGACATACGAATATAATGTATGTTATATCTTTTGTTTTATATGAAATTTTTTTCTAAAATTTTATATACACATTCTTAAGACCTTTAGGAATCAGATTCTAAAAAAAAAACAAAAAATTATTTTTAATTTTTTACACACTGTAATAGTACCTTAAACTTTGGCCATATTAATAATAGGAATATTTAAGGATAAATAAATTTGATTCCGATCTTCGTATCCGATATTTGCTTTTTTGGCGGATTGTAGGTGTTCTGTAATCCGATTTATCGAAATTTAAGTGAATTTAATTAAATCCGTTGAAATTTTTACTGAAGGATTCTTATTGTTTTAATGAAATTTGAGTGAGTATTAGGGCTGTCAATCAAGGGATCCCGCCATCCCCTTATATCAATTTGATATAGAATAATACATATAACAGCAGAATGATTACTCATGTGTACCGAAACGATCCCGGGATCCCGGAACTGTATATTCAGATCCCGAAAATCCCGGAATCGACAAAACCCCGAAAATTAACATCCTTAGTGAGTATAAAATAAAAAGTCTCCATAGAGGCGATTTATACAATGAAACTAGTCGCATGCGACTTTCAAATGTGAGGGTGCGGGGTAAGAAACGAAAGTGAATGAAAAAAGTCTCTCGGGCTGTGATTTCATTAAACTTTTTGACGTTATTCTTTCATATTTTCGTTGCTGGTTGAATTTTGAAAGCAAAGTCTCTGCAACGCAGTTTCATCATGTAATTTGAAGATTAAACTTGAAAAGAGAATTTTAGAAAATATCACGCAACTAGTTTCATTGTATAAATCCCCTCATACCGACAAATGATTTTCTACCATTTGGCGATTGCATTTTAATGACAAACGACATTTTTATTTTATATATAAAATTTATTTATTTATTTATTTATTTATTTTTGTTAAACATTTTTTAACATAATCGCTAATAATTTAGACACCCAAAGCAATGCTGGCATCTTTTCCAACTAAGCTTTGTTAGCCATCTTCCGCTAAAAACGCAAAGCACTGGGTATGATCGTATATAATCTTGCACTTCATTTAAATTATACGTAAATGCTGTTTGTCCGCTCTGAACTGTGCGATAAATCTGGGAAAGTGTCATTATTTTTATAAATATTTATGTACCATACAGGGCTGCCGCGACCGAACAATTTTCTCTACCAGAAAAACCCACAAAATTTCAAAAAATGTACCAAAAGTTACCAAAATATTTCCACTAGTATTAAAAATAATTTTATGCATTCAAGGCTTACAAATCCAATTCATTGTTTTTTTTTATTATCACATTTCATCAACAAACAGAACGATATACAGTATTGTGCAAAATATGCCGATAAAAAGTCGGCAAACAGAAAAACAAAGTATGTAATTTTTTTCCTTGTAATTTTTTGGCAGTTTTAAAATTTGTGGAGAGTTTCGCCAAAATGTACAATACTATGTACAATAAAACAATACTAAAAGTGAACCTGAGAAAATAGATGAACCATTCAGCAACGTCTCAGCAACACAACCAATGAGCTTTAGATTTATAACGAAGATGAAGCTAATGTTAGATACGCTAATGGTAAATTCTTTCAAAGCCTTCGTTATTCTGGTAGATTATAAAAGTTTAAAAAAATTTATGGTGACTGCAGTCTGCATAAAATGCTACTTTATAGAGTGTCAAAACTTTTCAAGAATTAATTTTCAAGTAAAATCCTGGGATCAATAAGGTCCTGGGATCAATTTAATTCTCATGGAACACAAATATTCTGACAACTCATTTTAGAATTCTGAACAATTGATAGGGCCCAAGGAAAGTCCAAGGAAAGAATCGGATATGTATTTCGATTCCGATCCACTTCCGAGGTGGATTTCAGAACATGCCTGAAAGTTTAAAATTGAGAATGGAAATAAAGATTAGCAGTAACTGTCACCAAAAAAATATGACTAAAATTGACTCGCTTCGGACAGCACCGGGTTTATTAGATAGTCATTTACTGAAGTTAAGCAAGCGTTGATATTTTTTCTTTAGTATCCTATTTATTTAAGTGAATGTGCACGCGCATTTCGTATAATCTTAGTTAATAACCTACCATAATTTTTATCCGTATTCAACAAATTAAATATTTAATTAATTTAATCCGTATAATGCATTGAAAGTACCACAGTGCAGGCAGGGAAATTTTTATCTTCAACTCCCGCTTAAGCTAAATTCATTGTTATGGCTCTATTTATTCGGCAATAATTTATTTTGCTTATCTGGATTGTGGATTCAAGACAATTTTTTCGTCATTAATTTTTTGTTTGACTTTTCAAAATTAATCCACTAATGCACAACTTTTCTTAATAATAAAACACGCATTATAGCCTAAGAGCCAGTGACCGGCAGACTTATCGTATTTTATCAAGGCTAAAATATTGTGTGTGTGTCTGCATACTGTAGAAGAATGTACAGAACTCCCAGATATTATAACAACGTTTGGATGCTATGAATCTTGGTTCGAGGGAACTTTTGAGTAATCAGCTATTAAAAGTACAAAAACATGTTTGCTACGAATCAAAACCGAAATTTATATACATGTCTATTAGACTGTGTCAAATACTAAAGTATTTGAAATATAACAACCCCAGAATTTTAATCTTTGTTTTTTTGCGATTTTTAAAAGACATTTTTGAAAAAACAAAATAAGCATTTGAAATTTTCGCAAAATTAACAAAAATCGTCTTTTTTGATATAAAATTATGTGACAAATCTGATTCTAAACTTGGAGTTACCGAACAATTTAGTCTGGTGCCGCTGATGACTTTTTAAAAACTTTTTTATGTACAATTAAAAAAACATGAAATTTTGACCATTTTTGGAAAAGTTAATATTTTTTTTACAGGATTTTGAAAATAACACAGTAAAAAATGTTGTTTCACCCTTGCTAGAGATCAGATCGCTGCCGAATTGCCAGTTCAACTAAACTAAACAAGGGAAGTGATCAAAATCCTTGCATTCGTTATTTGATCGGTGAAAGTCGGCTCGAAAATTTTTCGAAAACCAAATTGCCCTCCTACGAGCAGTTAGGCTAGGTTAGAAAGATACCTTACAAAAAGAATACCTAATTTATTTAACCCATGAGTTATGGTTCCTAATAAACTTAATTCCTTTTTATTTATGCTCGTTCACCGAACTATCGTGTACTCTTAGTGAACTTTCAGATCTATAAAAATAATGTGTTCAGTTGCTCCTTCAAATCTTTGAAAAATCTATATTCTGTGTATCGGATCCGACGATTCTGTAGATATGGGCATTCACACAGAAGGTGGGTGATTGTTCAACAAAAATTCTGGTGCTTTAAAGCCATTTAAATTGGTCATCACATGAATATGGCAGCAATCTGTAAGGACTCCCACCAGTATCCGGATTTCTTATTTTGCCAAGAGCAGAAGGCTCTTAGTTCTGTTCTCTTTAGTCCTGGCCAAAGCCTTCTAGATAAATTGCAGCCACTTCTGGAAGCTCAGTTTATGTTGGCATTATCTTTGACTTTGAGGTCGTTGCTCCTTTTGGCGATACATATTGGAAGAACACGTCAGTAATGGTTCTCTTTGTGTCTATCGTTATTTCACTTCTTGCCAGTTCATCTGCTTTTTCATTCTCTTCTACGTTGCTGTGTCCGGGGACCCATCAGAGAGTGACATTGTTGGTATTACTGAATCTGTTCAAAAATTCTTTACAATTTAGTACCGAAGAACAGCCCGAAGTTGTCATTTTGCTTTCTAGCCCCTTGGCCACTTAGCTATCTACAAAAAGCACTACCTGTGCTGCTTTTTCAATTGCGCAAGTTTCTGCCTGCAAAAAAAAAAGCTCTGCAATCATCAGTAGGTTTGTAAGACTTTTTGATTTGTTGCATTTCTCTGTACACACATGATCCGTTCTTTAATTTTAGTGCCATTAGTATAGAATTGGATATTACTGCAGGGTTCTATGTTTTTAAGTTAGTGTCTTAGGGAATTTCGTAGGGAACATTTTTTGAGCGTAGGGAAAAGAAGGGGTTTTTTTCGGCTGTGTAGAGATTTTCTTAAAAAGTATGTACCAACACTGTGCAAAACAAAGTTATCCTCGAAGATATTTACCTGTTATCGCCTGGGGAAATTCGACTAAGTTTATGTTTGCCTGTTTATAAATTTATGCAGAATAAGTGAGTTGGATAAAATAAGTTAGAGTTAATAACTTTCAATTGATTGGAGATATTAAGCTATTTCCTTCAAAGAAATTATTGTAGTGAAACTTCTTTGGCGGCAAGTGAAATTTCCAGGTCTCTTATTCGTGACGCTAGGCTAACGTTTTCAATTCATATGAAAATTTTCAAAAAATTAAAGCCGCTAGCGAGAATTGAACACTGACCATCATTGCTCAAGAGTCGGAATCTAAACCTTTACGCCACGTAGGCACATGATAAACAGGCAAACAAAATGTAATTAAGGTACTATTACAGTGTGTAAAAAATGAAAAATAATTTTTTGTTTTTTTTTAGAATCTGGTTCCTTAAGGCCTTTAGGAAAGGATGTTAATTTTCGGGGTTTTGTCGATTCCGGGATTTTCGGGATCTGAATATACAGTTCCGGGATCCCGGGATCGTTTCGGTACACATGAGTAATCATCATACTGTTATATGTATTATTCTATATCAAATTGATATAAGGGGATGGCGGGATCCCTTGATTGACAGCCCTAATACTCACTCAAATTTCATTAAAACAATAAGAATCCTTCAGTAAAAATTTCAACGGATTTAATTAAATTCACTTAAATTTCGATAAATCGGATTACAGAACACCTACAATCCGCCAAAAAAGCAAATATCGGATACGAAGATCGGAATCAAATTTATTTATCCTTAAATATTCCTATTATTAATATGGCCAAAGTTTAAGGTACTATTACAGTGTGTAAAAAATTTAAAAGAATTTTTTGTTTTTTTTTTAGAATCTGATTCCTAAAGGTCTTTAGAATGTGTATATAAAATTTTAGAAAAAAATTTCATATAAAACAAAAGATATAACACACATTATATTCGTATGTCACGCATTTATTCATATATTATCGTTCATAGAAGAAAATCTATTCGCGTTTTTCTCGAAACAAGTTTTTTCGAATTGGTTTCTAAGATATCTCAAGTTCTGCTTGATCGATTTCGATGAAACTTGATTTATTGTGATCTTCATAGACTCTGTTAAGCACTCTACCTATAAGAAGCAGAGAAACTTTTATATTTTGTTTTTTACGGCTAAGAATTTCTGCCAAAAAGAGGGGTTTTTTGTAAATTTGTTTTTCAACGCATGCCATTTTTTTTGTTTGCCTTATTTTTTTATTTGCGTGGGTAGAGTGCTCAACTACAACCCTTTACTGAAGAATGCACTTTGATTTTTTACTTTCCGACGCCTTGGAAATGCTGGAGACGAGAAACCAACTTACAACCTTTTTTTAAACACGCCGACTTTAACGACCTCTAGAAAATAAACAACAAATACAAAAACAAAAAAAAACATTTTTTTTTATATCTTCAACTTTAACTGTTCATAATGTAAATAAATTTTAATTAAATAATTGTAATAAAAAAATTAATAAAAAATGTGTTGTTTTTAATAACTTCACACTGTAATAGTACCTTAAAACTGAACGCGTAACATTTGTTTTTGGAACTCAGGAAGCAGGAGGTAATTATCAACAAGATTTGCCTTTGCTTTCGGAGGCTCCGTCCTCCTCTTTTTTGACCAAAAAAATAAACGGCAGAAAATAACTATTATTTTTAAATCGGAAAACCATTAAAATTCGAACAAGATATTGGCATGGAAAGTCCAACTTTTGAATTCAAAACACCTTTTCGAACAAATTTCACAATTGATGAATGAATAAAATTAATTTTTTTTAAGAAATTTTTAATTTTGAAAAAAGATAACAAAAACTAACAACTCAAGAGATCTCTCCTAACCAAATTTTATATTGATCAAAGAGCGTTTTTTTTTAAGTGAAACTTCTTTGGCGGCGAGTGAAATTTCAAGGTCTCTTATTCGTGACGCGAGGCTAACGTTTTCAATTCATATGAAAATTTAAAAAAATTGTTGCCGCTGCCGAGATTTGAACCCCGAACATCGTTGCTTAAAATCCGGAATATATATCATCACGCCACGTAGGCATATGGTTTACAGCCAACCAAAATGTAATTAAAACGGAACACGTAGCATATTGAAAATAACATAATTAACATTAACATTACATTAACATTAACATTAACATTAACATTAACATTACATTATTAACATAACCGTAACATTAATTTTCATCCTACAAGTATGCACGGGAAAAAAATAGAAAAATAGCTAAAACAGGAGCAGAACGCGTTCGTGAATATAGAGAGCGAATTAGAGCTCTTAAGAATACAGCCGCAGCTGGGTCTGCAACTAATGAGGTAAGGTGATTGATTGCAACAACGGCTGAGTTTCAAAATGCATTTTTACGAAACATCAGTGTATTTTGGTGAATCTACAAAGAACCAATCCCCAAAAAACACAATGATGCTTAGTATAAATATGTTTTGGAACTCAGCCATCATCTCATCAAAATTTAAAAGCCAACCAAGTTGATGCACTCAACAATCAACGTTCGCTGCTTTATGAGGCCCTCTATCAACATAGCAATTATTATGATCAGGAAGCAGGAGGTATTAATGAACAAGATTTGCCTCTGCTTTGGAGGCTCCTTCAAAGAGTACTATGCAAATGCAATCCAGCATTCAAAAAGTAACAATGTTGAGAAGACATTCGAAAGCAACTAAAACACCAACTGAACTAAAACAAGTACCGAAAATAACTGTTATTTTACAATTTTCAAATGAAAAAAATTGTCGAAAGACTTTTTCAAATATATCATTATGTTACAAATGTCCTCTGCCTCACGAATATTAAGTCGCTTTTAAATTTTAAACTGATTCTTTAAAAGTTAATTGCTTGCCTAGTATATTTCAACGAAAAATAAAGGTTACTTTTGACTTTTATTTTATCGGTCAAAAATAGCAGTTATTTTGTGACTTTAATTTTTTCGGTAAAAAATATCAAGCAATTTGTGTTTTCTTAAAGGCCGCTTGACAGATTGAACTGTTGACACCATGTGTAAAATGTCTCACCGCTGAGATGAAAATAATATCAAAATCTTTTCATCGGTAAAATGACTTGAACAAATATAAATTACCTGATATTTTTGACCGAAAAATAAACGGCAAAAAATAACTGTTATTTTTGCCCAAAAAAACTATTAGGCACAAAAAACTGTTATTTCTGTCAGAAAAAATAAAAATTAAGAGATAAAAGTTTATATGTGGCACTTTCGACAAAAACCATAGCCGGTACGGTTCCTGGATGCAAATATTGAATCAACAAATTATTATTCCGTTTCGTATTGATTGCATTTCTTTTCAGATACTTTCTCTTTCTATTTCACACTAAAATCTTTCTTATTTCTTACTGTTAAAGAAGTTTCACTTCGGCCACGTGTACGTTGCTACACGCGAGTTTTTTTCTCAGAAATTGTATTTCTCTCTTAGAAGGTTGCGAAATCCAGAACACCAGATTCTCCTTTTATATATTCATCTGTTTAACAGTTTATATCATACCTTTCGAATGATATAAGTTTCATTCGTCTTGAGTTTTAACTAATACCAAAAAAGCGTGTTAATATATAAGATTATATCTTTATTCACATGCTATTGAACTTTAAGGCTGAACACTTAATCTCCGAGGTTTAAAAATCAATGGTTAGAAGGGCCTCAGTATTTTGGAAGTTGCATCTGATTTCGATCTTTTCGATTCAGGAGTACGACAAGAATGACTCGCTTTTCAATGATCTACAAGCGACTATTCTTCACGATGGGCACTCTGTACCTGAGCTTTGCTGACAACTTCTACCCTAATCTTCACATGATGAACCCCTTCTTGAAGCTTTATTAATGGAATTTTTAAGTTTTCGCTTTCTTTGAAAATGCATTTATTTCCTTGTTAACAGTTTTATTAATTTTTATTTTTGTAAAACTTACTATTCTAAACAGACCCTCTATAGGACCGAGCATTTCAAACATCTGCCATGCTGTATCATTTTACGTTAAATTTAATGACTTCTGCCCATCGTGCAGCAGTGATAAGGGAGTGTGTTTATTTGTGTGCTGATAAAAAAAAGAGAGAAACCAAGCAAAAGAGGTCTCGAAAATAAAATCTCTTTGAAAGCCATTTTCCATTATTTTGCCTTTCGGAGCGAAAATGCGGCACATGGGGTTGAACCGCACGACAAAAATAACAAACTCTTCTCCCTCCACCCTGTTTTGCGCCTCATGAAAATGTCGATGATTAGTAGTCGTCAGTGGATGTCTAATAAAAAAAAAACGAGCAATCCACGAAATCGGGAAAAGACTGAAAAATAACTGACACAGTACAATAAAAGCCAGCATTGAACAACAAGCGAATGAACATATTTTAAAGATACGCGTTGAATAATAATTAAAATCGAACTCGAATAATTGAATAAAACAAAAACAACAAATACCAAATATATAAATTGCATAGTCAGCTAAAAATTCTACCAACGCGATACATTCTGGAGTCATTCACTTCAGACAGTCCGCCAGCAACTCACACCGAGAATAGAACAAAAAATAAGTGCGACCACCCCGCCAGACAATCACACAAATCCGTGCAAGTTTTAGCTTTAATTAATCTGCAACAAAAATAAGTGAACTAATCTAGGAAAAAAATAATTGACAATTTCAACAAAATGGATTTGAATTCGAAACAATTTAAAATCTTGGGCAGCATTGCAATCTCGATTGTAGGCTTCCAAATTATACGCAGAGTTGTACCATGGCTATACCTGAACCTAATTGGTCCAAAGTTCTTGGGTCCTAAAATTGATGTGCGTTCTATGGGCTCCTGGGCCGGTAAGTTTCATTAACGATTCAGTTAAGCACACCTCTGCCCTACCTTGTCAGTGTATCAAGCAATTATATTCTTTATTTGTTATCGCTTTGACATACGGAATGTGATAACTGCTGATAAGCCGCCTTAGAATTTTTTTTTTTTTAATCAGCAATTCTTTTAATTTACAGTTGTTACTGGAGCTACAGATGGAATTGGAAAATCCTATGCGAAAGCGGTATGTTGTGAATTATGTTCTACATGTCTATGTTGTTTTTGTACTTATTGATTTTTCACAAAAGACCGGGTGGTTGTTGTGCCGATACAAACGGTAGCTGATAGTTTTATTGAAGGCTTTTTAAAGTGTGTGATAAAGAAGGGTAGTCTTATGGCTGAAAATTATAGTGGTCTCTTGGTCGAAATTATTCAAAATCAATCAAAATTATTTTTTGTCCTATGCTCAGTGTTATTGTGACTCATGACTCCCAGCCATCCACTATATTGTTTCAAGAAATCATTTGAATTTATTTTTCTATCTGCAAAAAATCATTACTATTTAACACGACTAAGTGATCAAAACGTACTGTATTCAAAGTTCGTAAAGTTGATGTTTGAAATTTTGGAAACGAACTGAAGTTCATATACAGTAGAATCTGGATATAACGAACGATAGTGAACGTTTTTATTTCTACGCGGACAACTCTAAACAGTGAACAACCACATAACACAAAAACAATATTAGACAAAAGACCCAAATATTTTAAAAAAATAAATGGTTTTAATGTTGTTTTATTGGAATAAAGATATCAGTTTTAAGCAAATAAATCTATTTTTTTAAAAAAAAGTCAATTTCGATAATACGAACAATCTGGATGCAATGAACAAAAATTTAATTAAATTAAATCCAGATGCTACTGTATGTTTCAATGATCGTTGTTTTTTCTATGCATATGCTTCGAACCAGTTCCATGAAAGGAAAATTCGAAATTTCCGAATTCAAAAACTTATCTAACTTTTATGAATAACAAGTTAAAAATATATTAGCCTTACGTTCAACTTCGACAAAATTTTTCCTTATACAAGTATTTGCATAAATAGTTTTCCTATCACATCAACACGCAAATTTTCTTGATTAAAAAAATATTCACGCATAATTATACTATCTAAACTACATTAGATATACATATACATAATATAACTACATTACATATACCATAATATAAATACAAAGAAAACGTGAATAGGATTGTTAATTAGCCCTAAAGTTCACTGAATGCTATTATTTTAAAACACAGTGATATATGTTAGTACTTAAGAAATGCATCGCAAGTAGCGACCGTTGTGGCACATGCTAAGTGTGTGGCGTTGTAGCCAAAGTACCCGGCTCCTCAATTCAGTACTCACCTCTGACAGTATGTTTTTTTTAATTTTTTGATCGGCTGTCATCTCTATGCCAATAATAACAAACCTTAGAGAGTAATCGTTACCATGTCAAAAGGTTCAGTTCTCATCAAATGTGAACACACAATTGGTCATAAGAAGCTCGGTCAAAGTCCTTTCTACGACTGAAATGGCCAATTTGTTGTTCCCTTTATTTCAATATTTCATCACGAGACACAAAATAAAACTACTAAGAAAACTTTTTTGGAAGCCGATTAACGCCGAAGTATTCTGCTGTTCTTCGAAAGTATATGTTCTCCAAATAATTTGAGTGTGCTCTTTCCGAATCTGAAAAATAAAAATAAATATGATGGCTATGAAATGAAAACAACACGAAAAACTCAAAGTTGTAACAGACAAAGCAGCAAAATATCATACTTTGTGCAACCATGGGATATTTTTTATTAAAAAAAATTATATTCTTCTACATCAACAAAAAATACGTTGTCTAGACAAGTTCGAAATAGACTGAGTTAACTTATCTGTAGTTAACAAAAACAAGAAAAGAAAGTCGTAAGTCGGTCCAGCCCGACTTTGAAAAACCCTAAACCTACTTTTTGAAAATACAATAATAGTATTGAAATGGCGTTTCCGTGGGTAGATTAAGCCCATATTTTAAAAACATTTCAAT
Source organism: Tetanocera ferruginea (assembly GCA_958299015.1). NCBI lineage: Eukaryota > Metazoa > Arthropoda > Insecta > Diptera > Sciomyzidae > Tetanocera > Tetanocera ferruginea. The sequence goes on along the minus strand of OY282643.1, from coordinate 70,822,152 downwards.
TTTGATGAACAATTTACACATACCAAGTATTATTTCTGTATCTCGCATGTTAATGCCTTTATAGTGATTTCGTTATTCTGGGTTGTATAGGGTTGAAGGGATTCTTGAACACATAGTAGTTTTGATAAAAAATACATACATACCAAATTTTATTTGTGTAGGACAGACGTAAGCTTATTCATAGAGTTTTCAATTTTTTTGGTTGAATGGGAGGTAGGCGTGTTGGTTGACGGGTGGATGACGGCCATTTTTCAAAAACATCTTTGTTTTGTTATCAAATACATACGTACCAAATTTTTTCTCTGTAAGACAAACAAGCTTATTTATGAAGGTTTCAATTTTTTCGTTTGTATGGGAGGTAGGCGTGTGCATGGGCGGATGAGATTAATTTTTTGAAAATATATTTGTTTTGACATAAAATACATACGTACTAAATTTTATCTTTATAGGTTTATTATGAGCTTATTTAGTTTTCAATTTTTGCATTATATGGGAGGAAGGAGTGTCCATGGGCAGATTCCAAAAATGCAGATCCTTGGGTCCATGTGAACATGAGTACCGAGTTTCATCTCAACTCCTTCTTCTTATCCTGTGTTTACGGACAATACACAGACGGACAAACGAACGGACGGATGGACGGACGGACATGGATAGGTTCACACAAGGGTCAATATCTTTAGCGTCACACTATTTCGTTTCAAAATGTCACTTTTCCAAATTGATAGTGATTTCTGATGAGTAAGATGAACTAAATCCATTCGATATTCTTATAGGTTGCCCATTTTTAATAGAAGTATATATTTATTACAGTGAAATTTATAATTTGTCAACATACAACCATAAGTCAAAAACAAGTAAAGAAAGTCTAAAGTCGGTCTAGGCCGACTATGAAATACCCTAAACCCACTTTTCAAAAAAAAAAAAAAAAATTAATTGTAAATGGGCGTGTCCATGGGCGGATGAAGTCCATTTTTCCAAACCATCTTTGTCTTGTCATAAAAAACATACGTGCCAAATTTTAGCTCTGTAGGTTAAACACATGCTTATTTATTGCGTTTTCAATTTTTGGGTTGTATGGGAGGTAGGCGTGTCCGTGATCGGATGACGTCCATTTTCCGAAGACATATTTGTGTTGGTATGAAACACATACATATCAAATTTTATTGTTGTAGGCTAGTTATGAGCTGAGCTATGTAGTTTTCAATTTTCGCGTTGTATGGGAAGTAGGCGTGTCCGTGGGCGGACGATGTCCATTTTTCAAACCCATCTTTTTTTTCTTATAAAAAACATACGTGCCAAATTTTAGCTCTGTAGGTTAAACAGAGGCTTATTTATTGCGTTTTCAATTTTTGGGTTGTATGGGAGGTGGGCGTGTCCGTAAGCGGATGACGTCCATTTTTCAAAGACATCTTTGTGTTGATATAAAACACATACATATCAAATTTTATTGTTGTAGGTTAATTATGAGCTGAGTTATGCAGTTCAAAATTTTTGCGTTGTATGGGAGGTAGGCGTGTCCGTGGGCGGATTCCAAAAATATTCAATAGTGCAGATCCTTGGGTACATGTGACCATGTGTACCAAGTTTCATTCAATTATCTCAACTCCTTCTTCTTATCCTGTGTATACGGACAACACACAGACGGACGGACGGACGGACGGACGGACGGACGGACATAGATAGCTCGACTCACGTGGTGACGCTGATCAAGAATATATATACTTTTCTATACCGGACTCGCTTCGTTCTATGCGTTACAAACGTTTGCACAAAGTTAATATACCCTGACCTTTCAGGTTTAGGGTATAATGAGGCGCCTCGATATTTATTGTGTCTTTAAAAGAAATCCATAGAAATAAAAAAAATTGTAATAAAAAATGGGGGGTGTTTTGAACTAAATTTTTTTGTAAATTTAATTTGATGTGTAAAATTTGCTACTTTTAAAAATATATTACAAAATTGTTGTTCCAAAATTCATTAACTTATTATAAATTATCTATTGTAGACCTTAAAATTAATTAAGTATTAATAAAATACTATTTTTTAATTAATATTTTAACATACATTTTTTTGATATTTAAAAAATTACCTCATTTTACACTTTAAAAAAAATATTAAAAAAAAATTAGTTCGAAACACCTAAACAGAAATTTAGTTTTTTTATTTTAATTTCTTCTAGTTTTATGGTTTTTTAATTTCGAAAAAAATTTGGTTGCGCTCCGACCCACAATTTTCTGGCTATGGGCGTTTGGTCAATTATGTGAAAACATTTTTAAAAGAACCTGTGACGGGTGTTACGAGTACTCATTGAAAGATCTGACTTCACTCTGAATGTTTGTGAAATTCAGCCAAGTGACAATTAATAAAAACAAAAATTAATTAATGTCAATTGAATAATGTTTGACGATTGGCACTGAATTAAAAAAGTATGAAGTACTTTTCAGAAAGTTTTTTACAGTTACAAGAAAAAAATCTCTACGTTAAAGTAGCCGAGCAGTACTAAAATAAAAATAAGTTCATGAATCGCGTTTTTAATGTTAATTCAACAAAAACAACATATGGTATTGCGTATTTATATAATATTGTTGCTCAGAGCAACAAATCTTACTTTTTTTGTACACATGAAAATCTTGTTATAGGTCTGAAAGATGAGTTAAAGACAAGAAGAATGTCATACTCACTTTTATTCCAGGAGCCTAGCTTCTTTTTATAAAATTGTTACAAGTTTTACATTTTAGATTAAATAAAATTTTGCGAAAATCATGTATTTTTTTTTTGTATTTTTATCCATGATGATCCCAAACTTACCTTTTGAACATGCTTATTATAGCTGGATTACAATAGGGGTATTCTCGCTGTATTGCAAAACCCTTGCAAGGTGTAAGAATTGCAAAAGCTGCAGAATCTTGCAACCCGTGCAACGATACAACAACAAAATACAAGCGATAAAAGTTTCGCAATTTGTGTAATTTGTGCAACACTGACACCCATGTTTTGGGTGGACGTGCAACCGTGCACTCTGATTAACTTGGTGGCTACACGTTCAATTTTTCTATCAAGTTGCCTTTCAAGTTGCAACACAATCACACTTTTTTACTAACACACTCAAACTTTTCGAACTTGAAAACCAACTTGATATCAATTTTTCCTTTCAAGTCGTGAGGCAACTTGACGGTCAAGTTAAACAGCTGATCACAGTTTTTGTAAATAAATTGAGTTGTTGCCTTGACGATGGCATCTTGAAAATAAAATTGACTATCAAGTTGCGCACAGCCTACGTCACAGCTTTCAATTCGAATGAATTTTGACAAGCTCTATGTGTGAACAACTTGAAAGCATTTTCTTGAACGTGTAGCTGCAGCGTAAGACAAATTTGTTCATTTTAGTTCGTGTGCGTTAGCGTAAGTATTTAATTTTTTTTTTGTTTTCGCCTGTTTGCAGCATTTCTTTTAATATTCACAATGAGTGCATTCAAGGCATATTTATTCAGGTAGTATTAAACGCAACTGCGCTGCCGACTTTTGGGAGTCTAATGTCAAAATCAAATAATGCCTTCTCTTATTAACGAGTTGGGGGATTTTTTGTTTTTCAGAGAAAAACTTTACGCTAGCCTTTTTCTAATTTTCGTATGTTTAAGTTTACAGTTTATTAATTTTTTTAATTATTGAATTTTGTGCTTGCTGTTTTAATTGTGTTTTGGAGATATTTTGAAGAATAATTTTAAACTTTTGATACTAGGTGTAAATTAATTGCAATTAAAAAATCCCCTTTTGTTTTGTTTTTGGTCCAGAAGCAACATTGCTCATTCTCATTTCTGATTTTGACATTATACTCCCATTCAGTTTTTTCTTATTATAGTACCTGAATTAATATGCCTTGAGTGCATTCAATCTGAAAAAGCGCTCAGGTAGCGAAGTAGCATAAAGTGATGTTTTCTGCTGAATGGATTTTTTTGTGAAATGTCTCTCATTTTTATGATATTTACATTTTTTTATAAATTTAAACCTAACTCAATCTCAATTTTAGAGATAAATATTTTTATTTAATTATATTTTTTAAATTAAAAATTTCCAAAATTGTTCTTATGGATTCATAGGATTCGAACCCGTAACATACCGTATGCCAGGTAGGAGGGTAATTCATCGACCTATTTCTATTTCATATACAAAGAGCTGAAACTGAATGGCTTCCTTTACAAACCTGAGGCTTTGGTTTCAATGATAAAATTTATCAAAACTTATTGGAAATAGTAGCTTCGAAAAGCAACTGTCCAATTTTCAAAAAAATAAAGTATTTGATTTTAACGATATATAATGCAGTTTAACATTACAAACTTAATGGAAGTTATAACTTTCCATTCAAGCTCTAACTGACGTAGAAGCGTCTTATATGTTTCTATTCAGAATATATGAGGCTGCTGTCTCTTCTAGATAATCAATTTCTGATAGGTTTTACGATTTTCAAAACAACTCTAACGTTTTCGCTCATTTTTGAGTTTAATAAATAATTAAATACTTTTCTTAAATGAAATTAAGAAAAATTTCGCTTAATAATAATGCGAATTGCAGGAAAAGGATAAATCAGCTTCAACTGCTTAAATTCAAAGGTTAGGTTAAGTCCAAGCCAGGTTATTTTTCCAAGCCAAAGTTTTTTTCGTAGCAAACAAGTTCAATACATTGAAAAAAGAAGATAATTTTAATACATATTTTAAAGTAACACCAGACAGTCCATTCTAAGTTTTTAGAAAATTTTCATAAAAAAATGTTTGGTTTCCACTGCAAAATTTTACCAAAATGAAACTTAATTTCACGTTTTCACATCGAAAAAAAATGTATCAGTTTTGGTAAGTTTTTGGTAGTTTTTTTCACATTCTGGCAACGCTGGTTGTACCATACAAAATTTAAAAAAAGCAAGCCTACTTTTAGGTATTATTTTGTTTTTAGATTGGAATCGATTGCTATTTTATAGAGAAGTCAGCAGTTGCTTAAAAATAAAATATTGGTGAATATCAAAAAGCCGTAAATAGCGCGCTAAACAAAATAGAAAGGTTGGCGAATACGGGCCTTAGACTCTTCTTTCAGATCTATTATAAGATTGTGTACATTTATGTGTTGCACTGTGTTATAGTTGAAAATACAATACAATTCATTAGAATATAATTTAAATCGTCTATTCACAAGAACTTCCTTTATTATATTGACGTCTACGCTGACTTAAAATTTGACCGATATAACAGAGTTGAATGCAATATGTTAAAATAAAAGATTTTTGATTTGGCAACGATTATCATGGAATGTTCCACATACATATGTTTGTATATTGCTTTGATTGATATGTGAACATTTAACAGGGTTTCAAGTGTCCAAGCTAATGTATTTGACTAAATAAATATTGGAAATGACAAATAAACTTTTGATGGCATTAACAAATTTGTATTTGCTTGATTTATTTATTTAATAGTTTACACACGTTGTTATAAGTATCTATCGTTTTAACGTAACTAATGAATTTATTTAGGCTCTTGAAAAATTGCAGCTTCATCTCTTGCTGAAAAACGTTTATTATCTTGCAGCATCATCTTTAGCTGATATAGATAGATTGATCAGATTTTGAACTTCGGTCATTAGTTGAAATGACCGTAAATTATTATTATGAGTTCTGTTTAATATTTTTAAAAATAATTTAAATGCGCTAGAGACGCAAAGTTTATTTTAAAATAGAAACTAACAATACATAGTTGCAAAAATAACTGCATATGCTAATGAAAGAATAACTGCTACATCAACCTCTCAACAATCTTCTGTTATTATTTTTGTTAATAGGAGATTTTGCACGGAAGCATGATATAATGAAAGGAAGGTAGCCTTGACAACTGCCTTTTTTCTCACGAGAGTCGATTGGTTACTGTCAAAAAGTCAGCTGTTCATGCAACGAAGCACCAGCGCTAAAATAGCAACGTTGCTGGAGCTGTCAAAAATTTTAGCAACGAATGGAGGGGAAATTCAGAGGCTGAAATGATGTATTAAAAACGATTAATTAACGCTAATAATGATCATTAGTAGAGGAGTTCGAACCAGTGTTTGAAATTGCTTAACTATTTTCAATGCATATGTAATTGCTTAGCTATGACTACGAAAAAAGAATCAGCGATAGCATAAAGCAAATGTGAAAAAGAAATAAAAGAACATTTTGCTTCAGCTAACTGCGCAATATGTTTTTGCTTACGAAGTTAGCCGAATGAAATGTTTCAAAACGAAATGCTGAAACTGCAGCAGTTAGCTGTTGTTTTCATTTCTTTACTTTGGCTGTAGTTTTTGTCGCTCTAATTCTTGCAGTCGAAAGCAATAGTTAAAGCAGAGTTTGAATATTGAAGCTGTGCTGAGTCAATAAGCGACAACTTATTGTTGTCGTTTGCTGCTTCAGTCATTCAATTTTTTTAAGCTCTCATGTTAAGTAAAAGTTATTGATCATCGTCGCGTTAACAGAGGACATTAACTTTTATAATTTTTAAAAACTTTTTATTTATTTTGAGCAGTTTACAAAATTGTTTATGAAACGAAATATATAATAATACAAATTATTGTAATTATAATGTATGGAACATAGTTTACATACGGCTTGGTCAAAAACGAAATCGACCAAAGCGATCGATCAAAGCGGCGCCATAATTATCAACTTAAAAGAACTGAATGACTAAGCAGCAAAGGACAGCTATGATGTAAGCTTATCAAGCAAAGCAAAGATTTCTTACTTTCGACTGCAAGAACAAGAGCGACAAAAACTACAGCTAAAGCAAAGAAATGAAAACAACAGCTAACTGCTGCAGTTGCAGCAATTCGTTTTGAAGCATTTCTTTCGGCTAACTTCGTAAGCCAAAATGTATTGCGTAGTTAGCTGAAGCAACATGTTCTTTTATTTCTTTTTCACATTTGCGCTTTGCTTTTGCGTTGTTGCTTACAAGTTGTTGAGTAAGTATATGAAAACGATTTTTTTTTTTTTGCTGAAAATATGTAAGCAAAGCAAAGATTTCTGTGCTTTTGCTATTTTGAAGCCAGCAATTCAAACCCTGGTTCGAACAGATTTCATCGTTTATTGCCCAAACTGTAAATAAATTCCAAAATCTAAGTAAGCCATTTCAAAATAAATAATTTCTGTGATATTTTTCTATGACTATCTCTTGTGGAAACTTTCTTGAGAGTACATTAAAGAAAGGATTATGGCTTCACTAGTACGTAGTGGAGAGAATTAGAGTCTATAGTGGCCAAACCTTCGATGGTGCGTAAGCCAAGAGCAAACCATATTTTTAAGAAAATGTGCAATGTGATTGCGATTTCAAAGAAACATTTATTATAGAAGTTATAGAAGGAAATGACTTCATCATTAGGTTTTGGACATGATTAGGATCGATAGTGGCCAAATTTTCGATGGTGCGTCAGGTCAGAGTATGCCATCCTTTTAAAAAATATTTTCCCGTCATAACGTTGCGACTGTCACTTCGGGGAAACATTTGGTATAGAAGTTCCAGTGAAAATATTAATTTCAGCATTAGGATCTGGACAGGATTAGGACCTATAGTGGCCAACCCTTCGATGGTGCGTTAAATTGAAGTATGCCAAACAAATTCTATGATTTTTCTCCATTTTTTGGTATATGTGGTCCTACCATAATATATTTTGCACGGAAGCTATGAACGAAAAACTTTTCTTTGGACAATTTGCCTCTATATGGATGGCAAACTGCCTCGGTCAAACCTTCGATGGTGCGTAAATCATAGAATTTGTTTGGCATACTTCGATTTGACGCACCATCGAAGGTTTGGCCACTATAGACTCTAATCCTCTCCACTACGTACTAGTGAAGCCATAATCCTTTCTTTAATGTACTCTCAAGAAAGTTTCCACAAGAGATAGTCAAAGAAAAATATCACAGAAATTATTTATTTTGAAATGGTTTACTTAGATTTTGGAATTTATTCACAGTTTGGGCAATAAACGATGAAATCTGTTCCAAATCCTCTACTAATGATCATTATTAGCGTTAATTAATCGTTTTTAATAAATCATTTCAGCCTCTGAATTTCCCCTCCATTCGTTGCTAAAATTTTTGACAGCTCCAGCAACGTTGCTATTTTAGCGCTGGTCAACGAAGCAATAAGAAGTGAAATCGAAAAGAACAAATAACAAATTAAACATTGTGCTCTAATCAACAGATTGTGATTTAATAAGTTGAATTGTGAATTTTTATAAATAAATAAACATGTCATATCGGAATGAAACAAAGTATTGTGCTATTTCATTACTGTCCGCCATGATTTGCACAGTTTTCATTCTGTTTATTCATTCTCTCTCTTCGTTGCAAAAATTGATCAGCTGTTTTTGACAGATGCCCATCGCTGAAGGCAGCGAAAAGAACTGTCACGGCTACCTGCTTTCCTTATATCATGCACGGAAGTGCATAGTACACCAAATAAGGTAGCTGCAGGGCTGAGAGCCGAAAGTCAGAACTGTCAAAAAATACTGAACGAAATAGAGCTACAAAGCAAGACATCAAATAATTTGTATTGAATTTGACAATTCTGACTCTGAGAGAGAGAGGATTGATAACCCTGCAGCTACCTTGTTTATTGTACTATGCGGAAGTGCATGTCATCCGACATTGTACGACAACAAACTAACGGGAATATTTTGTTGAGCTTTCAAACAATCGGACATGTACGACGACTTCATTTCTTTGATGACTCGAGAGTAACACATCGGTATAATAATGGCTAGGCAATTTTTAGCGGCTGATCAATAAAAATTTAGCAATAACTGATCAAATTTTGGAAGAATTTTTTGATTATCATCCGACATGTCGGTCCAACTGTCTCATTTGCTTTCGAACGATGGTACATGTCGTCGTACATGCCCAAGTCGGATGACATGTACGTCCGTGCGAAACCCCTTTATTGCGCAGGCGGATAATATTTTTAACCAGACACCAGACGATACTCTTCAGAAGGTTTTTGACGAGCAGAATCCGAATATGTCCTCAGAACTGCTCTGTCACGTTGCAATACATGTTTGTGACCAAATACACTGTTTTTGCTTATATTCAAGGTTATCGAGTTTATTGTATGTAGTTTATAGTATAAAATTTATTGTATTAATCCCCAATATATTAGGGGTATTCACGATTCAGTGCACTTGCCAGTGTAGTTGAGGACTTGAGGACTTGTGCAGTTGTGCAGTTAGGTTTTCGTGAGTACATCAAAATTTTAATTGAGATCATTATTATAATTTTTATTGAGATTATTATTATAACTAGTTTTTTTCCCGTCAAAAATGACGGGCCCGGTTTTAATAAAGGAAAAAACATGAAATATTGATTTTCTTTAAGCCGAATTAGAATTCAATGATGGTCACATATACGATTTTAAATTATGCAAATAACAATTTTTTGTTCCAAAGATTTATAAAAAAAATTAAAGTAAAAATTGAAACCATAGTAGGTACGACGACATAAGTTTAAAAATTTTTTGAAAAACTGAAAATTTCAAAATGAAAAAATATATAAACAAATTTTTGAAGTTTCAATAAATCACAAAACAAAAAATGCCTAGAAATATGCTATGAAATTAAAAAAAAAATCAAGCGTTCCGCACTCACATTTTACGGAATTATGTTATAGTAATTTGAATGAGATTATTATTTATCAAGTAATTGAAACTGAAACTCTTAAATGTTGCATCACTATTTCAAACCTGTCAAATTTTTCAATCTATACAACTACACAACTGCTCAAGTCCTCAAGTTTAAGGCAATAGTAGAAATGTAGTTGTGTAGATTTTTGACATATAATTTGTTTTTGTTAAGTGCTCAAGTCCTCAACTACACAGGCAACTGCACTGAATCGTGAATACCTCTATTATATCTTCCAACAAATATTTGTGAATTCAAAAATTGTTACACACGCAACAACAAATTATTTGTTTGACAAATGTAGTATACAACCACTGTACCACTTTACTTAAAATGTGCAAACTATTTACCTTCTAAGTAAATGTGTTGCTCAACATTTTAATTTTTTTTTTACGATTTTTTTCTGAGTTCCAATATTGGATTATTCCTCGAATTTAAATAAAGACAACGGGACAGTTTTTTTTAATAAATAGAAAATAGTTTTTTTATCTACAAAAGCTTTAAAAAGTAAATGTAGTCAGAATTAAGAATTAAACCTTTCAAAAATTCGATAGTGGACAATACTTTTGAAAGAATAAACACTAATAATACAATTCTAAAACAGTAAAAGTAAGATTTATTATAAAAATTTGATTATTTAAATCTTTACCGTTATTTCAATATTTAAATAAATTTTCAATTATTTTAGCTTGCCAAAAAAGGACTTAATATAATCCTCATCAGTCGTTCATTGGCGAAATTGGAAAATGTTGCTAAAGAAATTGGTTTGTATGGATATTTGATGTATTATGTATTAATTTTGTAAAATATTTGACAAAATGTTACACCGGGTCGGCAAAAGTTATACAAAGTATTTTAAATTAAATTTTGTTGAATTTTTATCAATTAGTGCAAGTAGACATTTTTTATAATTGAATTGAATCTGTTAGGGGTGAATAAGGCATTTGTATGCATTTAACAGGGTTAACAGTTGATCAGATTAGACGAGTGCAACAACGCACAGTGTTATGATTTCTATGGGATGAGGGACACAAATAAAAGGAATCATCGCAGGTTTTAGACATTAAGCATGTGTAATTTTTTCATAAATATATAACGCCACATAAGATCGACCACACCCTCTTCGCCCACCTACCATACAAAATTAAGATTAAAAAGCAACACCTCCAGATGTAGAAAGTGCAAGGAATAAAATTTGCGTACAAAACTTATTATTTTCCCATATAAATTTGCTCATTTTCGCCAAAACATCCTCTAAGAAAAACATCATAAAATCCTCAGTTTTGATTTGGCCCTGCAGAAACCATGGGAATGTGTTTAAAAAGAGTTGCTTTAAAAAGTACTCAAAAAAAAAACTAAAATGTCTTTTTTCTTCAATTGCTCACTGGAGCCTCGAGTTGTGTCGTTTCGTTTTCGAGTTGCGTCGATACATATTTTGAATTCGTGTTGCAACCCATCATCGACGCAACTCGAAAAAACATTCTTCCACCAAAATTTCGGTGAATTAATAAATACTTATTGATTTTACTTTTATATCAAAACGGTATGTTGTACATAAAACATAATTTCAAGTTGCGTCGTTTTCGAGTTGCGTCGTGTTTTTTGGAACGCATTAACGACGCAACTCGAGGCTCTAGTGTAGATATAAATTAAGGTTTTTTTAGATTTCTACGAACTTTTTTGTGGCGTATGAAATACCTCACCCAAACCTTCCTCTCCCTAATCTAGTCGCAAAATTATTTCCAGGATTAGAAAGTACCCCAAGCCTTGGGTTACCAGATCAAAATTTGGCTTAGGAGTAGGGTTCCCAACTGTCCCGGATTTCGCGGGACGTCCCGCATTTCAGCTAATTTTTTAGCGTCCCGCGAAGACCCCTTGCGGGACGCCTTTTGTCCCGCATTTGAGAACTTAAGATTGTTTGTATCTAAATTTCCAATTCGACATGAAACACAGTTTACTAAAACTGTTTAATTTTATTATCAAATTTAATTTATCATTTAATTTTCATACATTTTATTTATCAAAACGATTTGGATTTATTTTTTGGTTTTTTCATGAATTGGGCAAGAGGTGGAAACAGATCTAAATAATATCAAGGAACCATTGCGAAAGTGTAAGGGCATCGCTGCCCAAAAAAACAAAAAACATTTATTGGCTGTTACATATTTTGAAGTAAAACTTCTTTGGCGGCGAGTGAAATTTCATGGTCTCTTATTCGTGACGCTAGGCTAACAATTTCAATTTATATGAAAATTTTCAAAAAATGATAGCGCGTATTGAACCCTGACCATCGTTGCTCAAGAGTCGGAATCTACACCACTACGCCACGTAGGCACATGATAAACAGCCAAACAAAATGTAATTAAAACTGAACGCATAACATACTGAAAATAACATATTTAACATTAACATTACATTAACATTAACATTAACATTACATTATTAACATAACCGTAACATTAATTTTCATCCTTCAAGTATGCACGAAAAAAAAATAGAAAAATAGCTAAAACAGGAGCAGAACGCCTTCGTGAATATAAAGAGCGAATTAGAGCTCTTAAGAATGCAGCCGCAGCTGGGTCTGCACCTAATGATGAAGGTAAGGTAATTGCAACATCGGCTGAGTTCCAAAATGCATTTTTACGAAACATCAGTGTATTTTGGTGAATCTACAAAGAACCAATACCCAAAAACACACACTGATGCTTTGTAAAAATGTATTTTGGAACTCAGCCATCATCTCAACAAAATTTTAAAGCCAACCAAGTTGATACACTCAACAATCAACATTCGCTGCTTTACGAATATAGCAATTATTATGTTCAGGAAGCAAAACACAATAATAAGATTTGTCTCTGCTTTCGGAGGATTCTTTAACGAGTACTATGCAAATGCATTCTAGCAAGGAACGAAAATAACTGTTATTTTACAATTTTCAAATGAAAAAAAATTGTTGAAAGACTTTTTCAAATATACCATTATGTTACAAATGTCCTCAGCCTCATGAATATTAAGTTCCTTTTAAATTTAAGACTGATTCTTTAAAAGTTAAAATTTAAGTGTTATTTTTTGCCTTGAATTTTTCGAGGAAAAATAAAGGTTCTTTTGACTTTTATTTTATCTTTAATTTTTTCGGTCAAAATTATCAAGCAATTTGTGGTATTTTTAAAGGCCGCTTGACAGATTGAACTGTTGACACCATGTGTAAAATGTCTCACCGATGAGATGAAAATAATGGTATCAAAATTTTTTTAGTCGGTAAAATGACTTGAACAAATATAAACTACCTGATATTTTTGACGAAAAAATAAACGGCAGAAAATAACTGTTATTTTCGACCGATAAAATAAAAGTCAAAAGTAACTGTTATTTTTGCCCAAAAAACTATAAGGCTCAAAATAAATTTTATTTTTGTCGGAAAAAAAAAAAAAAGATAAAAGTTAATATGTGACACTTTCGATAAAAACCATAGCCGATACGGCCCCTGGATGCAAATATTGAATCAACAGATTATTATTTCATTTCGTATTGATTGAATTTCTCTAGTTCACACTAAAATCTCTCTTATTTGTTACTGTTAAAGAAGTTTCACTTCTGCCACGTGTACGTTGCTACACGCGAGTTTTTTTTTTGCACGTTTTTTTGAATTCTCCATGTTTTGTTTTATAATAATACTTTTGTCCCCTTTAAATAAAGTGTTTGTGTACGTTACTTAAACGCATTAAATTTTCACTTAACTGCTTTTTACACTTGACACTTAACTGCAAAATTTTATAAATGCAATGCAAAAAACGGTTAAACGCCATTGCACATTTTTACCCATACATATTCAAAGTAAAATATGATGAGAGAACAAAATGATGCAAAGCAAAAACCAAATAAAAGTTTTAACACAAAAGTCTTATTAGTGGTATTCATGCAATGCCGAAAGCGTGCCGAATATGCCGTAAATCGGAAAAAGCGAAAACGCCGTATATCAACTGTCAAAATTTGTATGGAATTTGATATACGGCAAAGTTCCCAGTTTTCCTCACGATTTTGATGCGAAAATAGCGCCGAAAACTTTCGGCAAAGAGTTGTTGCCACCTTTCAAATTTTTTACAATATTTATTACGAACTTAAAACATCTTACTCAACTTTCAACTTGAGAATCCTTTTAAACAACAAATTGCATGTTGTCAGCTGTCGAATAATAAAAGAATTTATCTTGAATTTCTTTGTATTCATCTTAATTATGAAACCATTTATGTATTTGTTTAATTATTTAGTTTTCAGCTCATTTATTGAACCAACGTGGCCACTTTTGCAATATAACTTAAAGAACAGCTGATTGATATACGGCACTAACAAAAAAATACAAAAAAGGTACTTCATGTAAAAACAGTGAATATTTTCCGATAAACGGCATCGGAAATTATTCGGCATTGCATGAATACCACTATTATCTCAAAACCATGAAAATGCAGTTAATTGTTTTTTGTTTTGCAGGGCAGATATTTGATACCCTTTATTCCTCAAAGAATAGAAGGAAATATTTAATAAAATAAAAAAGTGCATCTAGTTTTGTCCCGAATTTTTGAGCCAAGTCCCGCATTTTTTATGGCTCCGTCCCGATTTTTTACTTTCCTGTGTTGGCAACCCTACTTAGGAGTACAGCGGATGGCAAAAAATGTCCTCCATTTGTTCCAGGGAAGATGAGAAAGGAGAACACGCAGATAATACTATATATTATGATTATGTAAAGTGTATTCAACAGAAAAAATAGTTGCTCTGTTTCCAAATTGTCCATTACAAGTTAGTTCCCTACATACATTCGGAACACGCTCATTCCGGCAATCGTTGGAAAATGGATCGGTTTTCGATTGTCCAAGGGATAAATGCGCGATTCAAAAAATATTCTCAATCTTCCTTCACTCACTTGGACGATCGTTGGCATGCATTAAGCATGCTCTTAAAAAATTGTGAAAATTAATCAAACAATTTAATAACTAAAAAAATTCATTGAATTGGGACAGAAAAACGTCTGTCGAGACCGCTTGTATAAACTATTGACCACTTGTAACGTTTAACAACGAGTCTTCCTGGCAAATCGCTAAAGGTCTTTGTCGGAGATTCGTTGGCGAATCTTCCTGGCAAATCGTTCATATGGCTTCTGCAGTTTGCATTCGACGATACCCGGATGACTCAAAAGAGCTCGCCGGCGAACTAGCGTCAGAACTTGGTAAAAATGATTCACGCATTCGTATTGTAAGCTCTACTAAAAACCTGGGCATTGTCTTCAACAGTTCGCTTACTTCATATAGCAATCACATAAATATTACAGTAGAAGAATTTAAATGTAATAATACAATTAATTCTTTTTTAAGCACTATTAAAACATAGTCCTGTCAATATATTGCTCTTGTTCCTTTCACCATAGAACAGCGGTGCAGCCGTCAGGACGCATCGCACTAGCTCGTTTTTGTTGGTGTTGATGTTTTTGACGAGGAATTACGTCTTACAGCGCGGTTCGTATGGGGTCGTTATAATTTTTTCTAGGACATGAAACGCTTTTGACCAATACTTAAGGGTATACCTACAGCCTTTATTACTCATCGTTCCAACATAATATTTATACAAAAATATCAGGTGTTTCCTGCGCTAAGCAAATACCTAATTTTGGATTTTGTCACTATTATATTAAAATCACAAAATAGCAAAATCTAAGAAAAATCTACATTTTTATATAAGAAAATCAATTATTAGCTGCTTACATTATGGGCCTGCTGCTTTCTTTGTTTTTGTTTCGTTGGTTTTGCTGGTGTTGTGTTTGTTTTATACGCACTGATTCTCAGCATTAGTTCACTACTCAGCGTACAAGGTGCATTGAAAAGGACTTTGATCCAGTTGCCAGAGAGCCGAACTGAAATTGACCACTGTTTGGGAAAAAAATGACCACTTCCTGAGAAAATTTACCTTTTCTAAAAAATATTACAAAATTTTAAATGATTACAGTCATTATAACTAACTTCACTACTTCCACAATAAAACATTTCTTTGCTAGCCTTGAACACTTCGTTTCTTCCTATTGCCAACAAATTTTCTAATTCACTATGTGTAAGGACTTCTTTTATCCACTTTTCCAATACCGTTTTTGTAGGAACTGGTCATGGCTTTCTTTAACCGATATTCTTTTAAGCAATATCCAATGCAATTTCAAAACATTTGATTACTTCTTATGTCTTAGTGTGTTTCAACAATTTCTTTAGTTGTTAAGTTGAAATTTGCAACATAACTCCCAATAATAAAGGACTGCTCGTGAGTACATTCAGAAAGGTAACAAAAGTGCAAAAAACTTAAAATATTTGGAAATCTAAAAAAAAAATTATAGAAGTCTTTATAACAATATATCCCGGTGAAAATTTTTGTCAAATAGGAATTTGCTCTATAAACATTTGTAAACCCGGAAGGGCAAGCATGTTTGCCTGTCATCCAGGGATACCGGGTTCAAATGGTTCCCCTTGTATGGAAATCAAGTAACAACCTACACTTGTTTTACTTGATTTCTCTTTTTTCCCCACTTTTCTATCATTTCATTTCGAACGAAGGCAGACTTGACTGAATAAATGTTACACCTAAAATTATTGGCTCAAAACTACCAAAAAAATGCATACTTTGTGCCTTATTTACTCATTTTTAGAAGGATTTTACAATATCAACGATTTTTAAACATATTATATACATTTATTGAAATTCCATAAAATTTAGTTAAATACATGTGTTTGAAAACCGGACAAATGAACGACAAATGAAAAATGAATGACAAAGGACTTAATATTTATTGTTATTAATATTTGTACAATTAAATTCACTGATAATAACAATTATGGCGACATAATATTAATATTGATTCTTCCCTCAGGTGACATGTATAAAATTGAAACCAAAATTGTTGATGTTGACTTTACCTCTGGTCCAGAAATTTACGATAAAATTAAAAAGCACACAGAAGGCATAGATATCGGGGTATTGGTCAACAATGTCGGTATCAGTTATCCCCATCCAGATTTCTTTATCGATTGCTGTGAACAACATCCCACAATTTTACGTGACATTGTATCAGCCAACATTCACTCCGTCACACATATGTGCCATCTTATGCTTCCTAGCATGATTGAGAAGAAAAAAGGAGTCATTATAAATGTATCTTCAACATCAGCGGTTGTTCCAAATCCTCTATTGGCCGTTTATAGCGCAACTAAGGTGATTTAGAAATGCTTACAATAACAAAGCAGATTCATTTTAATAATTCAATTTTTCTGTTACAGGCCTTCGTCAATAAGTTCAGCAGTGACCTGCAGACTGAATATCAATCCAAAGGAATAACGGTACAGTGTGTTCAGCCTGGTTTCGTTGCAACCAACATGTCAAAGATTCGCAAGACAAGCCTCTTTGCACCTTCTGCTGATACTTATGTGGAATCTGCTCTATGTACACTTGGCATCCATGACCAAACTTCTGGTTATTTTCCACATACGCTTCTACAGCTTAGTGTTGCAACAATTTCCAGTGTACTTGGAGATAACTTTGCCAGAAGTATGGTTTTTAAAAATCTTTTAGCTACTCGTAAACGTGCCATACGCAATCTGGCAAAAAAGCAGTAGATCCCATATTTATTATAATTGGGCCAGCCAATAACTTGGGTCTACGAGAAGTGCCATAGCAATATGCAGATATACCAAATAAATACAAAATTGCAAAATGCTTACACCATCTTTAAATTACTAACATGCTATTTTAATCATCGAAAATGCCGTTAGCACAGGAAGACTAACGAAGATAATGAGGAGTATGGTATTTAATAATCTTCGAATGCCCTTTTTCTTTTCCTACACTGAGAAAACTGTGCGTCTCTAATGTTAATTTTCATTTTCAAAATAGATATTTAAAATGAGCTTCTAAAACGTTCGTTTGATTATCTGTAATAACCATTTTAACATGAGCTTTTAAAACGTTCGTTTGTTATTTTAAAATGAAAATTTTAAAAATTGCATGTAATTCTTCTAATTCTTCTAAAATGTTAATTTTAAAAAAATCAAACGAACGTTTTAAAAGCTAATTTTAAAATGTTTATTTTAGTAAATCAAACGAACGTTTTAGAAGCTCATTTTAAAATGTTCGTTTTTAAAATGAAAATAAACGTTAGAGAAGCAAAATCTGGGTTAAACGTTTTGAAAAGTAGCACGCTACCTGCTTTTCGTGCTACGAAACGTTTTTAATGTTTTCTCTGTGTAGTGTACATTTTCTATTTTTTACTAAGAAAAATTCTAAAATTGTTTCCAAAAGTGATTGGATTGTGAAAGGCACATCAAGGACAAAATTTTCCTTTTCTTTTTGGAGTTTTAAATATTTCTGTTTAAAGATCGACAATTTTTATTGTGAAATTATTAAATTTATTGTTGTTTTTTTGTTTTGTCGAATTCCTCACTTCAATTGTTGATTGAAAAACTTTAAACATAAGCCTGCATATAATTTAGAAATAATTTTTTCTGCACGTGTTTGGAGCAAGAAGGAAATAATGTACAAAAATATAGTGATTATATATTACTTCATTCAGTTGAAATGTTTTATGGTGTTAATTCATATTTTCAGATCGGTACCTTGGTGTTTAACCAAGATTTCTGATGTTAAACTAATATATTTGAGAATTATATCGAAGTTTTGTTGGCCTGTTTGGTTTGATTTTTGTTATTTTCAACAGGGGTATTCACTAATTTTTGATTATCATCCGAAATGTCGGCCCGACTGTCTCATTTGCTTTCGAACGATCGTACATGTCATCGTACATGCCCAAGTCGGATGACATGTACGTCCGTGCGAAACCCCCTATTGCATTTCGCCACTGAGTTATCTCCGAGCAAATTACATATTATTACGAACGCAGCATTTATGTTCATGAATGTTCATTATGTTCATTTAACATGAATGTTCATTAGAGTGGGTCGCTTTACATGAGAGAAAAAATTAATATAAAAAGACACCCCCTAAAATGAAAGCTTACATCGAAATTGTTTCAGCACTATAAAATTTTTTTTTTTGGGTGTCCCAAAAAACAGCCAAAATGGTCTTTTAATTATAACATTAGTATTTTTAGTCCGATCATGAAGTACAGCATATTGGATAGGTCTGAATGAATACTACATCGTGTTCTTTGGTGTCGATGGTGTCAGAAGTCATCTTCAAGTAGATATTTTACAATTCTAATTTTTTTGCTCGAAGTACCCCATAACTTCGATTTAAAATTAATGTTAGAATAAACTTCATAAAAAATCAATATACTATTGTGAAGGAATTAGTTGATTTTGTTCACTACAAAAAAAGTTACAAAGGTTAGAAGTTTTAGTACAACTACTGTATTTCTATAAAGAAACATTCAGCAATTGAAATTTTCTCTTGGTGGTTATATTCAATCATTTTTGAAAGAAGAAGTATCCAAAGGCAAAGTATTTCTGAGACTAGCAGTTATAGCGGAATCACGTAAAATTAGGAACTACTGAATATTTCAATAATAGAAATACAGTAGTTGTACTAAAACTTCTAACCTTTGTAACTTTTTTTGTAGTGAACAAAATCAACTAATTCCTTCACAATAGTATATGTATTTTTTATGAAGTTTATTCAAACATTAATTTTAAACCGAAGTTATGGGGTACTTCGAGCAAAAAAATTAAAATTATAAAATATCTACTTGAAGATGACTTCTGACACCATCGACACCAAAGAACACGATGTAGTATTCTTTCAGACCTATTCAATATGCTGTACTTCATGATCGGACTAAAAATACTAATGTTATAACTAAAAGACTATTTTGGCTGTTTTTTGGGACACCCAAAAAAAAAAATTTTATAGTTCTGAAACAATTTCGATGTAAGCTTTCATTTTAGGGGGTGTCTCTTTATATTCATTTTTTCTCTCATATAAAGCAACCCACTCTAAGGCCGCGGTTATAGTGAAAGCGATTCAGACAGGCAGGCAGGCTGAAATCTGTGTGAGAAAACGAGATGCAAATAGCTATCTATCTCGCTTGTTCACATTGCCTGTCTGCCTGCCTGTCTGAATCGGCGTTCACTATAAACGCCGCTTAATGAACATTCATGTAAAATACTGTGTGATGGCAACTCTAGAATGGTTTTGACCAGGGTACACTGAATAAGGTAGCCGCAAGACGGAGAGCGCGACTGCCGCAAATGTCAAAGCCATGATATAAGGAAAGGAGTTAGCCGTGACAGTTCTTTTCGCTGCCTTCAGCGATGGGCATCTGTCAAAAACAGCTGATCAATTTTTGCAACGAAGAGAGAGAATGAATAAACAGAATGAAAATTGTGCAAATCATGGCGGACAGTAATGAAATAACACAATACTTTGTTTCATTCCGATATGACATGTTTATTTATTTATAAAAATTCACAATTCAACTTATTAAATCACAATCTGTTGATTAGAGCACAATGTTTAATTTGTTATTTGTTCTTTTCGATTTCACTTCTTATTGCTTCGTTAACCAGCGCTAAAATAGCAACGTTGCTGGAGCTGTCAAAAATTTTAGCAACGAATGGAGGGGAAATTCAGAGGCTGAAATGATGTATTAAAACGATTAATTAACGCTAATAATGATCATTAGTAGAGGATTTGGAACAGATTTCATCGTTTATTGCCCAAACTGTAAATAAATTCCAAAATCTAAGTAAGCCATTTGAAAATAAATAATTTCTGTGATATTTTTCTATGACTATCTCTTGTATAATCTTTCTTTTGAGAACATTAAAGAAAGGATTATGGCTTCACTAGTACGCAGTGGAGAGGATTAGAGTCTATAGTGGCCAAACCTTCGATGGTGCGTAAACCAAGATTAAACCATATTTTTAAGAAAATTTTTCCTGTCATAGCAATGTGATTTCCATTTCAAAGAAATATTTAGTATAGAAATTATAGATTCTATACACCCTATTAGTCTTCATCATTAGGTTTTGGACATGATTAGGATCGATAGTGGCCAAACCTTCGATGGTGCGTCAAATTGAAGTGTGCCAAACCAATTCTATGATTTTTGTCGAGTTTTTGGTATATGTGCTCCTACCAGAATATATTTTGCACGGAAGCTATGAACGAAACACTTTTCTATGTCCATTTTTACCTAATGATGAAGCCATTTCCTTCTATAACTTCTATACTAAATATTTCCCAGAAGTGACAGTCGCAACGTTATGACGGGAAAAATATTTGTAAAAAGAAGGAATACACTGATTTTACGCACCATCGAAGGTTTGACCGAGGCAGCTTGCCATCTATATAGAGGCAAATTGACCATAGAAAAGTGTTTCGTTCATAGCTTCCGTGCAAAATATATTCTGGTAGGAGCACATATACCAAAAAATTGACAAAAATCAAAGAATTTGTTTGGCACACTTCAATTTGACGCACCATCGAAGGTTTGGCCACTATAGGTCTTAATCCTGTCCAGAACCTAATGCTGAAATTAATTTTTTCACTGGAACTTCTATACCAAATGTTTCCCAGAAGTGAAAGTCACAGCGTTATGACGGGAAAATAATTTGTAAAAGGATGGCATGCTTCAATTTGACGCACCATCGAAGGTTTGGCCACTATCGGTCCTAATCCTGTCCAGAACCTAATGCTGAATTTAATATTTTGACTGGAACTTATATACCAAATGTTTCCCAGAAGTGACAGTCGCAACGTTATGACGGGAAAATATTTTGTAAAAGGATGGCATACTCTGACTTGACGCACCATCGAAGGTTTGGCCACTATCGATCCTAATCATGTCCAAAACCTAATGATGAAGTCATTTCCATCTATAATTTCTATACTAAATATTTCTTTGAAATGGAAATCACATTGCTATGACAGGAAAAATTTTCTTAAAAATATGGTTTAATCTTGGTTTACGCACCATCGAAGGTTTGGCCACTATAGACTCTAATCCTCTCCACTGCGTACTAGTGAAGCCATAATCCTTTCTTTAATGTTCTCAAAAGAAAGATTATACAAGAGATAGTCATAGAAAAATATCACAGAAATTATTTATTTTCAAATGGCTTAAGCCTATATGACACTGGCTACTTTTAGTATTTTTCAGCGCTTAAATTGTAAGTAAAGCGCAGTACGATAAATGCTCACTACAATTTTCCGTTGATATGACTGCCTACGCTATATGTGCAATCAAGCAAATCAAGCGCTAGAATATACAAAAATTTTCTACTTTTTCAGCTTCTACCAGCTTAAAATCACGAAAAAGTCATTGTGAATACCTTGTTACAGCAGAAAGAAGAACAAGATAAATATTTTGTGAAGCAGACATTCTGCATTTTTGCCGTTGTACCTTTTAATGCTGTTTTTGCATTTCAATTGGTTGCATTTAAATGTTTTTAATTGAAATAAAAAACAATTGCGCTGCTCGAGCTCGTAATT
Organism: Tetanocera ferruginea; assembly: GCA_958299015.1. NCBI lineage: Eukaryota > Metazoa > Arthropoda > Insecta > Diptera > Sciomyzidae > Tetanocera > Tetanocera ferruginea. The sequence continues at coordinate 70,799,998 of OY282643.1, read as the reverse complement.
ATTTTTAAATAATTCGTACAAGTTGTAGATTTTTGACACAAAATAAATTATATTTTTGTCGCAACAGCTGTTGAATTTTTCACAAAATTTTCTACAGACATCCCATTCACACAAGACATTGCTGTCTCTTTTATCCCTTGCTTGTTTAAAGATCTGAAAACAAGCAAGTGTCATATAGGCTTTACTTAGATTTTGGAATTTATTTACAGTTTGGGCAATAAACGATGAAATCTGTTCCAAATCCTCTACTAATGATCATTATTAGCGTTAATTAATCGTTTTAATACATCATTTCAGCCTCTGAATTTCCCCTCCATTCGTTGCTAAAATTTTTGACAGCTCCAGCAACGTTGCTATTTTAGCGCTGGTGCTTCGTTGCATGAACAGCTGACTTTTTGACAGTAGCCAATCGACTCTCGTGAGAAAAAAGGCAGTTGTCAAGGCTACCTTCTTTTCATTATATCATGGTCAAAGCGAACTGCTTCATCTGTTGTTGTTGTTGTTCTTTTTTTCGACAGCCATAGTATAATTAACGAAGTAATATCAGGGAGGAGAGCAGCTTACCGTGATTGTCAAAACGAAGTTGAGAGCTCATACAAAATCTACGAACGAGTAGAACGCTAAGAATAGGCAAAATGTAAACAATGATCAGCTACCAACTCTCGCGTGTTTATGTTAAATAATTGTAGAAAATTGTGATTTGTCGCTTTGTATATTATTGTTATTGTTAAAGTAATAAATAAAATTTAAAGTGCAAATTGAATAAACTACAATTCATTGGATGCTGTTTGCAGTCACTGTTGCTGCTGCTTAAACTCAGACCTCTTGAACAATTCGCTGCAAACACGTTGAAGTCACTGTTATTCCTCAGTTATTGTATTATATTTATTTTATCTAGGTTATTGTTATAATAAAACAATATCACAACGAAAATATTAAATGTTATTTGCACTTAACACAACACGATGTTCCATTGAATTTAGATTTGTTTGTTTGCTTTGGCTTGTTTGCTTTGTCTGCATTCGCCAAGATGGCCGATTTTGACATTTAGGGTACTGACAGAGAGAGTACGTTCATTCCTGATATTACTTCGTTAATTATACTATGTCGACAGCCAGTTGATTTTGACACTTTCGGATATGCGAAAGAGAGCACAGTTAGTTTTGCAGCAACCTTGTTATTCAACCATGGTTTTGACAAGAACATAAATGCTGCGTTCGTAATAATATGTAATTTGCTCGACGAGAACTCAGTGGCGAAATGCAATAAGTGAAGAGACTTGACATCTGGGCTGCCAATTTTATTTTAATAAAATTCCCCAATCCTGTCTGTCGAATTCCACCATTTGACAACTGATTCGCCCCAAAAACAAAATTCCTATGTAATTAAAAAAGTTTTCATTTAAAAAATGTTTCTATCAGCAATATTTCAACACTGACATATATTGAGAAAGCTGTTTTCGAGAAGATCCTACATTAGAGGTGTCCTTATTTATATAGCAAAACTTTGCAAAAGCGCTGGCCTGATTTTTATTCCTTTAGGTATAAAATTAAAAAATATTAAAATTGGTGCCGGAAACGGTAAATAGATCCATTTTGTTGATTTTAAGGAAAAACCTCAAATATTGGGATTTTTCATGTTTTTTTAAACAAAACGCAATTAATTTACAGTAACGTCTTACGTTTTAGAACAAGTTTATAACAGCGAAGCAACAAAAGAGCTCATGCTGCTCATAGTTTAATGATTTTTATGTTTTATAACGTTTTCTTTTCTCAAAGAAAAATTCTGCCCTCTGAAGATGCAGAATTTTTCCATTTTGACCTGGACCCTCAGAATTCTCACCTGTTTTTATCTGATCACAAAAAAAAACAACATTTTTTTACTCATCCTGAGTGCCTGCCTTTTTGAAAAGCTTCAAAAGAATTAAAAATAAAAAATTTTAAAACTTTAAATTCAAAATTTTTTTTTACGCTAGAAAAATTTGTTTCTTTTCATAGAAGAATTTTTCATGTTTTCCGAAGAAGAGCTCAATCTTTTCTGAAGAAGAGCTCAATCTTTTCTGAACTGTCAATAGTAACGTCAACTATATTCTACATATGTCATTTATTTTGTTTATTCAGTTGGTAGCATTTGAGACCAAAATTTTTCGAACCATCTAAGTAGAGTGGGCAGAAATTCTGCTTTTTTTCTACTTTTAAAGTTAAAATTTTCGAGAAATTAACACGATTCAATTTCAGAGGTCATAATTTTATTTAAGAAAAGAACGAAAAAATTGCAAAATAAACAAAGAGGGAGAGAAAAATTTCAAAATTTTTTGAGAAAAGAAAACGCTATTAGTTTTGGTTTTAAGAACATTGCATAAAAGAATAAAATACTTGATAGTCTTCAGTAGTAAAACAACAAAATAATTTTGCATGGAACTTGGCCATTGACCATTTTTTTTTTTCTTAAATTATAGAAAGAAGATTAAATTTGCTCACTTTTTAAAAATGTCACAACAATAATCAACATTTGAAAAATGAAAGTCAGGGCAAAAAATATATCTGCGGCGTTTAAATTTCATATGTTTTGAAATAAGATGGGAAAATGATTCAGAAAAAAAAATGAGTCACAAAAATTATATCAACTAAAAACAAAGTAAATTGGCCATTCCAGTCCTTGAAAGGACTTTGACCGATAACATCACCGATACACAATAACATGTGTGCATTTTTTATGTCGAAAATATGTAGGTTGCATGTTTTATGTCGACTTCTTTTCATGTTCTGAAGAAGTTATGAATGGTATTATTTTCTCTCTGAGGTCTGCCATTGTCTACAAAGAGGCGATGGCCGAACAGTAAAATTTATTTAAATTAAAACAAAATTTACCCGTGGTGAGGCTTGGACTCGGAATCCGTAAGTTCGCACGCCATACCCTTAGCATGCACGACCACGGCTGCTCTTAGGTAGCGAAAATATTTTATGCTACCTAGGTTGAGCGGTTTATGCTCACTTCATTTTGACAGATAAACAATCAGTTTGTTGGAAATTTGACATTTCGCCAACAAACCCATTCAGCAGAAAGTATCAGTTTCTGCTACTTCGGGGGAGATTACGATTTCCTGGGCGCCGCGATCTGACAATGGATTCGTGAAGTACTTTAAATAAAAATAAGAATTACCGAAGGAAAGATCGATTTATCGATTAGTTTTCGAGTTATCGATTTTTTAAAATAATTTTCTTTTTATAAGGTCTTCTTTGAAAACTGGCTATATTTTTCTTATTATTAAACCGATATTAATGGTAATAGTACCATTTTTAAGATATTATAATAAGCTTTTAGAAAAATGTATAATTAATCAAAACCGTTTATTATTTCATATTTGATAACTGTTTGAATGCAAAAGTAAAATAATTGCTTACATTTAACCGTTATTTTCTCAAAAACTGCCGTTATTACTATGAATTATAGAAAGTAAATTATAGAAGCCTGAAAATTTATCTATCACTTGGTATATAATTTATATGACCTTATTATTTTGTTATGGTGTGTTTTGATGATGAATTGATTTGCCCTTGTACAGAATGTTATTCTTTTAAGCATATGTACAATAGTCTGTACTTGTTCTGCTTTCTTACAACATATTTCCTTATATCACCATTGCAATAAGCAAATGCCCTTAATGAAACATTAGCTGTGTTTTTTATCAAGCGAGTAGTTAAAAAACGACCGCTTATCATATGTTTACTCGCTTAAATAACACAGGAAACTGTTAGTCGCTTAAAAGTTTGCCGACCAAACGAAAAAAAATGCTTCCAAGTTATGTTTCAATAATTGTATAAATTTCCTACAAAGGTGGCAACTATGTCTGATTGATAGTCAATAGTGATGTATGAAATTAACATTTTTTGTACCAAATACTTTTCACAAAATACTCATTTTTTGCTTTAGATCAATATTTCAATAAAAATACAAAATAATTTAACAGGTAAGATAAACAAAATTTATCAAATATACTCATTATGTAAAACTATGTTGTTTGCTTAAGCTTTTAGTACTAAAAATCTTTTGAGTATCGGGTTTGTTTTCAGAATCGAGTCTCCAATGCTTAAAATCTGAAAATTTATGCATCACTAATTGTCAGAACTTTGATATATAAAATAAATTTGTCAAAAATTGTTTACAAAAATTTGATCAGAACATAAACAACGTTTTTGACTTTTCAGAAAATGCTTCCAAGTTTTAAAAAAATTCTTAAGCGAGTAAGCAGTCGTTTTTTGACTACTCGCTTGGTAAAAAACACAGCTATTGTTACTGTAATATTTATGTGAATTTATAGGATTTTCCAAGCAATGAAAAAAATTCGCAACTTTAAGTTGATCAATTTTGGTTTTATTAAATCCAATAGTTGATCTTCGCTTATACCATTAATAAATGCAAATGTAGTCACGGTCAATTGTCATTTATGCGACTATTTTCCAAAAAATGCATTTATTGTTCCCGAAAAACGTCAGCGAGTTCTACCCAGGAGGAGATAGAATCTTAGGAAGAAGAGAATGAAGAAGAACAATGCGAAGATTTCTATTGAAGGTTTTCATTAGATTTATATTATTAATATCTTATTAAGATAATATTTATATTTAGATAAACGTGGTTTTCCCTCTTACGAAAAATTAAAAACAAGCTTGGTAGTAAATTTTGGCAGGAAAAAGGTAATTTTTCCACAATTTCACGAATTTTATATCCTAAAGCTTTTGTAAACGGGTTTTTATATATTTTTTTGGAGTACGCAAGTCCAAATACATATAAAAAAAATATAAAAAGAAATCTTTGGGTTTGCCACCTTAAGTGCAGTTATTCCAAAAATTTTTTTTTATATTCTATATAACATATATATCGAATATAGTGTTTATTTAAAAAAAAACTTTTAACTATTGCATACCAAATGAAAGCTAAGGTATCAGGCTTTAAAAATAAAGTAGATTTTAAGCATATTAATATTGCAAATTTTTGAGAAAATAACGGTTTTATCAGTAGTAAAAAGAAAATAAAATATAAAATCTATATAAAATTCTACATCTTGCCGAAATGAACTTTTAATAATTTAATTGTCTTTCCAACAACGTATTAATACATAAAATCTATTGGATATTGGACAAGATGGGGAGATTACGATTTCCGGGGCGCCGCGATTTGACGATGGATTCGAAGAGTACTCTTAATAAAAATAAGAATAGCCAAAGGAAATGTTGTGTTATCGATTTGTTTCCGAGTTATCGATTTTTTAAAATTTTTTTTTTTGCTATAAGGTCTATGAAGAAAACCGACTGTATTATGCTTAATATAAAACCGATATTAATGATTAAGATAAAATTTAAAAGGTTACATGTAAAGCTTTTAGAAAAATTTTAAATTAATGAAATCTGTTGAGTACTTTGTATTTTATAGGTATTTTTATGCAATACAAATATATTTTCTTACATAAAACCGTTATTTTCTCAAAAATTACTGTTATTACTATGAATTAAAAAGAGTAAATTATTAAAGCTTGAACATTTATCTTTCATTTGGTATATAATATATATAATTTATTTGACTTTTTGTCGTGTTTTTTATGATACAATGATTTGCCCTTGTACGGAAAATTGCTTATTTCACTCATATTTACCTTAGATGTTTTTCTTTCTTACTCCATATTTACGAATATCGCCATTACAATACAATATTTATATTTGAATTAAGGGGATTTTCGAGTCAGTGAAAAAAATTTGTATTTTTTGGTCGATCAGTTAATAAAAAAATCAATATTTTTATCTATCGAAAAAAAGGTAAAACTTTCAGCTTATCAAAAAATAAATATTTTTAGTACCTTAAAAACGAAAAATTTGCAGAAAAAAAACGGTTCCTTTAATTAAAAAATTCAAATCTAATATATATTCGCTTATAAATTTAAAAAAATTTTTGAAATTATATTTGTATTATATGTCGTTGAAAAGGCATTTAATTACTTTTCGAATAGCATGTCAATCTTTAAGATCCATTGAATATCGGCAAAGATATAGAAAATTTTGTGAACAGATTTTTTAACAAAGAAAACACTTGGAAAATTTTAATTTTATGTAATATAGTGTGAAATTAAATAAAAAATGTATATTTTTGTATGTCAAACAAAAGGTCTAACTGTAAGCTTTTCAAAAAAAATATATTTTTAGTAACTTAATAACGTAAATTTTTTATAAAATAACGGTTCTTTTTATTAAAAAATTCAACTTTGGAATAAATTCGCTTATAAAATTAAAAATATTATAGCAATGATATTTATAACAAATATATTTGAAAGGTCATTTAATGACCTTTAAAATGACATATCAATCTTAAAGATCCATTGAGTAACGACAAAGATATAGATGTTTTTTTGAACAGATCTTTTAACAAAAAATTTTTTTTAAAAAAATCGATAACTCGATAACTAATAGAGTTATCGATTTTTTGTTCGGCGAATCATGTTTTTTTGTTGTTTTCTACCAGAAAACATCTTCAAATCGCGGCGCCCCGGAAATCGTAATCGTGCCGACAAGATATAGATGTTTATTTCAAACCTATTTTTTTGTTGTTTTAAGCAAAAAAACACTTTCAAATCGCGGCGCCCAGGAAATCGTAATCGTGCCCTACTTCGCTACCTGAGCGCTTTTTCGGATTGAATGCAGTCAATGTTTTCATAGATTTTTCGCTGAAGGGTGGCAACTTAACCAGCAAGTGTTTTGACGTTTGTTAACCAAAATTACACACTCGATAATACTGCATAAAAGCAGCATCTTTTATTAAGTAAGCAATTTTTCCGAATTTTCATGTGCAATTAACATTTTACATAACAGAAATAGTTTAATTTTTGAAATGTTTATATGTTTTCATAGCAGCATTTGAGATAAACATGTCTTATATATTATTTTGCATACTTCTACTTACGTAATTATCGTACCTTAATCTTTCAGTTTCATGGCAAGCGGAGTTGTCCGTCAAGTAGTGAAAAGGTACACAGCAGTGGTATTTTTCCCAACATTCGCTTTAGGAAGCATCTACGCCGACTGGTCGCATACACGTGCCTGGAAGCTTAGTCTTAAGGAGAAAGATAAAAATAAGGAAATACTTACGCAGTAAACAATCATGTTTGGATTCACCAAACAATATATTTGGCTGGCGTTGCCATTTACTGGATTTGCAATTGGCACGTTCTTGGATAAAAAAGAAACTGAACGAATGACTAGATTTCGAGATAAGAGTGCTCTCTACGGACGAGCAATGGGACCAACTGATCAACCATCTTGGTAATAAATGTAGAGTATTCACACGTAATTATAATAAGATGTGTAGTTTCAATTGTTGAGAATAAATACAAAAGTTGTTAAAATTTCCCAATTTGTTCATTTCCTCGGAAATATTTGAAATGATTTCTAAGCAAAAATTTTTAGTGTTTTAAATCATATTACTTAAGGTACCAGTCATGGAGTGCAATTGCTAAATGACTGTTTTTGAAGAGATTTAATAAATTATGACTTTATATATCCAGCATTATCGATTCGATAAGTACCGATTACATCACAACAAATTTTTACATTTAAATACCTATCTTATTTATTTATATTTTATAAATTAATTTATAAAATATTAGTTGGTGCAGGGCAGCTAGGCCGTATTCAGTGGCGTAGCAAGGGTTGGTGGCACCCGGGGCGGAAACTAAATTGTGCACCCCTTAGGGCCAGTTTTTCAGTGCGAGTTTAAACTCGAGTCAAATTAAACTGAGATTAACTCACCAAAAAGGGATGTTAAAACTCTGTTTAACTAGATATTGTAGCATTCGTTTAAGTTGAATTGACTAAAATTATCATATGATGTGTTTTTCTTTGCTTAAACCGAGCTTAAACGTCCAATTTTGGTGAGTTAACCTCGGTTTGACTAGAGTTTAAACCCAAACTGAAAAACTGGCCCTTAGGAAGGTAATAGTAAACCTCAAAAAAGTAATGTTGAAAAATACCACGATATAAATATAATTTTTTTAAATAATACTTTAGTTTTATGATTAGTTTGTTAAAGTGCAAATAAATTTATAAATATTTTAATTATTTGTATAGTTATAAAATTCGGTTAAAAAAGACAAAATTTAAAAATAATCTCATCGATATTAATATATTTGATATCATTTGAAAGATATGTAATTTGGTAACTAACACAAAACTTAAAAAATTTAATTTATTTTAAATTTGAAGTATATCTTAATTTTTTTAAAGCAGGATTTTCCGCAATCAAGGAATTTTTCAAAAATGTTTTGTTTACTCAAAATTTTGATTTGCAACAGTGAGTAAATCCCCAAAGATCTATTTTGAATTTCACTTTATTTAAAATTTTTCACTTTTTTCGTTTTAATTTTACAATAATTGTCGACAAAAATGACATTTGAGAAAAGATTTGGAAAAAAGCTTATAAGGGCTTATAAGTTATGCGAGAACAATGTACTATCATTAAACCACACAATATCAGTTTTAAATAATTGGAGAACTGGCTTTATGCAGTTATAAAAACTTAAGCTATTGTTTATAGAAAATTGTGAAATTTTTACGAAAAATTATGCATAATTGAAGAAAAAACAGGACCTGCAAGCAAATTAAAATAAATTATTTTTTCCTAAATATTATCAACTTCTTTTTAGTATTCTATATTCATCTCAGCTTCGACTTTGATAGACAAAACTGAGGTCTGTAAGATTTGACTGCCCTATCCTCGGCTATTAATATCACAGTATCACTATATTACAGTGATACTAAATTATTATCAGAAATTTGTTTCATACTCATTATGTAGATACACTGGTGGCCAAAACTAAAGCAACTCAATATCAGAATGGGGCATAAACTTAATAAAATTCATAATATTAAAGATAGAGCGAAAATTTTTTTTTCTTAAACATAATTATTTATTGACTAATTGAAAAAGAAACTGAAAGAATTATATTTATTTATGTATGTTTTTAAATAATATATTAAATGCATAAGGCTCAAAATTTCCTTGGTCATAACTAAAGCAACTTTTCAAATTTCAAATAAATAACTCAAAATATTTAATAATCAATAGCATATCCTTTATTTTTCTAGACAGCAGCACATCTACGAGGCATTGAATCTATGAGTCGATGAATTTGATTCTTGCGGAATGTTGTTCCATGCGTCTTGAATGCGACTGAAGATTGTGTGCTTATTCGTTGCATTATCCCTCTTAATTTTCCGTGCGACGATACTCCACAAGTTCTCTATCGGGCTTAAATCGGGGGACTGCACTGGCCATTTGAGAACCCTAATATTATGGTCGCGTAGCCATTCTTTAACAAAATTCGAGGTATGCTTTGGGTCATTATCGTGTTGGAAGACCCAAAGCAGTGGCATTTCCTCCTCTGTATAAGGCAACATAACGTTTGCGTCAAAACAGATTTGTACAAAAATCGGTCCATTGTGTCCTTAATTTCATAAATGGGTCCAACTCCGTGATAAGAAAAGCAACCCCATACCATAGTGTTGCCTCCTCCGTGCTTCAAAGTTCTCTTACAGTATTGAGGAGTTAAGCGTGTATTGGCCGGCCGTCTTACGGTAAAATTTTTCATGTCAGAGCCCTCGATATTAAAATTTGATTCATCGGAGAACAAAATATTTCTCCACTGAGCAACATTCCAAACGATATGCTCTTTAGCAAAGGCCAGCCTAGCCAACCGATTTTTCGATGAAATAAATGGAGTTTTGGCAGGTTTGCGTGCACTTAATCCGGCCTCTATAGCTCGCCTGCGAACGGTTCTAGCGTTGATTTCTAATCCTTAATCTCGGACTATTTCCGTGGATGTTACAAATGGGTTTTTTTTTATTTCACGGATTATATTTTCGGTCATTCGCGGTGAGGTTTTCCTTGGCCTTCCGCCATGGTGAATTGTGACCCCAGACTTAGTCACTTGAAAACGCTTTATAAGCCGCGAAATCACTGATGTGCCTATTCCAAATTGTTCACTAAAGCTTTTTGACATTTACCCTTTTTATATTCACTAATTATTTTCTCTTTTATACATGAATTATACTTGTTAATCGCCATTTTAATTAAATTTTTAAAAATTACTTCTAACTTGATTAATACGCAGCCAATTACAAAAATAACTTTTTTTATGTCAGGCAAACAATTATAGTAAACATAACGGAACATAATAAACGGTTGTTCTTATAACTATCGTCGCCAAAACAAATCTTACAGTAGAGTTGCTTTAGTTATGACCAAGGAAATTTTGAGCCTTATGCATTCAATACATTATTTAAAAACATACAGAAATGAATATAATTCTTTCAGTTTCTTTTTCAATTAGTTAATAAATAATTATGTTTTAGAAACAAAAAAATTCGCTCTATCTTTAATATTGTGAATTTTATTAAGTTTATGCCCCATACTGATATTGAGTTGCTTTAGTTTTGGCCACCAGTGTAATTCCCAAAGCAAACTAGACCTGGCTGGACAAGGTCAAGAGTCATGAATGGCCCAAATAGAGCTGACAATTACAATAAATCTGTTGATGCTTCACATTCGAACTGAGAACAAAATTTAATTTTAATAATTAGAATAATTTTTAAGGAATTGTGCATCTTCTGTTAAAAATTGTATTTTGTGACAGTTTTTGTTGGTTGATTTAATCATAATAATGATTATTTTAGTAAAGTTAAGGAGTCAGAAAAACATCTAAGAGCTTTTAATAGACATCTTCAAAATAAAATAAAGAAAAACGTCAGAACGCCTTAAATAAAACGCCATTTATTTAATTTAAATAAAAAATTGAATGCATTTAAATCATAATTTAATTTTTTTTAAAGATTTTTGTAAGCATGTAATTAGTTGAGTTTTGATTTTTATATTGTTTCATGTAACAGGATACTCAAAAACATATTACTATTAAAAATTATGTTCTAGCAGATTAAGAGCTGTAAATAAGGTTTGTTTTATGATGTACCTATAGTCTCAGAACTTAGTAATCACAAAGTAAATTTTTATTCTTGACATTTATGACATGAGCACGTTTTTCTGAAAAGTTCTGGAGAAATGTATTGATTACAAAACTGACGCCTCCATTCATCATACTCTGAAAATCATGCAGATTTGCAAAAATGCGAAAAATAATGGTAATAGAAATATATACTATACGAGTTAGTTTGAACACTTCTTAACCTGAATATAAGAAGCAAAAAACCGATTTTTTATAAAATTTTATGGAATATAAAATGAATTTTTAACACTTTTCTCTTTGTACTCTATCTTACTGTGATGAAAATTTTAATTGCATTTGTTTGGCAATTACACCCCTAACCAATGACAAATTAAATTCCGAATTGACTGGGGTTTTAGTATGAGCGTTTATTTATATTGAAAAAATTTCAAGTAAAGTTAAAGTTTTAATAAAACGAAGTAAAAAATATTTGCATTCACTTTTGCACCCTCTTTATATTCAAAACATAAGACCACAGTCATTAAAGTGTTCTTATTATTCAAAAAAATCAAAAATTGTGTGGTGAAGAGTTCTTTTGTCAAATTTTGCACCCCATTTTAGCGTGTACCCGGGGCGGACCTGAGAATCTCCAGCTTTTCAGAGCCAAGTTTTTCTGATTCGCAGTAAAACACCTGGCAATAATTGTGTCTAAGCAAGGAATTTCAGCAACCAGGGGTAAGCGCAAAGCTTCTTTTGCAGCTACGTCTGCTAGCTCGTTGCCAGGTATCCCAATGTGACCAGGTAGCCAGATGATTTTTATAAGGTTCTCCGCATTTCTGATATTAAAGATGTAGTTGTATGCACTTCCAGCTCCACTAGCCAAAGCCTTTAAGACGCTTAAACTGAAAAATTGAGTATTTAACCGCAAAGTGTATTGCAGCAAGCTCAGCATGAAACACACCGGATTCAAACGGCAGTAAGCTTTGTTTAACAGTATTAAAAATTTTTGAGTATTGTCGAACTACAGCATAAGAGGTAGCACCTTCAAAATAAGACCCGTCGGTGTAAAGTGTTATTTCTGGTACAAAGTTTGACATAGTTTGTTTAAAAAGTTTTCTGAAAACAACATAATTTGTTCCATTTTTTACATATTGGCTTAAATTATCGTCTATGGCAATGTTCGAAACAGGAAGGGTACCAGTAGCCTGTATCGGTTGATGAGGAATTGGGATGTTACAACGACGTAAAAAGAAAATAGTTTTTCTAAGCCCACAAAGGTTTCTATGAAAATTATAAGTGCTCCCATCTTCGTGTATATTTTCCCAAAACGTAGTGTGTAGTCCATGAGACGTGGTGGTTAGCGATTTTGCTCTAAGTCAAACTGATCTATTTTCTAATAATCATTTAAAATCTTGAAAGCGAGCTTCAACTTTTTAGTGCTGCTTTTGGAGTTGCTGAGAGGATTCCAGACGCTGTTCTGAAGCATTTTCTTATAGCAACATTAAATTTTTCAGCGTTTGTTGCTAAAGTCCATCTATACATTGATTTGCAATGTTGAAGCGTTCCATAGGTCAATGCTTTGCAATTTCCAATGGCTGTATCAACATGTGGTCCCTTTTTTCTGGAGCAAATTACTTTTAGTAGATTGTTGATTTTGTTTAATTTGCTAACCAAAAACTTGGTATGCTCATTTGACAATAGCGATTTCGTAAAAATAACTCTAAGAATACGTAATTGGTTTTTAATTGGGATATTTTCTTCTCTTATGTTAAGATGAGTGTCGCAGCAATTGTGTTTTCTGTAAACATGCAGAAGCTCTGATTTTTTAATGGGAATGATCGCTTTTGTGCTAATTGCCCACTGATTGATTTTGTTGTCAAAGCTGCGTAGGTTGTTCAAAACTTCAACAGTAGTTCCACTTGAAACAGCGAAACTGTTGTCAGCGTAGATACCAAAAAATTCGATTTCTGGTTAATTTCGTAGCGCGCGCAAAAGGGAATTTGCATATACGTTATAGAGCACAACTGATAATGGTGAGCCCTTAGGCACACCATTGTTAAGAGAATGTTTTTGTGATAGATGGCCATCAACTCTTATAGTAATTTGCCTGTTGATTAGAAAAGACAAAATAACTTTGAGTATTTTTTTGGGTATACCCCATTCGTGAAGCTCCTTTACAAAATCCTTTACAATTACAAAAGTAGATACAACTCTGTCAAATGCATTTTCTAGGCCTTCGGATAAAACAACACTATGATATATTTTGCCAAGAGCATCCTTTAGATGTGATTCTAGCTGGTGGCATAAAGTGTTTACTCCATGATATGGCAAAAACTCATGTTGTTCTTTTAAAAAATGTTTTTTTGAAGAATTCCATTGTCATTTTTTTTCAATATTTTAGATGGAACAGGGATCAACGATATTGGACGGTAGCCTTCGAGATGATTTGGGTTTTTACCAGGTTTAGAAATAGGTGATAGAATGGCATTCTTCCAATCATGAGGGTAAACACCTGTTGCCAATATTTTGTTATAAAATAAAGCCTTGTCTTAATTTCATTGGACGAATCTTTTACCATCGTATACGTGATTTTATCAGAAGAGGGACTGGTTCCTTCTGTGTTACGAAGAATGGAGTTCAATTCAAATACTGTGATTTCATTCGCAGCGTACGAAATTTCTGGTGACACATCACTCCATGTTCCAATGTCAATTCCAAGTTTTTCTGATATTATCTCTTGGTTAAATGATTCGTCAGATGCAATAAAACTCAAAAATTTCCCAAATTCATTTACAATATCCTTAGGATGCGTGATTACGTTGCCTTCTATAAAAAGAGATGGAAAATTTGTCATTTAGCTATTTTAATATTTTTAACTTTATTCCACAAATGACTTTTATCCAACATTGGATCTAAAGAATTTAAAAAATGAATCCACGTATTTCGCTTTGCTTCCTTACACTCTCTTTTAACTTTGGCACATATTTTTCTGTAGTTAAGGCATGCATATTGACTTCTGTCTCTTCTAAATATTGACCACGCTTGATTTTTTAGACAAATTTGCTTTCCAATGTCTGAACTAAACCAAGCAGGACTGTTTCGTTCGTGGGATTTTTTGCTTATAGAATCCATTGTTTTTTATTTTGGGTATCTTGCGAGGGAAGAGTACTTTTAAAAGTATTTAGAGTAATGAGAACAGTTAGTTCTGGGAAGTTTGAATATATTTTGCTGCAAGGTGACATATGAACATCGCTGTCAAGACTGATATTTCTTACTGGAGTAGCGGGTTCCTGTATATTCGTCATATTTGTTTTTGATTGTTCTTGAGTTCTATATGTTGGAATTACTGATAGTTTTCTATTCGATTTTGGGGATGTTTGGTTTGTTTTTGTTATTTCTTTTTTATTAGGTAATGTTGTATTTGTTATTTCTTTCTTATTTGGTGATGGTGTTTTTGGCTTGAGTGAATTGGTTATGATGTTGTTGTTTTCTTTTTTTTCATCTTTGTTTGTTGCAGTTAATTTGTTGGTGGAGGTACATAATCCAACTTCTCGCTGAGTAGAAGTTTGCTCTTCGTTGCTATGTGATAGTTTAGTTTTTATTGTTGGGTTAACGGATAAGCTACTATTTGTGCCAAGGTTGGTGTTTTTTTTTTCGGAATGGTTACAATTTATAAGCTTCAGGGTTATTGTTGTATATTTTCCAAGCTTCACGGGCTGTGCATCGTTGTTCGATTTTTACCTTATTTACTGCCTTATGTTTAAGAAAACTAGGGCATGCAGAGTCATATGATGTATGTGTTTCATTGTCGCAATTAACTCAGTTATTTCGAATACATGATTCATGTGGAGGTATAAAGGCACTTGTTTTGCATAACTCAATGTTACGACTAGGGATGTAACGGAGCTTCGACTTCGGTTCCGAAAGGTCAGAACTTCCAATTGATTTTACACCTCCGACTCCGAATTCGGCTCCGACAATTTTGAATCGGAGCTATAACGAAGATCGAAATGTACCGGCGTATACGATTTTACCTATCTCACAAACGAGCGCAGTTCTTCGTTAAATAATTTTAATTGCTTATCTCTTTTGTGGAGAGTAAATTCGAAATGTCGAAATTTACACTCAATTGCTCGTCAATATTTATCATGTCCTCCAGGATCAGTTGAAAGTGAGCAACTTTTTAGTAGTGTCGGTCTCAGATATGGTCCTCTAAGAAATCGGTTGGACGGGCAGAAAGCTGACAAGCTTTTGTTCATTAAGTACAACTAACATTTAACTAACACATCTTTCTTGGACTCCGACTCCGACTTCGGCTCCGATATATTAAATTTAAAAACTCCGGTTTCGACTCCGGTTCCGATAAACTCACCTCCGTAACATCCCTAGTTACGACACCATTATTTAGTATGACCAATTTTTTGGCAATTTAGACACCGCATTGGATTTGAGATATGTTCTTGGACTTTAACTCTCTCCCACCCTATTTTAAGGTGGTCAGGACGACGAATAAGGTCAAAAGTTACAACCGCAGCACCTGTGGGAACCAAAATATCATCGACTTTTTTCATTATTTTCCTGATATTAATTACTTTTTGGGATGATAATGCCTCAACTAGCTCATCTCGGGAATGTCGACGATCTTTTTCGAGAAAATTTCCCTGAGTTGAATTTAAACTTGCGTGTGATGTTATTTTTATGGAAATCTTGTCGATATAAGAATCTTTCAAAAAATTTTCTGCTGTCTTTAAATTTAAAGTTTTTAAATACAAATCTCCAGATTTTAGTTCTGTTACATCCGTATAATCACGTGAGATGAAGTTTAGTCCTTTTTCAATCTGCAAAACGTTATCAGAAGCTATGGGCCGAGCATTTTGTTCTGATGAGTTGGGAGTAGCAGAGATCACAAGATATCGTGGAATGTGGTCATCATTTTGTCGAATTTCTGGGAGCGGGACAAAATCTCCAGCTTAATAACGAAGCTGCTCAGGCTCTGGTCAGGATTTAAATCCTTGAACCTGTTTTGATAAGGGGTTCACCCCCTTTCATTGTTGGGGATTTATACCCAGAAAAGTTTATAAACTCTTAAGTATGTTCAAATCAAATGTTTTTTGTTTATAAAGATGTTCAACTTCAATTAACAGTTGAATTCACAACTTTTTGCAATGAGAATGTTAGCACACGCCAGAGAGAGAGAAAAAAAATCGTAGCCAAGAAAGAAGAACACAGCGAGAACGACGTTTACGCGGCGAATGTAAAAATAATGTTGTTTTTTTAATGTTCTATTATTTTACCAACTTTAATTTTAGTGTTCCTATGAGCTAGAACTCAAATAAGCTAGAACTTAATTAAAATAAAAACAAGTTCATT
Organism: Tetanocera ferruginea; assembly: GCA_958299015.1. NCBI lineage: Eukaryota > Metazoa > Arthropoda > Insecta > Diptera > Sciomyzidae > Tetanocera > Tetanocera ferruginea. The sequence goes on along the minus strand of OY282643.1, from coordinate 70,783,647 downwards.
CAACTATTATTAGTATCAAGTTAAAATAACTACGCTTGAAAGTTTATTATTTCCACACTATTAAGAATGGTAGAATAGTCTGTGGTCTGCTTTCCATTGAATATATGAGAATTAAGGAATCGAAAGTTTTTATTTTCAATCGACAATTTCCTTGGAACAATCCCCAATGAATAAAAATAAAACACGATTCGACGGATATGGAATCATAATTTATAATAAAAAGAGTTATAATTGTAATACCTTGCAACATGAGCGAGTTATTCTTTTGCAAAGTCACCGCATTCATTTTTTAGGGATTTTTTTTTCATTCTTTAAATTCGCTCAAGTTTCCAAAGACCACGCTTTCTGACCAAATATATGAAAGGCTTTGAAAGAGGGTTTTTAAGGACGTTGATTTTGAATAAAAAATAAGTGGATAAAAAATAAAAAGAAAAATTATAAAAAATGGATAGAAATCACGTCTATCTCCTATATAAAGTGACGTCACTAAAATAGTTATAAATCTGGCTGTTTTCAAGATATTCTGATATTTGTTACATACATTTTTGTTACATATACTTAAGCTCAAGTCAAAAATCGAATTAAATTCCATAAAAAGTTACGTCATCAAAATAATTTCACTTCACAAATTCCAAAAAACCCGCATATTTTTAAAAATTGTATTGGCATTATGGGAAATTAATGTGTCAGAAATCTATATTTTTAATGTTACGTTAAGGGAACATTGAAATTATATTCAATTGAGTACAATATTATGTCTATACTAAACAAATAAATAACATCATTAATAAGCGAAACAGGTAAAATAAGAGTAAACCCAACGACAAGTCTAAAAATGTAAACACAGCATGTTGTGGCCATAGTCTGCGGCCTCTTAAAAACAATACCCAAACATACAACCAGTTTTTCATATGGAAACAATAAATCTTTCAACAACAGGCACATGATTAAGTTTGTGTTTATTTTTTAATACAGAGTCATACAAAAACTGGGGAAGATGCAGAAACAATCCTCATAATCACAGTAACAAGCTCGTGATAGTCTTGTTTTATTTTGTTTAATACTTAACAGATAAAGGGACGTGACGCCTTCAAAAAAATTTTCTTTTAATGTCTTAAAATGCCTACAAGTTGAATAAAAAATAAGATATCATTTTGAAATATTAAATATATATTTTTTAGTAAAAAAATTACACAAAACAAATTTGTTTTTTAATTTTTTTATTTACATGTATGGCAACTGGAATTATTTAAAAAAAAAAACATGAAAAACCATGGCACTCAAATTACGGCCGTAACATCATCAAAACGGCCATGGAATGAACTAGAAGAAACAATTTTGGTTGAAAAATAACAAAATTGCGGCATTTTTTCAAAAATTGTCAAGTTTTTTGGACAAAATAGGCCAAAAACTATAAAACCGATTTGTCTGTCCGTAGTTCATTCCATGCATCGACAAGTGTAAAACAACATATTAAAATTTCAGTACGATTGGTCGAGTAATTTATGTTTTATTACGCCCGCCATGATTTTTTTTAATGATTTTTGTAAAAGTAGCAATATATGTGATAAGGAATATACATTTAATTTTTCAAAATGATATCTTATTTTTTATTCAACTTAACGCATTTTAAAACATTAAAAAAAAAAATTTTTTAGGCGTCACGTCCCCTTAAATTAAATTTTTTATATACAGCGAAAAGTAATTTAAAACAAAACAAAATTGGCCATTTCAGCCCTTGAAAGGACTTTGACCGAGCTTCTTATGATAAGTAATTTATTTATATTAAATATTTTTAAAATAAAAATAGTATATATTTAAATTTTGTGCCAAATCTTGTAAGGATTGTTACTTATTTGGGTAGTATTGAGGATTTATATTTTCCATATAAAAGCATTATTAATTTTTTTTTAAATAAAACTAAGCTAAAAAACACGAAAGGTATTTAGGAATGCGTAGTTATATTTTTTTTACCCCTTTAAAATTATTTACCCACACCTCTGTAGCGCGAACGAGATGACCTCGTCCTCCGCTTAAATAACGTGCGCTTCCTTACTGCTGAAACTTAAAGCAGGTATTTCTTACTCAAATTTGTATTCCAGATTTTGTGGATGCAGGCAGGCAGCTATTCAAAAATGTACACACTACACTTTGAGAAATTAAATTGCGCATTTATAAGCAGCAATATTAAAAAGAAAGCATATCTTATTCCAATACATACAAATTGACTCTAAAAATCCTGCAATAATGGGTTTTTTGACTACTCAAAATTTCGCACATCAAGCTTAATTTTATACGAGTCGATCATATCAAACTCCACTAGTCCCTTGTTACAAACTTTTCAGGTTTTGTGTTCAGCGTATGTATAAATTTTATTGAAAAAATTAAGTTACACCTTAAAACACTGCCGCTGAATAAATAAAATTTTTTGTAGCTGTTCCACTACTACTAAATCGATTACCCAGCGAGGATAAGAGGATAAGTCCTACGGTTGCTTATAAGCTACATAGTTCTTATGAGAGCACACAGAACGCATTCAGCAACTTAACGTGTTTTTCACAAAAGCACGATTTCGACCTTGCGGAAACGATTTTGGAAGAACTATTGAACCGATTGTGCTGAAATTCCCGGGGGTTAATTCAATGATTTAAATTTCAATTGTATAATTAAATAATTTTAGTTGCAAGAAACGGTATATCAAAAGTCCGCTAAAGTAAAAGGTTTGATTAATTTGAATACATATTATACATAAAGGGACCTTATGAGATAGATATTGACTTAGTGATGTTACAATTGGACTTTAAGAAAGGTCAAATCGGTTACTCCGTGTGATTAGTTACTACAAATTTTTCATAATGTTCATCAGTAAAGATTTTATAGGATTTTTTTGTTTTTTTTTTTTTTTTTTGAGTGTACAATCATTCTTTGTTTTGCCACAGACGGCTTTAGTCGGCAGAGCACCCACCTTCTCAGAACATGTGAATTCCATTACACGGATTGATGCTAAAGCAATGAAAAGAGAAAACTAGAAAAGGTTTTGCTAAGAACCAAGCAGGTAGTCGGAATGAAACTTGTTTTCCAGTTACATTTCATCGCTGGATGAAGATCAGTTTATTAAGTTATTTATAAGTGCGCAGACACTTGAAACTGAAAAAATAAAAACGATCAGTGAGGAATATTTTGTATGCACTGATTTTTAAGACGATGGTTGGCGTCGACAACAAGTCGGTGCGGGAAAGCGATAATGCAGAAATTAAAAGATTTGCTAATAAAACATTACAGGACTATGAAGTAATTTCGGTGATAGGAAGTGGTTCGTTTGGAACGTGTTTTAAGGTTCGGGACAAACAGACCGGAGAACTGCTGGCTTGGAAGGGCATTGACTATGATGAACTAAGCGAATCTAACAAGGAATCATTAGTATCTGAAATCAATTTACTCAGCCAGTTACAGCATCCTAATATAGTGCGATATTATCACTATCTCGTAAATCATGAAGCCAAATCAATATTCATTGTAATGGAGTGCTGCGAAGGAGGCGACTTAGCACAGCTCATAACAAAAGCGCGCATAGAACGTAAGCGATTCGAGGAGCAATATATCTGGCGTGTACTCTTTCAGGTGTGCAAAGCTCTGCAAGTGTGTCATAACAAAATAAAGCGTGGCACCATATTGCATCGTGATATTAAGCCAGCCAACATATTTCTAGATGGCAACGGCAATGCCAAGTTGGGTGATTTCGGTTTGGCACGCATGCTTCGTCACTATGAAAGCTTCGCTGACTCCTTTGTTGGCACTCCCCACTATATGAGTCCTGAGCTGGTTAAGGGCACCAAGTATGATCGTAAGTCTGATGTGTGGTCCGTTGGTTGTCTTATTTATGAAATGTGCGCATTACGGCCGCCATTTAATGGACGAAAATTTAATCAGCTCTCGGCCAACATTTCCATTGGAAAATTTAGCAGCATCCCAGCGGCATTTTCGACGGATTTGCAAGAGATCATCACGTTTATGTTAGAGGTTGAGAATGATCAGAGACCAAGCATTGAAATTGTGACGCGGCATCCTGTGCTTATAAGAAATATTAAGGATATAAGTAGTGAGTTTCCAAAACTTATTGATTCGACAGATGACTTTACTATGACAGCAGAGGCCACCACAAAAACAGATCATTGGACAGATCTTTCCAGCACCATATTGACGGAACATAATAGCTTCAACGAGGAATATGGACAGCGCCGACTCAGCTTTAGTAGAGTTTTCACACCAGATCTACGCTCAGATCTATTCTATTCGACAAAGTGCAAAAACTTCAGTAAATCTACGTTGCGTAAATCTGACCCAGAACTGTATGAAAGCACCAAGCAAGCGGACTATGCTTTAGTTAATGATTTTGCATCAAGCAGACAACAGCTTTTTTCTTCAAATAACAACTGCAATGAGCGCGATCGCAGACCACGCGATATTTCGGATAAAATATTCGAACATGTACTTCAAGAGCGCCTTCAAGCCATACGAGATCAAGAATGTCTGCTTAAGCAGCTCGCAGCCCATCTTGATTACCGCGAGCAGCAACTTAACGACCGGGAAATGCGGTTGCAAGAGCTAGAACTAAGTTTGCAAGAGAAGATACAGGTAAATTTTAAGATTTCTACGAATAACTCCAACTTAAAGCAACATGCATGCTCCTTACAGAATCCAACAGTACCGGAAAATTGTCACTTATCCCCGCCAGTTAAATCTCCAGCACTGATTTTACCACCACCAATTCCACCACGAAAACCAACCCAGCTCGAGCATGATGAGACCTACTGCACCATCGAACCCAACGACACAATGCTTCAACTTCCGACAGTAGCCAAATTAGACCTGGCTGCGCTAACTACATCATCAAAAGCTTTTTCTACACTGCGAAAAGTAACATTTCAGTCACCAAAAAAATTTATAAAGTACGACATCGAAAACGTTCCTTCAGTAGCGCCAAAAATGGAGCCAGGTTGCAAAACAGATCACACTAGTAGAAAGCCCCAGATCAATAGTACACAAATGCAAGTTAGTGTTTCAAGTAATGGCAGTGATGGATCCGCCTCAACACATCGCCGAAAATCCATTCTCTCGATATTTGGATTAAGTCGTACGAGCAATAAAGATTCTTCTGCTAAAACAACAGCAACACAAACAGCACCAAGTGTTAAAAAAGAGCGTCAGCCATTCGCTGCCCAACCATCCAACATTCTATCAAAGTGCGAACCCAGCGATCTTACAAATATTTGGACAAAAGAGCACAAACGCGCTGCTTTTGATATGCTAGCCGCTATGAATCGCGCAAAAAGAGAAGGAGAGAGCATAAAACTGACACAGCGACACAAGCTGCGGCAATCGGTACGTGATCGCAGTACCTTCCAACGAAATCGGATGCGGCGATCTTTAGTATTAGCACCGATATTTAATGGAGATCTTGGTCGAGACCGTCTACTTGTTTAATCATAAAAGAACACGCGCTTCTATTTAATATAAGTTTCGTTTATTGTTGTGATTTGGGATAGATCCTGTTTCGATAATTTACTCTTAAGATAATTTATAAAAACTTCGAAATTAATAAAACTTACTACTTTTGTACAAGTTTTCACAATGACAAGTTTTACTTTGTCAAAGACCTTTCACCAGTGCAGCTAAGTTCCTAGACTGAATTTTCTGAAGCTGGTCTGGATATTAATTCATGGCACAAGGTACTGTCTATCCTTATCGGCGTGTTTATCCTTATCGGGCGTATCGAATTACATTTTTTTCGAATTCCATATTCTAAGAGGTCGCAAGAGTTGCTTGTGGCTGTCAAGATCTGCCAAAAAATAATTTATAAAATTAAAAGAACATCTTACTCTCCCGCAAGGACAAAGTTGTTTTTTTTAGAAAAACAGTAAAAAATAACGATCTTAAAATGCTTTGATTTTTGTAATGAAAACTAAATATTTCTTAAAGAAAAAAATTTAAATACAGCCTAACTAACAATATCTTACCAAACACGATGATATTTACGATTTTTACCCACAGTGCCCTGTATAATGGATATTCGAAGCTAATGTTATACTCAAGATAACTTTTGATTGTAACCATTTCGTCTAAATTTTGATGGCATTGATTATAGTGTTGGTGTATTCCTGAAATATTATGAATTCATAATTTGCATAGTTTTTGCATATGCCTTCTCTTGTTTTAGAGAAATGTATACATAAATGAATGCAATTTTGTAACTTTTTCAAAAAAATTAATATAAGATTTTATATCACGTGCAACAGGAGTGGTGTCGAAGATAATCTTCTCAATTTGGATTTTTCAAATATTTCTGACTTACTCTTTACTCTTTACAACAACTTCGATGTTTTTATGATTGTTGTAATTCGACGAATTCTGTTTTAAGTCAAATGATTGCTTCTTAATGCTTTGTTGTTTTTTTCAGCATTTGCACGTTGTTGGTTTTGTGTATTAAACAATTTAACTTGTGCGCTTGAGAACTGTCAGCATGCGCGTTGTTGTTGTTTGTATGCCCTTTTGTTGTTTTTCTTGGGTGCTGTCAGCATTCGTGTTGTTGTTTTTAACATTTTTCACTCTTTCCACTCTACAACAACTTCAATATTGCAATGATTGTTGAAGGATTCGTGTTGTTGTTTTGTCTGTTCAATTTATATGAACTTTTGCGCTGACGCTTGTATGCGCGTTGTTGTTGGAAAAAATTAGTGTGCCACAAATCGAATGACTTGTTATTATTGTTGTATTTTAATATATAAAAAAAATTTACTTCTTAGCATCAAATTTCACAATTTGGTTTAAGCAGACGTTTAGCAAACGTCTTTTTTCGCTCAAATTTTAAAGCAATAGCAAGAGTAAACATAAATAGGACTTTTTTGGTTCAAATTACAAGTAAAATTAAAAAGTTTTTCTGTAAACCATCCCTTTATGCATAACATTTAAGAGGTCTTTTTCATTTCAACGCACTTGTTTAGGAATATTATTTGGGAAAAGTATTTATCGCAATCGCTGGATCATGCCGTATTCAAGCATGCCCACATTAACGCTGAGCATTGCCACTCGGTGAATTCTATAAAGTACATTTGTAAATACGTAAATAAAGGTAGTTATATGGCAGTGTTTGGTAAACCTGATCCAAATAGAAAAGACGAAAATACTCCATTTCAATTAGGGCGTTATGTCATCAGTAATGAGGCGGTGTGGAGGATCTTTACGTTCCCAATTCATGAGAGACATCGAAGCCTTTTTCATTTAGCTGTTCATCTTAAAAATAGGCAACTCGTTTATATTCCCGCTAAAAAGGCACAGCAAAGAGCAGCGACACCACCATCTACAACATCAACCGAATTTTTTAAATTGTGAATATTATACTTTGGATAAATTGAAAAAAAAATGTTTCTAAGACGAAAGGAAGGAAAACCAGTCGATGGCTACCCAAACGTGTCTTGCAACAATGTGCGATTATTTGTTTGAGATGAATGTCCAATGGCTAACATAAATAATTAGGCTCATTGGATAGAACTAAGAAAGTCTACATGAAAATCAAGCTTTGTTTAGCGGTGCTCTGAAAATCTGGTTGTTTTCCCATAGTTATTCCAAATTTGTTAGCGTAGCTAGTACAATTTTTTCGATTTATGAATATACCTTAGTACCTGGATAAATATGCCTTGCTTATATCTGAATTTTTAAGCCTGTCAAAGTTTTAACCGATTATTTTGCCACCAAAACTATATTTACATATAACATGCAAAAGATGATATTTTAAAGATCGAGTAAACATCAATTCAGTGTAAGTTAATATAACTATATTAAGCCATTAAAGCAGTCAGTCCTGAATATAATTTCACAAAAAAGTTGACGTTGTCGAGTTTCCCATTAGCCAACAATACTACTTTCTCCGCGCAGTGCCAAGTATCCTGTACTTATATCCGATGGAAGTGCCTTTATTATTGCATACTCATCTCCATTATGGTATCGCAGCTTCGTTTGCGGATCTGTATACGGGGCAATGAGACCTGATATATCCGAATATTTTTTTGGGGGTCGAAATGACGGTGGTGCATTAAGCGCCGAATCTATAAATATCTTATTAATACTGTTCAACTGGGTTACATATTTTCACTTCTTACATGTTATTGCTTCCTTTGACCAGGGCAGTGATTTTTCCGTGGAAATAATTTGTTTTAACGATTTCCAAACAAATTTTTTGTTGCCAGTTTGACTAAAACTAAAGTTCGAATTTTTACAGCAAAGTTTCGACGCTTCTTCATTCATGCCAACCAATTATTTTTATATGAAATTATTTGAATATTTATTACAAAACAATTTCGGTAGATATGGACATTTAAAGCGAAAAATTATCGATAAAGAACCACATCGATATCGTAGTTTATTCAGGATTGTAGAATACGCCACCCCAAACGATAGTACATGTCCATTGGACAACCCAGCTAGACAGCGCTAACAAGTTTACAAACACATCCAAAATAAATTTGCTGGTTACTAACACAGTCTTACACTGTCATTTGATGTTAAACAAGGATAGTTATATTGGAATATGTTTCTGTGTCTTTTTAGGGTAAACATTGACTGAACGAAGAAAAAAAATAAAACATCAAAACAAAGCAAGCTGTGAAACTGAAGGAAGTTTTTGTGAAAATAAAATATAATTAATTTAGATATACCAATAATAATAAAAAGTAGTTAAAAGTGTTATTAATAAAAAATGAGTTATAAAACAATTAATTTAAATTTATTAATAAGTTAATTAATCTTAATTGTGATCTCGCATCTATAAATGTATTTTAATTATCGCACTAAAGTGATAAAGTGAAAAATTTTAAATTTTCAGTAACGTCAATTTTGTTTTTAAATTTCAATACATTTCAGTACAAAACACTAATTTTAACTTTAGCATTCAGTTGTTTTGCATTTTCAAAAAATTAACACAAGTTAGATATTATATTGATGACTTGGAAAATGCAGTAAACATATTTTTGTATTTTTGTCAAAAAGTCACTTAACACTTCAGTGAGTTTAACCATATCTATTCTGATGTTATAAACAAATTAACAAATATTTAATTTATAATTTTATATAAATATAAGGCAGTCATTAAAATTCATTGCTTTATAAAAGCTAATTATAATTTTTAAAATTATATTTAAAATGTTTTTTGCGTTAAAGTCAATTGAATTAATTAAGTTCCTTAATTGTGATCTCATATCCATTGATGTTTTATAAAAATTAAGAAATATTTTGATATTGTTTGTTTACTTTAAATCATTGCTTTATTTAAATTACTTATAATTTTTAAAATGCAAAAAAAATGTTCCAAAAAATTGCTTTGTTTGCTTTTGCTATTGTACTTTTAAAAAACTAATTTCTACATATTAAGATATTGCATTTATTTTTCATGTAAATATTGTTTGGTTTTTGTGTGCTGTTATGTTTATTTTTTAACAATTGAAAATATTTTGTATAAAAAAAATAAAAACGAAAAATATATAATGAAAAAAAAATTTTAATTTGTTTTCTCTGATGCTCATACCCGAGCATCTTTTCATGAAAGGTCCGCGCTCTTACCGCTATGCTACGGAGCAGAAGCGTCGCGCAGCAGCAAATTGCAAATTTATATAAGCGGTTGAATTTGTTTGCTTTTCTTTATGCAATTTTCTATTGGAGTGCAAAGTGCAGCTAATAGTCTTTTGGTATGAAAAAACGAAGGTATCAGAAAGAGATGCAACATCACACGTATACAAAAAAGCACGTTACCTTTTTCCCGACGCTTGAACAAAGGTAACAACCTTTGTATGAAAAATTGTATATGGGGGTAACGTACTTTTTATTAGCGCTCGTGATAAATAACCAGTTATCTAACAGTTACCGTTCTGCCTGGGAAGTAGTTCCACCAAATAAAGGAACTTTTTCTCTTTGGTCCTATACGGTCGGACATGTCGGATATACTTCATTATTTTATAGATTTCATGCAGTACACATCGAGCGCACTTATTATTTTGTTGCGCTAAAATTTATATATTTGCATTATTTTTATACTTATCTTTTTTAACTTTCAAGTCTTCGTGAGATATATTTATATATTAACAAATTCTATTGAATATTCAACATTTATTATGTGTGTTATTTTATGCGCGAGATGTGCTTCCCTCAAAAATTGTTATCGAATGAAAAAATGCACCAAGTTGGATGGACACGCACACAAACGATACTACATGTCGGATGGACCGAGCAAAAAGTCAAAAATATTTGTCTTTCATCGGACATGTCTATCCGACTTCGTTTTAAGCACACGAACGGTACTACATGTGCGTCGACATGACAGGTCCATCTGACTTGTCGTATCGTTTGGGGTGGCCTTATTAGGGGCTTTCTCATAAACAAAAACACTCATGGTCCAACAAATTAGGGGCTTTCGCATGATCTAACATATTGGACGACAAAGTCGGATGGAAAACTAACGGAACAATTTGATAGACCTTTCGAATGATCCAACTTGTTGGACGACATCATTAATTACAAACTCTCAAGCAGAACACTTCGGTGGAATGGCATAAGAATTTTTGGGTGCTCTTATAATTGATCAAGTTTTGAAGGGAAAGGAAGAGATGGATATAAAAAGGGAATCTTTTTCTTTAAATAAAAGGAAAATGTGGTTACTTAAAGCACACAAACGCGTGCATTAAGTGTTTGTTAGTAATTTATATGCACTGATTGAACGTTGTTTACTCGCTGAAAATTTATAAGAAATGAAAAATGCAGCGTGTTGGACCAACATTCGTTCACATGCCCAACAAGTCGGACGGACCGGCAGAAAAATCAAAAATTTTTGATATTCATCCAATATGTTGGACCGACCGTCGTTTAAGCTTACGCATGGTACTACTTGTCGTCCAATATGCCATGTCTATCCAATTTGTTGGACCATGCGAAAGCCCCTAATCAGTGCATATAAATTACTAACAAACACTTAATGCACGCGTTTATGTGCTTTAAATAACCACATTTTCCTTTTATTAAAAGAATTCATTCCGAATTCATTCGAATTCAAGAATTCCTTTTATTCCTTTTCATATCCATCTCTTCCTTTCCCATCAAAACTTGATCAATTATTAGCGCACCCAACAATTCTTTTGTCAATGCGCCGAAGTGTTCTGCTTGAGAATTTGTAATTAAAGATGTCGTCTAACAAGTTGGATCATTCGAAAAGTCTATCAAATTGTTCCGTTAGTTCTCCATCCGACTTTGTCGTCCAATATGTTAGATCATGAGAAAGCCCCTAATCACCGTGTGAGCAGGGGAATATTAATTTGACCCGATATCGATTAATTACAGAAATCGAAATTATTCACATATTTTTTTTTTCAATCTGATGAGCAGCTGATTACGGTTTGAAAATAAAGGATTGTAATAACAATTAATTTACAAATACAATTTATATAGAATTATTTTCGGCAGGTTGTACCAAGATGGGGAAGCAAGCACAGTTCGTAAAAAATCTGAGCAGATTCCGTTTAGTTACCTTCGATATAACAGATACTCTGTTGAAGTTCAAATCCGCACCCGAAATTCAATACGCAAAAACGGCAGCGGAACTAGGAGTTAATATCGATCACAAACGGCTCTCTGAATGCTTCCGGCAAGAATTCAAAGCAATGGCTAAAATCCATCCAAACTTTGGATGTACTTCGTTAAACATGAACTGGCAGCAATGGTGGGTTCAATTAGTTTGTAATATTTTTCGTTGCGCGGATGCAACCATTCCACCGACTAAGTTGGATTTAATTGCAAACACTCTGCTACAGGAGTATCGCACTCGTAAATGCTGGACCAAGATTGAAGGAGCAACAGAGTTGGTGAAAAGAGTTAAAGATACGGGCAAGGTCGTTGGTGTCATATCAAATTTCGACCCAAGTTTACGTCAAGTCTTAGAAGCAATGGGTATGCACGAATTCGACTTTGTGCTCACGTCTTATGAGTGCAAGGTGCAGAAACCGAACCCAGAAATCTTTCAAATTCCACTTAATCAATGCAATGTGACTCCGAAGGAAGCCTTGCATATTGGAAATCTTTATGATGTCGATTACTTGGGCGCTCGTAAATCTGGCTGGTCTAGTCTTTTAATTGCAAATGATGTTTCAGGACAAAGTGACCATAACCACACACACGTCTTTAAAAGTCTAAAGCATATGCTTAGTGCTTTAGAGACACACGACATTAAATGGTGATCTCCAGCGGCCAGTTGAATCTCACAACATAATCAAATCAGTGATAACCTTATTTTTATTTGAATGTTTATATTGTGATAATATTTAAATAAGCAGCAAAGAATTATATTCATACGTATGTATATGTAGCTAAGAGCTATGTACGACTTTTTTAAGAAATTATTATTTGTATAACGTATCAAATAACCTTACGACAGTTTCTCATATATATATAGAGCGATATCACATATTTGGTATATTTTTATAACTCATTTTAAACTCGCTACCCCCAGTATTTTTGATTATTCTACTTTTTTATTTATAAATATTGCAGACGCATACGCAGATTCTAAAAAAAGAGATGTAGCTTGTTTTCGTTGCTTTTCTCTCTGAGGTTTTCACCAGATTTTGTCACTTTGAAGTCCTTCTCACTTGAACTGTTTTGTAATAAAATTAGATAAATCGGTGAGTCGCCTCGTATCTTTCAATTCTATGTTAGTAGCAATTTTGTATCCGAAGTATATCTTTTTTTACGGGTTGATGTCAAAGGAAAAGACCCCCAAAAATATGTTATTTTTGCTTGTTCGTTATATTTGCACCAGTTCCATTGACATATACTCAAAAGACGGATGGGGTCATTTGACCCAACTAATTTTAAAGTTTTGAACAAAGAATGTATTACTGAAACAAATATAACATTTTTTTATTATGTTTTATATTATGCAGAAATAGTTCTTTAACACAGGCAGGTGATAGCTGATAACTTATTGTATTGCAATAAATTAAACAAGAACTCCAACATAATGAAATTAATTAACGCAGTCAGCCTGATGTTAAAAACTCAATATATTTAGGACGTAAAAAATTATCTATATACATTATCTTATTATACAGTTAAAACAGAAGTGAACAATAATTATTTTAAATAATATGTCTGTCGTTTTATAATAACAGATAAGTCTAATTTTTAATATGGTTTCAAGAAATCATGCCCTAAAAGTTTTTAGTCGCAATGAAAGTTCTATGAAAAGTTATTTGGATTTTGTGTCATAACTTTGGCTAGAATAACGCTAGAAGCTCCAGCTGTAGGTAAATCAACGAGTGGAATACAGCTGAATCATTAACTCTGTTCGTTTTTAAATCGACTTGATTATTATAATAACGACCCCGAAGTAAATTTAATATCTTAAATTTAAATTTCTTTCGCTTTGTTGTTGATACCACCCTTATCAGTTATTGGCATACTCGCCTTTGTTGCCTTAATCATATCGAAATTTAACTGTTTGCGAAATTTATTCGATACTTGCTTAATAACCGCTTCACTGTTTAATTTTAAATCTCTTTCCAGAGTGTCGATATCTACATCTTTACTTTCCAAACGCATCTGTATGTCTGAATAAAAATCACAGAATAGAACGGGTTCTTCTGCGCTACCGAGAGTACGTGTAGCACAGTATTGTCCACGGCGCAATATATCATCATTGGAAGCTTTGGTTTCATAGAAGCGCGCACCGAGAGGAACCTTTAATCATAGTTAATTTTGTCATATATACGTTATTTATCAACAAATTACGAAGTACTTACCTGTTGTTGTATTAATTTTTCGTGACTTTGAGTGATAAGATGCTTTAACCGCTTAAGTTCCTTGAACTCACTCTTCATATATTCTACGTAACTGAAAAAGGGTTAATTGCTTAGTTCAACACATATGTCTTCAGAGAAATACTTTGTTTTTTGCCCACCTGTACATTTTCGCTGTTTTTTTCGTGAGGTTATCAAGACATGTGATAAAATTCTTTACAGGCAGGGTTTTCGGTAGTACGCTTGGATCCAAACGTTCCGCTATATCAAAATGATATAGTGATCTGTTAAAGTCATCCCTCATTGCCAGAGTTGCGGCTAATGCAAAATGATTTTCAGGCACGTCTGGCGCATGCTCAATTGCGGAATTTAGTATAATCTCTGCGTCATTAAGCCGACCACCTCGAAAAAGTATTGTTCCCAAACTCAACAATGGAATGTCTTTAAATGCTGTTGGAGCTAGTTTCACGGCAATTCGTGCGCATTCTAGCGCTTGCTTTCCGTTGCCACGAAGCCGCCAGTAATAGGAGCTCAAAGTGTGATATTTCCAAGATTGTGGTTGAAACCTCAAACCTTCCATCACCAGGCGCTTAAGCACGTCTGTAGTAAATCCAAAACTTCCAACACCCAAGTCTTCTTCGCTTTCAATTTGAATATTCACAATGTTAGGTTTAAGACTTTCTAAGTGATCAAAAATTCCAGACCCTGCTTCTAACTGCACAAATTTACTGCATACAGGATCATCGGACGTCGATGAATCAGTGCTTTCAACGTGACTCGGTATATCCAAACGTTTGAGGTACTTTTTATTCATTTTCATGTAAGTGATTTTCTTTTCCATCATATAGTAGTCCACAACGCATATAGCTTGGTCGAGCAGATCATGACCAAACTGTAGTGAAAAATTGATTTGTTCAGACATAAGCGCCCGTTGCCTCAACAATTCAATATAGGTTGTTTCAACCAAATCGTTGTATTTAACTTGATCAAGGAATGCTATTAGGTTGTGTGGTTCACGTAAATGGAAGGGAGAATCAATCTACAATAACGAAATAAGAGCGAAAATAACACCGGAACACTAAATTAGTTGTACCTTATGAATTATTTTTCCATTGTCTTTAAGCACCCAGTGATTGATGGCCATAACACTTATGGCGCTCAATATAATGTTAAAAAACTTAAATACTAACATTCTCGTTATACCACATGTACTAATATTGCATCGAAAACGTAAACAATTCCAAGAAAACAAAATCGGTTTAAAAAGAACGCCCGTGAAGATAGCAACAATTTTTCGTTGACAGATAGTTACGATTTTTATGGCGCTACTCGCACAGAGTGCTTATTTTCGGCGTAAATAATCATTGATTGTAAAAAAATCGTGGTTTTCATATAGAAAACCAACTATATTAAAAAAAACATTGGAAACAACATTTAAATAGTATAAGGCAATAATAAATATAATAGATACTGCATTTTTTAATTTACAGTTACTCACAAAATTGAGCATACACCATTGAAAGTTTTGAAAAGCTTTAATTTTACAGCATAAAAACCAATTTTTAATTTTTTTTTTTTTGTATATTTTAGTTCACGTATTTTAGTTAGAATATTTGATTGAAAACATTAAAAAACAATTAAACCCTTTTTTTTTAAAAAAAAAAAAAACTAAAAAAGCCCGTTTTCAATGACACAAAATTGAGCGTACATCCTGCTTATTTCCATTTACTTTGTTATATCGTTCTCGCTATCGAGAAAAATTTTTAAAATTGCAATAGCACACACAGTTTTTAATGTTATCTGGCAGTTTAAAATTTGTTTTTTCAAGTTATTGAAATTCTCCAATCGCGAAATTGGAGAAATTGTTGGAAGGACACATTCTACGGTCCAGAAAATAATAAAAAAGTGGCGATACGAAGGAACAATACAAAAAAATCCTGGTAGAGGCAGACAAAAAATACTTAGTATACAATATGAGCGCTTTATTGTTCGTAAAGTAACCTCTAGTCCAAAAACAAGTATCGCGAAATTGTCGTCAGAAGTAGCTATAATGATAAACCACCCGATATCCACAGAAACAATTCGAAGAGTTTTGCGCAAAAACAATTTATACCTCTATCACCGTCCGCGAATCGAATAAAAATCATATAAAATTCGCCAAGTTGGTTTCGTTGTTCGCGAATTTCAAAAATTCGATTCGACTCAAAAGTCAAAAACAGACGAATAAAAATACTTGGTGAGCACATAGATGCCAGTTTCGTGTGATAAATCACTTTTCGTGATTTTTTGAGGGCTGTGTGACAATGTGTGATTTCTGAAATGAAGCGAGTGATTTTTCACTCATGCGTGATTTTTTTAATCACTCACTTTATTGTTGAAGAGTGCGTTCAAGTAAATGCGAAAACACGTATATTAACGAACAAACCCAACACTGCAATTGAAATTTGCTAGCGCAGGTATAAAGTTTAAACTTTTAAAAAGTTAATATTAAGTTTATATAACAAATTCAGACAATTATTTGACAATTATAAATTATTTCCACTGATATATATTATATTGAATTACCAAAAATTTTCATATCTTCTTAATTTTGATCTAGTAAATAAGATATTAATGAATTTTTAACAATAAGCTTTTGCTTATATTACCAACTAACAGGAAATATCTCTATTTGTAAAATTGTATGGCATTAAATGCTCTTTTATGCTGTACAATTGGAAATGCTTCTGAGTGATTTTCTGTTGTGTGTGATTTTTGCGTGATTTTCTGTTCTGTTTGTGTGATTTTGCGTGATTTTTTTTCTATGTGCGTGATTTTTTTGGTGTGAGTGTCACACGAGTGATTTTTACATATATGTTGTGTGATTTAGTGATTTCGGGTGTGAATTTTGGTTGGCATCTATGGGTGAGCAGCTGGCGAATCATAAACATTTTTTTTACTTTTTTTTATATATTTTAACAGTTTTTGCTTTGGCAGCACTGAATTTACGGCGAATAAGTGTATTCGCTAACGTTGATACCGCAAGAATAATAGTTCGCCAGCTGAGTCGATTCGGCTGCAACATTCGACTCGTGGATGGTGATAGGGGCATTAAATGGCCGAGTGGCTAGAAAAAGACCTTACATTTCACCTGAAAATAAAAAAAAAACGATTGGAGTTTGCTCTGGCTTATGTTAATAAGCCGCTGACTTTTTGGGAATCCGTTATGTTTACGGACGAAACTAAAATCAACATATTTGGAAGACAAATTGTTTGGAGGAAGCCAAATACAAAAACGAAACTTATGTGCTACTATCAAACAATGAGGAGGTAGCGTATTGTTAAAGGGGTTCTATAGCTACAAGTCCAGTAGGAACCTTCGAGTTTATAGATAATACTATGAAGAAATTGAAATACTTAGACATTCTGCGACGAAATATGCGACAGTCAGCCGAAAAACTACATCTCCTTCCATCATTTTATTTCCAACAAGATAACGATTCGAAGCACACGTCTCATATTGTACGGGAATGGCTGTTGTACAACGCACCAAAGCAATTAAAGACGCCACCGCAGTCACCGGATCTCAATCCGATTAAGCACCTTTGGGATGAGTTAAAGAACAAGTTAAAAATACCAATCCAACCAGTAAACCCGAACTTAAAAGAAAAATTTAAATCTGGCAAAATATTCCATCTTCTCTGACCCAAAAGCTGGTAAACTCTATGCCAAGACGTTTACAGGCAGTTATAGATGCAATGGGTGGAAACACAAAATACTGATAATATCCATAGATTTCTTGTTTGTTATTGTCTTGTAATTTCATATTGTACTTACTTACTTAGATGGCGCTTACAATCGTTGTTCGGTTTTGGCCTGGTCTAAGAATTTGCGCCAGCCTCTTTTGTCGTGCGCTTGCTAGCGCCAGTTGAAAACTTCAAGCGTTGTCAGGTTATCCAATGCCTGGTCTTTCCAACGGAGATGCGGTCTTCCTCGTCTGCGTTGGTCACCGCTGGGTACCGAATCCAATATCTTTTTCGCTGGAGCTTCGTCGTACTCTCTCGACATGACCTAGCCAGCGAAGCCGCTCTATTTTAATACGCTTGACTATATCGATGTCGGCATATAGCTCATACAACTCGTGGTTCCATCGTATTCGGTACTCGCCATTGACGCAGATTGGACCATAGATCTTGCGAAGGATTTTTCTCTTGAACGCTCCCAAAGTCCTTTCATCAGAGCTGCTCAACGTCCAGGTTTGTGATGCGTATAGTAGGACGGGCATGATTATTGACTTAAAGAGCGTCAGTTTTCTTCGTTGAGAGAGAGCTCTGCTTCTCAATTGATTACTGAGCTCAAAGTAACACCTGTTGGCAAGAGTTATCCTTCGTTTAATATCAATACTGATATCGTTGGAGGAGTTAATACTGGATCCCAGGTAAACAAAGTCCTTCACTACCTCAAAGGAGGCGTTGTCAACAGTGACGTGGTTTTCAAAACGCTGGGACTGTTTGTTTGTTGACACGAGATACTTCGTGTTATCTGCGTTCACTGCAAGACCCATTCGACTCGACTATTTTTCTAGCCTGGAGAATGCTGCACTGACGCGCGTATTTTGGCCAATGATGTCAATATCATCAGCATACGCCAGCAGTATAACGCTCTTATAGAAAGAGCCGCATATATATCGTCGATCAGAGGAGTGCTTTCTTGAAGCAGGAGTGAGAGTCGAGTAGCGAAGGCTTCGGCCGTCCGTTTTCACTACAGCTTGTGACGTCTAGCTTTCTTTGTGTAGGATTGCGAGCATTCTTAGCTGCGCACAGACGTGTGCGGATCTTGGCTGCGACAAGATAATAATCCAAGTCTATGTTAGCACCACGGAAGAGTGCCTACCGTCAATCAAAACGTGATCAATTTGGTTGCATGTTTTTGATCAGGGGACAACCAGGTGTCCTTATGAATATTGAGATGCTTGAATCTAGTGCTACTAACGACCATTTTTCGTGCTGCGGCGAAGTCAATCAACCTCATTCTGTTATCGGATGTGCTGTCGTGAAGGCTGAACTTTCCGACTGTTAGACCAAATATGTTTTCCTCACCCACCTTGGCGTTGAAGTCACCAAGCACGATTTTTAAGTCATGACGGGGGCAGCGCTCGTATGCGTCTTCAAGGCGCTCGTAAAAACTTTGCAAACCTGTCCCTTCCATCGCATTTCTTGGATTGCAGTGATATCAGCATTATATCTTACCAAGATATCAATCAGTTGGATAGAGGCACCATCCCAATTTAGGGTTCGGACATTCCAGGTGCATATCCGTAAATCATTATCAGTTTTTCGTTTGCGGTAGTCGTCATCAGATTTGGGAATAATTCTTTTATTAATTCTTAAACTTTTCATTGAAATAGTTTTATTACATGGTGGGCTTCAAACCCAACGCACAACCTTTGCTTGATGGCCAAAGGAAGCCCGCCGCTCAGATTCGCCGCCAAAGTATATCGGGTGATAGTTTTTTGACGTTTCCAGGAGATACCACGCGGAGGTTTGAGTCGACTTGAGACGATTTCGACATGGATAATGCTAGCCTCGCCAAGTTGAGGCAGTAAGACACGTTGCCATGTGTAGATCGCCCCCTTATCTCCCCCTTTATCACCACAAAATTTCATATTGTGCACGTTCAATTTTGTGTCATTGAAAAAGGGCTTTTTGTTGGTTTTTGTTTGAAAAAAGGTGGTTTAATTTGTTTTTTTTAGTGGTTTAAATAGAATATTCTAACTAAAATATGTGAACTTAAATAAATAAAAAAAAAATTAAAAAAGTGGTTTTAATAGGGAGAGTCGTCCCCGTTGTCTCAAGTACTAGTTGTCACAACGCCGATATCTTTTGATTCAACACGTTATCGAGTTAAATATCAATGTCATCTATACGCTATTGCAATTTCTAGCATCCCAAGAAAGTTTAAGAGCCATTAGTTTTGTTTTGCAAAAATTAAAAGAGATTTAAGAAACTAGGTTGGATTTGTGTATTTTTATATTTTTTAAAAATTTGTTTTTAGACATATAGAAGTGTGCAATATTCAACTTTAAATAAATTTCTAATACAATTAATATTATATTTTGCAAATACTTATGAATTTTTAGATAAAACCTTATATTTAAATTTACAGAACATTGTTTACATTTTTTTCCAAATGGTACAAGTTGTCACAGCGCTTGTGGGGCTTGTTGTCACATATAATTTCATATAACCATTTTGAAAGTATTCTATGTTTTATTTGAATTTAAGGAAATATGCCAAGAAATCGCAAACGACTTGCAAACCGAGGTCGGACATCTTCAGATATCATGATCCAAGCCGATTACAGCTAGTATCAATAAAAATAACGTGGACTCACTACGTGTAGTTTGTTGTCAATCGTCAAATCCAATGACAATTGTCGTCAAAATATAAACTTCAAACGTTGTGCACATAATGCATTGAAAGTGATTGTTTGATACATTGCTGCTTAAATTGTTCTTCGGAGTGCGGCAGCGACGACGATTTAGAGGTGTGACAACGGGGACTACGCGTTGAGACAACTTACCCCACGGGTGGGGTTACTTGTCCCAGATGAGTTGAATTTTTTATCTAGAAAATTTTTTGATTTATTTTAAAATAATATTCGTTATTCATATCAGGATTGAAGAATAAAATATTGAATTTATCTTTAAAAGTTTTGCAGTGGCATTATTGCTTAATTTGTGGGAGTTACAGCAGTTCATTCAAATTTTGTGACAACTAGTACCACTCTCCCCTACTGGTAAAATAAGAGCTTTTCAAAACTTTTAATGGTGTACGCTCAATTTTGTGAGTGACGTATATGAAATAAACAATATTCAGCACTTATACACTCTCAAAAAAAATTGTTAATTCTAACAATAAAATAACAATAATCTTGGTTAAAATAGTATTAACAATTTGAATCGTTGAAATTAACAATAAAAAAACAACAATATATTAGCAATTTCACAATAAAAATTGTCAATCTTTGAATAGGAATATTGAAAAGGAAATACAATTATAATTGTTGAATTTTAACAATAATTTTGGGAGAGTACAATAATGATCCGGTCCCAAATAGCTTTCCGCATATAATAGCCATATATTAATGAATAGCAGGTATTTTTTTAATATTTAGACATTTAGGCCTTTTCCTCACGGAGCAATGGAAAAGTAATGCAATGGAACGAGTAAAAAATATTGTTCAGCTGGTGTGAACGAGTAGAATTTGTCGAATTTGGAATTATATCATTCGTGCATGAGCATTTGTTGCAGGTGGTTTGTTCAAAATACTATTCGATTCATATGTAGCAAACAATTGGATACAATTTGCTCGGAATCTATTCTTATAAATGGTTTTCTTTATTTTTAACAGCAACCAGAAATAAAAGCCTCTTCGAAAAATGCAATCTGAAATCCTAGACACAAAAATTTTACCACCAACATTTTTCAAACAATTATGTAAAGACTTTGTTAAATTACTCTACCGAAACAATTCTAAAGCACCTAAAAAATAAAGGTTGAAAGATTTGAAAAGTGGAAACGAAATTCGATTGAACTTGAACCAACTAATCATTGGAACAATTTATGTAATCCTAACGACAATAAACCACTAATCACTTTCACTAAAATTCTCGAAAACTACACATTCTGTGAATCCAATTTTATTTAAACTATGCATATTTCAATGAAGGTTTGATCTTATAGCGATATAAAGTATGCACAGCTGCGATGATACAGACTAAGAATAAAAAGAATTAATGGCGTTCAATAAGGTTCACCGAAAATGAGGTTCTGAAACTCCAGGTGGTTTGTTCATAACATGTAAAGTAGCTAATAATTACAGATGGAAAACCCTTTTGGATTTGGCAGTAGCATAATTCCCTTTGATTCGATGAAATGTTAATTTTGGAGTTTTGTCTGGCAACAATTTGAGTGCAGCGTTTACTGTGGATTGATGCAATGAATCTACAGCAACTTAATCTCTCCTGTTGAAATGACTCTCCTGTGTTGGTGGTAGTCATTCCCGGTCTATCAAAATCCTAACGTTTGTTTTTTAGTTAAAATTATACGATAATACGAAAATAATTTCTTTGTTTACTTTTTTGATGTTTATACAAATGAAATGTTTTTACTTTTGAAATAACAGTATTTCGATGGCAATCGAAACAAATTTCGATTTGAGTTCGATCAAACCGTGTAACACCAAAATATAATCGGAGTAAGATTTCATTAATTACTGTAATTCGACCCCTGGGGCTAGATTCCGTAACTATGGAAAAACTCAGTGTACACAAAATATTCATATTCACTTTCACATGCAGTGTTCACATTTTCATTTTAAGCGATTCTGTTAGTTCAAATGAACACTGTTGTGCTGAATGTAAATTAATGTTAGCTGAATGAAGAAGAAGCACAGCTGAATGATTATTGATAGCTTTGCTAATGTAAACAAACTACAAGAAAGTGAATGAAAGAACAATAATGAGACAAAAGGTTTGTTATGTATAGTTATATATTTATTTATCAAATTGTACATCTTTGATTTGTAGGTTTTTATAGGAAGGATTTAATTTTTGTGAGGAATATTCGGGGCTCAATCAACAACTAGCGCACAACAATTACTAGCGCACAACTAACTACCCACACAACTAGCGGTGGATTTCTTTGATATTGTATTTATCAGTAATAATATATAAATAAAATATAAATAATCTTCAAATTTAAATTAAAAGTTAAGAGACAGTCAAAAAAAAGTTAACTACTTACCTTAAAAAAACGCTACATATTTTCCATAAATTAATTAAGAAACTCTTTGCTAGCTTTCTTAGCTGTATGAGATATTTTTCCCAATCAATTTCAAATTTTCACTTGAAAAAGTTCAGTGAATAAACTTTATTCAAGTGTACACTTTTTTGACATTAAAGTTCACTTCACACTGATACTGAATCGCAAACTGCACATACACACAAAATATCGTGTACACTGCGTTTTCCATAGTTACGGAATCCAACCCCTGGTTACGTAAAGACTATAGAGAATGTTTTTTCTTGCTTTGTTGCAAAGCCAATTGGTGTGCCAAACTGGCAAACTAGCTTCTTAACTATCGAACCTGTGTGGAAATGGCCGCCGTGTGATATGCATAAAAAGAAAACAGTATATAGTGTTCACTTCTTTTTTGACTAGACTGTTTTCGAAACATTACTCGCTAAACTTTGATATGCATAAAAGCAGTGTTCACTACATAAAAAGAAGAGAACACTATAATATATCGTAGTGTGGTTCTGATTAGACTTTTTTTAAATAATTCATAACGAAATGGTAATGTTTTTTCATTTTAATCGTAGAAATAGAACTAAATGTTATTAAAAAAGAAGATTTGCCCACGAAGATAGTTTTCGATTTCATTATAGATTGTCCTGCGAGAATGTTGAATTGTTAGCAACATATTTATTGCCTGAAAATTTAGAAACTCGAGATATCGCTTTAAGTAATTTAACTAAAATGCAATGTATTCTTTCCGTATTTTTTTGATAACGTTAATTAAGTTAAGTTAATAATTCCTAAAAAAACATTATTTTTAATAATAATGTTTTGAGCTTTATGCCAAATAATTCATGAAGCAACTTTATTCTTATTGCATTCAATTTTCAAATTGAATTTTTGAAATATGACAAGAATGCAAAGTCTCGCGGACTGTGATAAACTTTGTTTCACGTTATATTTTCATATTTTCGTTGTTGATGAAATTTTTAAAGCAAAATTTCTGCATCGCAGTTTCATCGCATAAATCTTCTCTATAAAAGAAGTGAACACTTAAGTTCGAAATTCGAAAAAAGAGCTTGCTTACGCTGCAGCTACACGTTAAAGAAATTGCTTTCAAGTTGATCACACAAAGTGCTTGTCAAAATTCATTCGAATTGATAGCTGTGACGTAGGCTGTGCGCAACTTGATAGTCAATTTTATTTTCAAGATGCCATCGTCAAGGCAACAACTCAATTTATTTACAAAAACTGTGATGAGCTGTTAACTTGACCGTCAAGTTGCCTCACGACTTGAAAGGAAAAATTGATATCAAGTTCCCAACCGACCACTTGAAAAGCGAAAGGCAATTGTACTTGAGAATAAGCTTAATAAAAACAATGGGTTATAAGCATTTCTCAATATCACTTTTAACAAGCTTGATATAAAGATAAATCATAATGAATTCTCAATCGTGTTTGAAAAACGCTTGATATACATAACTGTTTCTAAAGTATGCTTAATAAAGACTTATATATAACAATACTTTATTAAGTATGATTGAGAATCAGTTGTTTTTTACAATAGAATCTCAAACCATTTTTTTTTTCTGTCAAATACAATATATTGTTTTGTTGGACATACAATTTATAATTGAATTTGAAGATTTTGTAGATGAGACTCTATCCACAGTTGCAGCTGTATATTAATGTATGTGCAGGTGCATATTAATAAAATATTATTTTTAGGTTAATTCTAAAGATGCAAGAAATAGCTTAAAAAAACTATCGAAAAAAACTAAAAAATAGTATTTTTAAGCTTATTTTACAACTGCGAGAAAAAGCTTATAAAACTATTGAGGATAGTAAGCTTTTCTATACATTTATTGATATAATATTATTGTATAAGCTTCTTCTACAATTGCAAGAACAAGCTTATAACAATCTTGCTTGAGTAATATTATCACAAGGATTCCGTTCTGATTTTTCTACAATTACTGTGATATACTTTTTCAATAGATTCTCAAGCTTTTTTCAAGCTTAAGGCTTATGTTGCTAAGCTTGTTTTAATATTATTCTCAAGCATTCTGGTTGGTTGGGTTGGTTTTCAAGTTCGAAAAGTTTGAGTGTGTTAGTAAAAAAGTGTGAATGTGTTGCAACTTGAAATGCAACTTGAAAGAAAAATTGAACGTGTAGCCACAAAAAGTGAAATTGCAGCCGTCGATCGCCCCGATATGCCGAAAAAGTGTCGTAGATTATGCACTGAATTTAAATAATACTATGTTCACACTGAGATCAAATTAGGTAATTTCGTGAGACAATTTCGAAATTGTGCTAAAGTGTTCACACTAGGCTTGGATAATTTCGTTTGACGTTTGATTTATTTTTTTGTCAATTTTTTACTGGCCACATTCAGCACTCTCAACAGTTGTCAACTTAAATGTTCAATTAAAATAGAGAATTCTTACTCAAAGTAAGTGTGCAAAATTATTTCGCATAAAGCCGTACATGTTATCAATTGTGCAACTTTAATTCATTGAAAACATCGCTCACCTAAGTTTCACTGAATGGGTTGTTAACCGAAGGGTCAAAACAGCTAAGTATCTGAATGTGGCCATTATCATGTGTCATGTATAATTTTGACGGCTCAGCTGGAATGGATAGCAAAATTGTTAATACGCCAAAAAAAGGGTGTGTTTAATTCACAATATATTCAGATTTCAGAGTTGCAGTGCATTTTTGCCTAATTTCGTGAGTAATTTAAACGAAATTACCTTGTTTGAGGTAATTTCCAAATCAACAAATTGTATGGAAAATTACCATAGTTTTTAGATAATTTCAGTCGAAATTACATAAAAGCTCGAAATTACCTAATTTGATCTCAGTGTGAACATAGTATAAGCAATGAACAACTTATGAAGGTATGTATCTCCGTTCGTCTTCGGTCAAGGCACAAGTTTTTAATGCTTTTTACTCATAGATGGCTTGAGTGTTGTTGCCACAAATATCATAACCAATGGCATGCTAGGAAAGCTAAGTCTCCAAAAATCTGTGGTTTTGGCTTTGCAATTATTCCATCGTGGCGCTATTTGATGCGGTATTCCAGAGACTACAACTTCTATAAGAAAAATCACCGCAACATCCTGTCGAATTGGTCACAGAGTTGATGATGGCCTGCACGGTGGCGCTGTTGCAAATGCATGTCAAGAAACTCACACACCACAAAGTGCTGGAACGATTAGAGGATCTGATAATCATTGAAATCCTTTCGCGGCTTTGCATAAAAATCAATTGAGGTTCATCAAAGCGTGGTACTTCCACTATGGGCCACGCTTGGTTCCTCGCCTTTTTCATTGATGTGGTGTCAACCTGGACCTTCTGATACAACGCGTTTCTTGAATGCTGCCAAGTCTACCAAACTGTTTGGTTCGATGCTCTATGAGAGTGTGGTACCAATAGCTGAATGCAAAAACAACTTCGTTGACGGCTGCAACTTTGATAAGACCTAATTTTTTAAATGTGTTTTTAACTTCTTAGCCTACTATTGCATTAATTTAAAAAAATCAGACCATCTGAAAGCCATAAAAACAGTCAGTTTTGGACTTCTGAGAGATCAATTTCCTCAACTCAAAAAGAATTCTCCGTATTTTAATTCATATGCCAAATATCATAATATCATGAAATCATGAACAAAAAATATAACTATAGATGCTTTATTTACGTTTGTTTCCAAGCTTCATCATGACGCACTATTGCTCTTGAGCGAATACAGAAGTTGTATAATTTAGAGCACATTTCGAAAATTTGAAAAATTAAATGAATTTATTATTTGTTTATAAATTTTGTCTACGTCAAACTTTAATAGCAAAAGTACATACATGCATCTCACTCTTTATAGCAGTTTTTTTGTGATATGGGATAAGACAAGATGCTGGAAGATCACATAGAAACGCGGCATTATGCAGTGATACAAATTTTATCAGCGAATAAATCTCATGAATAAAATATTTAAGTTTATATATTCATTTATAATTCTTATAATATTGTGTATATTATCAGTCTTATTTATAAACTGATTTTAAAGGTTGTTTAACTTTAAACAGCACTTAAACACCCAAACGTGATTTATAAGCATTTTACACACTTGTTTAAGTACTGCGTAACTTAAACACCGAAAATGAGTGTTTAGAGGCTGCGTAAGTCATATTTCTTGTGAGGAAATATCAATTGTCACATTTTTAACACATTAAATGAAAGTTGAATTTTACAAATTAACATAAAATAAATATGCCATTTAGTTTTGAATCATTTTCTAATGATATAAAAATCATTGACTTTTTTGATGAAAGACCTGTGCCGCGAAGAACAAAACAAGATATAATCCCATGGGCCTTTGGGAAAAAGATTTTCAGGAAAAGTACAGATTTTCCAAAGAAAATATGAAAAAATTAATAAATATTGTACGCTCAGATTTAAGAGGAGATAAAAGAGGTGGTCACATTCCGGTTGAATGTTTGTGTCCACAGATTTGTTTTCCACAATGGATATATTCTCCTCTATAAGTTTTCTTAGGAGCAACTGTTTAATGAAAAAATACCATATGCTTAATAAAGAACATAATTTATTTAATAGTAAAAAAAGTTCACCTTATCAGTTGAATCCCAATTTTGGGATCGCATTTTTTTTCCATTGCAGTCTTAAGTTTTTCGTTTTGTTGAAAACTTTGACATTTGCACATAGAGATGCATAATATTTGCTTAGTGATGGTAATTTTAGGCATTATTTAGACACAAACCTCGTTTAGATAACAAAGCGTTTATAAATAGCAATTTTAGCAAGGCTGTGTAAACCCTTAAACGATGTGTAACTAAACAACTGTTTAAACGATGTTTAAGGAAATCTAATAAATTAGACTGATACAGTCTGATATAGTCTAATTTATTAGATTTCCTTAAACATCGTTTAAACAGTTGTTTAGTTAAACATCGTTTAAGGGTTTACACAGCCTTGCTAAAATTGCTATTTATAAACGCTTTGTTATCTAAACGAGGTTTGTGTCTAAATAATGCCTATAATTACCATCACTAAGCAAATATTATGCATCTCTATGTGCAAATGTCAAAGTTTTCAACAAAACGAAAAACTTAAGACTGCAATGGAAAAAAAATGCGATCCCAAAATTGGGATTCAACTGATAAGGTGAACTTTTTTTACTATTAAATAAATTATGTTCTTTATTAAGCATATGGTATTTTTTCATTAAACAGTTGCTCCTAAGAAAACTTATAGAGGAGAATATATCCATTGTGGAAAACAAATCCTCTTTTATCTCCTCTTAAATCTGAGCGTACAATATTTATTAATTTTTTCATATTTTCTTTGGAAAATCTGTACTTTTCCTGAAAATCTTTTTCCCAAAGGCCCATGGGATTATACATTGTTTTGTTCTTCGCGGCACAGGTCTTTCATCAAAAAAGTCAATGATTTTTATATCATTAGAAAATGATTCAAAACTAAATGGCATATTTATTTTATGTTAATTTGTAAAATTCAACTTTCATTTAATGTGTTAAAAATGTGACAATTGATATTTCCTCACAAGAAATATGACTTACGCAGCCTCTAAACACTCATTTTCGGTGTTTAAGTTACGCAGTACTTAAACAAGTGTGTAAAATGCTTATAAATCACGTTTGGGTGTTTAAGTGCTGTTTAAAGTTAAACAATCTTTAAAATCAGTTTATAAATAAGACTGAATATATTTATAGTCTTAAGGGGCTTTCGCATGATCTAACATATTGGACGACAAAGTCGGATGGAAAACTAACGGAACAATTTGATAGACCTTTCGAATGATCCAACTTGTTGGACGACATCATAAATTACAAACTCTCAAGCAGAACACTTCGGCGCAATGGCATAAGAATTTTTGGGTGCGCTAATAATTGATCAAGTTTTGAAGGGAAAGGAAGAGATGGATATGAAAAGGAAATCTTTTTCTTTTAATAAAACGAAAATGTGGTTATTTTAAGCACATAAACGTGTGCATTAAGTGTTTGTTAGTAATTTACATGCACTGATTGAACGTTGTTTACTCGCTGAAAATTTATAAGAAATGAAAAATGCAGCGTGTTGGACCAACATTCGTTCACATGTCTAACAAGTCGGACGGACCGGCAGAAAAATCAAAAATTTTTGATATTCATCCAACATGTTTTCGTTTTAGCTTACGCATGGTACTACTTGTCGTCCAATATGCCATGTCTATCCAATTTGTTGGACCATGCGAAAGCCCCTTTAATGAACAAATTTAAGTTGGTACCTTGTACCGAGTAGGAGTATTAGTAACCATTTCATTTAAATAGAAAGTTGCACAATAGGGGCTTTCGCATGGTCCAACAAATTGGATAGACATGGCATGTTGGACGACAAGTAGTACCATGCGTAAGCTAAAACGACGGTCGATCCAACATGTTGGATGAATATCAAAAATTTTTGATTTTTCTGCCGGTCCGTATGACTTGTTGGACATGTGAACGAATATTGGTCGAACACGCTGCATTTTTCATTTCAAAAAAATTTTCAGCGAGTGAACAACGTACAATCAATGCATAGAAATTACTAACAAAATTTTAATGCACGCGTTGATGTGTTTTTAAAAATCAAATTTTCTTTTATATAAAAGAAAAAGATTTTCTTTTAATTTCTATGTCTTCCTCATCCCTCAAAACTTGATCAATTATTAGCGCACCCAAAAATTTTTAAGCCATTGCGCCGAAGTGTTCTGCTTGAGAATTTGAAATTAATGATGTCGTCCAACAAGTTGGATCATTCAAAAGATCAATCAAATTGTTCCGTTAGTTTTCCATCCGACTTTGTCGTCCAATATGTTAGATCATGCGAAAGCCCCTAATCAAGCAAAAATTGTTATCACCTATGTTTTATACCCCCACGCGTACTGCGTAAGGGGTATATTAATTTTGTCACGACGTGTGTAACGCCCATAAGGAGGCGTGGTAGGTATAGAAAAGTATATATATTATTGATCAGCATCACCACATGAGTTGATTTAGCCATGTCCGTCTGTCTGTCCGTCTGTCCGTCTGTCCGTCTGTCCGTCTGTCCGTCTGTCCGTCTGTCTGTCGACACGATTACAGCCGTAATTTTCAAGCTATCGTAATGAAACTTCATATTTAAGCTTTTTTCTAAAAAGCGAAGATCAAGTTCGAGAATGGGATAGATCGGATAAAAACCACGCCTACCTCCCATACAACCCTAATAATGAAAACTCTACAAAGAAGCTAATATTAAAGCTACAATACTGAAATTTTGTATATGTGTATTCTATGTCAAAACTAAGATGTCTTAGAAAAATGGGCGTTATCCACCCACTAACACGCCCACCTCCCATACAACCCCAAAATTGAAAAATCTATAAAGAGGCTAATATTAAAGTTAGAAGACGGAAAGTCGGTATTTGTGTATTTAATGTCAAAACTAAGGTGTGTTATAAAAATGGGTGTCATCCACCCATTAACACGCCCACCTCCCATACAACCCCAAAATTGAAAAATCTATAAAGAGGCTAATATTAAAGTTACAAGATGGAAACTCAGTATTTGTGTATTTAATGTCAAAACTGAGGTGTGTTATAAAAATGGGCGTCCTCCACCGATTAACACGCCCACCTCCCATACAACCCCAAAATTGAAAAATCTATAGAGGCTAATATTCAAGTTACAAGACAGAAACTCGGTATTTGTGTATTCTATGTCAAAACTGAGGTATGTTAGAAAAATGGGCGTCATACACAATCTAACACGCCCACCTCCCATAAAACCCCAAAATTTAAAACTTTATAAAAAGGCTTATATTTAAGCTGCAGGAAAACAATTTGATATGTATGTATTTAAGACACATAAAAATAATAAAAACTCTCAAAATCTCATACAAAAAGCTCTCCAGTTTAAGATTCTTCCACCCTTAAGAATCGGACGTGGGGGTATTTTAACTTCGGCCAAGTCGAAGATATACCTTACTAGTTTTAGTTAAAATTAATATGGCTTTTGGGTTGTCATTATTCCAAGATATTCCAAGCCTGTTCTTAAAAAAAAACATGCCTCGAATGAACGAAAACGAAGAATTATGGAAAAATGTACTTACTTCTTCGACGATCCATTCTTCTTCCATTTTTTGCAACAAAATTTAATTAGCTGATTAGTGATACCACATTTACACAAAAGAAAGACATGAGCAGAAGTGAGATAACTTTAGCAACAAGTGGTATCTCAAGTTTGTACGTAAAACAAAAACAATCGAAGTTAACACGTGCTAAAATGTTCTAAAGTTAATAGATGGCAAAGTTAACAGAGCAGATAATACAGAACTGTGAGCATCCTAAGTATAATGCCAATTTTGTTAACAAAATATGGCAACACTGCATAAAACATATGTTTTTGTTATTTGATTTAAAACTTTTCTTTTGCACAAGGGACAAAATAATGGATGCAACACAAAGTGTAAACGCGAGACGACCTAATTTTTCACAAAAATAAATTTATTTTCTTTTGGAAGTTGTTAGTAAATATAAACATAGTCCGAATTGCTATCAATGGCATAAAATATCGTGAACGCTTCAGAGTAGTGTTATCTGTCAAGTAGTGAAAGTTCGGTAGTGAACACTTCTTTTCGTATGAATAGGGGCTTTCGCATGGTCCAACAAATTGGATAGACAAGGCATGTTGCACGGCAAGTAGTACCATGCTTAAGGTAAAACGACGGTCGATCCAACATGTTGGATGAATATCAAAAATTTTTGATTTTTCTGTCGGTCCGTCCGACTTGTTGAACAAGTGAACGACTGTTGGTACAACACGCTGCATATTTCATTTGAAAAAAATTTTCAGCGAGTGAACAACGTTCAATTATTGCATATAAATTACTAACAAAAACTTAATGCGCGCTTTTATGTGTTTTTAAAAAACAAATTTTCTTTTTTTTAAAGAAAAAAGATTTTCTTTTCATTTCCATCTCTTGCTCTTCCTTCAAAACTTGATCAATTATTAGCGCAGCCATAAATTCTTAAGCCATTCCGCCGAAGTTTTCTGCTTGAGAGTTTGCAATTAATTATATCGTCCAACAAGTTGGATCATTCGAAAGATCAATCAAATTGTTCCGATAGTTTTCCATCCGACTTTGTCGTCAAAATGTTAGGTCATGCGAAAGCCCCTAACGCTGCAGCTACATGTCAATAAATTGCTTTGGCTGAGGTCACACGGTGCTCGTTTGCTCGCCGTGCAAATATTTTTGTTGTTGCTTCCAATGCGAAACTGTCAAAAACCGATGAGACTGTGCGAGGATGAACACTTTGTAGACCGAGCAAAATATGTTCAATTTGCTCGCTGTACATGACAGCGATCACCGTGCAAAACAGTGTTGCTGGGTTGTGAAATTAACATTTGACAACTTAAAGTGCCCCTACACTATATGTTCAACACAAATGACTTATCAAAAAAGTTTCATTTCGAATTTCATATGTATGTCAATATTGAACTTTTGTCAAACAGCTCCTTTCTTTTGACCACAGACTATCTGACACGATATTTCTGCTAAATGTTTGAGTTTTCCGGCAATTTCGTTCATTCGAAGCCACGCCAGTACTCAATAAGTTGCAAAATGATTTATTCTGTCCAATCAATCTAAAAAATTGTTAAAAAATATAAATTTGTGGAATAAATAATTAGATTTTACGTTTTCTTGATTTTTTTTTATGGCATGTTATTGTTTTTTTTTTTCAAACTTCAAACTTTTACATATGAAAAACAGATCAAATTAGAAACAGTTCTAATTCAAATTTGTACATACGGAAATACAAACGACTTGTCAGAATTTGAATTCCATATGTTCCACACTATCAGTCTTATTTATAAACTGATTTTAAAGGTTGTTTAACTTTAAACAGCACTTAAACACCCAAATGTGATTTATAAGCATTTTACACACTTGGTTAAGTACTGCGTAACTTAAACACCGAAAATGAGTGTTTAGAGGCTGCGTAAGTCATATTTCTTGTGAGGAAATATCGATTGTCACATTTTTAACACATTAAATGAAAGTTGAATTGGTTCAGTGAAATAACGCATAATGAAATAACGCCCAAAATAAAAAATGAAATAACGCCCAAAATATTTTGGGCTTTAAAAAATGAAATAACGCCCAAAATAAAAAATGAAATAAAGCCCAAAATAAATGAAATAACGAATTTTACAAATTAACATAAAATAAATATGCCATTTAGTTTTGAATCATTTTCTAATGATATAAAAATCATTGACTTTTTTGATGAAAGACCTGTGCCGCGAAGAACAAAACAAGATATAATCCCATGGGCCTTAGGGAAAAAGATTTTCAGGAAAAGTACAGATTTTACAAAGAAAATATGAAAAAATTAATAAATATTGTACGCTCAGATTTAAGAGGAGATAAAAAAGGTGGTCACATTCCGGTTGAATGTTTGTGTCAACAGATTTGTTTTCCACAATGGATATATTCTCCTCTATAAGTTTTCTTAGGAGCAACTGTTTAATGAAAAAATACCATATGCTTAATAAAGAACATAATTTATTTAATAGTAAAAAAAGTTCACCTTATCAGTTGAATCCCAATTTTGGGATCGCATTTTTTTTCCATGCAGTCTTAAGTTTTTCGTTTTGTTGAAAAATTTGACATTTGCACATAGAGATGCATAATATTTGCTTAGTGATGGTAATTTTAGGCATTATTTAGACACAAACCTCGTTTAGATAACAAAGCGTTTATAAATAGCAATTTTAGCAAGGCTGTGTAAACCCTTAAACGATGTGTAACTAAACAACTGTTTAAACGATGTTTAAGGAAATCTAATAAATTAGACTGTATAAACCCTTTTCTCTGACAGGTTATTTGATTAATTTAACAATAAATAAAACACAACAAAACTTTCGGTAAGTATAGTTTATAAAAACAATTCTTGCCGCATATTATTTTGCTAACTCAATTAATTCAATAGCCAATATATCTAAACCAACTTCACTAGAATTCATGTCTTTTTTATTAATTTGCGAAACTTAAAATAATGATTTATTAACCAGACGACACTTTATACTCGAAGTGTTAAGAAAATTTTTAATTAACATAGTACGAAATAAAGAGGAGGAGAAAAAGTAGTGAATTTTAATTAAATGTCAAAATTTGCTCGCCGTGCATTTTTCTGTCGTGTGACCTACACTCTCCCAAAATTATTGTTAAAATTCAACAATTACAATTGTTAATAAATTTAACAATTTCCATGGTAAAAGTTTCCCTTGCTTTTGAGTTTTAATTTTTTATTTTCATTGACAATTTTTATTGTAGTATTGTTAAATTTATTGTTGAATTCAGCAATTCAATTGTTTGTTAGAAAAAAAAATTGAAACTTCAATTCAAAAAAAAAAAAAACAAAAAGCTTTAAATTTTTTTTGTTTTATTTTAAAACTTCAATTAATATATAAATGCAGAATATAATTCAGATATAAATTTTGTATCGTGCTTGCAAAAGGAATAAATTATTAACGATGTAAAGGTAAATATTGTTATTATATATTATTTCATTAAGCTGAAAATTTTATGGTGTCCATTCATGTTTCATGTTTGGTGATTTGGTGTTTAACCATGACTTTGAATCCAAACGGTTCTTTGGGGATTCTACAGACGTCGTCCTGGCCTTTTGCACATTTTAAAGACTTTTCCATGCAAATATATTGGCTTCAAAGCAGAGAAGACAGAAAACGTGAATATAACAAAGCTATAGGCTTGTAAATTATATTTGTTAAAAGCTTGTTAAATATTGTTTAATAAAATTTTTATTTTAAATGCAGGCGTTGTAAAGATGTTAAATTTTTTGAGAGTTTATTTTTTGACAGATCATTTTTTCAATTTTTTGACGTTTAAATTTTGACATTTAGTTTTTGACTTTTAAATTTTGACATTCAATTTTTGACGTTTAAATTTTGACATTTTAACTTTCATAAATGACAAGACAACCATCAAAATTTAATTTCGAAAATATACAATTTTGATTGTTATTTCTAACAAGAAATCAACAATTGCTATTGTCAATGCTATATTAACCAAGATAATTGTTATTTTATTGTTAGAATTAACAATTTTTTTTTTGAGAGTGTACCAACGTGCAAATTGGGAAAAGAGAATAAAAGTGTTCATTGGTCGCCGAGCAAACGACCACCGTGTGACCTCAGCCTTTCAAATTGATCACACATAGTGTTTGTCAAAATTCATTCGAATTGATAACTGTGACGTAGGCTGTGCGCAACTTGATAGTCAATTTTATTTTCAAGATGCCATCGCCAAGGCAACAGCTCAATTTATTTATAAAAAGTGTGATCAGCTGTTATCTTGACCGTCAAGTTGCCTCACGACTTGAAAGGAACAATTGATATCAAGTTGGTTTTCAAGTTCGAAAAGTTTGATTGTGTTAGTAAAAAAGTGTGAATGTGTTGTAACTTGAAAGGTAACTTGAAAGAAAAATTGAACGTGTAGCCACCAGGTAACACACTCTATTTCTAAAGTTGGTTTTCAAGTTCGAAAAGTTTGATTGTGTTAGTAAAAAAGTGTGAATGTGTTGCAACTTGAAAGGTAACTTGAAAGAAGAATTGAACGTGTAGCCACCAAGTTAAGTTGCCTCACGTCTTGAAAGGAAAAATTGATATCAAGTTTTGCTTTATTTAGGCTATTCACAGTTTAAGCGCATATTAACAAAGCGTATTTATAGCATTTGTTATTTCTGAAACTGTGAGCATCTCAGTATTCAATAATTATGCAACGCTGTGACGTTTATCGTTAGTGTTGCCACTACGTTAAAAACTCTTTGAAGGAGAAATTTTATTACCTGTGGAGATTATTACAGTATCTGATATATAAGGAGTTCAATGCAAAACATTGAGTTTAGGAGATATATTTACTCCTATTTCTTAATAAATTTTATGCGAAGTTGAGGTCCTATCCTTAAAACCATTCCAACATTCAAAATAATAAAAAAATAGTTTTATATGTTAAACAAAATTAGTGAAGTTTGCATATTTTTCAGTGGCACCACTGTCTTATTTTCTAACTGACAGAACACTTAACGCAAAGTTGGCAACTGTAGACGGCTTAAAAAAACGAGGCTCAAAAAACACGTCCAAGGGCTACTTTTATTTACGCGTGTCTGCGTATTTGCGTTTGCATGCAATACTTGACAAACAATACTTGATTTTAATCTTGCCGATCCAGAGTTATAGCCATTAAAGCTGTGTTGCCATTGTTGAAAATAAAATAAAATATAAGTTTTTCGTATTTCTACAAACATATGCTTTCCTTATATAAAGACTTTACGAATTCTTATAAGGCATTGGTTTATTTTGGTTACCACCGAATCCACAAAAACACAAATAAAAATAAGAGGAATCTGTACATGGTACAAAATCATTTATTTGATTCCGTACGATGTAGCTCTATGCCCTGTAAAAGATTTCGAAAGTCCGTTTCAGAAGTTGTAAGACCGATGCAAGTGCGTGCCAAGGCCACACCACGTTCTGCGACATCATTTACCACTTGCAGTTGTTGAATTATATGCTTTGTTTCCTGGAATGATTCGTTGCTTATCTATTCTTCTGGGTCGGTTTGCAAAAAAGCAATTGAGATGTTGTAGGCTTCAAAAAAAGTTTGACTGGATTTAGAAATTAAATCTTGAATTTTCATACTTTTTATCATGTTTTGTGATATTTTTTATATTCTTATATTTTTATATTTTTTTATAATATTTTTTACCATGAAACGCAAAGTTTTGGTTTTTATGCGTTCATCACATAAAGCTGAGGGAGCTAGTTTCCCCGGATAGGTACCACTGATGCCCCAAAAAAGTTTTCAGCGTGGCGTTTGCAACGTGTGCAATTAAGTACTTGTAGCTAGTCAATTTTATAATCAAATTTAAGAGGTCATTAAGAGGAGCGAATCGAGGGCACTGACAGAGGTACCAATTTTTTATGTACTCTCTTAAAATGAATGAGCTAAACTCAAGCAAGGCATCAGTCTTTGAATTGCCTACAAATGATCGCAGCTGGTTTTGAAAAATGCATATTTTTAACGAGTATATAATTTTCATCATCCAGCGAGCCCTATTAATAGCTCCTAGATTTTTGATTGAATGACCGGTTCCTTAATTATCACCCAAAAAAATAAGGCCCAGTAACCAAAATAAACCAATGCCTTATAAGAATTCGTACAGTCTTTATATATGTTTGTAGAAATACGAAAAACTTATATATTATTTTATTTTCAACCAATGACAACACAGCATTAATGGTAATAACTCTGAAACGGCACAAATAAAATCAAGTATTGTTTTTTTAAATTGCTTAGAATTTTACCATACTTCAAACTGCATCATTAATTTAATATATTTTGATAGAATTTTTAAAAGTTATTAAGTGTTTTTAAAAAAAATTACGAAAATTTCACGAAAAAATTGAATGTACCACATCCAGATTACAAAAAAAAGCCAAAACTTCTAATACATGTACGGTAGAGCAAAGTTTGGACATTTTTCTTTCAAAATGATGACTCGAACACTAACAAGATATCTGTATTGACCAACTTATGATTGAAATTAGAAAAATCTCAGAAAAACCTGATTTTTACGGAAAATCCGATTAGCGCGACCTCTAAACGTCCTCCAAAAAATCTGAAAAAATTCTCAAAAATACTTGACAGTATAAGCATTCAAACAAAGGTTGAGCAAAAAAATTTTTTATTTTTTGGGACACACTAGTGAACACTCCTTTAATGCATATCAAAATTAGCAAGTAGTGTTTCGAAAATAGTTTAGTCAATAAAAGAAGTGAACACTATATATAGCCTTTTCACAGTTTGAATACGCAGGTCTGTTATATTTACGATTTGTTATATGTGCGCCAACTTACGCAAGCCTATTTTGCTTTATTGTTGTTTTGCCTGCAAACGCAAATACGCACACACGCGTTAATAAAAGTAGCCTTTGGACGTGTTTTTTGAGCCTCGTATTTTTAAGCCGTCTACAGCTGCCAACTTCGCGTTAAGTGTTCTGTCAGTTAGAAAATAAGACAGTGGTGCCACTGCAAAATATGCAAACTGTACTAATTTTTTTAACTTATAAAACTATTTTTTTATTATTTTGAATGGTGGAGTGGTTTTAAGGATAGCATAAAACTTTGCATAAAATTTATTAAGAAATAGGAGTGAATATATCTCCTAAGCTCAATGTTTTGCATTGAACTCCTTATGACCCATTTTACATTGATCAAGACTTGAAATCAAGTCTGTGAGCTTGTAGGCAATTCGCCGCACTTCGGAAGCGACGGAAGGGAAAAAGAACATTGAAGCTGTACCGTCAATTTTTTCGTGTTCGTTATGTTATTTTCGCGTTGTTGGCTGTGCTCTTTATTTTATTTTTCGCATATCAACGCGCGTTTGTTGCGCTGCAGCTATAAATTGATGATATTTCATATATGCAGAGCATTTTTTTTGGTATTGTTATTATTTTATGTTTAACAATTCATTATTTGTTGTTTTTAAGCCACAATAATTTTTATTTGCTTCTGTTTGCTGTTTTTATTTCATAGAAAGCAAACAGAGAAGAAACAAACTTGAATTCAAGTCTTGAACAATGTAAAAGGTTTGGTCAAGTTCAAAAGAAAACGTCAAAAAAACTTGCTTTCAAGTCTTGATCAATGTAAAAGGGGTCTATATATCATAAACTGTAATTATCCCCACAGGTAATAAAATTTCTCCTTCAAAGAGTTTTTAACGTAGTGGCAACACTAACGATAAACATCACAGCGTTGCATAATTATTGAATACTGAAGTGCTCACAGTTTCAGAAATATTAAATGCTATAAATACGCTTTGTTAATATACGCCTAAACTGTGAATAGCCTTATTGTGTTTTCTTTTTATGCATATCAATAATGAAAAATCATTATTTGTTTCACGTTTCTATTGTTGCGTTTAGTTTCTTTTACATAAATCAGCTGTTAGTTAACTAATGGTTTAAACCACAATTTTTTTAGTTTTCAGCTAATTTTCAGCTAAAAATAAAAAAAAGGTACCACATGCAAAAACAGCGAATATTTTCCGATATACGGCATCGGAAAATATTCGGCATTGCATGAGTACCACTATTATTAAATTACTTGGGGTTTACATTAGACAGTAGTGTTAAGACAGTTGGAACACATTCACTATTCTTTACCATCACACACTCACTTTTGCAACTGTCTGGTCATTTGTCTGAACTTTTTTGAAGACAGTTGACTAGACAGTCGCTGAGACAGTAAAATGACATTTTCTGTATTGAAAAAAATGGAAAATGGAAATGAAAATTAAAATTGCAATAATATTAGGAACACTGAATATTTGATATAAATAAATGCCAAATATGTTCACTGTTTTCTCTACTGTCTTTCCAATTGTCTGGACGCCTACGTCATAGACCTAGTTTCGAAGAATTTTTGACAACTAATTTATTAGAATTTATTTTAAGGTGGTACACGATACAATGGCTGTACCATTATTGGTTGCTATTTGATGGTTGTGTGCGACGATTGTATTTTGTGGATGAAACGATGCGATTAGTTGGTTGCATATTGCACGGTCGAATAGTTGAAACTGCCAACTGCTGCACAACAAGCGATTGAACAGCCGTTTGATCATGTAGAACCCCCTTTAGAGGAGGGATTTATACAATGAAACTAGTCGCATGAGACTGTCAAAAGTTATGATGCGGTGTAGGAAACGAAAGTGAATGAAAAAATCTCTCGGGCTGCGATTTCATGAAACTGTTTGACGCTATTCTTTCATATTTTCGTTGCTAGATGAATTTTGAATCAAAGTCTCTGCAATGCGTGACAATTACGTGATGAAATTTGAAGATGAAACTTTAAGGGCCGTTTTCACAATGTTTGGTTAAGCGTTAATCGGAACTTTAACCAGCGGTTCGCAAAAAAGCATTTTCTCAATGTTCGGTTAAGCCTTATCTGTCAGTTAAGGTTAACAGCAAGTTGAAGTTCCGGTTAGCTGCTAATCAGAAGAACAGCTGAGAAAAGTAAACAATTTTATATTTATTATAAATCCACTGAAATGAATAAAATCAAACTTTAAATCAAAGTTTTAACCTAAATAGGAAAAGGACGCATGCAAATAGACGTGATTATGCTGAAGAGTATGACGACACATGTATTCATTAGAAAATTTTGTTTGTCCAACAGCAGCTGTTTTCTTTTAATATTGGATGAAATAAAAAATAAAATTGGAAAAAATACTGAAAAGCTTGTATAGCTGTATTGTATTATTAATTAATTTTAATTTAATTTATTGATTAATGGAACAGTCTATTTTTGCATATTAATTTTTGTTTAAATTTGCACTTTTCACGGCACAAAATGACAAAAAAAGTATTAGTAAAACAGCTGATATGCAGTGTTCGCGTATTCACAATTGACAAATTCGCAATTAATGATCGAACCGAAGGTTACTTACTTGGTGGCTACACGTTCAATTTTTCTTTCAAGTTGCCTTTCAAGTTGCAACACATTCACACTTTTTTACTAACACACTCAAACTTTTCGAACTTTCGAAAACCAACTTGATATCAATTTTTTCTTTCAAGTCGTGAGGCAACTTGACGGTCAAGTTAAACAGCTGATCACAGTTTGTAAATAAATTCTCGTGCTTTGTTGTGAAATTTGAGTTGTTACCTTGACGATGGCATCTTGAAAGTAAAATTGACTATCAAGCTGTACACAGCCTACGTCACAGCTATCAATTCTAAAGAATTTTGACAAGCACTATGTGTGATCAACTTGAAAGCAATTTCTTGAACGTGTAGCTGCAGCGTTAACCGACACTTGGTGAAAACGAAATTGTTATTTTAGCTATCGTACGGTTAGCTAACTGCTGGTTAAGAGCTGCGCTAACCAGACATTGTGAAAACGGCCCTAAAAGAAAATCGAAGAAAGTTTCATGCGACAGGTTTCATTCTATAAATCCCCTCCATGTTCTACGAACAGGTTCGTTCAATTTTAACATTAGCTATTTTGAACAGGTTCTTCCCGCCATGGTGTTCGAAGAACCTTTTCGCTGATGTGGAAACCTTTTCAAGTGAACATAGTCCTTTATAATCAGAAAATTACATCACTATTTTGCTGTCACTTTGACAGCAAGAATCTTTATTATAATACGTTCCACTTTTTGGTGCTGAATGCATGAGTGTGCGTGTGGGTGAAACTTGCTACAAAGCAAACAGTGAAACTTGGTAAATTTTCCTTATGCTGCACTCGTCGCGTTCCAAATAATTTTTTCGTCGTCGGTGCTGGTGTTTATTATTATTTCGAAAAGATTTTTACGTTAAAAATTCCAAACTAACAAAATAAAAACGTGTAAAGTAAACTACTCTTACACAAAAGTGAAGTACAGAGATATATAGCTCCACAGTTTGTAAACAAACGAAAAAATCCTTCGGTATCTCTCGAAAAAGAAAGACCAGCGGATTGTCATTACTGAAAAGTAGCAAGCTTTATTCCCTGCCTAGCTTGATTAGTAATGTTATTAAAAGAGTTTTATATTGAATTCCGATTGCAATTGTAAGATTAACAAACATGGCCGCAGTAAATGATTGCTTTTCCATCGGCTCCACAGTGCTATGCACAACATGCTTCAACGAGGAGGTGGAAGGCGAAGTCTTAGCATTCGATCACACCACAAAAATGCTTATATTAAGTATCCTTTTTAAATAACAAAAATAAGTTTATTGGAAAGATATAATTAAAATTTGTGAACTTATTAAACATTGACAATTGACTGGCGCACGTTCTGCTTATGCGTGCAAAGTGCGGCACTCAGTTTGATTATGTGATTAAACTTATATTGATAAAACATGGAAAGCAACTAGCTATATTCGGATATTTTTGATATTATTGATTTTACAAGTTTACATCTTTTATATGTGTTTTGTATTATATGTTTTGCCTTAATTGCTTGCGGTGGTGAGCACTTCCGTGGTGCCTCAAATAAATTGTTACGTCTATTGTTTAAAAAATGTGTTAAATATCTACTGTGTGCGATCACTACTTTTTGCCAAAATATGTGAGAGAAAGTCGCACGCATTGTTGTTGTTAAAACAACACATTAACTTTTTGTCTAGTCTGTTATTGCTTATTATTCAAAACAGAGGCGGTACTTTATTAAAGAAGAAAAGAGGTTAAAAAAACTGAATAGCTATTTCTTATTAAAAAGTATTGGCTTAAAGTTGCAAATGGCTAGAATTAGTAAAGAATAAAGCTGGAAACCTAGCAACTACAAATACCCGAATTTATTGAAAAAACAAAAAAAAATGTATATCGGTGTATTTTTTATACCGGAAGTAGAGACTTTCCAGCATTGCCTGAATAAGATTGGGTGCAACTTGATGAAACTAATATAAAATAACTTACCAAAAAATAGGTACCATTAATATAAAAATTAGGTGTTATTTAAAATAAGTTTATCTTTTTTAGCTGCAAATCATTAGAATTACAAAAGGTGATTTCATCTCCATAAATGCAGCACTTTTTTAAAAATTCAGGATGATTAAAAGTTTTTGACAACCAATACGTAGCATAAAAAGCTCATCGCATGCTTAAGCGTTATAAAATATAAGGTCGTTTAATAATATTAACCTATTTATACTATTGCTTATAGACATAGCTAAAACTGAAATGTAATTATTTTGTTTGAGATATGTTGACTATTGTATAAGAACTCCAAACTTTTCTTAAGCTCCTTATCATTGTATATTTCGATAAAGTTTAGGGTAACCAAATGGAAACTACAACTTTTTGTACATTGTGCATATTTTATATATATCTACAATCCCTTTGTTAATTGAAATGTATTTCTGTGAAGGCATTGTACTTTCTTTTATGGAATTCAGAATTAAAAATAAGAACTCAAAAATTAATTTGATGCTTTAAAGTTTAATATACTAACTTTAATAATTCAACTTTTACTTAATTTTAACTAATCTGAAAACCATTTAGTCTGTCATTTTAACATTATATATTAAAATCAGGAACAAAAAGATTTTTTAAAGTTTTTCTTGACTCATATCGATATATTAGAATGCCGTTCTAAAAATTCGGAAAAATTGAGCGATGTTTACGTCCTAAACTTGTCACTTTGCAGCAATGTTCAAGTTATTAAGGAGAACAACGGCAACTTTGGTGATGATCCGCAAAAATTAAATCTTGAACAGGTAAACGTATCCTACATTTTTGATATTATTATTAAATATATATAATTTTTATTTTAGTTAAAGATCCGACTTCGCAAGACGGTGCAGCATCGGCAAACGTACCTCAAGTCGAAAAATTCTGATGTTGGTCCTGAAGCCCAAGAATTGTACAGAGTAATTGCTAGGCAATTTAAGGTATTTAAAATGAAAATTAAGAATTCAGTTGCGAAGTTCTAAAATTGTTAGGGATGCACAAAGTTCTAGTATAATCTTATCACCGTCTACAAGTCATATTTTAAATTTTTATCGACTGCTGAAGTTTTTTCTAATTCTTGCTAGTATAATAGCAATAAAATCAATGTGTAGAGTTTTTTGTAGCATTAGCAAACCGAGAGTGCTTTTATGGCTCGATTTCCAATTTCGATTTTACAGCATAAATCTTCTATTTTTTAAGAAAATATTTCGAGAACGACCATGTTCTATCGAATAAGTTTCAATTAAATTTTAAATCTTATAAATTTTTATCAGATAGAATTACAGCAGTGAATAGTTCGATATTATCAAATAAAACATTTTTAATTTGCCAAAAATTTAAGAATAAAATAGCACTTTTATTATTGTAGCTTTGGGCTTATTTTATTAAAAAATGTTCAATCTAAATTAGATAAAATTGAAAAACTCAATATTTTGTATTGAGAACCTTACAATAATGTTTAGTTTTTATTAAGTTTCAATTTATTTTAAGTTATATCTTCTTATATATAAAATCAAATGTTTGTCCTCCTGTCTGTCTGTCTGTCTGTCTGTCTGTTCCGTATAGGCTCGCGCACCGCTTATCCGATTGAACTGAAATTTGGACACCGAGTACCTTTCATAAGGAGAAAGAACATAGGGGGTGTAAAAAAGTGGGCGCATGTTTTGTGGGCGTGGCACTCTATAATAACTTCTAAACGCCTGGACTGATTTCAATGAAATTTGGCATGAGGGTTCAACTGCTCCCAAAATAAAATATAGGCTATACAAAATTCCAAAGACTTCCGCAAGAGGGCGCTTTAAGTAGTGCGTTTTTAAGACTCAATAACTCCTAAACTCCTGGA
The DNA here is from genome assembly GCA_958299015.1 of Tetanocera ferruginea. Classification (NCBI taxonomy): domain Eukaryota; kingdom Metazoa; phylum Arthropoda; class Insecta; order Diptera; family Sciomyzidae; genus Tetanocera; species Tetanocera ferruginea. The sequence goes on along the minus strand of OY282643.1, from coordinate 70,739,639 downwards.
CCGATTTCAATCAAATTTTGTATGAAGGTTCAACTGCACTCAAAATAAAGCATAGTTAAAAAAGTGGGCGGAAGTATGTGGGCGTGGCACTATATAATAACTCTCTTAAACACCTGAACCGATTTCAATGAAATTTGGTATGAACGTTCAACTGCGCCCAAGATAAAACATAGGCTATTAAAAATTCCAAAGACTTTCGCAAGAGGGTGCTTTAAGTAGTGTTTTGTTAAGACTCAATTACTCCTAAATAACTTGACCGATTTTACTTAAATTTGATACATGAAATAACCTGACCCTGCAACAGAATTGAGGCTATTTAAATTTCAGAAAACTTCCATGAGAGAGCGCTTTATTCAACCAACTACGTCTGGCTTATTCACGTCAAAACGGATGAACCGATTTTGATGAAACTTGGTAAGCATTTGTATCTGTTACTGAAAAAGATCCTATGCTTTTAAAAATTCTTTCGACAAAAATCAAGGAATGCAAAGATTAACGAGTAAAAAAAAGTTTAACGAATATGCGCAGAAGCTATTTAAAGAACAAAAATCAACCGAACAGTATCGACTTAAACCGAAGTTAAAACCGAACGAAGACAATCCAAAATCGAATCGATGCCAAAAGGACTTTTTAAAGTTGGAATTTTTTTTTGAGATAAAAATGCATATTATATGCATGCTAAGAAAAACTTAAAACGCATTTTTTACGAAATGGCTTTTTTCAAACTGGGTGACCATTTTCCTCAGAAACCAGACGTCAGATCGAGACGTTGAAGATATAATTTTTTTGTTATCGTATCCGGCAGGTACAGTTTTATGGAAATTTGGCTAAACATTTTCGACGGAAGGAGGGGCAAAACCCCAAAAAACTATAATTTTAAATTATTTAAAAAATTTAATTGATAATATAAAAAAAACTCGCGTGTAGCAACGTACACGTGGCAGAAGTGAAACTTATTTAACAGTAAGAAATAAGAGAGATTTTAGTGTGAAATAGAGAGAGAAAGTATCTGAAAAGAAATTTAATCAATACGAAATGGAATAATAATTTGTTGATTCAATATTTGCATCCAGGGACCGTACCGAATATGGTTTTTGTCGAAAGTGTCACATATTAACTTTTATATCTTAATTTTTATTTTTTCCGACAAAAATAACATTTTTTTGTGCCTTATATTTTTTTTGGGCAAAAATAACAGTTATTTTCTGCCGTTTATTTTTCGGTCAAAAATATCAGGTAATTTATATTTGTTCAAGTCATTTTACCGATAAAAAAATTTTGATACCATTATTTTCATCTCATCGGTGAGACATTTTACACATGGTGTCAACAGTTCAATCTGTCAAGCGGCCTTTAAGAAAACACAAACTGCTTGATATTGAAACTGCTTGACCGAAAAAATTAAAGTCACAAAATAACTGCTATTTTTGACCGATAACATAAATGTCAAAAGTAACCTTTATTTTTCCTCGAAATATACTAGGCAAGAAATTAACTTTTAAAGAATCAGTTTCAAATTTAAAAGCGACTTAATATTCGTGAGGCTGAAGACATTTGTAACATAATGGTATATTTGAAAAAGTCTTTCGGCAATTTTTTCATTTGAAAATTGTAAAACAACAGTTATTTTCGGTACTTGTTTTAGTTCAGTTGGTGTTTTAGTTGCTTTCGAATGTCTTCTCAACATTGTTACTTTTTGAATGCTGGATTGCATTTGCATAGTACTCTTTGAAGGAGCCTCCGAAAGCAGAGGCTAATCTTGTTCATTATTACCTCCTGCTTCCTGATCATAATAATTGCTATGTTGATAGAGGGCCTCATAAAGCAACGAACGTTGATTGTTGAGTGCATCAACTTGGTTGGCTTTAAAATTTTGTTGAGATGCATCAGTGTGTTTTTTGGGGATTGGTTCTTTGTAGATTCACCAAAATACACTGATGTTTCGTAAAAATGCATTTTGAAACTCAGCCGTTGTTGCAATCACCTTACCTTCATCATTAGTTGCAGACCCAGCTGCGGCTGTATTCTTAAGAGCTCTAATTCGCTCTCTATATTCACGAACGCGTTCTGCTCCTGTTTTAGCTATTTTTTCTATTTTTTCCGTGCATACTTGTAGGATGAAAATTAATTTTACGGTTATGTTAAGAATGTAATGTTAATGTTAATGTAATGTTAATGTTAATTATGTTATTTTCAGTATGTTACGCGTTCAGTTTTAATTACATTTTGTTTGGCCATTTATCATTCGCCTGCGTGGCGTAAACATATAGATTACTGCTCATAAGCAACGATGTTCGGGGTTCAATACTCGGCAGCGGCAGTCATTTTTTTTTTAATTTTCATATGAATTGAAAACGTTAGCCTAGCGTCACGAAAAATGACCTTGAAATTTCACTCGCCGCCAAAGAAGTTTCACTTCAAAAATGTTGAAATGGGAGCAGTTTTAAAAATCGCCCTTTTTCTGTGTTCGAGACACAACCCCGAGTAACACCGGGAAACATCCGCTAGTAAGATATAAATTATTTTAGCATAACACATTAACATATCCGACCTTCCCTCATGTTGTGAAACAACCTCATTAAAAAAAAAAAAGAAACAGTTTCGATAGTATCGTAAGCAGCAGCGTTACCAGTTTTGCACGATAAAGAGTGCTTTCGGTATTTTTTGAGCTCTTGCGAGATGCTGCGGGAGAAAGTAAAAATCATCGCTTTATGTGAGAAAAATTCTCATGCGAGAAAATTTTTACCACATGTGCGATATTTCCCACGCGAGAGAATAAAAATACCAAAATTACCACAAAATACCTCACATTACCAAAAAGAGATTTCTACCTGTTGTGGTAGAAGTACGAGTGAATGAAATGTGTACAGAAAAGGTTAACTGAGTGAATGCGCTTGTTGATGCATTCTTCATGTGCATTCTTGTTGGTAGTTTGTTTGTGTTTAAACTGTTTTCGATATTTAACAACAAAAGAACGTAAATAATTTCTGATAGCAAAGTGAAAAATAAAATAATTATGTCTGGAAGAAAAAGATCATTGTCGCATAGTTATTCAAAAACTCTGTAAGCTTAAAGTATTTTTTAGAAAAATTATGATGAGGAGTGCAAGGACTGCTATGAGGCTGGAGAAATTTTTTTGAGAAATAATTTTTGAACTCATTAAAGAATTAAATTATTATAAAAATTATTGTTTTATTAACTGTTGTTAATTAATATGTTGCAATTTAAATAATTTCATACTTTGCTCTAAACACTGCTTTAAACACTGCTTAAAGTGATATTTTAAGCAACTTTGAGGTATTTCATTGACTTGCGGTAATTTTGTGGTAATTTGCACGATTTTGAGGTAATTTGAGGTATTTTTGACGTGTGGCAATTTGAGAGAATTAAATGCGAGAATAAGGTAATTTTTGAGGTATATTCATCTGCAACGCTGGTAAGCAGAGTTGTGACATATTACTTTGGGAATTAATATGTTACTTATTACATATTACGGTTACTAACAGTAATATATTACATATTACTACAAAATAAAAGCAATGTTACATATTACTATTAGGGCCGGGCGTTTAATCGAGTAATTAAAATAAAAACTAATTGGCCATTTCAGCCTTTGAAATAACTTAGACCGAGCTTTATATGATCAACTATGTTGTGTGTGTTATTAAATGTTTGCACACAATTCTTAACAAACGTTAAAAGTTTTTTGTTTTGCACCGCAGAATTGACCAAGAACTGGATCTACTTGTTTTATACCGATTCGGAACGGCTAAGGGTTCATGTTCTCAAAAAGATTTACATTGCATTAAATACTCTCTGAGGTTTGCCATTGTCTGCAGAGAGGTAGGTGGTGACCAATTAAACAATTTTTTTTTATAAAAAAAAACTTTTGCCGCGACTGGGGATCGAACTTGGGCTCCGAGCATGCTAAGCCACACACTTAACTTGCATGCCACGGTCACCATTCGAGAAATTAATTTTTTGATTAATCCTATTTCAGATTAATTGAGTACTCAATTAATCAGTTTTATTGATTAATCAAATTGATGATTAATCGCAATTCTGATTAATCATTTGAATAATCAGAAATCTGATTAATCAAATAATTTCAGTGCAAATACATTATTATTAAAACGTTCTTTATGTATTGAAATATAGACCAGTCTTTAGAAAGCTGGCTGAAGCACTTATGGGTTCCATTGAATTTTTGGACAAAACGATTTGCTTTGGTACAGAAAAGAGGTAAATGTCCTTCTGTATTTCTTCTGTATTTTTGTATGTATACAAAACGGTTTGCTTTGGTACAGAAAAGAGGTAAATGTCCTTCTGTATTCCCATTTGTCAAACACTTTCCACCTTGTGAACCATTGTTAAAATTTTGTTATTTATTATTTGTTTTAAATTCATACAAAAAATTCAAATAAATTTGACCAACATTATTCATTTTCTGAATTAAAAAAATTCTGATGAATCAGAAAACTGATAAGTCGATTAATCAACAAAACTGATTAATCATAAAACTAATAAATCGAATGATCCATTCATTTTAAATGTGAAGAATCAAAAATTAATTGCCCAGGCCTCATAACTATATTATTTTTTTTTGCAAAAAAGCCAATAAATAGAAAAACACAAAAAAAGTAAAGTTTTATACAAAAAAGTTTTTACATTTCTTGTATGGCTGTGTTGGTCTCCATAAGAAAAGTGTTTGATAACCCGGTGAAAGTGAGAGCCACATACAAACGAAACACAATAGAATTTGAACATCACAAGGCAATTGCAAAAGATTAGTTTAAGATTTATAAGGTTTTTTTTTTAAAAAGTTTTTTCAAATTAATATGTAATAAGTAACTACACTCAGAAAAAAAAGTACATTAAACAACCGTAAAATTAACATTTTTAGTTGACAATAGTCGTCCGACATTAAAAAATGTTAAAATTGATATTATCCTAATGTACTTTTTACATTACGAAACCTACATTTAAAAATGTATAACTGTCACATAATAATGTTATTTTAACACTTAAAATATCAAATATTATCAGTAAATTAATGCAGATAAAAAAAAATGTATTGAAAAATAATTTGCCACGAGTGGGATTCGAACCAGGGCTCCGGGCAACCGAAGCCACACTCTTAACCTGTGTGCCACGGTCACCTGTATGGCTTAACGGCTCAGCTCTTAAATAAACATTACATCTGCTTGTTGTTGGCATCTACATTTTTAATGTTAAATGGATATGAAATACTATCAATTTTACAGTAAAAAATGATGAACTAAAAACATTTTAAATGTTATTTTAACATTAAGAATTGATATTGCAACGTAAAACATTACATTATCAATTTGATATTTTTCTTATCAATTCAACACAATACATGTTAACTTAACATTTTCTAACGTAAAATCCACATTTTCTGATTTACATTGGAAATAACATTAAAAAACGTTAATTTTACATGGCAGCTTTTTTCTGAGTGTAGCAAAAAAGTAATAATATTACTTGGTGATATTACTTTCGCTGACGGTAATAAGTTATATTACCGGTTTAAGGGAAAAGTAATAATATTACGAAATATATTATATTACGTTGTGTTACAGTCACAACTCTGATCATAAGTGTAGACGTAGAATTCCGTTTACGTAGTAACCTTTTTTGCTTTGTCTCTTTGGTTCGATAGTTTTGTCTATTTTGCACATATTTTTTTTATTTTGCGAAAATTAACAAATAAATTAATAACACTCAAATATGAACTTCTTATCGAGACCAAAACACAGAAAAAGTTCAAAGTAAGCATGATAAATAGAGCAAGTAAAAAGGAACAAGCAAAATGTCAAATTCTTTCGATCATTTTGTTAAGTTTGACAGGTGGAGTTCATTGAATTAGTTCAAAAGAAGGCTAAGCGAATGTCCTTTTCATTGGTGTCACTTTCGTCTCTGTCCGATGTATAGTTTTGAAGCTACACCTAACTTTACTTCTAATTTTAAAATAAAGTGAAGACTCCGACTTTTATCAAGCTGAGCGAATGCCCTTTCCAATGGTGCCACTTTCATGTGTGTCCGATGTATAGTTTGTGAACTACACTCAAATGAGAAGTGGAATGAATGTAGATGGCTGATCTCCAAATTAATTTGCATTGAAAACAAAATCAACAATTTATCCAAATCGAAACCTCGATAATTTCTTAAATGAAAAAAAAAATTGTTTATTTCACATATTTATTTCTGCTTCTTTCTACTAGACGCACTAACCAACGCTTGCTCTGTTGGATGCATATATCATGTCAGCCGAATAGACAGCACCATCTATTGGGTAATAACATAAAACGAAATATGATCCAAGTTGTTTTTTCATAAAAATTAAATCTAATCGAATCATCCTCTAATGGCTGAATCGCAAAGACGCGTTAGGTCGGTCTCAAGCAGAGATAATGAGATGGGAAACTTCTTTTTAGCAATGACTTTTTTCATGTTTCCCGCCATATTCATGCTTCTTCTTTAACTTTTTGTATACTTTTCGAAGGCTCATGTATTGTGTACGCGATTCACCTCATAGTTGTCAAGTATTATTGTCAGATTTTATAAATAGGGTTGCAATGCAAAAAAATAAAAATGTACTCCTAAATCAAAGTTGCTTTGAACTAAAATGTCGTAAGCGGTGGACTTATGGCATTTTCTTTTCTTTCTAAAAGAAATAGAGAATAAATTACATTTTTCTGTTGACCCTCTAAGCAGAGAGTGCAGAATATTTTAAATTTTATCTTGAACTCAACAATTTTTACCTCTTCTTAGTCGAGATAAGTGCAACAAACTATATTTTGCATAATTCTAGTTTATGGCCCACACCTCTTTATTTTGTTTTTGAGTTTAATCATATGTAAAAAGGCTTCTTAAACTCAATGGGGGTAAAATAAAAGAAGCTCTTTTATATCTTAGGAGATAAAATTCATCAAAGTTTGAAAAATTAAATAATTTTTTGCCGAATTATCACTACATAACAATAAATTCAAACGGTAAACTTACTTCAATAATTAACTTATTTTAACATTAAATTATTTCCATTTTAAGCAAAGTTGTGCCAAAATACAACGCACTCATACTTTTACTTTAAGCTGCTCATGGCCTTCTAGATTGAATATTTGAAAATAAACGTCTTTTAAATATTTAAGTGAAATTTATTACTAATTTTATGTTAAGTTTTATTACGATAACTAATTCATTTAATGTCCTGAATTCACAGATATATATATGATATATAAATATATGAGATGAAACATAATTATTTTTGTGGGAAGCGAAAGCTTCATCGATTACTTCCAATGACATGTCTTTATAGAAATAATGGGTTCCGCAAGCGAGATGGTAATCCACGATTCAAATTTTTGGGATTACTTTATCGATTACATGTTAGCAAGGATTTTGCTGGTGCTTAAATGAAATATCAATAATAATGTTTATTTATTTCTTAACATTTCACTTTTCTGTTCCTTCAGTTTGTAGCATTTGAGGACAGAATATTTAGAGGAAACTGCAATTAATCTTACTTTTGAGATCAAAATTTCAGAGAAAAGATTCAATTTAAAAAGATAGTTTTTTTGAGAAAAGAACCGAAAAACTGCTAATTCTTAATAAGGGCAGAAATAATGTTAAATTGTTCTGCGCCTTGATGTTATACCTAGTGGAGACGTCCTGTAACGCATACCCGACCTATATAAAATTATTCTCAATGAAATAGTACTAGTACAGTACTATTATAAATTCATACTTATTAATTCGTATCGAAAAAACCTGCTTCAAATAATACAAAACTACGTTTTCAAGCAACACTGCAGTTAAGATTCCGGCCGTGGTGGCTTTCAGATTAAAACAGTGACCGTCTTCAGACAATACAAATGCTCTGGTAGAGATTCTTAACTTAGCGCTTTTTTTCTATAGCTGAATTGTTAAGTCAGACTTCAAAAATATTGAAAAATTGTTCGAATGCAAGTCCAAGTACCAAATAACAACGAATAAATATACTGCGGTCTTTAAAATGCATATTTGATGAGAATTTTTTAAAAATTTATTTATTTAAAGTGATGAAAATAAATTATATTTTCGTAAGTGTTCCAAACTGTTGGCTTACTGTCTTACATATCACCAGTTTGACAACTATTATGACGTGTCAAGTATCAAATATTCAGCGAAAAATCTAATGCAGTTCGTTGAATGTGACCAAGGCTCGCTTTCGGTGAATAAATCTCCTTGTGGTGAGAATCGGTTTGCCTCCCTAGGGGTGAACTTCTCCCTACTGGTGAGTTTATAAAAAAATTTTACTAACACATTCATATGATTTACGTTGGTATTGGCGTAATTTCGACAGAAGGCTATCTCTTTCTTGATGAATTTTGTTTAAGTTTCCCATCTCTTTATCTCTGGTCTCAAGTAGATCGAACTTTGCTCGTACTTTACTCAACTTTACGTGATGAACAGTCAAAACGCCCGACCTTATACCCAAATCGCAAAGGCGCGTTAGGTCGGTCGCGCTTTGACAGCTAAAGTAGAAACAACGAGTTGTTATGAAGCAATTCATAATTCGACCTCAAGCTTTGATCGTACTTTGTATCGTAAAAACTGTCAAATCTCGTAGGAAGGGGTAAAGTACGATCAAAGCGCGACCTGCCGAAAAAAGTTGAAAAATGTTCTACTCGGTCGTGCGTTTGACATTTGCTGATAGCGCAGGGTTGTATTTTCATAGAGTTAGCTAAATATGTGGGTATTGTTCAGTTTCTATGGTAAAGACATGTTTGCATGGGATTTGTTATTTTGTCAGAATAGTTATGTTGTAAATGATTTAATTTTTTAATTTGTTTTATGAAAATGATGAAATTCAGAATTAAATGCTTGATGAGTTGAGCATATTATAATTTAATATTAATATTTGTGCCAACATTATTATAACATACTTTGGGTAAATGGGACTTTGTGGGATTTTTTGATTTGACTGCGTATAGTGGCATCATCTAAGTGATAGACGCACAACATGTCAACGCTACATTATGATTTCAAAATTATAAGGTCGGGCGTTTTGACAGTTCATCTCGTAAAGTCGAGTAAAGTACGAGCAAAGTACGATCAACGCGCGACCGACCTAACGCGTCTTTGCGATTCAGCCATTATAATTTTGAAATCATAATGCAGCGTTGACATATCGTGCGTCAATCACTTAGATGATGCCACTATACGCAGTCAAATCAAAAAATCCCACAAAGTCCCACAAATATTAATATTAAATTATAAAATGCTCAACTCATCACAACTTTCATTTCATCATTTCCATAAAGTAAATTAAATCATTTCCAACATACTATACTGACAAAATAACAAATCCCATGCAAACATGTCTTTACCATAGAAACTGAACAAAACCCACATATTCAGCTAACTCTATGAAAATACAACCCTGCGCTATCAGCAAATGTCAAACGCACGACCGAGTAGAACATTTCTCAACTCTAGCTTTCCGCGTCTTTGCGATTTGGCGCATGGGCAAGACAATAAATGTTCTACACAATTTTAATATATTATGCGAGAATAGGATAGAGCAACGAATTGAGAGAAACTTAACAATGCATTAAAAATACAGTCCATTCCACATTTTTTCCTCCAATTCGTACTATATGCATATCCACTCACACCAATTGAATTTACGCTTGCGCTATATTTCAACTCTTCTAAATTCATTTTCAATATATTAAAATTGGAGGAAAAAATTAAGTATCATACGGGCTTACTTTGTTATTGTTTTATGTGATGAGTTGCTGCTAGCCCGAAACCGGCAGCGCGAGCCGATAAGCTACAATACTATACAGCATACGAACACTTAACTTATTGAAAAAAACATTCGATGAACGCATAATTTGGCGTAATTCAGGTTTTATTGGGGCTACAGCTAGGCAGCTGGGTCTGATGGCCGAATATTCTGTGAACGGATAGAAGGTCAATTGTCTCGTTGTCAAGAAATTAAATACATTTATAGTTCGAGAGATGTACGGTTAAAAACACAAAAACAAATTCATAATAATTTTAACTCCTAATATTCTAATACTCCAATATTATGGAACATTTAAAAATGGTTGTGTAAATTTAGACCAGATATACGGTTTGCCGGACATCTCTACCAATTGAATTAGCGCATTATTCGTATTAAGTACGTACGTTCGAAAATGTATGGAAAAGTGCAAACCGTTTGACAACACTGTTTGCGTCAATTCGTACTGTTTTCAATCGCGATATTTTAAAAGTCTGTATTTAATTTTTTACTTCAATTTAAAGCCTTATTTAATAAAATAAATTGACATTTCCAATGAACATTTTTGCTGGACATCAAATTGAGGTGCATTTGATATCGAATGTCTTTTTCAAATATCTGCCGTCAATTCTCAACAACATCTCAACTGGCCGATTATGAGCCTGAACAGAATCAAAAGTCGTTGCGACCGACGATATCGCAAAGCACAACAATACATGAAAATATATGAATACGTCCAAAATCAAATCGCAGGTCGTTGGTCGCAACGATAAATCGCTGAATTAGAGCCTGAACAGAATCAAAAGTCGTTGCGACCGACGATATCGCAAAGCACAACAATACATGAAAATATATGAACACGTCCAAAATCAAATCGCAGGTCGTTGGTCGCAACGATAAATCGCTGACTTAGAATCTATTCTATTTTTGCTTTTGCGCCGACGATTTTCTCTCTGAGAGCCATTCGTGCTGCCATATTTTTTCTTATAATTGGGTACGTTCAAAGCCATTTTCTTAGTTGTTATTATGAACTGACGTTTGTTGTTTGCTTGTGTTGTATTTACACTAACACTTTTTTGCTTTTGTTGTGTTTACAAAGTGTAAACCACAACTAATTGCTAACGAAAATCAAAAAATCGCAATCGCTTCATTCTGGACGCATTCTATGCGTTCGTCAGCTAGAGAGGATCGTTGGTCGCAACGACTTTTGATTCTGTTCAGGCTCTTAGAATCTATTCTATTTTTGCTTTTGCGACCGACGATTTTCTCTCTGAGAGCCATTAGTGCTGCGATATTTTTGCTTATAATTGGGTACGTTCAAAGCCATTTTCTTATTTGTTATTATGAACTGACGTTTGTTGTTTGCTTGTGATGTATTTACACTAACACTTTTTTGCTTTTGTTGTATTTACAAAGTGTAAACCACAACTAATTGCTAACGAAAATCAAAAAATCGCAATCGCTTCATTCTGGACGCATTCGCTGTGTTCGACGACCAGAGAGGATCGTTGGTCGCAACGACTTTTGATTCTGTTCAGGCTCTAACGTGATTTTTTTGTGCATTTTACTCTCTCTGAGAGTATTTGACTGATGTATGCTCACACGTGGTTGTTTGATTGAACCGCTGAAGCAGGCTTTTCTGCTACCTACTGTTTGCGGTTAGTATCATTTTGCCTACTATTTAATTTCGTTGTTTTTTGTCATGTTGTCTGCATAAAAGTTTACAAAAATTGAGAACGGTAGCGAAAATGTGTTTTTTACGGATTGAAATTGATTTCGTTATTGATTTTCGAAATCAATATGCCGGATATTTTTTTTTTCTTTGGAATGCATTTATATTATATTCGGTCAGTTGTCTTGACCACGAAATGGTAATTTTACACTTTTAATAAATTAAAAACAATACACAACACAAAATGAACTCCTTTTTTTACTCATAAAAGTACTTTTTTGTTTAATCTACTACATTATTATCAATAACTTACTACTAAGTAGCAGCAGAATAAAAGTTTGCAACGCTTTGACTGAATGATTCAGGTCTAGAGCAGCGATGGGCACATACATACTAGGTCTGTTTCCGTACGCACTTCAAGTAAAGTTCGAGTAAAGTTAGAGTAATAGAGAGTAATTTTATTATTTGTCAAAATGAGAAAATTTTTCAAAAAGTACGGAAACGCTTTCAAGTAAGTTTCAAGCACAACAGCTGCTTTTGAGAACAATAAAATTTAATTGCGTTGTATTTGTATTTAAAACATTTTCGTAAGTGTTTGTTTTGGTTATTTTAACTATTAATACTAAAATGCTATCCAATTCCATACATTTTTTTCACAACACAACGCAAAAATTTAATTTTATCACTTTGGCAATCAGCTGTTCGAAGCTTGAGATTTGTGCTCGAAGAAATTTTTCAAGTAAAGTTCAAGTAATAGAGAGCCACAAAAAGTGACATTTTGCTTGTTCTTCTTCTTTCTTGAGCTAGAAAAATGTGTACGGAAACGCTTTCGAGCTTTCGAGTAACATATGTTGACGATACTGTGTTAATTGGACCAAATTTCTTTTTGTAATAATCTGTATTTTTGTAAGTCTAAAATTGTATAATGTTTTCTTTATATCTTGTTGTGCGAAAAAAGATCTAAAAGATCTTAAAGCACTAATTGAATCTTAAATAAATAAATAAATAAATAAATAAATAAACTTCAAGTTACTTGAAGTGAGTACGGAAACAGACCCACTATCACATTCTTTAGCCCTAACCAAAATAGACGAAACGAGACGATTGCAACTCGACGAGCGTGTACACTCGTTACGTCTGTTTTGACATTTAACCCAAAATGAAACGTTCTTGAACTCGTCTAGGCTGGTCAGCTGCCAACTGTTTCAAATGCATATAAATGCCTTGTTCATCCCTAACAATGGCTATTAATTCATTAAAATATTGTTTCTTGCACTAATTGATAAAAATGCAACAAAAATTGATGTTAAAATTCTCTGCACAGTTGTTGCTGACGAGTTGAGACGCTAAAAGTTCGGTTCTTACGGAACAAAACGTCTCGTCAAACCGTTTCGTTCAGTTTCGATGTGTTTACGTTAGCTTATTTTGGGCAACAAAATTGAATTGCATTTAAGCGAACATTTTTGTCTTTGCTCGTTACGGAGCAAATCGTCTATTTTGGTTAGGGCTTTTTATTGTGTGTAAAGCAGAGAAAACCGAAGATAACTTTTAGCTATAACTTTTTTAAGCAACTGACTTGATTTGCTGCCAAAATAAAAACAAAGATCGTGTGCCGAATGCACACGATCGTAAGCCACACGAAGTAGCTTATAGTGCTCATGTGTCCACGTCGCGCAAGCAGCATTTTGCTTCCAATCCCATGGGATATTAAATTTAATTTGTGCCCTTCTCTGGTTTAGAGCAGTGTCGGCAAACCAAGAGATATTGCGGTTTATATTTTCTATAAAAAAATCTAGCATCCTTTTGTCATTGAACATTTTTCTTTGCGTATTTATTTAATAGTTGCGAAGCGAGCAGAAGCGAGTCCTTACTTTCTTAAATGCTTAACGTCAACTGTAGCACAACAGATGTTCCATTGAATTTAGATTCGTTTGTTTGCTTTGGCTGGTTTGCTTTGTCTGTATTCGCCAAGATGGTCGATTTTGACATTGAGGGTACTTACAAAGAGAGTACGCTCAGTCATAACACTACTTTAGTAATTATACTATGGCTGTGCTCAAACGTTAATCAAATGATTGAATGAACTCAAATTTGTTGTCCAGCTAAAAAAAATGAACTCTCTGTGAGAGAGAAAATAAACTCTGAATACGTCATCGCTTCATTCAAAGTTTTGACCACTTTGAAATGATTCAAAGAACATATTGAATAAACTGCAGTTAACTGGAAGCCGTTTGCATACACTGTTGCTGCTGCTTAACCTCGGACTTCTTGGAACAAATCGCTGCAAGAAATGTGAAGTCACTGTTATTGATCAGTTATTATATTACGTAAATTTTTGTTTAGTTTAATTTTACAAATAATATCACAACTAAAATATTAAATGTAATTTGCACTTAGCATAATGCCATGTTCAATTGAATTTAGATTTGTTTGTTTTCTTTGGCTGGTTTGCTTTGTCTGTATTTGTCAAGATGGCTAATTTTGACATTTAGGGTACTTGCAAAGAGAACGTTCAACCCAGGAGCTGGTTTACATTAGCCTCACTCAACCCCTGTCATATGTTCAGACACATAACTTGCCTCACTTTGAGTCTGATGAACTCGAACCAAAAATTCTTTGCTTTCCGTCATTTATAACGCTTAATTTTGTGTTTTTTTTTCCAATTAAGCACATTTATTTTTTATTTAAATTGGTTTTACATCTAAAGATTACGCTAAAATAGTGCAACTCAACAAAAAGACCAAACAATGACGAAGGTCATTAAAAAGAAAGTACAAGTGAGTTGTGAAATTTTAAAGTTTTTGAAACTCGCCTCACGTAACATTTCACCTTCCCACTTCCTCATCTCTTCTAAAAGCATCAAAGTGAGTCGGTTGAGTGAGGCTAATGTGAACAGGGTCCAGGGTACACAGAATAAGGTAGCCGCAAGACGGAGAGAGCGACTGGCGAAAATGTCAAAACGAACTGCTTCAGCTGTTGTTGTTTCTTTCCGCAGCCAGTTGATTTAGACACTTTCGGCTATGAAAAAGAGAGCACTGTCAGTTTTGCAGCAACCTTGTTATTCAACCATGATTCAACCCTAATACTACCCAATCGGCCAAACAAGCTTGGAATAAGCTTTAAACAAGCTTACAAGCGTAAGCCTCAAGCTTGGATAACGCTTTCATTTACTATTTTAGAACGCTTACATGTAATTGTAGGATAAACGAAAGTGAACCCTTGGAATAATATTCCTTACTTCAAGCTTAATTCAAGTGTTGTTTTTACAATTGGATATAAGTGTTTTAATAAGCTTTTTCCAAATGTGCTTCATTCAACAAATCAATTAGCACTCGCGAAAAATTTTTATTCCGTGGCTCAGTTGGTAAGCCACTGGTTATTTGATTTTTTGTGATTTGGACATCCAAGGTTCAATTCCCAACCGGAACATTTTTATTTTTATTTATTTTTTATTTTTGTTTGTTAAAATTGAAGCATATATTTATATGAAAAATTGCATGCCTTAAAAAATTTTTGTGTTTGCTACCCCAGGGATCGAACGCGCGAACCACCCCCAATCAGCCAAACAAGCTTGGAATAAGCTTTAAACAAGCTTACAAACGTAAGCCTCAAGCTTGGATAACGCTTTCATTTACTATTGTAGAACGCTTACATGTAATTGTAGGATAAACGAAAGTGAACCCTTGGAATAATATTCCTTACTTCAAGCTTAATCCAATTGTTGTTTTTACAATTGGATATAAGTGTTTTAATAAGCTTTTTCCAAGTGTGCTACATTCAACAAATCAATTAGCACTCGCGAAAAATTTTTATTCCGTGGCTCAGTTGGTAAGCCACTTGTTTATTTGAATTGTTGTGATTTGGACATCCAAGGTTAAATTCCCAACCGGAACATTTTTATTTTTATTTATTTTTTATTTTCGTTTATTTAAATTGAAGCACATATTTATATGAAAAATTGTATGCCTTCAAAAATTTTTGTGTTTGCTACACCAGGGATCGAACGCGCGACCCACCGCATATGAGTCGGACACTCTAACAGCTTGCCGTAAGCCTTATGGCTGCTGAGCGAACAAAATGAAAATAAAATACATTTATGTATGTATACATGAGAGCATCACAACTTTGAACAGTTGTACAACTATTACTGTTGTCAGCGTTTTCTAAGTATGATTGCAAAACACTTACTTAATGCAAGCCTTTCCAAGTATTATTGTGCATCACTTGCTTTTTGTGTTTTACACAATAGTTATACAAAGGAACTTGGAAATTTATTACCTGGGCAAGTGTTTTTCAAGCGTGCTTGGATAAGGCTTGCTTTTTGTATTGCATGTAAGCTTTATCCAAGCACTATTTCTAAATGGCTGATTGGGCCGCATATGAGTCGGACACTCTAACAGCTTGCCGTTATCTTTATGGCTGCTGAGTGAACAAAATGAAAATAAAATACATTTATGTATGTATATATGAGAGCATCACAACTTTGAACGTTGTGAAACTATTACCGTTGTTAGCGTTATCTAAGTATGATTGCAAAACACTTACTTGATGCAAGCCTTTCCAAGTATTATTGTACATCACTTGCTTTTTGTGTTTTACGCAATAGTTATACAAAGCAACTTGGAAATTTATTACCCGGGCAAATGTTTTTCAAGCGTGCTTGGATAAGGCTTGCTTTTTGTGTTGCATGTAAGCTTAATCCAAGCACTATTTCTAAATGGTTGATTGGGTACTTTGGTAATTATACTATAAGAAAACAAATAAATTATTACAGACATACAAATAAAATGAAGAAACGCTAGAATGAAATCCTGACGTATATAATAAGGCAACGCAAGAGCAAGCGACCGCAACCTTACAACATGAAGTTCGCACACCGACTGATCGTGTGCAGTGTTGCCAGAAAGTTTTGAGAAAAGAAGCTAGATGGCCTTTAAAAAATGGCTAGAAAAGGCTAGATGGCTTTAAAAAAATAGCTAAAAAAAGGCTAGATTTGTTAACGTTATTATACCCTAAACCTGTAATGTCAGGGTATATTGACTTTGTGCAAACGTTTGTAACGTTTAGAAATAAGCGAGTCCGGTATAGAAAAGTGCATAAATTCCTGATCAGTGTCACCTCGTTCGTCCATCTGTCTATGTGTTGTCTGTAAATATAGGTTAAGAAAGAGTTGAGATTGGTACACATATTCACATGAACCCAAGCATCTGCACTATTGAATATTTTTGGAATCCGCCCACGGACACGCTTACTTCCCATACAACTAAAAAATAAAAATCGCTGTATACCTAACGAAATAAAATTTAAATGTATTTATTTTATATCAAAACGCAGACGTACACAAAAAATGAGAGTGATCCACCCATGAACATGCCCACCTCCCATACAACTCCAATATTGAAAACACTATTATAAAGACGCTTTTATTTGAACTACTGGGATAAAACTTATCAGATATGTATTTTATATTAAAACTTAGATGTGTGCTAAGATGTAAAATAGTCGTCATTCGCCCTTAAACACGCCCACCTCCCATGCAACCCACTATAGTAAAAACGCTATAAAGAGGTTTATATGAGCCAAAAATATAAAACTTAGTATTGAGATTGTTGTATCAAAACTAAGATGTGTTCAAAAAATGAGCGCCATACAACCCACAATACGGAAAACACTTTAAAAACGTTTATATTTGGCCTACAGAGATAAAACTTGGTATGAGATCATAGTATATAAAACTAAGGTGTGCTCACAAAAAAGCGTCATCCACCTACGAACGTGCCTTCCTCCCTATTTATTTAGTTCTATAAAGAATACATGGATTTTAAACAAAAATAGGAAATTACTTCTATTTGTTTTAGTATTTTAATATATAGTTTATTTAAATATTATAGGAGGTTCAGGGTAT
Source organism: Tetanocera ferruginea (assembly GCA_958299015.1). Lineage (NCBI taxonomy): Eukaryota > Metazoa > Arthropoda > Insecta > Diptera > Sciomyzidae > Tetanocera > Tetanocera ferruginea. Next base: position 70,722,269 of record OY282643.1, on the reverse strand, counting down.
TTCATAGTCGGACTAGACTTTCTTTACTCGTTTTCTTTTAAGAACATATCTTATCGTTAGAAGAAAATTTAGCATGCCATTTTGAATACAGTTTCTTTACTTGTTTTTTTTTTATAAATTGCGTTGTACTAAGAATTCTTTCTGCCTCAGCGTTGCTTAAAGCCAAAATAATAAAACTAAAAACCAAATCTGATAGCTCTTGGAACGGATCTTCATTCAATGAATCTCTAGCTTCTGCACAGAATTCTGTTATGAAACTTAAGTTATTCCACTTGTGATTAACAATTTTTGCCATTATATTTCAATTATCGTTATTTCTTCTGTAGAGTTACTGGATTTTTCTTTCTCTATATCAGAAAATATTTGGGTTTAACCACTTTAAAAGTATTAATAGCAATAGAAGATTCACACTTTCAAAATTGCAAAGTCAAAAAAATTGGATGTAGTAATTCATCTTTAAGCAAAATATTAAAAAAGGCTAGAAAAAAATAAAAAAAGGCTAAAAAAAAGGCTAGAGGCTAGATGGTAATTTTCGAGGCTAGGCAACAAAAAAAAAGGCTAGATCTAGCCTCAAAAAGGCTAGATTGGCAACACTGATCGTGTGCTGTGATAGCACGAATGTGAATAATAGCCTAGACCAGCGTTGCCAGAATGTGAAAAATTTACCAAAACTGGTAAATTTTTTTTTCGATGTGAAAACGTGAAATTAAGTTTCATTTTGGTAAACTTTTGCAGTGAAAAGCAAAAATTTTGTTATGCAAATTTTCCAAAAACTTAAAATGGACTGTCTGGTGTTACTTTAAAAAATGTATTAAAATTATCTTCCTTTTTCAATGTATTGAACTTGTTTGCTACGAAAAAAAACTTTGGCTTGGAAAAATAAGGCTTAACCTAACCTTTTGCATTTAAGCAGTTGAAGCTGCTTTATCCTTTTCCTGCAATTCACAACATTCGCATTATTATTAAGCGAAATTTTTCTTAATTCCATTTAGTATTGAATTTTTTATTAAACTGTTGATTGGCAACTCACAAATGAGCGAAAACGTAAGAGTTGTTTTTAAAATCGTAAAACCTATCAGAGATTGATTTTCTAGGGGAGGCGGCAGCCTCGTTTATACTGAATAGAAACATATAAGAGGCTTCTACATCAGTTAGAGCTTGAATGGAGAGTTATTAAGTTTACAATGTAAAACTGCATTATATATCGTTAAAATCAATTCTTTATTTAATTGAAAATTGGACAGTTGGTTTTTAGTAGCAGTAGTTGAAACAGCTACTATTTCCAATAAGTTTTGATAAAGCATGTATTTAAAACCAAAGCCTCAGGGTTGTAGTGGAAACCATGAAGCCATTCAGTTTCAGCTCTTTGTATATAAAATAGAAATATTTCGATGAATTACCCTCCAACCTGGCATGCGGTATGTTACGGGTTCGAATCATATGAATCCATAAGAACAATTTTTGGAAATTTTTAATATAAAAAAATATAATTAAATAAAACCATTATTTTAAAATTGAGATTAAGTAAGGTTTAAATTTAAAAAATTTTTTAAATATCATAAAAAAATCAGAAAAACTTGTAGTAATATGTAAAGAGATGTGAATAATGAAGTGAATATGAATTAAAATACCGGGATCCCAGGATCCCAAAAACCCGGGATCCCGAACTTTTTCCAGTCCCGAAAGTCCCGGGATTATAAGTCTTGAAATCCCGGGATTTTCTGGATCCTGCAATTGCCTTAAAATGTCTGCATTTTGTTGATTTTTCCGATTTGTTGATTTTTCCGATTTTTTCCATAAATTTAGAGGAAATAAAAGAATTTATAAAACTGTTAATTTCAAATAATCAAAAGTATTTATAAATATTGCTTGCAACTCTTTTTCGAGTAATGGCAATTAAAAATAGTAGTAGAAAAGTGCAACACTAAGTTTGAAATTCGAGTAACACCTGTTTACAAGACTGTGGCTGGTAATTATGAATATATTTTGGTCAATACGATGATTCTTTATTCATGGTCTTTATTTTCACAGATTTCACTGAAAAAGATGAATATTCTGCACAAAAGTGTTTTTTTATTTCTTTGGTCAATTTGTTTTTTGAAAATAATATCTTAACTTTCCAACCAAACATATGAATTTATTTATTTATCAAAAAAAATGGGTTTTCTCTGTTTTAAAAATCCCGGGACTATTCCCGGGATCCCGTAATTCCTATCTAACAATCCCGAAATTTGAAATCAGTCCCGGGACTGGAATCCCTTGTTATGAATGTACTGATATAAATTTAATTCATAAAAAAATTTAAATATCATAAAAAAATCAGAAAAATTTGTAGTTGCTTATTTTGGAGTTTCGATAAAGCTTATATCATTCCTGCTCATTTAGAAGTTGATTAGAAACACATATACGCTGTATTAAGCTTGTATAAGCAAGCTTGCACTTACCCTATGGAAGTTGTTTGCGAAGTTTAATAAAAGTTCAAGAAGCTTCTTTAAAAAAATAAAAAGTTCGCCTTTTTGCCATTATAGAAGTCAATAAGTGTCCTTTCAGAAACAATGTAGTTCTTATAATGAGTTGCTCTAAAGCTTGTGGTGACCGTGACATGCAGGTTAACGGTGTGGCTTAGCATGCTCGGAGCCCGAGTTCGATCCCCAGTCTCGGCAAAAGTTTTTTAATAAAAAAATTTTTCTGATCGGTCAACACCTCTCTGCAGACAATGTCAAACGTTAGAGAGTAAATAATGCCATGTAAAGTTTCTTGAGAACATAAACTTTAGCCGTTCGGAGTCGGCATAAAACATGTAGGTTCAGTTCTCTGTCAATTGTGTGCAAACATTTAATAACACACACAACACCATTGATCATTAGAAGCTCGGTCAAAGTCCTTCAAGGGCTGAAATGGCCAATTTGTTTTTTTTTTGCTGTAAAGCTTGCTGCAATCTTACCAGAAGTTTGTGTGCTAGTTGGGATTGCTTGTTTTCATTAATAACGTCACAACCAAAATAAAGAGCTTTTCAGAAGAAGAATGCTAAAATATAAAAAATTTTAGAATTTTTGCTTTGGATGTGAAATTTTTTTCATAAACGTGAAATTTTTTTGGTAATTTTGGTAAAAAAAAATTTTTGGATGTGGCAACCCTGGCCTAGACCATGATAGAATAACAAGGTAGGCGCATGTTGGAGAGGAAGTGAGCTAGATGTCAAAATCAGCTGTTCGAATTAAAGTTGTTCTAATGGTTGTTGTTACCTGCATTGTTTGTATAAAACTAGACATTTGAGCAGCCATATTAATATGAGTCTACCTTATTATTCTATCATGGCCTAGACCAGAGGTGCGCAAACTAATACACACAAAGTTTTGTGTTTGTATTGCAAAGCTTTTGTTTTTCAAGTTAACACTGAACGAAAAGCACGAGTTAGTTCATTGTTACAATCACAGCATACGTTCAGTCGCTGTGCGAACTTCATGCTGAAGGGCTGCGGTCGCTAACTGCTGCGTTGACGTATTGAACACCACAAGATTCGTTTAAAAATTTAGTAAAATTATACGAATTAATTAAATACCTATTATTTAAAAACAAAAAATTATTACAGACAAACAGATACAATGAACAAACGCATATTCATTCGTATGAATGTTAGCTTGTCGTATTTAATAAGGCAACACAGGAGCAAGCGTCCGCAACCTTACAGCATGAAGTTCGCACAGCGACTGATCGTGTGCTATGATAGCACGAATGTGAAAAAATATTCAGTGTAACAGTGCGAGTCTCGACTGCAAAGCTTTTTTGGATGGAAGCTGTCGTATGCATGTGAAAGCTATCCGCCCATGGGCGGCCTTTTGCGCATGCCTGATTTTATGGATTAGTTTGCGCACCCCTGGTCTAGGCTATAAATATTCAGTGAACAGTCCGAGTCTCGACTGCAAAGCTTTTTTGACTAAAAGCTGTCGTATGCATGTGAAAGCTATCCGCCCATGGCCGGCCTTTTGCGCATGCCTGAGTTAGTTTATGAAAGAATAATAAGGTAGGCTCATATTTTCACGGCTGCTCAAATGTCTAATTTTACACTAACAAAGCTATGAGTGCTATAAACGTCAAACAATAAAGCCAGCAACAATAACTAGAAAAACTTAAATTCGAACAGCTGACTTTGACATCTAGCTCACTTCCTCTCCAATATGCGCCTACCTTATTATTCTATCATGAGTTAGTTGAACAATTTTTTAATTATCCACTTGATATCAAAGTTACAAATATTTTCTCAAATCTCCCTCAACTCTAGTTCAAGTTGAAAGAAAGCCTTTGAGAAAACATTTAAGCTCAAATGATAAGAAATTTTGAAACTCAACTTGATAATTTCAAATTCCTGAAATGCTAGAAATTTGTTTTATTATATTTGCCGGGTTTAATGAAATTCCAAGTGTTTTTTACAAATTCAAAGCAAGCACTCCCTTAAAAAACACCCTTTATAACAGTCATGAGCAGGAAAATAAATTTAGTGAGCCAAGGTTTTTGTTTTTTCAAACAAACACAAAATTATCCTCATATTTGCTTTTGCTTATCGTTGCAAAAAAAACTAGTAAGGTATATCTTCGACTTGGCCGAAGTTTAAATACCCCCACGGCCGATTCTTAAAGGTAAAAGAATCTTAAATTGGAGAGCTTTTTTATGAGATCATATCAAATTGTTTTCCTACAGCTTAAATATAAGTCATTGGATAACGTTTTCAATTTTGGGGTTGTATGGGAGGTGGGCGTGTTAGTTTGTGTATGACGCACATTTTTCTAACACACCTCAGTTTTGTCATGGAATACACGAATATCGAGTTCCCGTTTTGTACCTTTAATATTAGCCTCTATATAGGGTTTTCAATTTTGGGGTTATATGGGGGCGTGTTAGTAGGTGGATGACGCCATTTTTCTAACACACCTCAGTTTTGATATAAAAACAAAAAAAAAAAACAAATTGGCCATTTCAGCCCTTGAAAGGACTTTGACCGAGCTTCTTATGATCAATTGTGTTGTGTGTGTTATTAAATGTTTGCACACAATTGACCGAGAACTGGACCTTCATGTTTTATGCCGACTCCGAACGGCTAAAGTTCATGTTCTCAAGAAGCTTTACATGGCATTATTTACTCTCTGAGGTTTGCCATTGTCTGCAGAGAGGTGGTGACCGATCAGAAAAATTTTTTATTTGAAAAAACTTTTCGCCGCGGCTGGGGATCGAACCCGGGCTCCGAGCATGCTAAGCCACACACTTAACCTGCATGCCACGGTCACCACATAGTTTTGACATAGAATACTTAAATACCGAGTTTCCGTCTTGTAACTTTTATATTAGCCTCTTTATAGATTTTTCAACTTTGGGGTTGTATGGGAGGTAGGCGTGGTTTTTATCCGATTTTACCCATTCTCGAACTTGATCTTAGTTTTTTTAAAAAAAGCTTAAATATCGAATTTCATTACGATAGCTTGAAAATTACGGCTGTAATCGTGTCGACAGACAGACGGACGGCTAAATCAACTCAGGTGGTGATGCTGATCAAGAATATATATACTTTTCTATACCTACCACGTCTCCTTTTGGGTGCTACACACGTCGTGACAAAATTAATATACCCCTGACGCAGTACGCGTAGGGGTATAAAAATTAACCAGCAAAACAAAAACAAATCATGTGCGTTTTGTGCTACACATGTACAAACATTTCAAGCGCAGCGCAATCGAAATTAATGGAAATTTAAAATTAATGGAAATTTAAAATTAATGGAAATTTAAAATAATTTACATATCACAAAATGATTGTATAAAAATTATATCAATTATGCTCATCGTGGAACACCACCCTTATGATTGAAAATAATCTTTCAAATAAAGACGAACGCATCGAGTGAAAATTACACGAATGAACGTAAAGCAAAATGTTAAAAATATGAATTTGTCAGTTGCTTAGATCGTCGATTTAGGGAAGAAATTGATGGATAAGTAAGTTTTTATTTTAAATTAATTGATTTTTTAAAATTTAGATACTAAGCGATTATGTTATTTCTGTTTAGATTTTTTATTATAAAGAAGATGACCGATGTGAAAGCTAAATGATAATTTAATTAAAAAATATGTTTAAATGTGTTGTTTCTTTAACTTAGAAACAAAATTGTTACTTTATTAATCGACCTTCGACTTTTAAAAATATCAGTTTTTATTATAACTAATCTTATGTTGTATTTCAACCAATATTCCATTATTTAATTTAAAACAATTCTTTCATTTTACATTAAGATAAAAAATTTTAAACACTTACAAACAATTAGAACATAGAATATAAACAATGTTTTAAATAAACCTCACTGAATGTTATCATGCATGCCAAAAATGCATCAGAGTTCAAATAATTCTATCACGTTAGGTTTTTTGTAATCTTTTTATTACATTTTATGATTCTGAGACTATTTCTAAGGTGAAGAGAAAAAAAAAACTTGAAGTGATAAGATCATTTTGACTCCCGATTAAATTTAGGCAGTCCCCGCAAACAAAATTACGACCTTTTTTTCTGGAACTCTCTAATCAAAAGCTTCAAAAAATTTTAAAGTGGTATTTTTTTAATTTCTTAGTTATATGGGAGGTAACACGTTCTGTCTTCTGATAACTACAAATTTCTATACAATGTAAGATAACTGCATTCAAAAAGTAAGCTTACAAGAAAAGATCCCCTGGTATCACTCCCCGATTTGAATGTTCTTTGGTTATGTGATAGAGGACAAAATTCTAAGGTTGCCGTATTTTTTATATCTGCTTTAGTTCAAGGTTAAGGCTTTCGAAAAGGAATCAAATCGGAGAGTAACACCTCGGAACATTTCCTTCTTAGATGATTTCATGGTCCATGTAAAAAGTACCCTAGAATTTATCAAACATGACTAATCCAAACTCTTTAACACTGTAAACACTTAAGAATAATTTTTTTTTGTGTTTGGTAAATTCTTTTAATTTTGGTAAATTTGTGGATGAAATTTGGTAGAATAAAATGTTTGAGAGTGGCAACCCTGTATATAATATGACATTAAAAGGTCTGTTCCCGTACTTGAACATTCGTACGAATTCGCACGAATTCGTGCTATTTTCTACGATTTCCTGTTCCCGTACCCAAAAAAATCGCAAAAGAGAGCGAAAATGTGAAATCCAGTCCTTGTCAAATGTTGCTATTTTCTGCTACACAAATTTGGAGTTGCAAAACTCGAAGCAATTAGCAAGTGCAATATTTTGACAGCTTATGTCAGCCATTAAAGCAATATGTCGAGAAAAGTAGAAATTAATTGTTCCACATACACATTAAGCAGAATAAAATGTGAGTATATTTTATATAATTTTTTCCAATAACAACTAGCGTATTTTCTTCCTTAGATATCAACTATAGCAATTCTGCCACCAAAAATTTGTTGAAGTTTCATCAAAAGTTGCAACTTTTTGCAAAAAACCTGTTCCCGTTCTTTTTGCAATTTTTCACGCAAAGAGAGCACTTTTTTACTTACTCTCTCAAATTTTTCAACTTGCGAATTTCTGCTACAAAAGTACAGGAACAGACCTAAAAATTATGATGGAACATAAACAGAAGAGAGAGGAAAGAGAAGTTACTTTTTGTGTGTATGTGCAGCGTTGCCAGATGGACGATGGCATCGTCATTTTGACGATTTAAGACTAAAATGACGATTGGACGATTTGGACAAATGACGATTTAAGAGCTCAAATGACTATTTCCATATAGATTTTTTTCGTGTTAACAAATTTTAAAATTTCAACTCTAACAACATTGTAGATAATTTTTTAAAACCATTGTAGATAAATTCTAACGACATTGATGGTATCGATTACAAAAATAATTATCATTTTTTTAAAAAAGATGAAATTTATATCACAAATGTGATATACCTACTGATAAATAAGATGAGTTGACAAAGAATTGTGTTTTCTTTAACATTGAGTTGTGTGACCAAATTAAAAAGTTTTGATCTCAATAATATAATTTTGAAAAACTTAAATATTATAAATTCGCAACTAATAATGAGAACCAATAAAATGCAATCTTTATATGCAATCACTAATGAATTTCCAAATTTGTTACCAAGCTGTGATCTTCAAGACATTAATGTAGAACTTAGAGAAATTAAACGTTTGGATGTTGATAACATTTAACACCCAATGAAGAACAAAGAACAGCAAAACTTTTTTAAGAAAAAACTTTTCAAACATCAAACGAAGCTATTCTTCTACAGTTTTTCCAAATTTTCAAAGTTTTTAAGCGAACTTATGTACCTCCATAATATTTCGGCAAATGTAGAAAGAATATTTTAAAAAATTAATTATATCGTTAATTAATTCATTACGATTAAAACAAATGAATTTAGAAATCATTTAGAAACCGATACTCTTAAAGGTATTGAAACGGGATATCAATTTTGATGCAAATCAGAAATATTGCATTGGAATCAGAAATATTGGATTCGCCATTTTGAATTTTCAAAATTTGACACCAGATTTGTAATCAGCAACTTTGAAAACTTGTTTGTACCGATTTCCATCCCGTACGATGATTTCTTATAGTATTGGCCACAAAATATGCTCAATGATTGATATTATTGAAAACGTCATCATCTGCACGCGTTAGAAAAAAATGTAGGCTGAAAAAAACTTGTTTTAGGCAGTTAATCTATACAAGTTGCGCACGACACGTTTTTATAATTATTATTTTATAAATAACTGTCACTAAAATTTTAAAAATAAGTTACATCTATATTTTCTTCAATTCTTCTTACATACGTTAAAAATATGTGTGCCTGAAATATAACTCTATGCTTACTGAAATTTCTATTGAAAGTTAAAAAACATAAATCGATAGCTTTCATTAAACTCTTACCATTTTCCCAAAATAAATTTACATAATTGTTTAAATAAAGCTTGCTTTCATATATAATAGATACATTTTCTTAATTTCAATCGAAGGTCAATACTAGCAGCACCTTTTTAAACTTAAAAATATCTTATAAATGTCCCACACATAACGATGGAATTCCCCATCAGTTAATAGTTCTATTCAATATCTCTACAAAAAATATATCTTATATAAATCATACGTAAATATATGTAAATGAATTTAATCTCATAATTTTAATAAAATAATTTTTTATAAATAAAGAGTTGTATAAGTTTTCTTACTTCAACTAAAAATTTAAATCTTCTATATCAGTCGTCGACTAACTCTCGTTGCGATCAGTCTAGTTACTTCTTGCGTTCTTTGCTTTTGTTTTGTTCAAAACTCCCGTTAAACTATAAAAACAATTCAAGTTTGTTTTTCTTTCGCCTACCACGTGCAGTTGTAGTGTGTTACGTAATAGTTGTGTGATTAAGTGTAAACCATGCCCCCTGGGCGCTCCAATTTTGGGGACAATAGATTCGCTGCTCTAGCGACTAGCCCCCAAAGAAAAAAAAAGAAAACCAATTTTCAAAACACAATAACTGATTTTCCTGATCTCCCCAAAATCGACAATGCGGATCCAAAATTTGTAGTTGTCTCCTCCGTAGACTCTAACAAACCACTTTCGGATTATTCGTGCTTCGCGGTGCAAAAATCTTTACAAATAATAAGTAAGGAAATTATAAGCATAACAGAACTTCGCGACGGTAATCTTTTACTGTTAGTGACAGAGCTATCGCTGACAAATTTGTAGCTGCTAAGCTTCTACACGGATTATGTGAAATTAAGTGTAAATTACATGACCATCTTAATTCGGTCAAAGGCACTGTCTTCGCCCCATACCTCAATAAAGTCCCTGACGATGAAATTGTTAAAGAACTTAGCTCCCAGGGCGTAGTAGACATATATAAATTCCAAAAAATTACTGAAGGCATAGCACGTCCAAGCGGAGTTATATTGATAACTTTTGACTTATATCGCCTGCCCGAAAATATTATCATCTCCTGGCATTCAGAAAAGATTAGGGAATACTTCCCAAACCCTATGCGTTGCAAGTCATGCCAGCTTCTTGGACACACAGCCAAACGCTGTAATAATAATCCAACCTGTGTAAACTGCAACCTCCCACCACATGTACCTGCAGATTGCACACGTACCTACTGTGCAAATTGTGCGGAAAATCATCCTGCAAATTCCCGGTCTTGTAACAAATTCCTACAACAAAAAGAAATTCTTAAAATTAAAACACAAAAAAAATGCTCCATCCGAGAAGCAAGGCAATTCTATAGAGCCCAACTTCCACAACCAACATCATCTTTTAGCTATTCTTCTGTTCTCGCTTCAAACAACATAGCTACACCAAATGTAAATCCGTTTATAGAACACACTGTTACACTTCCAAATAATACAACAATAGACAATATTAATAAAACTCCAATAATTTCTAAACATAAACCTAAACAATCAACCAATTCCAATGATACAATAACAAAACATTCGACCACCGCACAAACCTCATCAAACTCAATACCCTCAAAAAATTATGCTATAAACTCAGAATCCGATACGACTACCACTAACGAAAACACACTTTCTAAAAATTCATCAGCAATAAACACCCCTGCAAACTATTCTTGCAATATACAACACAACAACCTACCCGCTAACCAAACTGATTTCAGTTCTCCTATAACTAGATTGACGCAAGAACTTTTAGCTAACAACAACTATTATATTAACACACGATCAGACAACGAAGATAACACCATGGAGTAGTTCTGCTCCAGTCCTCTTTAAATAATTTTTCAACATCCATTTCATTTCTTTCAAATTTCCTTTTCAAAAATGACTTTCAACATCCTTCAATGGAATATGAAAGGATTTCATAACAATTTTCATGAACTTCAACTTTTAATCAACGATAAATTTCCCTCTTTCATAGCACTACAAGAAACCCATATACCTCTTAATAAAACTGCACATGTACCAAATCAATACAAAAGCTATTTTCATAATCTCCCTCAAAACTCCTCAAGTAAACAAGGAATATCTGTTCTAATTAAGAAAAACATCCCCCATAAGTATATTGGATCTATGTCAAATATTGCTGCCATTGCCATTGAGGTTAACATTGGTTTCAAGTTGACAATTATATCTACGTATATTCCTCCGCAACAAAATATTTGCTTACAAGATTTGCAGGACTTACTATCCTTATCTTCCTACCCTTTTCTCATAGTTGGTGACTTTAACGCCTGGAGCCCTTTATGGGGGTCTCACAGTTCCAACAATAGAGGCAAAATAATTGAAGATTTTGTTCTCTCGGAAAACTTAATTGTTTTAAATTACGAGCAACCCACCCACTTCTCTTCGCATCAATCATTCTCACATATTGACATAGCCTTGTGCTCTGCTAATATTGCGCCTAAATTCTCTAGCTATACTCTTAACTGTCTTCATGGTAGCGACCATTTCCCTATTTTTATAGAATTTTCTTCTCCTAAATCATGTAAAGGTATATCAAAGCCAAAATTTATTACTGAAAAAGCAGACTGGCCTAAATTTCGCCTGCTGACTGATCACTTTTCCTCTAAATTTCCAACTTCCAATAATATAAACAAAGAAACTGCAATCATACAAAAATCAATTCGTTCAGCTGCCCATCTCTCTATTCCGCAAACTAGCAATAAACCATGCAAAAAAATAGTGCCTTACTGGTCTAATCATCTCAACAATTTAAGAATAACTAAGCAGTCATTATGGACTGATTACAAACGCAATCGCTCCATTGTTAATCTGATTAGATACAAAAAATCAAACGCTCTCTTCAAAAAAGAACTTAAAATAGCAAAAAGAAAAAGCCTTGAAGCTCTTACGGAGTCTATTAACCCTAACTCTAATCCCAAAAAGATATGGTCAAAAATTAAAATGCTAACTGGTTCAGACCCTCCTTCCTACATTCATCATATAGACTCTAATAACGGCCCAATATATAATTCAGAGGAAATCGCAAATTTTTTCGGCTCGTCGTGGTCAAACTACTCCCTTGATTCTAATTTTTCAAACGCTTTCATCTCTAATAAATCACTCATGCTGACCTACGATTACAATATTAGCAACGTCTCTACACATGCAAGAGAAATCGAAAAACCTATCACAGTTTTTGAAGTAGACGTCAGTTTAGCAGGTATGTCTGGCAAAACTCCAGGAAGAGACCGGATCTCTTACCCTCTTTTAAAAAACCTTCCAGATAATCTCAAAAATAGAGTCACCTCTCTCTACAATAACATTTTAATACAAGGTATTTACCCACATATTTGGAAAAATGCTATAACAGTTCCCATTCCGAAAGGCACTAACTCTGGGACAGAGATAACAAGTTATAGACCTATATCTCTCCTACCTTGTATGGGTAAACTTCTAGAAAAAATTATGGCCAAGCGTATTATGTGGTTCGCTCTTTCAAAAAAATTAATCAGCCCACATCAAGTAGCCTTCAAAGAAGGTCAAGGAACAGTTGACGCTCTTTTATATTTCCAACACTATGCTGCTTCTGCCCTCAATACTAAAAATCACTCCTCTGTATTAAGTTTGGACTTCGAAAAAGCATTCGACAGAATTGGAGCCCACGTAGTTCTTCGTCAATTAATCAAATGGAAAATCGGTATTAAAACATATAAATTTGTAAAGGCTTTTTTAACTAACCGTAACTTTAATGTAAAAATAAATAACAAGTATTCTTCATCTTTTAAACTACACAACGGCATTCCTCAAGGTTCGCCTCTTTCAGTAGTTCTATTTATAATAGCTTTCGATGAGATCAACAATTTAATGTTAAATATAAAATCTATATCTCACATTATATATGCGGATGATGTACTGTGTTTCACTAAAAGCAAAGACCTTAATACTGTGAAAATTCAATTTTCTGAAATACTTTCAGCCATATCTAATTGGTCTGACTGCTCAGGTGCTAAAATTTCTTTTGATAAATGTAAGATTTTACATATTTGTAACAAAAGAAATTGCGGCCCTTTAAATTTTTCATTTAACAATACCAATATTTACGAATCTAATACTTTAAAAATTCTTGGTTTAATTTTCGATACTAAACTTACTTTTAAGGACCACTGTTTATCTCTAAAAAAAAGCCTAGCTGCCAGGCTTAACATCATTAAATACTTATCATCTAAGCATTGTTTCACTCATATGTCATCTCTTATCAATATCACTAAATCTCTAATTTTATCAAAGATTGATTACGGATTAGCGATTTACGGACAATGTGCAAAGAGTAATATTAACCTGTTCTCAACTCCCTACCACGCAGCTGCACGTCGGAGCATTCGGGCGTTTCCTACATCTCCCATCAAGTGTATCTTGACTGAAGCTGGCCTTCCAACTATTGCCGAAAGAATAATGATGATCACGTCCAGGCTTTTGCCTAAAGTTTTATTTTGCAACAACAAGCTCATATACACCACTGTTAAAACTGCTGCCAGCCGTAAAAAAAAAACACTGAAAAAATCTACGATCGCAAAATGCTTTGACATTGCAAGAGATTTAGGACTTTCGACTACTCCTGTCTTCATTCCTCCGCAAAACTGGCCTCCTTGGCAGTGCATCAACTCGCTTCTTATCCTTAATCTTCTGAAGTACTCTAAAAATAACACAAGCCAGGATGTTTACCAACAGCTTTTTCATGACATTAGATCAACATTTCTACGAGCCTCATGGAATTTCATTTTTACAGATGGCTCCAAAACAAATGTCAACACTTCTTTTGCAGTAGTCGACAGCGATTCGAAGACTATTTCAGCCGGTCATCTTCACCCATTTTGCGCGGTTTATACGGCCGAAGCTGCTGCTATTTTACACGCCATCAAATTTGCATCTAACCAACCCAGCAAAAAATTTATAATTTGCTCAGATAGCTTATCTACGATTCTATCTATTAAAAATATTAAAAATAAAACTTATCTCATAACTCTTATACGCAATTCACTCGTGCAATATACCAATTCCATAAAAATAATGTGGGTCCCAAGCCACATGGGAATAAAAGGAAATGAGGAAGCTGATGCAAGAGCAAAAGCTGCAAATAAAGAGCCTCTTATTGTGACAGACCTGATCGACAAAAAAGATATTGTTCGCCTTATCGACAATTATATCAACACCGCAAAAAATCGCAACTGGAGAGAGTTTCAACATCACTACTCAATGATTAACGCAGAAGGCCAGAAAGCACTCTACCCATCCGGTTGTTCCTGCAGCGACTTAAAAACATTTACTCGTCTACGTATTGGACATACCAGCATCACTCATAGTCACCTATTACAAGGATCAGCCGTTCAACTATGCCCACTTTGCAACGGACAATCGCTGTCTGTAATCCATCTGCTAGACCTTTGTCCAGTCCTAACACCAATAAGAAACGCAATATTTAATAATATAATGCCCTCAAATCTATTAAAAACCACTGATGTGTTCAATGTTAAAAAAATCAATGAATTTTTGTCATTAACTAAATTAAGAAACCTTATTTAATGAACATGAAATGCTTTCACTTTTATTTTGTAAAGGCAATTGCCCATTTCATTCTAGTTAGACTTCTAAGTTATAAAAATGTATTAATATATTATTTCTGATTTATTATATATAATCACTTATTACGAAACTATTTGTTATTTCCTGTCTATTTTATTTAAATACTTAAATAATTTATATTATGGAAAGTTTTTCAATGATCGTTAATCAACCATATATTTTATTATAAGAGAGCCGAAGGCCCTGGCAGCTAGTGCTTCTTTTGCTTTTGTAAATTTGTGATTTATCACACTTTTTCTTATATTAAATAAATAAATAAATAAATAAATCTTCTATATTGTATGACGATTTTAGAACTTAAAATACGATTTTTGGGACGCGCAAATGACGATATTTTTCAGTCAAATGACGATTTTTGAAAAGCTTATTGACGTTTTTAACTGAAGAGTCTCTGGTTTCCCTGTGTATGTGGACCAAATTTACCGTAGGCTCAAAAAAGAGAGTAATTTATTCGGTCATTTAATTGATCAAAATATAACAAATTATGTCAAAGTTCTTTCGAAGATTGAATTAGCCAATTCTTTTTAATATACATTGAGATAAAATATTGTGGTAACAATAAAAAATTGTTCTGATCGGTCAGGACCTCTCTGCAGACAATGGCAAGCCTCAGAGAGTAAATAATGCTTCTTGAGAACGTGAACTTTAGCCGTTCGAAGTCGGCATAAAACAAAGAGACCCAGTACTCGGTCAATTGTGTGCTAATATTTAATAACACACACAACATAATTGATCATAAGAAGCTCGGTCAAAGTCCTTTCTTGGGCTGAAATGGTAAATTTGTTCTTGTTTTTTGAGATAAAATATTATAATATACATATGTGTTAATCATTTAATTAATCTTGATATATCTTAAATTAACTTATTTTATTGTATTTATATTTGCAGACCAATGAAGTTTCCTGGCAAGGCCCAAATATTCAAATATTTAATGAGGTTACAATCTCCCCACCCTATAGGGTGGAAAACGTCGTTTCAAATTCGAATAATAAAACTTTATACAACTATATAAAGAAAATGGTAAATTATTTCAGTGGCGACATTTTATAACATTACTTTCATCTTATAACATTACATTACGAAGCAAACAAATGTGGCAGTATGTTTTAAATAATAATAATACAAATTTTCACATACATATATATAAGTCGAAAGTAATACAACATACTAATTTTCGGCAAATTGTAGAACATAGAAGTAAACGTAGTTATAATATGTCGCCACAGATTAATTTTAATCATATATATTTTGAACCTAAACTTATATGAACTTATAATTTATTTATCTTCAGATCGAACAATTTATCAATACAAGAGTAGAGGGAAACAACGCTTTGGCTACACCGCCAGCATCATCATCTTCTTCGTCGTCGTCTTCAGCGCCATCAGCTTCGAGTAATGCGGCATCAGGTTCACCTGTACCGGCTAATTAGTAATCAATCATTTGAAAACGGGAAAAAATATTAAAGAAAAAAGTAACATTATGTTCTATAATTTTGTATTTTTTATTGATGAGCAGTTTTATATAAGTTTGATGGATTCTTTGCACAAGCATTTCAATACTTCATTTCGTGCAATACTGTCAAGATTGAAAATTTAGAATTTTTGAGTTTCACATGCAGACATGTTGGTTTTTGGTACTACAATGCATTCACGGTTGAGGAAACCCCGGATTGAGAGAACTACTCGAACACATTAAGGGAACACATAATTTTTTTCATTGGCTTCTCTGTAGAGGGAACTGTACAATTTCAATAGTACTGATTTGAGGGAACATAGACTGAAAATGGAAAAGAATGTTATGCATACCTTTCAGAGCTGTAAATCTGCATTCATTTTCAGAATTCTAAGTAAAAGTGAATAACGTCACAAGAATGCATTCAATGATTACAAAATTGATCCATGTATAAAATTTTCAATTTTAAACAATTTATGAGTGCTATTCGTAAAGAATGCAATTCACAAAGAATCGTTATTCATTTTGCGTTCATGCATTAATTGATTATTTTTTATACATTTTTAATTTTTCAATCAATATTAATTTTTATTCGTTTTTAATTTTTTATTCATTATTAATTGTTTAATTACACTGTACAAGAAAACTGAAGTTTTTAAAAATCCCAAGAGGGATTATTATTAATTTTTTATTCATTATTAATTTTTTATTCATGAGATAACACTATTTTCACTCTATTCACGTGAAGCTACCCAGTTGCGAATTTGAAACTGAAATTTTACTTCTATTAAAAATATAAAACAATTAGCCCCTAGCCCCCGGTAGAGGCACCAAACTAAAAATATACTAATTTGGTTGCAAAATTAACACGAACCACGAATTAGTAAAGCTTAGTAGTCTGTAGACCGAAGATTTTGAGAGACCGTCAAGGTCACAATAAAACCAGTTACCCAGAAAAAGGTGGCGGTTTTTAGCTAGTGTTGGGAATGTGCAGAGAAGATGTGTTGTGGATTCTTCCTCCTCCTCATCTCTACAGCTTCTGCAGAAATCGTTGTGGAGGATGTTTAAACTTCGGGCGTGGTTACCAATTAAGAAGTGTTATCGGACACCGATAACAATATTTATTTGATTCCTTCTTAAAAAAATTAGTTCTTTCGAGCGTTTCAAGTTCAGAGTTGGTCAATAAGGTCACCAAAAAAAAGTTTGCATTTACCGCCCCTAATATGAAAGCTGAAAGAATGTTGAGAGGATTTCACAACAATAAAATTTTTTTTTTTTTAACCCAAAATCTGCCCCAAATGGTCTTTTTTGTATAACTTCACCAGTTTTAACCCGATTTTAAAAAAG
Source organism: Tetanocera ferruginea (assembly GCA_958299015.1). Taxonomy (NCBI): domain Eukaryota; kingdom Metazoa; phylum Arthropoda; class Insecta; order Diptera; family Sciomyzidae; genus Tetanocera; species Tetanocera ferruginea. The sequence continues at coordinate 70,704,893 of OY282643.1, read as the reverse complement.
TATATCGATGACCTATTCATTACCTCAATTAGTACAATAACCCGTTATGATAACATTTTTACCTTTGACCAAATATTTCCATTTTTCATCGTATTTCCTCAGTACCCCCAAAACTTTAACCTTTTTTTTAAGATAATAAAAGTTCATAAAAAATCATTCGCTTTTGGACTTTAGGCTTCGGTTCATCTTCGTATGGCTTCGTATACCTTCGGAATGACTTTGTTCTACTTCGGTTTTGTTCGTTCGTATTCAGTTCATCTTCGTTTGGGTTCGTTTTTCATACCAAATTTCAGAAGATACTCAATAACATCGCGATTAGATGGTAGTTTTATTAAGTTTGTGTTACTTTTCAAGAAACGCATTTTTTAGGAATAGCAGATAGTTTGTTTTTAGTACTAAAATGTGTTTCTTTTCCTTTAGTTGCTGCTTTGATTGTTGCATTGATTTTTTATGTAATAATATGTTTCTGGCTAAACGACTGGAGCACTTTTGATGAAATTGTGCGCAGATTCTTCTGACCTAGGAATACAAGATAGACTTTTAGAAGTTATTTTTTTATTTACTTTCGATAAAGGGCGCTTAAAATAATAAAATATATATGGCTCAATAACGCCTGAACGACTGGACCGATTTAAAGAAATTTGGTATGAAAAACGAACCCAAACGAAGATGAACCGAATACTAACGAAAAAAACCGAAGTTGAACGAAGTCATTCCGAAGTGATACGAAGCCGAACATCACTGAAATTTTGATTTGCTGTAACTTTTTTTGCTACGAATGAAATTTAATAGTTCCTTGACAAAAGTTTAATGATTTTTTATGAACTTTTATTATCTTAAAAAAAGTTTAAAGTTTGGGGGTACTGAAGAAATACGACGAAAAATTGAAATATTTGGTCAAAGATGGATTCCTAGGTAAAAATCTTATCATAACGGGTTATTGTACTAATTGAGACCTATTCATCGATATATTTTTTTTTAGATCGGGTTAAAACTGGTGAAGTTATACAAAAAAGACCATTTGGGGCAGATTTGGGTTCACCAAAAAAAAATGTTATTGTTCTGAGATCCTCTCAACATAAGCTTTCATATTAGGGGGGGTAAATGCAAACTTTTTTTTCCCCATATGAGGTGACTCACCTTATTGGTCAAACCAGACCATCTTATGTTGGTTCTTTTAAGAGATAGCTCATTTGTGAGTAATATATATGTGGGAAGAGGTATACCAATTATTTCCTTTTCTCTCTATAAGGTATTGGTAGTTCTAGTTCGAGCTAGTTCATCTGCTTAACAGTTTCCTGGAAAGTCTCTATGTCCAGGCATCCAGCATAGGAAGATTTTTAGCTGCTCTGCTATCTCATTTAGAGATCTGCGTCAGCTTACGACTGTTTTTTGTGTTATTTTAACAGATTCCAGGGCTTTCAAAGCGGCTTGACTATCAGATAGAATGCAAATACCCTAAGCTGATATTTCATTCATCAGAAGCAAAATCACAGCTTCATCTGTAGCAGTAACTTCCGCTTGGAAGACACTACAGTGGTCTGGGAGCCTAAAGGCGAGATTGCTGTTTAGTGATTCAGAGTAGACTCCTCCCCCCACTTTGCCCACATTGCTAGGTGGAGAGCTTCCAGTATCCCATTCATTTCTGGAGGGAATAGATGCATACAACTTTTTGTAAAAGACAAGTTTTTGCGTGATGTAGTCTACGGTTTTGGGTATTGGTGGAAAGAGGCGATACGTCTTCCAGGCGTATCGCCGTGTTACCAGCCATCTGTTTTGTAAGGATATCAAGTGGTATAAGGTGGAGCATTGTGTCGAGTGCGTCCGTAGGATTTGTTTTCAGTGCTCCGCTAATGCACAACTCAGCTGATCTTTGAAATTTGCGAAGTATATTGAGGTGAGTTTGTTTGTTCAGTGCAGGCCACCAGAATAAAGGATCATATAGCAATATTGGCCTAATAACAGCTGTACAGAGCCAGTGTGTAACACTTGGTTGTGGTCTCCATTGGTTACCAACTACAGCTGGTCCACAGCTGGAAACCTAATTTACGAGGGTGTTTTAACAATTTTGTATAATGTCCCTAAGAGTAGATATATACTTTCCTTTGGTGATAATAGCCGTCGTCAGCATAGGCTATCACCCTGCGAGGCGAGAGAACTACCCCTTGAGGGGTTCCCCTTGGTACAGATCTTGGCGTGGATGCTGTTCAGAGATTACCGCTTATAACCATGCCTACTAGCATTTGCTTTTTAAATGCTATCAGCGCAGCATCAGCATCCACCCCAAGCTCCGTCAGTGCATAAGTCATAGCCCCTGCCTTGACGTTGTTAAAGGCACCTTCAATATCGATGAATGATATCATTTAATATTCCTTTTGGTGAAAGCTTTTTTCAATGGTAGAGACTAGGAGTGGAGAGCTGTTTCCACGGATTTGCGAAAGTGGGTTTACTTCTATTTTTAGTCTCAAGTGGATATCTTTTAATTTCTCGAGAGTTTTAAGAAGGAAAGATGAGAGACTGGTTGGTCTAAGTTCTTTTGGGCTTACATGAGAGCTCTTTCCTACCTTAGGTATGAAAACTACCTTCACGTATCTCCAACCTGTTGGGATGTGATTCAGGTCAAGACAGCTTTGGTAGATCACCGAAAACCGTTGGTTTATGATGTAAGTTTTTTAATTTCGATTGGGGCTATACCGTCTGGTCCTGGTAACTTGAACGGTTTGAAGCTTTATATTGCCCACATTCCCTATCTTTGAACAGCCTGGGAAATTAGTTTCTACTAATATATTTAGAGATTCTTCACTGCTGGCAGCTCATGTTGAAGCTGTCAGAGGAAATGTCAGAGGCTTGTGACATTTCTTTACAGAAGGTCGTCCAAGACCGTTGTTGTGCTTTTCGTAATTCTTTCTTGTATTATTTTAGAGCCATTGTATGGATTTGCTTTATTGAAGAGCTTTCGGTTTTTGTTTCGGAGCCCTTCTAGCTTAGTGTCCCACCAAGGGGTCTTTTTCTTCCCTTTTGGTGTTTTCGATAAACACGCGGTGACAAGAGCTTTATTCATTGATGCAATAAGATTGTCTTTTTAATCATATAAGGATTTTTTGCAGGTAGGGGGAAATGATGACCCATAACTGAGATCTGTTTTTAATGTATCTAAGTAGAGACTCCAGTTGACTTGTTTGAAATTACAGACACTGCGTGATCTCGGAGCATAGTCATCTTTGTCAAAAAGAATATACCTTTGATCTGAAAAGGAGTGCTTTTTTGACACTCTTCAGTTATTTATCCTATTTGATGTATGGTCAGAGCAAGAGTAATATCTAAGACTTTTTGCCTGTTACTAATAATAAACATAGGTTCATTACCTATATTACTTTTAATAACTAAGGATGTAATCGAAAAGAGACTCACCCCGTTTGTTGGTGTCTGAGCTTCCCCAGATCACATGATGAGCGTTAGCATCGCACCCAATTATAAGGTCTTTAGTTTGCGCTATCGCTGTGGAGACCAATTGGTAGATTCCAGGATTTGCTATCGCTACATTTTGATCGCTAGAAAATGCTTACGTTAGTTTTAGCAAATTTTAGCGAAAATTCCGATTCTGAATCACAAATCATCTCCTATTTTCGTCGCTTAAATTGAGCAATGAAAAAAATGAACTGGATAAAAACAGCTGATTTTGACATTTATTTATCGCCAAAAAGTTGCTAATTTGCGATTTTGGGTGTATTTCAATTGCTAAAATAATTAAATTTTTAGCTACAAGAAATTTTAGCCGCTAAAATTTTTAAAAACCTAACAGTACTCAAAATGGAATTAAAACAAGGTTTATTTAAACTATCAACAACGTAACGCCATCCTTTTCTAATTTAATTTCATAAAAATATGTTTAAGATATGAACGCCAATAAATTTATAAATAAATAAATAAATAAATAAAAAAATAAATGAACGCCAATAGTTTAAATGTTTCTTATTTAATAAATTTTACCGACACTGAAGCGCACAAGAATTTATTATTTTGACTTTAACCTCAATGCTTACACACACAAACAGAAAATTTGACACCTCTCGTTGAAAAACTTGTGCGCCACTACGGTGGATAAAACAACTAGTTTTTAGCTAAGCGATGTGAAGTTCAGAATCGCATTTTAGCGAAATCGCAAAAATTTCGGATAATACAAGATTCTTAGCGATTTTTAGCGATAGCAAATCCTGGAATCTACCTACAGGTTTACAAAGCTGCGTTCAGGAAGGACTTCGTGATTGTGTGTCTTGTACGCTGATGTGACCCACAGACTGCTTTGACCCATCTCAACGCTTATGGCCACAGTGTCCTTGTTGCTGAAATTAGAGAGAGTTAAAGCACTCAAATTATTTTTTATAAGAATACACGCCCTTGTGATCTGGTATATACAAGCGTATATTTTGGAGTCTTGAGTCCACGTACCAGGCCGCAGACTACCCACGGCTCCTGGATCAAGAGGATGTCTTCTCCGTCTTTGGTGAGTTGGAGAATGAGACTGGCGAACGCAGCTTTTGAGTGGTGGAGGTTAATCCGTGCTTCTCTCAGCATCACGGCTGGTAGTAGACAGACTGACCTCCACGACGGTGATGCCAGACTCATCGTCAGATTTAAGGAGGTCATTCTCCAAAGAGGACAACCGAAGGAACTGCGCCAGTTCCGTGTCGGAACTAGCGTCGTCTGGTACAGAGGAGCTGGATTGAGAAGATGGAACTTCTTAATTAGTTCGGAAGCCTGCTCTTCCTTCAATAACGTCATATCTTTTTTGAAGACCCTAATCTCAATGGAGGTGAAACCATACCACATAAATTTTGAATGACAAGATAGCCAGGGACTCTTGACTGATAACAAAAATAATATGCCTAACTAATATTTCACTGAAAAGCTTAGGAGAGGCTGTGTTGCCGCAAAATTTTTTAGCCACCGGATGAGGCTGAGGAACCCCTCCAGAGATCTCTACCACTTTGTGGGCACCGGTTTTGAGGGAACCCTGCCTACAAACCATTCAATAGGCATGGAAACGCAACAAACCTTTTATGAGGGAGTTGATAGCTCTTAGTGCATTGCTCTTCATTGATCATTGATATATGACATGGTTGACCATACCAGGAGCCGAAGCTCCAGTCATCATAGCCCATTTGGTCATTGCAACCTAAGTCCCTACACCGCGTCAAGGTGGCTATCCACGTTGGGGAACACGAGGCAAAGGCATGAATAAGAAATTAATAAAAAATTAATAATGAATAAAAAATTAATAATGAATAAAAAAATAATAATGAATAAAAAATTAGCAATGCATAAAAAACGAATAATGAATAAAAAATGAACAAAAAATTGATAATGAATAAAAAATGAATGCATGAATGCAAAATGAATAACGATTCTTTGTGAATTGCATTATTTAGGAATAGCATTATTTATGAATAGCATTCATTCAAATAAAAAAAAATTAATGCATTATTCAGAATAACGACAAATAATAGAAATTAATAATTATTTATTTGTAAAAATTGAATGTGAATTAAAAATTTTATTCATGGATAAAATTTTTGCATTCATTGAATGCATTTTTATTTCGTTATTCACTGATTCAAGTTTTTATAAAAGCAATCAAATTGAATGCATTATTTTACAGCTCTGATACCTACATATACTTATTAGACCTGTTCATAGTTCTAGTAATTTGCTAAAGTATCTCCTATTTTCGCTCCCCTCAAAAAATCCGAATAATTGGACTATAAAAATAAAATATAAAAAAATTCCATAAAAAAGTGGAAAACTCGGACGTCTCTCTTCAAAAATGTATATTTTGAGAAAAAAATCAATTTGTAAAAATTATAACTTTTTATAAATTGCCTGAAAATGAATTTGGTAACAAAATTTATTTTGAAGTTTAACATTTTTGAGGTATTTGGGTATGGTCAATCGAATGGAGAAATAAAAATAGAGGGTTTTTAAACAAAAAGGGTTTACTTTTTCAATTATTTTTATCATAAGACATGAAAAAAATATACAAATATTTATGAAATTTTGACTTTGGATCCAGTTTTAAGATTTGTCCTCCACCAAAAACTAAAAATGACTTGCCTATGTCCTGAAAGATTTTATTACCTTTCAAACATATTAAAGACTAGATGCGAAACACTTACCTTAGAGCTTACAAAGCGATTTTTACGAACTTCTACTTAAAAAAAAATAAATACAACAAAATTTTGGACTTACCATATTATAAAGTAAACCATATTTATAAAAGCTCAAACATATTAGCTTACCATATTTTTTTAATTTTAAAGACGAAAATTCCATGCAACTTTCCATAATAGCGGTTGTAAAATGTGATAGCAGGTGATACACTTTTTCAACTTCTTGAACTTTTCCTATCTTCTAGTATCACATGAAATCACAGGGGATATCACATGCTATAAAAATTAATTGTATGCCTGTTTCACACTAACATTAGCCAATCCCATAAGATAGAGCTCGCATGCTCATTCTTTCTTACAAAAAATGGAATAAGATAAGATACTAGAAGATTACATGGAAACGCAGCTTAATCCACTCCTTCGTAGTTTTGTAGACCTAAAATTTGTAACCTATGTTAGAGTAGGTATTTCCAAAGTTAAGTTACGGTGACAAAAGGATGATTTTTGAAGAAAAACTGTTTTTGTCAAATCAAAACTGAATCATTTTGGGTGTAAAAGCCGCTTCAGACTATCTGATAAATCATACAATTTTTCATATGATCTGTCAAACAATGAAGCTCAGATAATGTGGACATATTTTTATCTGTTGTCAGAGTTCTCGCATGTTTAAAGTTTTAATTGAATAAATCAGAATAATTAGAGTTCTCAGCTTTATTGCTTTGCGTATTTTTCGTGGTTACACATGCCAACTGTTCTATCTTTTATATCTTCTTAATTTCTACATTAAGTTTTTATGTTAACTGAATTTTAGTGACTGCATTCTTATGATTTTATGAAAATACATGACTAATGTAGTTTTTTAAACATTAGAGACAAAACAAATGCCAATAAAGCCAAAAAAAAACAAAAAAAATATATATTCCACCCAAGCAATTTTTTAAGGAAAACATGAGTAGTTCACAGCTCTGATGGAATGAAATATAACAGGACTTGTACAAATCGGTTTTGGTGAATATAAAAAGAAATTGACAAATACAACAAGTGCCAAAAATTACAAATTGTCTTTGGCGATTAAGAGTCAAATAAGAAAATGCATTCAATTATTTGAGTGCAGAATATATTATTGTTCCTCAACTTAAAGATTAACGTATTAAAACACATAATCCATACTTTATTTTACTTGCGTACAAACGATGTTCTAGCTTAAAAATGCAGGGGAAGAAGAAGAGCGCTCCTTTTTTAAATTTCACCTCATGTAGCGGGGGTTTTTGTAAAATAGCGGGGGTTTGTGTAAAACAAAAATTTTTAAAAATGTTGACAAATACAACAACTGAAGAAATTGGCAAACTTTGCAAGCTTGTATAAACAAAAATAAAAGGACTTAATAAATAGTTAAGGTTGCTAACAGCTTATTGCAACTCAACTTAAATATTTATATCATAATAAATTAGGTATAGGCATTTTTTTAAGGGGGTGCAAAGTGATTTTTTGGGCAGTTTGCGGCCGATGAAGAACAAGAGTGTATATCAGGGTTGCTTTTTTTGGCTCACTAATACATTCAAACCTCTTTTGAGGTTATGTTTTTCAAGTTTCCCATCTTGTTGACCCCAAGATGTATTAAAGAAGGTGGCAGAAGTAGGTTGACGTCTCAGAAGTCAACACCGCTGCAATGTCAAAATCGAAAAAACGTAGTGATGCCGTATTTTGAAAAATAATCCTATGAAAAATCCGATGCCTTGTCACTTCGTCTAACAGCTTCGAGTTTTTTGTATATTTCTTGTGAATTTTCTTATGTAATTTTTTGTTGCGATTAATACGAAATCTATATTAAATATGTTGAAAAGCTGTTGTTTCGTTACTTATTCTTACGGTTTCAAGTGAACTACACGCGTTTTAAGCGACTTTTTGTTTACTTTGCTTGTGATTTGTCTTGTGTGTGTTGTTTGTTGTTTTTTTTCAAAAAATATGTTTTGAAAAATGCAGAATTTTTTCGAGTAAAGAAAATGCTATTTGTAGCTTAATCTCTTTTTTTTTTTCTATAGCAAAACACCCTCTCAAAATGTTTGTCCCACATATAAAAAGAAAAAGTAAAAGTGGCAGCACTGCAATGAAGTTTGACAGCACTACGGTGTGGATATGATAGACGTCAATCTACTTCTGCCACCTTCTTTAAATACATCTTGGTTGACCCCTTTTCAAAGAAGAAAGATATAAGGAAATGGTGTTTTGCACACATACAGTGTACGTGAACTTTGGCATACTTCATAAATTGAGCGAGCGAGACAGAGAGTGTTTTTTGACATTTATGAGTTCATTTACATCCAATTGGAAGTGTTAAAAGTGAAATTATACAAAATAATTAATTTATAAGCGATTTTAATTGCTAAAAACAGTTTTTACTCAAAGAAAAAACTATAAAAAATTATTTAAACATGCGTTGTGCGGTTAAAAATTGTACAAGTTCCCGTAGAGTAAAAAACAATGCGATTTCATTCCACAGGTAAGTTAACCCACACCGATTTGATTTTTTTTAACAAAATCACTTTAATTATATTATAATAAAGCTTTTTAAACTTATTTGTACTTTAAATTTAAATATTTCTTATTAGAAATTAGTTAAAAAAGCAAATTAGAGCCAGTTGATTTCGCGCCAATTTGGTGCACCCACATCTGTCAAAATGCAAACATTGATTCAGGGGCGAACTTATTTTTCAATCGAATACATTTTGGGGCGCTGATGTTAAATATGGGGCGCTTATAATAATTATTGTTCACTGATCAGATGTAATATATTTTGTTGATTTCTTTTCAGATTTCCGCATATATTGGATATTAAATTGAAATGGATTCGTTCCTTAGGTCTACAACCTGAAACCATAAATGAGGGATCGCGTGTTTGCTCCAAACATTTTTTTGAAAATGATTTCATCGGCAATTCATGTTCGAGCCGCAGGTTATTTCCGTCAGCAGTACCATGTATTGATCCTATCGGTGATGAAGTGTAAGTATTTATCTATATAATTTTTATAAATTCTTAAACAAAATTCTATGTAAACGTAATTCTCATAGAGAAATCGTTTCGCTGCCTACCTGCAGTTGTGAACTTGCCAACAAAGACAACAACAAAGAAAACGTGCAAGTGTTGTCAAATATACAAATAACGCCACCTCGCGACGCAATTTTGACATCACTTGCAAAACAACATAAAGTTGAAAATGTAGCAATTAAAAAAATGTCGATGAAAAGAGCAATGGAGTCAAACGATAATATGTCAAATACACCGCGAAAAAAAATAGTAAAAGACAAGCTTAGAGTGCTAAGGCATAAAATTTTGGAAAAAAATAAAAAAATTAAAACTTTAAATCAGAAAGTTTGGCGTAGAGCAAAACGAATTGCCTCTTTAAAGGACATTGTGACAGAAATTAAGAAAAAAAATTTAATCAACGAAGAGACTGCAGATGTTCTAAGCAATCTTGGTGACATGAACGCAGATCTGTTTCAAAGAAAGCTGAGAAAAATAAAGGGCATGCCAAACGCAAGGATGTACCAACCAGCTATTAGATTTTTTGCGTTAAATTTAAACTTCTTGTCACCAAAAGCATACGATTTTGTACGACAAAATTTTGACAATTGCTTACCACACTCTCGTACGCTAGCCAAATGGTATTTTTGTAGAGAAATATTGATTTTGCCAGAATTTCAAGGTAGTGAGGGTACCGTAAAATTCATTAGGAATATTAATAATGTTTTTGACATTTTGAATACTAGAAGCATGTATAAGTTTGGATTTGAAAAAGCTCTTTGTAATGCAAACATTGATAGTTTATTGTCTTTTGAAAATAATTTAGTTTCATATTTAAGTCAGCTTCGCATGCTAAATGGGCAGTTAATAGTAAGTAGCCGCAGAAAGACTGGTTTTATAGGTATTATAGCATGTATTAAAAATATAAAAGTAATTTATGAAAGATTTATAGCTAGCAAAATATTACATTTTGTACCATTTTACAAGTTAAATCAGGATCATTTAGAATTATTTTTTAGTTCGATTCGTTCCCATTTAGGGCACAACGATAATCCTTCCGTTAAGCAGTTTAAGGCAGCTTATAAGAAATTAATTATTAGATGTAAAATTAGAGAGGGGGGCATAGGTAATTGTGTACCACTAGAGAATGTTGAAATTTTAAATATTAGTTCTTCAAATTCAATAAAATCTAAAAATGTAGAGTCTGTTGAGTCAACTCAAAAAGTATTTATAAGAATCATAGATAATGATGAAAGAGATAATGAATTATTTTTTAACGATCACAATTATTTTTCAGATCCTAGTGTTTTAACTGAATATACATATCATGTAGTTAAGTATATTGCAGGGTTTGTTGTTTTCAAGTTGCAGTCAATTTTAAAATGCAATGAATGCAAAAAAGATTTAGAGGGTGAATTAAATCAGCAATCTTTAATAAGTTTTAAATCGCGCGGATATTTGAAAATACCATCGAAATCGGTAGAAGATGTTTGTATTATTGCTGAAAAGGAACTTCGGATACAAACTAAGTTATTAGATAAAAATAAATCTATTTTGCATCCTTTATATTATAATAGAATTTTTATAAATACACAGCATTCTCTCCTTGTAAAACCATTTTTGAAGGTCATATTAAAAATTCAGACCATTATAATATTGTAGTTAAAAAATTAATTGAAATTTTTTTAAAAACGCGTTATTTTTATATCACAAAAAAAAACAAATGAAAAGCCAACTATACGACAAAAATTGCATAAAACTATACATTTTAAAGGAGTATAAAATGAAAATTGTATTTTAAAATATTTATGTTTTACTTTTATGTATTAAGATATTTTATAGAAATTAATGTGATTTTAAAGATATATTAATATTTATATATATTTATATTATTTGCATGTTTTACGCATATAATTTTTTCTAAGTTTTTGTATTGAATATTCTTTACTAAACATTTCTCCTTTTTTAGGGGGTGAAATAGGCCTACAGGGGAACCGAACACCCAGAAAAAAAATCGGTAACGCACCAAATTGTATACCTCAAGGGTGGTGTGGAAATACAATAAATTTTTTTTTAAATATATTATGTTTGTAATTATCAAACGTTTTATTCTATATAATTATCAAACTGAAGACCTGTTTTTTTATGTAATTCTAATCTGAACAATTTGCGCCTTCTTTTACGATGCAACCGAATGCGGCCCTGTGTAAATGTTTATGTATCTGTGTCAACTATCACAAATAAGAAAAATACCACACTTTTGAGCAAAAACACCGCTTCCTTATATCTTAGTTCTTTGCCTCTTTTACATTGATCAAGACTTGAAAGCAAGCTTTTTTGACGTTTTCTTTTGAACTTGATGAAACCTTTTACATTGTTCAAGACTTGAATTCAAGTTTGTTTCTTCTTTGTTTGCTTTCTATGAAATAAAAACAGCAAATAGAAGCAAATAAAAAATTGTTGTGGCTTAAATACAACAAATAATGAATTGTTAAACATAAAATAAAAACAATACCAAAAAAAATGCTCTGCATAAATGAAATATTATACATTTATAGCTGCAACTCAACAAACGCACGTTGATATGCGAAAAATAAAATAAAGAGCACAACCAACAACGCGAAAATAACATAACGAACACGAAAAAATTGACGGTACAGCTTCAATGTTCTTTTTCCCTTCCGTCGCTTCCGATGTGCGGCGAATTGCCTACAAGCTCACAGAATTGATTTCAAGTCTTTATCAATGTAAAATGGGTCTATTACCCCTTTTACATTATACCCCTTTTACATTAGTCAAGAATTGAAGGTCCCCTTTTACACTAGTCAAGAAATGGAAGCAATTTTTCGAGTTCGAAAAACTTGCCAGTACACTTGACTGTGTACCGTCAACTTTTTCCTCTTTCGTCGCTTCCTATTTGCGGCGAATTGGCCTACAAGCTCAGAAAATTGACTTCAATTCTTGACTAATGTAAAAGGGGTAAAGTCAATTTTCTGAGCTTGTAGGCCAATTCGCCGCAAATAGGAAGCGACGAAAGAGGAAAAAGTTGACGGTACACAGTCAAGTGTACTGGCAAGTTTTTCGAACTCGAAAAATTGCTTCCATTTCTTGACTAGTGTAAAAGGGGACTTAGTCAAGAATTGAAGTCAATTTCCTGAGCTTGTAGGCCAATTCGCCGCAAAAAGGAAGCGACGAAAGAGGAAAAAGTTGACGGTACACAGTCAAGTGTACTGGCAAGTTTTTCGAACTCGAAAAATTGCTTCGATTTCTTGACTAGTGTAAAAGGGGACTATCTTTGGCTGATTGGTATACGGCAATTTCCAAAATATACAAAAAGGTACCTCATGCGAAAACAGCGAATATTTTCCGATATACGGCATCGGAAAATATTCGGCATTGTCCCCTTTTACACTAGTCAAGAAATGAAAGCAATTTTTCGAGTTCGAAAAACTTGCCAGTACACTTGACTGTGTACCGTCAACTTTTTCCTCTTTCGTCGCTTCCTATTTGCGGCGAATTGGCCTACAAGCTCAGAAAATTTACTTCAATTCTTGACTAATGTAAAAGGGGTAATTGCATGAATACCACTATTGTTTTTTGTATTGATGACTATATTAGGCAGCATCGATATTTATTGTTCGATAAGCATCGAGAATCTATGAGGGGATTTATACAGTGAAACTTGTCGCATGAGACTGTCAAAAGTGATGGTGCGAGGTAGTAAACGAAAGTGAATAAAAAAAGTCTCTCGGGCTGTGATTTGATGAAACTTTTTGACGTTATTCTTTCATATTTTCGTTGCTGGTTGAATTTCGAAAGCAAAGTCTCTGCAACGCAGTTTCATCATGTAATTTGAAGATGAAACTTGAAAAGAAAACTTCAGAAAGTCTCATGCGATTAGTTTCATTGTATAAATCCCCTCTTAGACCCCTTTTCCACTCCACAATTTTTCTTGCTGGCAAGTCGAGTTTGTTGGCATCGGCACGTGACGAAAGGGGATGATGACAGACTTGGAGCCTGTTCTCACTCGCCTTAGGCTGATCGCATAGTGACGGCCGAATCAGGCAGACAGACAGACAGGCAGGCAGGCCAACCCGCTCTACAAATAAACACCGCGTAGTGAAAGCAGATCATATCATATCAGATCAGATCAGGTTGAGAAATAACTTTTTTTTTGTTTTCTTTAACTGACTCCATGCCACTCAGTTTCGTTTTGCTTATTGAAAAAACAAAAAAAAAGGCAATTGCACGCATTTGTCAATAAAAAAAAACAACCCTCGCTCTATCATGTGCGCCGACGCAGCCGCTACTGTTGCTTGTATGGGTGTTCTTTTCGTATCTATTCTGTTGTTGCTGTTCTTTTGTTTTGATTATTTTGGCACTCAAAAGATGACGATCGCCAACAACAACAACATAGGTGCACAAGAAGAAATACAAACTTCACACTCGATGCTATGTTGTATTTGCATGGTGCTTTTTTGTATTTTTATAATAAAATATGCACGTGCGCTGATGCTTATTAAGTTTGTGTGTGTGATTCGTTCAACGAAAAAATAAATAGTAAATGCATAAAATATTGTTCAAATCAGATCAGATTGAACAATAACTTTTTTTATTTTGGTCTCATATAAATAACTGGTCAATCAGTTTCTTTTTGTTTCAGTGCGACATATGTAGTTTGTTTTTTTTCGCATTCCTTTTGTTATTAATGCTTCTCCACGAACAATTTACCAACAACAGCAGCGACGCAAAACATTCACTTGCTTCTGCGCACAACAAAAACAATACTCACTCAATGCTGGAAGATGGATAGATATTGTTATTGTTTTCTTTTGATATATTTTTCGTTTTTTATTCGTATCTTATCTTTTCTATTTTATATTGTTCCGCAATGTTTCTTTCTAAATTTTTTTTGATGTAAAGAAATGCTGTACCAAACAACAAAAAGAAAAGACCAAGTTGAGAATTTTGTTTGTTTTTGGTTTCCTCGAAATTTTTGTTGAGTGAAGAAAATAGGGCATAAATTTGCGCACCTTGTATGCAGTGGTCAGCCAACAACAACAACATAGCTGCACAAAAACAATCACTGCTGTCGATTTCACGCATTTGTCACAAAAAAAAAACAACCCTCGCTCTATCTTGTGCGCCGACTCAGCGGCTGCTGTTGTTTGTGTGTGTGCTCAAGAACAAAAACAAAATTCACACTCGTTGCTATGTTGTGTTTGCATGGTGTTGTTTTTGTGTTTTTTTTTTTTTATAATATATGCACGTATTTATTAAAAATATACAAAAAAAAATATCAAATGCATAAAATATATATTTTTTCTTGCGTTAAAAAAATTTTTTTCTTCAAACATTAACAAAAATAACACAAACATGCTAAACCAGCGGCAGGAAACCAGGACTGACCTGTTTACCTGCTGTACCTGCTATGGTCTGCCTGCCGTCACTATGCGGACTTCGAGCAGATTTCTATGAAAATGTATGAAGCCACTTTTCTCGCTGTAGTGCCTGCCTGCCTGCCTGACTGTCTGTCTGCCTGATTCGGCCGTCACTATGCGATCAGCCTTACGTGAGTCGGCGCATCGGATTAATTTTGACGTCTACAGGCAAAGAGGGTTGTGGGAAGGTGGCATGTTACGTGAGGCAGAGTTTTTAAAAATGTTAAAACTTTTTGGATTCATTTTGACGTTCACTGTTTTGAAGTTTGATTGTTTGTCATATTTTTGTATATTTCTCTTGTTTTATGGCGCAAATAAATTTTGTTTTGCATTGGCAGTGTTTTTATTTTATTATAGTTTTTTTTCTAACATAAAAACTGAAGAATTTCACGAAATCCGACAACAGAATCGATTGATTGCGCTCTGACGTCAAAATAAGTCGGCCTTAAATAAGTCGGTAGTAAGAACACCTGACAGATGCCTTTTGTCAAAATAACGCCATTAGTCTGCCTTTTTTGAGGCGAGTGAGAACAGGCTCTTGCTCGTACTGGGAATTTTTCTTTTGTCCTGCTGTTTCTTTGAAGTTTCACTTTAGTTTTATTCAGAATTGCTCAAGAAAACTTGCTGAGTGGAAACGCAAATGGCAAGTTCAAAAGAGAATTGAAAACTTGCTGGCAATAAAACTTGCCGTGTGGAAAAGGGGACTTAATGCAAAACAAAACATAATTGTAGAACATTGAATAAAAATTATTTTTTATATACGCTTATATAATTTAAAAATGTGTGAGGAAAAAATTCCCACACGAATTAAAAATACAATGCAATAAGAATGAGAATGCGAACCCTATCTTGTGGAATTGGCTAATGTTAGTGTTAAATAGGCATACATTTTCTACTTTTATAGCATGTGATATCCTCTGTGATTTCATGAGATACTAGAAGATAGAAAAAGTTCAACTTCTTGAACTTTTCCTATAAAAGTGTATCACATGCTATAATCTTTTTTTATATGACATTTCTAAAAATTGTAATATTATCGGCAGACAAACAAAAGCTTGAAATTGCAGAAGGTAAGTTTGTAACTGTTCCTTTCCACATAAAAAGCAAAACTATTCCTTTTTCCACTAGATTGTCGTCGCTCTATGGAATAGGAAGTGCTGGATCTCAAGCAAAAACACTCCCTTCTTGCCGTCATGCCAACTGATTCACTCTGCCACAATGCAGTTTCACGGCGCCAGCACAACGATACATCGCTACGTATGAG
The DNA here is from genome assembly GCA_958299015.1 of Tetanocera ferruginea. NCBI lineage: Eukaryota > Metazoa > Arthropoda > Insecta > Diptera > Sciomyzidae > Tetanocera > Tetanocera ferruginea. Next base: position 70,688,999 of record OY282643.1, on the reverse strand, counting down.
CGATACTCCACCACTGCAAGGATCTGGTGGTGATCCAGGACCTTCCTCACCAATATTAAGCAATATAAATGCTGCTGCATCAGCAGCCAGTTAACAGCAAACGTGCACAAGAAGGTCATCCATTAAATGCGTGTGGCAATGCGCCAATAGAGTACGTGGTTGTTTCTGAAGCACAGCAACAGCAGCACCACCACCAACAGCAATAGCAATGCGCTGGCGTCGTACGATTTTCGGTAGCAACATCAGCGCTCTGAGGAAGAGGAAGTGCTCGATCCAAACAAAAATCGCTCAACTGCTTGCTGCCATACCAACTGACTCGCTCTGTTTACCACAATTCAGTTGCACAGACGCCAGTTTAATGTTACCAATGAATAATACAACGTTACTATAAGGAGCTAGTGATTGTCCATGAGCTTCTTCGCCCATGTAAACCATTTTAAATGCAGGCGCAGAAGCAGTCAGTCAATAACAATCGTGCCCACATGGCGGTCAACCACTTACTCCACGTGCCAACAATGATAAAAGCGCCAACAGAAAACGTGGTTGTTTCTGCGGCATAGCAGCAACAAATACAACAAAAACAGTAGCAATGTGCTGTCGTCGTACCCATTTCGGTAGCAACACCAGCGGCAACACTTTGGCTCTTCGAATTTAGAATCCAATCCCTTCAACTGCAATGCCCTGGTGGTGGTCCAGGACCTTCCTCGCTCATGTCAAGCAGTATAAATGAGACCGCAGCAACAGCCAGTCAACAGCAAATTTCCACACAAGGCGGTCATTCACTTAAAGCATATGTCAACAATGTCAATGTGCAACAACAAAAGCGCCAACGGGTGACACAGCAACATCAGCAGCAGCAACATTTTACGTCTTGTAAGCACTATATTTTATTTTGTAAATAAAAACCATCATGTTTTTCAGAAGCAGTGTTTTATTAATTTTAAAAATTTATATGAGGTTATAATAACTAAGCCTTAACGGTAGACATAGTATCAATGGAATTAATTATCCGAGTGCACATTGTCCATGACAATCTGAAAACCATAAAAGCGAAGCCAGGTTGGTCCATGACTCAATAATTTATAAGGTTTTCCCGATATTTGACGTACCCTTATTTTTTGTAAACAAAAAAATATTCCCTCTCAAAATGAATGACAAACAGGGCTTTGTGGTCTCTTCAAAAAAAATGTATGTTTCAGTGTTGTGCTGTTTTTTTTTTTAATAAAAAAGTATGTGTTTTCAATATTTTACTGCTTAAAAAGAAACAAAATAAGTATGCATTGCTTTCATTGAATTTTTTAAGGCAATAAATTCGTGAAAATATTTCAAGCTTGGACGTGAAGTCACAGAACCTTAAAAAATCATCTGATGGATGCTTCAAAAATACAAAAGTAGCAGAAAATGTATTGACTTCAAATTTTAAGATATATTGTACTGAAAAATAGTACGATATTCAAGCACCTGTAAGATTTTTGTGTCATTAAAAATGCTCTCTTCTTCAAATAAGGGTATCTATCTCCATTTTCGTGAGAAGACGTCAAATATCGGGATAACCTTATAAATTATTGAGTCATGGGTTGATCCTATGATAGATCAACTTCCCCAACGCTTCAAAGAGTTCTCCGAGTTTTAATATATGCCGAATATGATATCAAACAGGAAATAAACAGATGCGATGCTTTTTTACAAATTTCTTTCCAATCTGCATCATGACGTACTGCTACACTTGAGCGAAGACAGCAGTTGTATTCTGAACAGCACCACATTTCGGAACTTGTAAAATTTAATTAATTTATTATTTGTTTACAAATTTCCGAAAATGTCAAAGTTTTATAGCAAAAGGTACATATATACATCTCACTCTTTATAGCAAGTGTTTTGTGATATGTGATAAGATAAGATACTAGAAGATCACATGGAAACGCGGCATAAAATACAATAATGGTATTCCCTTAACGCCTCAGAAACAGCTTAAACTTCGTAAACTGCTTTATTTTAAGAAAATAAAAGAAATTGAAAGAAAGAAAATAAAAAATTCAAAAAGGAAAAGAAACACTTCGACACATCGTTGGGTGCTCTGTCAGACAGTAGAACTGCTGCAATTGGTATTGGATGAGGCTAAAGATTGCCCGGAAAAGTTTGGAGTAGATTAATACTGAGCACTTAAGTTTGGCAGCTAACTCAATTATTCCCATTTCAGAAACCTAGAGCAAACAGATTCTACGAACAAATTTTCGGTCGATTTGTTACGTCATGACGAATAATGAAGTTATATTATTTTAAATTTGTTTATTGATCTGCTGTTTTTGACATATGCATGACAAATTTATCAGATGTCTAAAGGTGCGTTCCTTTAACAGAGGCTCGGAATTTTACGAGTTTACGAAACGGGAAATTTTTATCGTTAAGGGAATACCATTAATAAATAAAAAAAAACATGGAATGCCCTTTTCACACAGCAATTAAAAATTCCCACAAAAGGTATTTTCCACAAAGATGGCATTGTGTTTCCCCAAGCAAAAAAATCGAGTCTCGAATTGTAATAATCGTTTTGTCACATCACTAGTAATTATCTTACCGCAATTTATATTTTTTATTAGAATTTATTTATTTGTTTTTAATATCTGTTTATATCAAAATAGTAATGGAAGATGTTCAAAGGCATAGTGTTCATACTCTTGTGTTTCGATCACTTAAGCGCACCCACGACATGTTTGTGTCCAATCAAGGATCGCTTCCTGAAGTTGATGAGAAGTTGTAATAAACATGATGCAATCATAAAAATATATGCAAATAACTCTAATAAATATTTATTTTAAATTAATTGCCAGAGAGAAAATACGTAAATCTGTCAAGGCTAAGGATAGCTATGGACTATTATTTGACCGTGTTGCAAAGGCGGTAGAGAATAAAAAGTTCGCGGCTGCAGCTGGACTTGAAGAACCTGAAAAACCTTTAGCTATAACCAGTGGAAACCTTAACAAAACACCTGCAATTGGATCATCGAATGGCTTAGAGTTGGTTTTGCCACCAGAGCAGGGATCCAATGATCCTGGATCTAGCACAGCAGTTTTACCAACTGGAATTCGCAGTAGTATAAACAGCAGTGTGCAACTTATACCAAAAAAAGCTCCGACAATACCAAAACCTTCATGGCACGCACCTTGGAAACTTTCCAGGGTAATTTCCGGTAAGTAATGTCAGCTTGAAAATAAGTTAATAAATTAAAAAAAAGCCTTGCACTTAAGGTCACTTGGGTTGGGTACGATGCATTGCTGTGGAACCAGGCAATGAATGGTTTGCTACTGGCGCAGGTGATCGTGTTATTAAAATTTGGGACCTAGCTAGTGGAAAACTAAAGCTCTCACTCACTGGACACGTTAGCACCGTTCGGGGACTAGCTGTTAGTACAAAGCATCCATATCTATTCAGTTGTGGAGAAGATCGTCAAGTCAAATGTTGGGATTTGGAGTACAATAAAGTTATTCGTCACTACCACGGTCACCTTTCGGCTGTATATTCGTTGGCTCTGCATCCCACGATAGACGTGCTGGCCACATCTGGCCGTGATTCAACGGCTCGTATATGGGATATGCGCACAAAGGCAAACATACATACATTTACAGGGCACACAAACACAGTCGCCAGTGTGGTTGCACAGGCATCTAATCCTCAAATTATAACTGGATCTCATGACTCCACAGTGCGTCTTTGGGATCTGGCTGCTGGTAAAAGTGTTTGCACTTTAACCAATCATAAGAAATCTGTTCGAAGCATAGTATTACATCCCACATTGTATATGTTTGCGTCTGCGTCCCCAGATAATATCAAACAGTGGCGATGCCCTGAAGGTAATTTTATACAGAATATTTCTGGTCACAGCGCTATCGTTAATTGTATGGCAGTCAACGCTGATGGTGTTTTGGTTTCTGGTGGTGACAATGGTACAATGTTCTTCTGGGATTGGCGAACGGGTTATAACTTTCAACGTTTCCAAGCACCTGTGCAGCCAGGTTCAATGGACAGTGAAGCAGGTATATTTGCGATGTGTTTTGATCAGTCTGGTTCTCGCTTGATAACTGCGGAGGCTGATAAGACTATTAAGATATATAAAGAAGACGATGAGGCAACAGAAGAATCCCACCCGGTTAATTGGAGGCCAGAAATTCTCAAGAGAAGAAAGTTTTAAGCTTAATTATTTTCATTTGTATGTGTTCTTTTAACAAAATTTTGTAAAGATTAGTAATAAAAGTTACATAAATAATTTTGTAAAAATAGAATTAAAAATTTAAGTTAAACTAATATTTCATAAATTTTGTAAGGGAGCTTTAAAAATTGTGTTTCTCGAATATCTTTGGGCGTTATTTCATTTTTTATTTTGGGCGTTATTTCATTGCGCGTTATTTCACTGAACCATACATACTGGATAGAATCAACAAATTTTATTTGTATATAAAAAGTAGCTGGTACACGGCGTGTTACTACCGTCCTTATCCAATGTCTGCTTCAGTTTGCCAATAAGAGGCCATCAACAAAAAGTAACTCCACTCTGAGTGTCAATTTTCTGTGACCATTAGTTTAAAAGCTATGTATTTAATACAAAAAATGTTATTTTATGGGCGGAGCCACACTCCTTGTCTTCTGCCCGTTCTGGTTTTCGAGTATTTTCCAGTTGGTAGGATATCATCAATTAGTTACTCAAACTGATTTTCTTTGATATTTGACTATTATTTCCAAAGCGATTCAATTTAAAAATTGTTCCTTAAATGGGAGCTATGCCGATTGTTCAATTCCCGTTCTAGTTTTAACAGAAGCAGGACACCACCAAATAGCAACTACATATTGAGTTAACATGTTCTGTGCTTTTTATTTCCATAGTCATTCTGTATCGAAAATTTTAATTTTATTTGCGGATCCACGCCAGCAAATTTTTTTTGTGACAAAAAAAAATTTCATAAAAAAAAGAGATTATACAAAATCGATGTCGTCTATCTATAATAAAAAAAAACAATCAGCCCAATCATGAAAACTCCTAGCAGATTCAGTTCGCAAAAATTTCCATTCTACCAACGTGAATACCCCAAGAGTAAATAAATATAGGGAATGGGAATTCGAACAAAACAAAACTTCGAAACTGTTGTTTTGATGCATTTGACCGCCAACTTCTATACATTTAAAGCACAAATTTAGGTTCAGTGAAATAACGCCAATCCTCTGGAGTTACCACAGTCTTTGTGAACAGTCTAAATCATACTTTCTTCCTGCATTTCCAGCTTGTAATGTTTCAAAAGTACTTTCAAAGGAGGACCAGCTGCATTTAGCTTTTCCCTGTTTTCCAAAACAGATCAACTCCTTCTTCGCCTTTCTTGTGAAAGCCACAGGCAATGCCTCTATTCTATTAACGACAGCAAAATGTCCATTTGGCATTTGATCCCGAGTAACAATTTTATATTTTGTGTCAATAAAGTAGCTGATAAATGTCCGGTGCCCATGTCGGTGAATGTCCGACCTATGCACCGAAAAAGTACTAGTTTTGGAACATCTTGGGCAGGCTTAGTTTGCGAACGAAGACCGAATCGGGCACTCGTCGGTTTATTGTGTCCGAATATAGTCGCTCGTTTTTAACACTTCATTGACATAATACAGACTAACTTCGATACTATTTCAGGTGACTTTCCAGGTACTTGTTGGATATGTTTCAGGTGCATTATAGTTAAAACTTTTCAGGGAATTTTGTGTACTGCGGACTTTTGTGCCTGAACACTTTCGTACGGACACAATTGTTTTAGCTTTTGACCTAAAAGTAAGGAAAAATTAAAACAAATTTTATTTATTTGCATATAAAATTTACTTACATGTTTTGGAAGCAAACAACTCTTCAACTAATAACACGGGAAAGATAAGATTGGAAATTTAATAAATTACCCGGGAGATATTTTTCACTCGCGGTGACTTTCAGGAGTGTAATAAGGAAATTGTAAGGTCTTTATCCGATATCTTAAAAATTAAACTCCCTTTTCCAATCCCGAGGGAAAAATTGTTCATAATAGGGCTGAATAAAACGGCAACGATTAGTGAAAATCCTTGGGTTCATGTGAACATGTACATTAGACCGTATCGAAAAAATAAATTTCGCCGCACACCAGCTAATCTAAAGCGTTATTGAAAGAAAGTTTCGAAAAAAATTTTTTTTTTTTGACCGAACGTAGGGGCCGCGCATTGACATATTTCTTTATAACTTCGTTATTTACAGTCCGATCTTAAAGAATGATATGTTTTTGTTTTTGTCTAAGGACGACCTATTTTTGGTTTCTGAAACTCATTGATCTCAGTTGACCCCTTATAGTACTGACCCACCGAACCCCAGTTTCTACCATCTTAACGTACCATTTTGATATCAGAATTAGAAATCCCATTAAAAATCATTAAACTTTTACTGAAGAATTTTTATCTATTTCCGCTAGAAATATTAAAAATTTTTTAATGTAATTTTTTTTGCAAATTTGTAAATTTTTTATAATATCGTATTATTTTTATAAAATATCCACCGAAAACGCTCACATCCGAAAAAAAACATACTAATGTACAATTCTATAGTAATGCAAGTAAAGCCTGCAAAAAACTTCCTTCTTATTAAACTTTCTGGACTATTCTTTAAAATCGTGCTGTTAATGTCCAAGGTTTGTCGAAGTTTAAAATAACGGCAACAATTGCAGAATGATTCGGATACACCTAATAAAAAACTTAAGAAAAATTAACAAAAAACCTATGTAAGTTTACCTAAGGGCTTGGTCTGTTTTAAACCTACAAAGTTCTTGGATAAGACAACAAAGTTAAATCTGCTAATTTATCGAATTTTATATTTATGGTGAATTAATGGTGAAAACCATAAGTTGGTAGCACATTTTCACAAGTATATTAGTAGAATTACACTGTTGGGAAGTAATACAATTGATTGGGAAGTATTATCTATACATTCCGATGATAAACATTGTAAAATGTAAAAAAATTTATTGATTGATAACTAGTTGCATCTTACTTGTTCGCAGTGTTTGTGTAATTTTCTTTTTGAACTACCAGCCATACTTTGAGTACTTTATACATGAGTTTAGTTACTTTTACAAAGTTGTGCTTTGTAACTTTAAAAATGTTTTTTTAGTATAAATTATCAAATTTTTATTTTAAAACCATTTTCAGCTCACAAAAACTTTTGTCATTATAGATAGTTATTTCATTCAGTACATTTAGTATTCACAAAAGCCATCTATTATAATTTTACTATGGTTTTTTTCTCGGTGTAAGAACGTTTTCGGTGGATATTTTATAAAAATAATACGATATGACAAAAAATTTAAAATTTGCAAGAACACTAAATAAAACAATTTTTAAAATATTTCTAATGAAAATAGCGAAAAATTTCTTTTTTAAAAGTTTAATGATTTTTTATGGGCTTTCCATTTCTGAAATCAAAATGGTACGTTAGGATGGTAGAAACTGAGGTCTGGTGGGTCGGTACTATAAGGGGTCAACTGAGGTCAATGAGTTCTGGAGACAAAAAATAGGTCTTCCTGAGACAAAACCAAAAACAAACAATTTTTTAAGATCGGACGGTAAATACCGAAGATATAAAGAAATATGTCGATGCGCGACCCGTACGTTCGGTCAAAAAAAAAAAATTTTTGTTCGAAACCTCCCTTCAATAATGCTTTAGATTAGGTGGTGTGCGGCGACATTAATTTTTTTCGCCTATAAGGCGAGACGGTCTAATGTACATACAGTGGCTCACAGCTTATTTCGTGCAGACGATGTGTTAAACTTTGAAATGCTATAACTTGGTAACTAGTACTGGTAATGAAAAAATTTAAACGACATTTGTTTGCTAGTAATTATACATTTAAATATAAACTTTAATTTCTTTATATAAAAGTCTACTAAAAAGATAATAAACAAAAAACTGAAAAAGCAGCAGAATTCAACGCCACAGCTTATTTCGTGCACACTGTTTTTACATGTAAGCTTTTGAACGTGATGCCGTTATTTTCTTTTTCTCGTTCGCTGTATTTATCTTGACTGATGTCCTGATTCTTCTGATCGGAGTTAACAGTTGTTTTTAGTCTGGACTTAAAACCTTAAGTGCACGAATTGATTTGTTTTAAAAATGGGCCGTCGCACAACAATATAACAGCACGAAATAGTTTTATTTCACTTTAAAAAAGAAAAAATCCAACCGCAAATAGCTGAAATAGTAAAATTGAGACCCTCTACAGTGCAGTACATCATCCATCGCTTTTTGCAAGAAAATCGTTTGGCTGATAAGGCCAGAAATGCTCCAAATAAAATATGTACAGAAGCGGACGAGCGACTTATTCTGCGAAAAATCGTAGAAAATCTGAGGCTTTAGGCTCCCAAATTGGCCAAGGAGGTTGAGAAGGAGTTGGGCAAGAAATGCTGTGCCGAAACAATTCGTCATCTGCTGCGGGCCAACGAGTTTAATGGTCGAGTTACACACAACAAATCTTATATTAAAAAAAAAAAATCAGCTATGTCGACTGAACTTCGTCAAATAACACGTTTTATATTCTAGGACATTCTGGAATGACGTCATTTTCTCGGACGAGTTTAAGTTCAATATTTTTGGCTCCGAAGGAATGCAAAATGTATGGCGTAAGGCTTATACTGAGCTGAACAATAACCATCTCAAGCATACAGTAAAACATGGTGGCGGCAGCGTAATTGTTTGGGCCTGTATGGCTGCATCGGGCGTTGGAAAATTATTTTTTATTGGAGGCATTATGGACAAGACAATGTACCTAGATTTTATAAAAGAAAATTTGCTTCAAAGTATCGACACCTTGGGCGAACGAGAGACATTTCGGTTCTACCAGGACAACGACCCAAAACATAAATCGAGAATCGTCCAGTCATGGTTGATTTGGAATTGCCCGCATCTTATGAATCCGCCTGCACAGTCACCCGACTTAAATGTAATAGAAATTTTGTGGGCAATTTTGGAGAGTGGCGTTCGCAAGCGGAATATTTCCAATAAAAATTAATTAAAAAATGCATTGATGGAGGAATGGATTTGTTGCCATTCCCAGATATTACAAAAAATTAGTAGAGTAAATGGATAGCCAGTAAATGGATTAAAGATGTACTTTAACAAAATGGCGGCCACACAAAATATTAAAAAAGACAAACATATTACATTTTCTTAAGATTCAGTGGAGTGCACGAAATAAGCTGTGGCGTTGAATTTTGCTGCTTTTTCAGTTTTTTGATTATTATTTTTTTAGTAGACCATTATATAAAGAAATGAAAATTTATATATAAATATATAATTACTAGCAAACAAATGTCGTTTAAATTTTTTCATTACCAGTACTAGTTACCAAGTTATAGCATTTCAAAGTTTAACACATCGTCTGCACGAAATAAGCTGTGAACCACTGTATATCAAGTTTCATACAATTATCTCAACTCCTTCTTATCCTGCTAAAACGGGCAACGCACAGACGGACGGACAGACGCACAGAGCTTAATCGATTCTTTGAGTCTTTTTTGAGTTATGACGTTATTCGAGCAAATGAGCGATATTTATTTTTTTCCTACTATTCCGGACTCGCTTATTTCTAGGTGTTACCAACGTTTGCGCAAAGTTATTATGCCCTTATCGAACAGGCTTGTTGTATAATCACTTGAACACTTGAAAGAACAATATGGCACCTTCACCACTTTAGACACAAAAAGTCTACTCAAAAATTTTCTAAATTGTTGGTAAGCACTGCAATGCCGACAAACTTCCAATAATTTAGTTTAGACACTCAATTTAGATCAATTCGCACACAGCCTTAGTTTAAATTCAAAACTTGGTTTTTGGTCAAATCTCAACGGTTGGCACAGTTCAGCAGTCGAAAAATTTTGTTTGCATTAATTATACCCTAAACCTGAAAGGTCAGGGTATATTAACTTTGTGCAAACGTTTGTAACGCATAGCACGAAGCGAGTCCGGTATAGAAAAGTATATATATTCTTGATCAGAGTCACCACGTGAGTCGAGCTATCCATGTCCGTCCGTCTGTCCGTCTGTGTGTTGTCCGTATACACAGGATAAGAAGAAGGAGTAGAGATAATTGGATGAAACTTGGTACACATGGTCACATGCACCCAAGGATCTGCACTATTGAATATTTTTGGAATCCGCCCGCGGACAAGCCTACCTCCCATACAACGCAAAAATTGAAAACTGCATAACTCAGCTTATAATAAGCCTACAACAATAAAATTTGGTGTGTATGTGTTTTATACAAACACAAAGATGTCTTCGAAAAATGGACGTCATCCGCTGACGGACACGCCCACCTCCCATACAACCCAAAAATTGAAAACGCAAAAAATAAGCCTGTGTTTAACCTAAAGAGCTTAAATTGGGCACATATGTTTTTTATAACAAAAAAAAGATGGTTTTGAAAAATAGACGTCATCCGCTGACGGACACACCCACCTCCAATACAACCCAAAAATTGAAAACGCAAAAAATAAGCCTGTGTTTAACCTAAAGAGCTTAAATTTGGCACATATGTTTTTTATAACAAAATAAAGATGGTTTTGAAAAATGGACATCATACGCCCACGCACACGCCTACCTCCCATGCAACGCGAAAATTGAAAACTGCATAACTCAGCTCATATTTAACCTACAACAATAAAATTTGGTGTGTATGTGTTTTATACAAACACAGAGATGTTTCCGAAAAATGGACGTCATCCGCTGATGGACACGCCCACCTCCCATACAACCCAAAAATTGAAAACGCAAAAAATAAGCCTGTGTTTAATCTAAAGAGCTTAAATTTGGCACATATGTTTTTTATAACAAAACAAAGATGGTTTTGAAAAATAGACGTCATCCGCTGACGGACACGCCCACCTCCAATACAACCCAAAAATTGAAAACGCAAAAAATAAGCCTGTGTTTAACCTAAAGAGCTTAAATTTGGCACATATGTTTTTTATAACAAAACAAAGATGGTTTTGAAAAATGGACATCATACGCCCACGGACACGCCTACCTCCCATACAAGCAAAAATTGAAAACTGCATAACTCAGCTTATAATAAGCCTACAACAATAAAATTTGGTGTGTATGTGTTTTATACAAACACAAAGATGTCTTCGAAAAATGGACGTCATCCGCTCACGGACGCACCCACCTCCCATGCAACCCAAAAATTGAAAACGCAATAAATAAGCCTGTGTTTAACCTAAAGACCTAAAATTTGGCACATATGTTTTTTATGACAATAAGGTTATGTTTGTCATAAAGAAATTAAATTTGTTATGTATGTATTTTATACCAAAACTAAGGTGTGTTCAAAAATTGGGAGTAATCCGTCCATGAACTCGCCCACCTCCCATAGCGTAATCACAATAAAGGCATTAACTGTGAGCTACAGGAATAAAATTTGGTATGAGTTAAATGCATACAAAATATAGGCTTCATCCTCCCACGGACACGCCCATTTACAAAAATATTTACAAACATTTTTTTGTTTTTGAAAAGTGGGTTTCTTTACTTGTTTTTAATTACAAAATATTGGATTGAAAGCGAACGGTTTAAATCTGTTCTTGGAAAGTGTCACATTATTATATGTATACTGGCGAGACTTCTTTCAACATTTTTCTAATTTCACCAGTTGAACTAACCAGTTGTTGGATTTTTTCCATATACCTGGGCCATGACCACCCGGAGCCTTACCGTCTGGTAGGCTTGGGTATTTTAGTTCACCGAAAATATCGCCCTTTTAGTTAAGTCGGGTTTTATGATCTAGTTCGTTCATATAGTTCTTTTAATTCATTTAGTTCCTGCACTCGTTCATGATGTTTGTTCGTTAAGTTTTTTAGTTCATTAGCTACGTTAGTTGATTATATCTTTTAATTCATTAGGTTTTTTAGTTCGTTTTATCCCCACCATTTCAATACAGTAGCGAAGACATAAAGTATTTTCATAAACCATTGTGTATTACATTTTAGATCTTAAAGTCTTTTAGTTTAATTTTAAACTACATCTGTTTTTCACCATTTTAGCAAAAAGAATTTTGATTTGATTCGCACCAAAAGAATTTCACTAAAAAAACGAGAATCAACGAACTAGTTCACATAGTTCATGAGTGGGAATCGTTCAATTGAACTAGTTCGTTCGTGAAGGAGAAAAGAGAAGGACATTTTCGAGCATGTTTGAGAATAAGAAAATAATTTTGAGTGTTCTTCGTTCTGATTGGTCGACATTAAAAATAAAATTTAATATTCTCTGAGCAGCAAAATAGATAAAAAAAAATATTGTATATTCCAGAATTTTGTTGTTCATCGGAACTACGCTGCGGAAATACTGAATCCTATTTTGCAAAATCAACCAATCAAAATTAAAAACAAAATTTGTGTCAGGAAATAATTTGTCAGCCGGAATTTCACTTCACAATTTTTTTCTTAAGAAAATAATTTATTTTTAAATATACAGTTCGAAAAATGATTTAAAGCTTCAGCTGTGATATCCTACGACCCAAAACAGATTTCGTAATAACACAATAAAATTTATCGGTGGTTTTTAAAGTACTGTGTCAAAAAACAGTAAAAAACACACAAAAAAATATAAAGTTCAGCAAACAGTACAAAAAGAGCAATAAATTACGCTCAAAAAAATTTCTAGCTTTAGAAATAATTTCTCACTGCGCATCGAAAAATGAAACTAAAAATGTTATTCTCTTTTGAAACGGGCTATACCACGCAGAAGACAGAGAGCGGAATAAAATGTTAGGGGTTGTGCTGTTTGATCAAAAAATATTATTTGCTTTGTTGTGCTTTTTGATCATGATCCAAAAACAGTACCTTATATAGCGAATGATAGTGCTGCTGAACAACAGCAGAACAATTTGTTGGCGCATGCAAAAATTTTTTAAAGACGCCGCATTTATTTCTGCAATGGCTTTGATTTCGTTATTGTAGCTTATTTAAATTCTAAGATAAAGCGCAAAATCCGTTGTATGGCAGCTGCTACTCCCACTTGTTCAATTATTTGCTAAATTTTTTTATATTTTTTTGAAATCGCATGCTAGGCGTTTTCTTTTGATTTCTTATTCTAGCTTTTTTAAAACTAAGATGTAGAACAAAATGTGTTTAAGTTCACTTGTTTAGTGTTTTGGTCAACTGGTCAAAAATTTGTGAAATACTTTTTTTAATTTTCGTACAACCTAAACATAGAAATCTACTAAAAAAATCACACAATAATTTTCTTCGCCGGCGCCTTTTAACAAATTCTAGCATGCGCTATACGGTTTTTGGATCATGATCAAAAAGCAAAAACCGTAACATTTTATTCCGCTCTCTTTCTTCTGCGTGGAAGTGATGTGGTAATTGTGAACTTATTCTAATGACTCATAAAAAATGTATAATTTTGTAATAACAAAGCTAAAACAACAGAAAATTAACGGTACCTATATTTACAATTTGTCTACACCTAAGTTCACATAATAAAATCAAATTCGGAAAACACTCACTGTACTACTTGTGAAAGAAAATTCGGTCATAACGAAATATTGAATACTCTTCGGTCATATGAATACATTTTAATATTACGAGTTTGAACACGTCAAAAAGAATTCTAGAAGATATATTTAAATAATAAAGACAAGAAAGAATTAATAAGTTCTTTATAAATTTCGATTAAATCAATTTCAACGACTTAAGTATTTCTGAATTAAATATTTTGCATTATTTTTTACACCAAATGAAAAATGCGACAAGCATTTCCTTCTGTTGTTTTTTATTTAACTTCTTGCTGCATCTTTCTTATCTTTAAAATATATCATTGTAAAAAATAACGAGGATGGACAAATGGAATAATAAAAAATTGGCATATAAAAGAAATATTAATAAAAAATTTTAAATACTGAAAATTAAAATGTAAATATTACCGACATCATCATAATGACTCTGGAAAAAATCGGTACGTGTTTCGTAATAAGGTTTTATTTTTCCTCCTGTTTGTTAACACGAATTTTTGATTTTCTGTTTTAAGTTGAATTTATTTTGTTGAAGTTGTTTTTACACATACATTTATGTTATAATATTCTTTAATATATTTTAAAAGAAAAAGTTGATAATAGGGCATTAACATAATTTTATTCAGTAACAGTGAAACTAAATTTACTTCCGAAACAGCGCACACACACACACACATCTGAGTTTCATCTTTGTAATGTATAAAGAACTTGAGTGTTTTTCATTTACGCGAGTTTTATTTAGAAAACTCACGTTGCTGGCCTTTTTTCACCGCTAGTATGGAATACAATAATGAATATCGCCTTTTTTTATTTTTGGTGCATGCTAGAATACATTAATATATATATATATATTATTTTTTAACCAAAGCTTTTTAATTGAGGAAATATATTTTTTGTTTTAACTTATATCATTCTATACACTACAAAGCTTTTTGTGATTAAAAAGGTGCCATATCTTGAAAATAATGATTATTGTGTTCTATGAACCAAATTTTTAATACACGAAAATATTACAAAGTTCTGAGGGGAAATACAATTTAAAGTAAGGAAGTATTTAACATTTTATTTGCACAGATTTAAAAATATGTTTGTGTATTGGTTATGTAAGCATTTGAGATATTTTTAACTTTTACTGGTTAGTCGTAAAATAGATTTAATGTTGCGATTCTTTTATTTTTGTTAGTTCCTCTGTGATAAATTAATGTTTTAAATCAGAAAAGCATCTTAACCACATACAGATAATTTCATATATAAATAATAAACGCAGTACTCGCAGTTTGTCTAAATACATTCTTTCTTGCATTTCGCTTGTTTTTTCTTCAATTATAAATCTTAATCGCCTTCTCTGAGAAATTTAAAGATGTTCGCTTCCGCGACTTGTTGATGTGATCCAATCCAAAGTAGGGTAAGTGGTTGCCTGTCTGAGTCATAATAACACGATATATCTCCAAATCTACTGGTGTGTTATCGTTTATATTATAAGTATGGCCTGTCGTGACCACGGTGAACTTATAGTTCTCCCATTCTTTGTCGGGAAGATTTAACCTTTTTTGAATGCGCTGTTTTAGCAACCCGTAGGGTTCATCATGTTTGGCTCTTATTAAGAAGGGAACTCCAAATGAATTGTAATTCTCTTTGCTGTAATGCGCTACGGGTATCAGCATTTCATTCTCGGCTAATTGCATATCTTCTGCTGGAACCTCCTCAATGCGATAGGTCTTTTGATTACTTTGACCGGTGTTATTTTCATTTGATTTCTGAAGTGATTCTAGTGGCGTATCTTCCTTATAGATGGTTATTATCTTGTGATTTCCCACTTTGAGGAGTCTCAACTTCTTTCGGCTGTTTTCTGGAAATTGTATTTTCTTCGCAGCTTCATCGAGTAAACCTTTAACATTTTCATTTTTATTGGGATAGAGTACAAGCTCTTTTTCCTCTTTCAAATCATTGGAGACCCAAATGCATTTAAACTGTTTTTTATTATCGAGCTCATGAATGCTTAATGATAGTCTTTGATAGAAAATCTTTCTTGGTTTACTAGAGTTAATATCCTTAATAGTTCCCTAAGAAAAGCATACAATTAAAAAAGTTTCAATTAAGTTTATTAGAAATATTAGAATTGATTTATATATTGTTTGGTAACATAACATAACCTAAAGCCAGGAATTTCAATGGAGATATTAGTGACGAAAAAATATTCGTATAAATGTTAAATAAATAAAAAAAAACAAGTTGGCCATTTAAACCTTTGAACATGTTTCCCCTTACTAATGCCTTTTCCTCACGGAGCAATTGAAATAAATGCAATTGCAACAAATGTTGCTGACCTATGTAACTATACCGAAATCTTCACATGAAGCAAGGAAGAATGAAATTTGTGGTTTGTGGAAAAACTTTTTATGACTTTCTTTCATTATATCTGTTGAAAACATAACAGCTTGAACACATTGCACACGACGAGCGTCGAGTGACAAAAGTCACTTTAAATTTACATGTATTTCTTATGGGACGACATTATTGCGCGACATCTAATGTCGTTGTCGTCGGTTTCAATTTAATTCTAATTTGACATACGACAAAAGGAAATTTCTTCAATCGTTTACTTTTGTTATTGTTTTTGGTTTCGTGCTGGCTTCTCAAGTGGTTGTTTATGTTTTCGTTTGTTTATTTTATATAAATTTACAACTGCAATAAACATATTTTATCAATTAATTATTAGTAAATTACAAAAACACATGCTGCTGCTGTCGTATTTATTTTACTCAAGTCACTTAAGATTTCTCTACAGCGACAGTGTGAAGACATGCCGTTAGTCGCTTGTTGTGTGCAATGTATTCAAGCATTACTTGATGACCAGTGGTTTTAATTGCAAATATTTTAATTTGCAGATAATTCAAACTTGCATAGAATTTTATTGTTTTCTTGTTTTTCTTCTCTAGGAAAGTCGCCGAGAAAAAACATAATTAAATTGCAAACAAACTAAAAATCTACAATAAATCAATGATGTTTGCAGTAGTCTACAACGGTTATGAGAGGGTGGAAACTAGAAATGGAATGATTAATCCATTCATCACTGACTCAGGTTGAGCCTGAAAATCAGTCGAAAACCTATCAAGAAGCATACATTAAATTATTGAAAAATCTTATCTCTTAATCTAATATATAAAAATCACGTATCAATATGTTAGTTTACGTTAATCTCTGAAACCACACAACCGATTTTATTTAAATTTTGTGAATGTTGATCTTTCAGCTTGAAAGATAAGATAGTTTTGGACCCGATAGGTGGCGTAGTTGTCGAGATCTAAATTTTGTTTTTTTTTTTAACATTTTTGACAAAATTTTTTTGTGTTTTTTCAGATTTTACATCAAAAAGATTTCGTCAAAAGACATACAACAACAATTTTCAATATCCCGTCAGTTTTGAGAGTAACCAATTGCCTGCTTATCCCAGCTATTTCACTAGTTCTACACGCACTAGTTACTTTTCTGACCCTAGGTAATACATTGACGGGTCAGTTAAAACAACTTCAAGCTCGTAATGCTTATTGTTTATGTTTTTAACGTCTTTCTTTCATGAAAATGGCTGATATAATTCAAAGCAATTTTTTCGGAAAAATATGATATTTGAGGATAAGGATTGTTCTCAGAACCCAGGGAAAACCCCAAAAAACGATAATTTAAAAAATTGAAAAATATAATTGATAATTTAAAAAATGTTAAAATGAGAGTAGTTTTAAAAATTGTACTTTTTCTGTGCTCAAGGCACAACCCCGAGTAACACCGGGTAACATCCACTTGTATATTATATTTTTTTAACTTCTACCCCATCGACCATGAGAAGTTGGAAAAAATTCCACTAAAATACCTGCAA
This sequence comes from Tetanocera ferruginea, assembly GCA_958299015.1. NCBI lineage: Eukaryota > Metazoa > Arthropoda > Insecta > Diptera > Sciomyzidae > Tetanocera > Tetanocera ferruginea. Next base: position 70,671,569 of record OY282643.1, on the reverse strand, counting down.
CCAAATACAGTAACGAAATCAGGCAAACTTCGAGCAATATGGCGTGACGTTACTCACTTTTCAAATTAAATATAAAATTAACGGTTTTTCTTCTGCACGATTTTTTTATAAAATTTACTTAACTTTATTAAAATGCAAAATTTCACGCACTTTTGAACGTCAGCGTAGAAAAAATAGCACTAAATGCTTTTTTGTCTGGCGTGACGTTACCTCAGAATATCATTAAAAGCAAATCAAAATTTACCGTTAATTGATATTTATTTGCTCTTTTGCATTTATTATGCGGTTTTTTGAATAAGAGCACAATTGCACAATTACTCTTATTAATGGAAATTGTAAAGAGAAAATGCTCATAGAAATAAAAAAAACTGAACAAAACATTAACTTTAAATTGGTAGCCCCCGATATCTTGCCAACGCAGCATGGGAAAAATTTTAAATATTTAATTAAATTAATTTTGAATATTTCTCTTTAATTATACAAGTAAAAAAATGTTGGTTAACTTTTCATTTTTTGGTCACGGTAGACTTTTCTGCGGAAATGCCCATACAAAAAACACGTGTCACTATGTTGGTTTACGCTAAACTGCGAAACCAAACAACAGATTTTAATGAAATTTTGTAAATGTTATGGTTTCAGATTAAAAGATAGGTTAGTTTTGGACCCGATAGGTGGTGCGGTTATCGAGATCTAAATTTGTTTTTTAAATATTTTTGACGAATTTTTGTTTGGTATTTATTTGAAATTTCTCAGTCAAAAAGACAAACGACAACAAATTTGAATATTTGGCAGGACAAAGTTTGCCCGGGGCAACTAGTATTTTATCAAATTAAATTGATTAATTTTTGTAACTGACATATTTGCCATTCCAACTTAAAAATTATTTAAAAAAAACGAGCAGTTTTCTCTTGAAACCAAAGAAAATTAGTGGCAATGCCAAAAGAGTGAATTCCTTCATCACAAATGTTGATTTTTTTACTCAGGCGTCATATGGTTTAACAGTTCTTTGAAATTACCACAAGAATGTACCATGAATTTAAAAATTATTTTCATGTATGGATAGACCAACTGGAATGATATTGTTTCTTAAAGCAAAACATCCGGTAGCTTTTATTATTGCGAAAATATCTGTGATTGAAGTCGGAGGAAGTGTAACGCCACAGACTGTGAAATTCCCCAAATGCGTGTTGAGGATGTTCAAAAAGAAGCGTAATTAAATTTTATACATATAAATTCTATGCCAAGCTCACTAATAAAGATCACTTGATTTATTTATTTAATTATTTATATTTACCTTATGAGTATATGGTATTGGATTACCCGGCACCTCCTTGTAGCTACTAACGCACATGAAAAATTGAAGCTTATTCGGATCTGTATTAAGTCGTTCTGCCACTGCCTGGGCCATTTGGTCGTAAGTATATCGATTCGAAAGCTCAAGTACTATTTCTGGTTCATTTGGATTGCATTTATCGCAGAATGTTATTTCGACACGATAGACTAAATCCAAAAAATAATCCTCAACAGTGGGTAAATCCAATTTCACACCAATGTGTTCTTTTTCAAAAATAAGAATATAGCCCTGTAAGTTATCTTGGTGCAGAGCAAGTACTTTTTCGAGCGGTTCATTAAGGTTGGTGATTTTCTTGTCGGTACATTCATCGAAAACTGTTAATTCGGTGTCTGGCTCGAATCCTAAGTGTGAATTTACTTCGGGTATGATGTCACATAGCCGTCTACTAAGTTCTTGGTGAGAGCAGCCCAAATAGTTTAGCCGCTTATTACGTGCATCGTAATACTTAAAAAAGACAAGTACTTCTCGCTTAGGGTCGAACGGAGGCAGAGCGCGTCCTGGGAGATCAGGCTGAGCTAGTTCAAGAAATATTACCCATGGCTTCTGCGCAGTAGCGATTTGTTCAATGGTGTGTGAGAGCTCTCGTTGAAAATCAAAGTACAAGAATTTCTGTGATTGCGCTGCATACATTATCCACAGACGCATGCGTTCCTTTGGAACGCAGAATGTTTTAACAAACGCTTCGATCATGTCCTCTACTGTTTGTGTTTGCTTAAGCTTAAACAAACGTGGATGGACCTTATCCAAGTCAAACAGTCGGCGTTTCTGTTGAGCTTCGAAGTATTCTTCAAGAATGACATGAATAGAAACGTACAAATTGGCTTCACTACGCTCTTTGCGACGCGCTATCTCAATTCGCTTTTCTAAGTCGAGGCGTTCAACTAATTCACTTGGTATTTCGTGCTCTGGAATATCACTCAATACCCTTTCCAGCTCAGAGTTACGTATATAAACCAACATATATGCATTACTGCATTTTGCATGAAAAGAAATTTCTTCATCCATTCCACCATAGTTTTGTTCTATGGCCTCCACTTTACGACAGCTCGAAACAACGTCATCGTCAAACTTGTACCATTTACCATCGGCTTTGGGATTGATGAAAACGACATAGTGGCCTCCATGATTGTCACCAGAATGTACAAGCACAGCATGCAACACATAATCTGCTGGAGTTTTTTCACTTTCGGCCAAATAACGATCCAGATTAATTTTTTCATAAAACTCAAAACGATCGTTATATTTAATTGAGCTATCCGTGATAGGATCATACTGGAAACGCATCAAATGCAAATGCAACACAGGCGGGAATGCTGTGAAAATAACGCCTTTGCTCGCCTCCTATAAAACAAAATTTTAATTATAATTCTAGTCGTTGTGCAAAATATTAGTATAGTTTTTATAACGATTAAATTATTATAGATATGTTTAATTTTCTTTAATGTCATTTTTTAATCGTCAATAAAGAATTTAATATTTAATAACGAATTTCTTTTAAAACTAAAATAATAAAACTGGCCTTAACACGTTCGTGGATATACTACTTTTAGAAAATCATATTTTTATCGTTATATACAATGAATGCTATATAATTTATCAAAATCACGCGTCACATGTTGGTTTACGCTTATCTCCGAAACCACACAACCGATTTGAATGAAATTTTGTGAATGTGTAAGGATGGTTTCAGCTTGAAAGATAGAATAGGTTTTAGGTGGCGCTGTTGATAAGATCTCATTTTTTTTTTTTTTAATATTTATACCCCCACGCGTACTGCGTAAGGGGTATATTAATTTTGTCACGACGTGTGTAACACCCAAAAGGAGGCGTGGTAGGTATGGAAAAATATATATATTCTTGCTCAGCATCACCACCTGAGTTGATTTAGCCATGTCCGTCTGTCTGTCCGTCTGTCGACACGATTACAGCCGTAATTTTGAAGATATCGTAATGAAATTCGATATTTAAGCTTTTTTTTAAAAAAACTAAGGTCAAGTTCGAGAATGGGCTAAATCGGATGAAAACCACGCCTACCTCCCATACAACCCCAAAATTGAAAACTCAACAAAGAAGCTAATATTAAAGCTACAATACTGAAATTTGGTATATGTGTATTCTATGTCAAAACTGAGATGTCTTAGAAAAATGGATGTCTTCATCCACCCACTAACACGCCCACCTCCCATACAACCCCAAAATTGAAAAATCTATAAAGAGGCTAATATTAAAGTTACAAGACAGAAACTCGGTATTTGTGTATTCTATGTCGAAACTGAGGTATGTTAGAAAAATGGGCGTCATACAAAATCTAACACGCCCTTCTCCCATACAACCCCAAAATTTAAAAGTTTATAAAAAGGCTTTTATTTAAGCTGCAGGAAAACAATTTGATATGTATGTATTTTAGACACATAAAAATAATAATATCTCTCAAAAGCTCATACAAAAAGCTCTCCAATTTAAGATTCTTCCACCCTTAAAATCGGCCGTGGGGGTATTTTTACTTCGGCCAAGTCGAAGATATACCTTACTAGTTTTGATGAAATTTGTTTTGATATTTTTACAGATTTATCATTCAAAGACATACCGCAACAAATTTGAATATGTGACAGGACAATGTCTGCCCGGGATAACCAGTATAATGTAAACTTAAAATTGTATACAATTATTATTTTTTCCAGTTTTCTTTTCACTTTCATCTCCCAATCTGCACCCTCAATTTTGATCGTAACATGCGACTGTTAGACTTCTTCTATAAATCCTCTCAAAAATTGAAAAATATTTTTGTTTCAATACAAGGCCACGGATGCAAGGACACGGATATTATACTGCGGTTAGAAGGGGTGGAGCATCCTCTAAATTTACCACCGAAAAACATACCAAATTTTCCATTTGCCATTTGCAAATGTGGCCTTCGAAGTAAGGAATTTGAGAGATCGCACAATCAACACCGCAATTTACTTCAGAGAGTGTCTGGAGCGGCGTTTGCTGCCTTTTATACGTTAGCACCAAGGTTCAGTACTATTTTGGCCTAACCTTGCAACATGGATTGATCGCAGAGAACGATGGATTGGTACCAAGCCAATAATGTCACTGTGGTACCAAGAGAAGCCAATCCTCCGAAATGCCCCGAACTTCGTCCAATCGAAAGATATTGGGCTTTAATGAAAAGAAATCTTAAGAAGACCAAACAAACTGTGAAAAACATCGAAATATTTCGACGTAAATGGCGTCGGGCATTCACTTAGGTCAACGAAAGGTCAGTAGAAAACCTAATGGAGGACCTTAATCATAAAGTGCATAATTTTTTTAAGTGTATTTTTTCAGTGTAAATAAAATTTTCATTTATTTTGTAATGTTCACTTAATAAAAATAATAAAAAAAGGACAGTTATTTCTGGGATAGTCTTTATAATATAAGGGTGATTTTTAAGCGTTAAGTTTTTGAAAATTAAAAAAAAAAAACAGAAAATTTGAAATAATGAGTTAAATATTTCTTTGGAGCGATACATCTATGCCTGCCATTTACGTAAATGTTGCCAGAGGCTAAAAAAAAGGGGATCTTCATCCAAATTTTCTAAGACCTGTTCACCAAACAAACCACGTTGTGGTTAGTCACCCGGCTTCAGTGCTTGCACCAGCTATAATATTTAATAATAAAATTCAATGAGTCGCAAGCGCTGTTCGGCTGTTAGTCAAACCTTACTTGGCATTTTTGGCTTTGCCACATGTTACGAATCATGGGTCAGGTGTCAAGAAATGTGCACTGAAAAAACAACTAGTAAAACAAACACCTTTATAACCCTATTCTTAACACTATTTCTATTCTAAAATCTCAATGAACTTCGAAAAATAAACTATCGATGACATAATTTGCCAAAGAAATAGTTTTTACAAAACAGAAGCCAGCCTCTAACAGCAAGCAGGCTCAATAAAGCTGCTCCCATCTATAAGCGCAAGGCAGTACAACCCCGCTTTTTATCAAATTTTATCTCTGTACGTTAAACATCAGCTTATTTATTGAGTTTTAAATTTTTTGGTTGTATGGGAGGTGAGCATGGCCGTGAGCGGATGACATTTTTCGAAGACGTCTTTGTTTTGATATAAAATGCATACGTACCAAATTTTATCTCTTTAGGTTAAACATGAGCTTATATATTGAGTTATTGGAGATGGGCGTGGCCGTGGGCGGATGAAGTCCATTTTTCGAAGACGTCTTTGTTTTGATATGAAATGAATACGTACAAAATATTATCTCTGTACGTTAAACATAAGCTTATTTATTAAGTTTTTAATTTTTGGTTGTATGGGAGGTGGGTGTGTCCGTGGGCAGATGACACTAATTTTCGAAAACATTTTGTTTCATATTCCTGATCAGGAATATATATACTTTTCTATACCAGACTCGCTGATTTCTATGAGTGACCTTTCAGGTTAAGGGTATAAAAATATCGGAGTTTGTGTAGTGTTCATGATATTATAGCGGGGTACTGTATATAAAAAAAATTTCTATCGGACCTCGAAGAAATCAGTTTAGAATTGAAAATGATTGTTTGCTTTAAAAATAAAATGTAATTTCAGGAAAAAAAAAAGAAAAAATTAGAAGTGTTTTTTTAGGTTATTTCATGTTGGTAAGATCACAACGGGGATAACATTTTTCGCTTCTCAAATATTTTTTACACTGAATTTTGCTATGTAAAGGATTTTCAAGTTTGTGAAGGAATTTTTGTCTAAAAATTAAAAAAGATAATTTTAAGAAGGTGCATATAATATTATTATTTTATTTTTTACTTTTATTTTTTATTCTTCTTTAGGTGTTCAAATTTTGAGCTTTATATCCGTGTATATTTAGAAATATGTATTTACATGTATATATATAGAAATGAAAAATAAAATCAGAGAAACAGTTCAGACAAATTTTATAGAAAAAAGCATCATGCGAAAAAACACTTATTTTGTCACACAAATAAGTTCTTTTATGAAAACTCTTCTCTTTCTCTTTTTTTTTTCTCTTTGTTTATTTAAGTTTAAACTTAAAAAATACTATTTTTTAAAAATTCTATTATCCGCAATTGAGTGATCTTTCTACTGTAAGTTTATTTATTATTCTGCATGGCTACTTGGTGCCTTTTGCTAACAAAAAAGTAAACTAGACTAAAAAAATGTTTAGGCGTGTATTTTATGCTCTTGAATGTTTAATATTGCAACTAGTGTTTTCGATTATCTGACATAATTTTGCTATCAAATTCATAATCGATCGAAATCAAATAGAATTTACTCGTTTATACACGAAAATGGGTAGAAAAGTAGAAACATTAAAAAAAAATTGTAGAAACATTAAAACAGATAAAATTAACGTGATTTAAAATAAGTTTTTATCACAACTATAGGAACATTTATTTAAGGAGTAAATACATATGTATGAATATATACATTTAAAATATTGCAACAAAAATAAAAATAAAAGTTCTATTCTTTTTAAAATTATTGTTTTATTACTAACCTGCAAACCATGAACACCGGCATCATATTTATTGTCGCCCTCTAAAGTTTCGGATTCAATGTAATCAAGGAAAGAATCATAAATGTTCTTTTTATCTTTTATATTCAGTTGAATATCGTAGAATGTTTCGTAACGAGTACTATTATAGTTAACATTCTTGCACTTTATATATGATGACATTTTCCCTTCGAACAGGCCGGGAATTGTACCCTCTAGACAAGTTCCTTTCATTTTGGACTCCAGCTTGTCCAACAGTACGCGCAAGAACTCTTGTACATCGTGTTGCATAAACGAATCAAGAGTCTCCCAGCCGAAACTCTTCGTTAGCTTTTTAGTGCCAACTGGGCGATCACCAAACTGCAACTCGTGAAAGACACGCTGCAGGGATAGACCAACAGATTTAGTGCTGTCATCTGCTTCGGTTGGAATCTTATAAACAGCACGACGGAGCTGATTTGTAAAATACAATGTTTGTAGCAAAGAGTTCATATAACAAGTTGCCCCCTGATTTTTTAGGCCTACATAGCCAGTGTGTTTTTTTGAGTCCCAAAGAACACCATGTGGTGCATCTGCAATAACATACACCTCCAACACAATAGAATCTTTTTGCAAGTAACCCTTCTCAGGATCCTTGAGCTCCGGCCAAGTTATAAAGTTTGAATAGCCGTAGTCATTCTCCTTGGAATAAAACAAATGTTTTATTTTCGCTCTTGTAAATGGTGGCGTATTAGGCTTGAAACTTTTAAGACGCAGTTCAGCTATTGCGTTGCAAGACCAAGTAGCAGATTCATTCTCGCCGTTGCATTGCAAAAAGAAACCAAGTGCTCTGTCATTCGGAATAACCATTATTTTCCAGGGTAACATTCGTACATACTTAGGTGACGACAGTTGTTGCACTTTAAGCTGCGAAATATTCTCAACAGTGTACGAAAATGTTGCTTCCGAACGGAACTGATCGTCCTTGGGATCCACTGATGTCATTTCTTGCTCGTTTGCATAGGGTGAGGTGCTGTCTGCGGCTGTAATGGACGTAACATTCATATTACCGTTTTCATTGGGATGAAGTTGCAGCTTTTTCATAGTATTATTATCAATGTTTAGATTCTGCTGCTGTTGATGCAGGTCACTGGTGATTATTTCGACTTCCTGCGTGTCCATTGCTTCTATCGATTGTTCAGGTTCAATTTCCATTTTCCGGGGCACTGCGACTTAGTATTATATTCTGCTGCCACTCGGAAAGCTTTTCACCGTCGCGAACTTCCTGTCCAGTTCGTCTTTTGGAAATTAAATTTTAGTTAAATACCTACACAAGACAAAATTAGAATTAAGATTTATATTTCTTCTTACTTTTTGCAACCTTTGTGACTTGATCAAATTATGATCATATCATTGCTTTAAAAATTGACAAAATATATTCTAAAATGTGATTAATTTCTTTCGTAGTTACCTGTCAAATATTGAAATTTTTGCAATTCCTTTTTCACGTTCTCTTTTCCTTTACAATATTTCATCTACGGTTCTCCTTACGTTTTCTTGTTCTTCCTTCGAAACGCAGGCAAACAACGACGGCTTTTTATAAGAACGCGAGGAACAAAATTGCAAAAATTTTTATTATACTTTCCTGTGTACTTTATTCAAAATCTATAAATTATTACGAAAAACTCACGACACACTTTTGAAAAGATTTTGTAAAACTATGATCGAGTTAATTTCTTTATTTATTTTATTTGGCTAGGAACTTCACATTTTTTAATTGCGAAATTTCTTGCGATAGCAGCAGCGGTTAACAAAGTGACAAATACAAGGAACGAAAGAATACGAAAAGCAATATACGAATCAAAGTACTGAAAGCAATATAAAAAAAACACAGCTACAGACTATCGGCTGCCCTGGTAGGAAACACATGTATCAATATCGATAGAACATTAGCTGTCTGTCAAGGCATATGACCGTACGTTCCGCCAAGGCTGAGGTCACACGGTGTTCGTTTGCTCGCCGTGCAAATATTTTTGTTGCTGCTTTCAACGCGAAACTGTCAAAAATCGATGAGACTGTGAGAGGATGAACACTTTGTAGGCCGAGCAAAATGTGTTCATTTTGCTCGCTGTACATGACAGCGATCACCGCGCAAAACAGTGCTTCTGGGTTGTGAAATTAAATATTTGACAACATTTAGCAGCTTTAAAGTACTGTTTTTGTGACAAAGTACTCCCTTCTTACCATAAAATTACTATGAAAGAGTTATATGAAACCCTTTTCTCTCAGTGCAGCAAAGCTAATGCAGCTATTAAATTTAAATTAAAATAAAAAAATATATCTAAATCAACTTCGCTAGAATCCATGTCTTTTTTATTAATTTGCGAAACTTTAAATAATGATTTAATAACCAGCACTGATAACATACGACACTTTATACTCGAAGTGTTAAGCAAATTTTTAATTTACGTAGTACGAAATAAAGAGGAGGTAATAAGTAGTGAATTTCAATGAAACGTCAAAATTTGCTCGCCATGCATTTTTCTGTTGTGTGACCTACCAACGTGCAAATTGAGAAAAAAGAATATAAGTGTTCATTGCTCGCCGTTCAAACGAGCAACGTGTGACCTCATCCCAACATGAACCGAAGAATTACGCTGCGTTTCAATGCTATAGCAATATAAAAAAAACAGCTCCAGGCCATCGTCTGCCCTGGTAGGTCCCCTTTTCCACACGGCAAGTTTTAGACCCCTTTTCCACTCGGCAATTTTTCTTGCTGGCAAATCGAGTTTGTCGGCATCGAGACGTGACGAAAGGGGCAAGGGGCTTGAGCAATTCTGAATAAAACTAAAGTGAAACTTCAAAGAAAGAGCAGGACAAAAGCAAAATTGCCGGTACGAGCAAGTCTGTACTCATCCCCTTTCGTAACGTCCCGATGCCTACAAACTCGACTTACCAGCAAGAAAAATTGCCGAGTGGAAAAAGGGTCTAGGAAACAAATGCACCAATATCGATAAAAACTTTAGCGTTAAATCAAAGCACAAGGTCTTTTAAAAAATTTCAAATTTCAAAGTAATTTCAATGACAGATTTTCCACGGCGAAATTATTTAATTTATACCATGTTCACAATGAGATCAAATTCGGTAATTTCGTGAGATAAGTTCGAAATTCTACAAAAGTGCTCATACTGGGCTTAGATAATTTCGTTTGACGTTTGATTTATTTTTTGTCAATTCATTTTGTCAATACATTCAGCATACTCAACAGTTGTCAACTTAAATGTTCAATTAAAAATAGAAAATTCTTACTCAAAGTAAGTTTGCAAAACTATTTCGCACATAACCGCCCAACTAACAATTTTCCTTCCAATTTTAAACTTATAGTATGATTTAATGTTATAAACGTTGTATAGTGCTTCAATTTGGAAGAATTGCTGTTATAGCAGTGTTTACTGGTATAAATCATTGCAAGAACATTCTCTGAATCTACTTATTCAGGGTTTATAGAAAAACTACATTCATATTGTATAATGATGTTATATTCATTGTATTAAATAATTATGAAGTGATTCTTCCTATAAACATCGCATAACAAAATTATACAATGCTTATGACTTTGTACCTCTCAGTTCGAAGTTCGAAAACTGTTCGAAACGAATACAGAAATCGCCATGACACAAATTTTCTCTTTTTCGAACTTAGCTTGTCATTCAGAATATATAAAAAAAAATTATTTATTTTTTATTAAAACAAAAAAATTCTCTATGCGCTCGCAGCATTTGAACCATGGACCTTCATGTTCCAAGATGAAAACATTAGCACCCGACCTATTTGACAAACTTCGAATTCTCATATAATTTCTAATATAAAAAGCGAGTTCACCGTCAATTGTAGTTTAAAAATGTATGTCAATCACAAGTAATGTAAACACAAATAATAAAAGTAGGGAGTTTTTACCATTTGGAATTTTAAATTCTGCATGTGTTTATAAGCCCACATATATTAAATTTTATATTTATTGATAAGAGTTACCTCCTGACAAGATATAGCACTTTCAATCTGTCGGTCGACAGGATTACAACCGTAATTTCTGACCTATCGACATAAAATTATAATAATTTCATAAAAATGCACTCTCAAAGAGCTGATGTTGCTTGTCTTTCGTATTAAAAATAAAACACTTTTCAAGAAATATTAAGGAAGGTAGAAGAAGTAAATAGCACTACGGTGTGGATGTGATAGACGTCAATCTACTTCTGGCACCTTCTTTAAATAACCCTTGACACTTTCTAGAGATCTTTTTGATATAATTGCGTAGACACGTGTAGGAGCTATGCAAGAGCTGGCTGCGTGCTACCTTGAAAATGGTAAAAGGAATAAACAAAAAAAAAAAACAAATTGACCATTTCAGCCCTTGAAAGGACTTTGACCGAGCTTCTTATGATCAACTGTGTTGTGTGTGTTATTAAATGTTTGCACACAATTGACCGAGAACTGGACCTACATGTTTTATGCGGACTCCGAACGGCTCATGTTCTCAAGAAACTTTACATGGCATTATTCACTCTCTGAGGTTTGCCATTGTCTGCAGAGAGGTGGTGACCGATCAGAAAAATTTTTTATTGAAAAAAACTTTTCGCCGCGGCTGGGGATTGAACCCGGGCTTCGAGCATGCTAAGCCACACACTTAACCTGCATGCCACGGTCACCACATTTTATTTATTCCACAGAGATAATTTGGTAATATGAAAGCGTAAGACGAGGATTTATTTTTAAGAAAAACGTTAAAAATTGTAAAAAACAAACCTAAAAAATTATAAGCTCGATTCTGTTGGGTAATACTTAAATATTTCTACCAAGAATGGGCACTTTAGCTTCGGGCATGCCGAAAATAATTATTTATAAAGTTTAATAAAAAATGTTTTTGAAGCAGGAAATTATGTTTTACTTATTCGTATAAAACAATAAAAATTTGAAAAATAACAGTTCACTTAATATGAAAAATATTACCTGTTAATAAATAATGAATTATAAATACTTAATAAAGAGTGAATAGTTAAACAAAAATTTCGCCCTTTTCTTATAAAGAAAATAAAAGAAGCATCACCTCAATACGACATTATTGAGATTTCGAATAAATGTCACATATAAATATTGAAGCTACCAATAGGACCCCTTTTACATTGATCCATGACTCAATAATTTATAAGGTTATCCCGATATTTGACATACCCTTATTTTTTGTAAACAAAAAAATATTCTCTCTCGAAAATTAATGACAAACAGGGTTTTGTGGTCTTTTAAAAAAAATGTATGTTTCAGTGTTGTGCTGTGTTTTTTTTTAATACAAAAAGTATGTGTTTTCAATATTTTACTGCTTAAAAAAAAAACAAAATCAGTATGCATTGCTTTCATTGAATTTTTTAAGGCAATAAATTCGTGAAAATATTTCAAGCTTGGACTCTGTGAAGTCGCAGAACCTTTAAAAATCATCTGATGGATGCTTCAAAATACAAAAGTAGCAGAAAATGTATTGACTAGAAATTTAAAGATATATTGCACTAAAAAATAGTATGATATGCAAGCACCTATGAGATTTTTGTGTCATTCAAAATGCTCTCCTCTTCAAATAAGGGTATCTATCTCCATTTTTGTGAGAAGACGTCAAATATCGGGATAACCTTATAATTATTGAGGCATGCACGCAACCATGACTCAATAATTTATAAGGTTATCCCGATATTTGACATACCCTTATTTTTTGTAAACAAAAAAATATTCTCTCTCGAAAATGAATGACAAACAGGGTTTTGTGGTGTCCTCAAAAAAAATTTATGTTTCAGTGTTGTGCTGAGTTTTTTTTTAATAAAAAAGTATGTGTTTTCAATATTTTACTGCTTAAAAAAAAACAAAATCAGTATGCATTGCTTTCATTGAATTTTTTAAGGCAATAAATTCGTGAAAATATTTCAAGCTTGGACTCTGTGAAGTCGCAGAACCTTTAAAAATCATCTGATGGATGCTTCAAAATACAAAAGTAGCAGAAAATATATTGACTAGAAATTTAAAGATATATTAGCTGTGTTTTTTACCAAGCGAGTAGTTAAAAAACGACCGCTTATCATATGTATACTCGCTAAAATAACACAGGAAACTGTTACTCGCTTAAAAGTTTGCCGACCAAACGAAAAAAAATGCTTCCAAGTTATGTTTCAATAATTGTATAAATTTCCTACAAAGGTGGCAACTATATCTGATTGATAGTCAATAGTGATGTAAGAAATGAAAATTTTTTGTACCAAATACTTTCACGAAATACTCATAATTTGCTTTAGATCAATATTTCAATAAAAATACATAATAATTTAACAGGTAAGATAAACAAAATTTATCAAATATACTCATTATGTAAAACTATGTTGCTTGCTTAAACTTTTAGCACTGAAAATCTTTTGAGTATCGGGTTTGTTTTCAGAACCGAGTCTCCAATGCTTTGAATCTGAACATTTATGCATCACTAATTGTCAAAACTTTGATATATAAAATAAATTTGTCAAAAATTGTTTACTAAGAGCCTGTTCTCACTCGCCTTACGTGAGTCGGCGCATCGGATTAATTTTGACGTCTACAGGCAAAGAGGGTTGTGGGAAGGTGGCATGTTACGTGAGGCAGAGTTTTTAAAAATTTTAAAACTTTTTGGATTCATTTTGACGTTCACTGTTTTGAAGTTTGATTGTTTGTCATATTTTTGTATATTTCTCTTGTTTCATGGCGCAAATAAATTTTGTTTTGCATTGGCAGTGTTTTTATTTTATTATAGTTTTTTTTCTAACATAAAAACTGAAGAATTTCACGAAATCCGACAACAGAATCGATTGATTGCGCTCTGACGTCAAAATAAGTCGACCTTAAATAAGTCGGTAGTAAGAACACCTGACAGATGCCTTTTGTCAAAATAACGCCATTAGTCTGCCTTTTTTGAGGCGAGTGAGAACAGGCTCTAAAATTTGATCAGAACATAAACAACGTTTTTGACTTTTCAGAAAATGCTTCCAAGTTTTCAAAAAATTCTTAAGCGAGTAAGCAGTCGTTTTTTGACTACTCGCTTGGTAAAAAACACAGCTATTGTACTAAAAATAGTATGATATTCAAGCACCTGTGAGATTTTTGTGTCATTCAAAATGCTCTCCTCTTCAAATAAGGGTATCTATCTCCATTTTCGTGAGAAGACGTCAAATATCGGGATAACCTTATAATTATTGAGTCATGCATTGATCAAGACTTGAAATCAATTTTTTTGACGTTTCCTTTTGGACTTGACGAAACCTTTTACATTGTTCAAGACTTGAATTCAAGTTTATTTCTTCTTTGTTTGCTTTCTATGAAATAAAAACAGCAAATAGAAGCAAATAACAAATTGTTGTGGCTTAAAAACAACAAATAATGAATTATTAAACATAAAATAATAACAATACCAAAAAAAATGCATGCATAAATGAAATATCATAAATTTATAGTTGCAGCTCAACAAACGCACGCTGATATGCGAAAAATAAAATAAAGAGCACAGCCAACAACGCGAAAATAACATAACGAACACGAAAAAATTGACGGTACAGCTTCAATGTTCTTTTTCCCTTCCGTCGCTTGCGAAGTGCGGCGAATTGCCTACAAGCTCACAGACTTGATTTCAAGTCTTGATCAATGTAAAATGGGTCTAGGCAGCGCAGTCGTTTTTAATTAAAAATTTTTTCAAAGTATTGAATATGAAAAAATGGGCGAGAGGTTAATGTGTCGGACTGGCAACACACACGGAGGTACCAAGATCGAATCCGCTTCCAACACAATAAATAAATTTTTATAACGCAAAAAAATGTTAGGAAAAAAAAGAGAAAGTCAACTTCAATTTGTCACATGAAAACAAAAAAAAGAAAAACTGGAATAGAACACTTCAAAATTATTTTTTTTTCGAATAACATTTTTTTTTTCGAACATTTATTTTGACATATTTGACACGGCTATAAAACTTCAATGTTTTCATGATATAAATATTCTCTAATGCCTTCTATAGCAACAAACACAGATATAAGACTGAAAAAATGATATAAAGCTCCTATAAAGTAATGATAAGAATATGTTCAACAGAATATAATTTTACTGATGTGGGGTTTAATACAAACAAAAAAGTGCGCCTTTTTTGTCTTATACGATTATTATACAATGATTATATCCATAACTGTTGTGTTTTTGTTCTTAGGTGTTTTATAGGAGGAAAATTGTTACTTGGGCGTACATCTTATCAATTGTACAACTTTAATTCATTGAAAACATTGCTCACCCAAGTTTCACTGAATGGGTTGCTACCCGAAGGGTCAAAAAAGTAAAGTATCTGAATGTGGCCATTATCATGTGTCATGTATAAGTGGTATTCATGCAATGCCGAATATTTTCCGATGGCGTATATCGGAAAAAATACGCTGTTTTTGCATGAGGCACCTTTTTGTATTTTTCGGTTAGTGGCGTATATCAATCAGCTGTTCTTAAAGTTATATTGCAAAAGTGGCCACTTTGGTTTAATAAATGAGCTGAAAAGTATAAAAATAAATAAATGGTTTCATAATTTAGGTGAAGACAACGAAATTCCAGATAAATTATTTTATTATTCGACAACTGACAACATGCAATTTGCCGTTTAAAAGGATTCTCAAGTTGGTAGTTGAGTAAGAAGTTTATAGTTTGTAATAAATATTTGAAACGTGGCAACAACTCTTTGCCGAAAGTTTTCGGCGCTGTTTTCGCATAAAAATCGTGAGGAAAACTGGGAACTTTGCGTATATCAAATTCCATACAAATTTTGGCAGTTGATATACGGCGTTTACGCTTTTTCCGATTTTCGGCATATTCGGCACGTTTTCGGCATTGCATGAATACCACTATAATTTTGACGGCTCAGCTGGAATGGATAGTAAGAGCCTGTTCTCACTCGCCTCAAAAAAGGCAGATTAATGGCGTTATTTTGACAAGAGGCATCTGTCAGGTGTTCTTACTACCGACTTATTTGAGGCTGCCTTATTTTGACGTCAGAGCGCAATCAATCGATTATGTTGTCGAATTTCGTGAAATTCTTCAGTTTTTATGTTAGAAAACAAACTATAATAAAAAAAAAACACTACCAATACAAAAAAAATTTATTTGCGCCATAAAATATGAGAAATATACAAATATATGACAAACAATCAAACTTCAAAGCAGTGAACGTCAAAATGAATCCAAAAATTTTTAAAATTTTTAAAAATTCTGCCTCACGTAACATGTCACCTTCCCACAACCCTCTTTGCCTGTAGACGTCAAAATGAATCCGATGCGCCGACTCACGTAAGGCGAGTGAGAACAGGCTCTAAGATTGTTAATACGCCAAAAAAAGGGTGTGTTTAATTCACACTAAATTCCGATTTCAGGATTGTAGTGCTTTTTTGCCTAATTTCGTGAGTAATTTAAACTTAAGTTTGAGGTAATTTCCAAATCAAAAAATTGTATGGGAAATTACCATAGTTTTTAGATAATTTCAGTCGAAATTACATAAAAGCTCAAAATTACCTAATTTGATCTCAGTGTGAACATAGTATAAGAAAGCAGAACAACTATTGTAAATATGCTTGAAAGAATATCATTCCGTACAAGGGCAAATCATTTCATCATAAAAAAACACCTTAAAAAATAAAACGTCACATACATTATATATCAAATGAAAGATTAATTTTCAGGCTTCTATAATTCATAGTAATAACAGTTTTTGAGAAAATAACGGTTAAATGTAAGCAGTTATTTTACTTTTACATTCAAACAGATATAAAATATGAAATAACGAACGGATTTATTTGGTTATACATTTTATTAAAAGCTTATTATAATATCTTCAAAATGGTTCTATTACCATTAATATCGGTTTAATAATAAGAAAAATATAGCCAGTTTTCTGAGAAGATTTTATAAAAAGAACATTATTTTAAAAAATCGATAGCTCGAAAACTAACCTATAATTCGATTTTTTCCTTCGACAATTCTTATTTATATTTAAAGCACTTCACGAATCCATTGTCATATCGCGGCGCCCAGGAAATCGTAAAAAAAATTCCCACACGAATTAAAAAATACCACACTGAATAAAAAAATACCATGGGAATTCTTTTTTCCCCACTGCAATAAAAAATTCCCACAAAAGGTATTTTTCCACAAAGTTGGCAGCTATGGCCAAATGTCAAAGTATTGTAGAAAAAAATTACATTTCCGTACGTTTTGTTCAGATAATTATTTGTTTTTTAAAATTTTAATTTATTTTGCATAAATCAATTTAGGTATTTACTTTTTTAAGTTCAGAGTTTTAAAAGAGTGATTGTGTGTTTCAGTTGTAAAATAGATACGTGTTCAAGAGAAAATATGGACGTCAAGATTATCTCTAAAATATAGAAAAAGAAACAGATACATATCTTTATCAGGTTTTACTGCATATCAAAATGAATTGCTTAAGTACAATAAGTGTGCCCACTTTGGGAGAAATGGAGCAAATTATTTGTATGTTGGAACGTGGTACCATAGTCACAAAATTGTATTCAAAGCACCGTCCAGAGCAACGCAAACTAATTCTAGTGCGTGAAACAAGACAACTGCTGTGGTCATTGTTAAACTCGAATACGCGAACGGATTACGAAGGAGCTCTGGAGTTGCGGGAAATTAAGGAAATCCGTGTTGGAAAGAATTCGAAAGAATTTCGCAATTTTGCAGAAGAAACAAAGAAATTCGATTTAGGAAAATGCTTTGTTGTTCTCTATGGCAATAGTTTCAAACTTAAAACATTTTCTATTGTTGCGCTTTCCGAACAGGAGTGTGACAATTGGATCAAAGGACTAAAGCATATGGTGCAGGACACTAGTAACGCACCATATCCTCTGCAAGTTGAGCGTTGTCTTCGTCGTGAGTATTATGCTATTGAAAACAACAATCAACATTCTAAGGAAGGCGGTCAAGTCACTGTTAAAGATTTCAAAGCATTCCTCGCTGGTGTTAGTTGCAAAATGACTACCAGCAAGCTTATGGAATTCTTCTCGGAGGATGATATACGACGAAAGAGTGATTTACGTTTCGATGACTTTGCAAGGCTTTATAGAAAGCTTCTGATTCCACATAACTTTGTACATGATGTTTTTTCCAGTCCACCTGGAAAATTTCCTTATTCTAAAGATAACGAAAAAGTGACCTTGCATGAATTTCAAATGTTCCTCATGCAAGAACAGAATGAGGCATTGGCCTGCGATACTTCCTCGGTATCAAATTTTATAAGAGATTTTATTCAGGACATTGAACGTGACGTGCAAGAACCCTACTTTACCATTGGCGAGTTTTTAGATTATTTATTTTCAAAGCAAAATGATGTTTGGGATCGCAATTGTGATAAAGTTTACATGGATATGAAACAGCCTTTGGCCGACTATTGGATTGCGTCTTCGCATAATACTTACTTAACTGGAGATCAATTCTCTAGTGAATCTTCAACTGAAGCATATGCTCGAGCTTTACGTATGGGTTGTCGATGTATTGAACTAGACTGCTGGAATGGACCAGATAATTTGCCATACATATTTCATGGGCACACTATGACATCTAAAATAAAGTTCAAAGATGTGATTAAAACAATTAAAGAGCATGCATTTGTTACATCTGAGTATCCTGTAATTTTGTCGATAGAGCAGAATTGTTCTTTGGAGCAGCAGAGGAATATGGCGCAGGCGCTAATTGAGGTTTGTTGAAATGTTTAAATAAATTTTTTAAGTTTTTTAAAATAAATTGACTAATTTTGCATTAAAAGAGGGTAATTTAATATGTATAACACTGATCTTATAAAAAAAGATTTCAGGGCTCTTTATAAAAAAATTTACCAGAGATCACAAAATATCTTATTGATGCTTGTCAAGCTTAAACCCAATCACATGGTGTCTCATATAACGATATTGCTTTATCAGATAACACACGGAATCTTTGTTTTCTGATACAACATCCGACCTTCACGGAATTCGTCTAGGAGCAAAATTCAATCACAGTCGAACTCATTGAAACAGCGTTTTAAAGTCGCTGAATGTTGTGCTCAAAACTCGTTAGTTGATCGATGAATTTCGTAAATAGTAAAATAATCATCGGAAGAAAATGTTTATTGTGTATTCCATTTATTTTTTTTTTTTTGCAGAAATACAATTTTAAAATCTCTGTAAACAACACAATAAGTATATGTATACCAAAACGTAGGGTTTATGCTAATGCTAGAATCCGTCAAGTTTTCGAATTTAACTTACAAAATTCATCTAGCAAAGTATTTCATCAAAAAGTACTTCGTATAGATCTATAGTATAAAATAACACATAAACAGAATATCGAAGGCCCTTTTCAAATTCATTGTATATAGGTTTACCAAACTTTACTATTTTTTTTTTTTTAAAGTACATAAAGTTCATCTTAAAAAATTATAATATTTTTTTTAAGGCCACACTCAAAATATAGATTTTCTTAATAATATCTTTATTTTACAAAAACCTTCAAATCAAAATTTAAAATACTTGCAATTGGTGACATTACTCCTTCTTTTGTTTTTTTAATTACACTGGTTTACATATAACGAAAAGTTGCTTGTACTTTGAATGCCACTATTCTTTTCTCATGTAAAATCGGTCGCTGATTCCGAAAAAAATTTTTTTTTTTTTCTGTCACTCCGTTTTCGAGATATTGCCCACTGTAGGGTTTTCAACGAAAAAAAAAGTTGGTTCCACTTAATTGCATATATCTCCTGAACCAACAACAGTAATTAAACAAATGATATATCAAATAAAAGCTAATAAAATTTCTTACAAACAATGCCAACATAATTTTTGGTCGAGCTGTTAGTTTTGGCGGAATTAATTCAAATATCGGGGATTTTTTTTTATTTTTCAGAAAAATTTCCAAAAAAAGACAAAATAGTTGCAAATTTCGTTAAGAAATCAAAATATTTTGTTACTTTTGATATTTTTTACTAAGAGCCTTTATTTTTCCAAAAAAAATATGCTATTGTTGAAGAAAATCTATTGAGAAATGAAAAAGTTGTGTTTAATGGAACGAAAGCACCCAAGTTATGTTTTTTTTACAAATTTTATTGTCATATAAATAAATTGGGTTATTGTACTATAATTTTTTATTTTTCATTTTTATTGTTCATAGGAATCAAGTCAAGAGTTTTGCGAAAGAAAAGATAAGAACAAACACGCTACAATAAAAACAGGTAGGCTGACGACTGAGAGTGCAACCGTCGAAACTGTCACAGCAAAACGTCTGATTTCGACACTTATGGCTATAAGAAAGAGAGCCTACCTGTTTTTATTATGCCATGTGAATACTTATTTTGTGTTTTTTTGACAGTTTCGGCGGTCGCGCTCTGAGTCGTGGACCTACCTACCTTTATTGTACCTGCAGCACTTTTGAGATGCATAAAAGCAAAAACATTCATGCATTATACTAAAAAACGTGGCAAACAAAGGGACGCACAATTTGTAACGAAAGGAAAAAATAAGATATACTTCAAAATAAAATGAGTAAAAGACTGCGAGAATTCCAGTGTAAAAACTACCCAGATATTTTCTGCTACGTGTGCGGTGAATTTACTTTCGAAAAGAAACGAGTCAATTTTACGAATTTACTCCAAATGTCATATCTACATTATTTTGGTATTGCGGCTGAGAACATTGGTGAATCATGGAGGCCAAGTATTTTGTGTCAATCGTGCAAATTAATATTGTCTGAATGGAGCTCGGGTAAAAAACGATACATGAAATTCGATGTTCCGATGATCTGGAGACAACCGTTTTGCCACCTAAACGATTGCTATTTTTGTCTGGCCAAAGTGACTGGTGTTGGAAAACACAAACGAGTGATTACGCCACTGTCCCGAATGTTTCATTGCCAGTATCTCATTCTGACGATGTTCCATATCCTACTTGTCCCGATTCAACACGCGAAAACAATCGAAAATCCGTAGATTCAATGGAGTCGGAAGGAACCACAGGTGGTAGTACTATTACAACTGAAAACACAACTCACCTTTTATCGCAAGCGCAGCTGAATGATTGGATAAGAGATTTGGAACTGTCAAAGGAAAAATAGGAATTGCGTGGTTCTCGTTTGCAACAATTCAACTTTTTGAGACCCGATGTTAAGGTGACATACTACAGAAATCGTGAAAAAGCGTTTGCTATACACATTACTAAGAATGACAATATCTGCTATTGCGTAGACATTCCTGGCTTATTTAATACCTTTGGTCAGCCGTACATTCCCAAAGAGTGGCGTTTTTTATTGATGGCAGCAAAGTGAGCTTGAAGGCGGTATTACTTCATATAGGAAACAAAAAGCCATCGATTCCGATCGCACATGCAGTCAACACAAAGGAAACGTACGAAACAATGGCGAAGCTATTGACATGTATTTAATATGAACAACACGACTGGAAAATATGTTCTGATCTCAAAGTCGTTGGTATGCTTTGTGGTTTACAGAGTGGCTACACAAAGTACTGCTGTTTTCTATGCAAGTGGGATAGTTGAGCACGTGAACACCACTATTACAATAAGGACTGGCCAGAAAGAATTGAGTCGAAAGTTGGAGAGAGCAACGTCAAAAACGTTCCACTCGTCAAAAAGGAAAACATAATTCTCCCACCGTTGCACATCAAACTTGGACTTATGAAAAACACTGTCAAGGCGTTAGACAAAGAAAGCGAAGAATCTCGGTGACGAGAGCGACGAACATGGGGAAAGATTCCACCAACAGATGAAAGTAATTGAGAATCGGTACCAAGGATTTTGGGACAAAGGAATAATGGGCGACGAATAATGTAAATTATTAAAAGAACAATAAAAATTAAGAATATATGATTTTATAACAACAACCTTTAATTCTCATTTTTTTTTTATGGCAATAAAATAAGTCCAAATGCATAAATTGATAATCACACCATTTGGGTTCTTTCGTTCCATTGAACACAACTTTTTCATTTCTCAATAGATTTTCTTCAACAATAGCTTATTTTTTTTTGAAAAATAAAGGTTTTTAGTAAAAAATATCAAAAGCAACAAAATATTTTGATTTCTTAACGAAATTTGCAACTATTTTGTCTTTTTTTGGAAATTTTTCTGAAAAATAAAAAAAATCCCCGAAATTTGAATTAATTCCGCCAAAACTAACAGCTCGACCAAAAAATGATGTTTGCATTGTTTGTAAGAAATTTTATTAACTTTTATTTGATATATCATTTGTTTGATTACTGTTGTTGGTTCTGGTGACAGACAAAAAACAAAAATTTTTTTTCGGAATTAGCGACCGATTTTACATGAGAAAAGAATAGTGGCATTCAAAGTACATATTGGCTGTAAACCAGTGTTATCTTTCCTGTTTTCAGAAAAAGGTTTAAAAATTTGATCACTACATTTAACTTTACAGAAAAAAATTCAAACTCAAATAAAAT
This sequence comes from Tetanocera ferruginea, assembly GCA_958299015.1. Lineage (NCBI taxonomy): Eukaryota > Metazoa > Arthropoda > Insecta > Diptera > Sciomyzidae > Tetanocera > Tetanocera ferruginea. The sequence goes on along the minus strand of OY282643.1, from coordinate 70,649,196 downwards.
TAAGAAGTTTGATAAACTGTAAACAGACGGTAAAGGGTTTACCTTCAAAAACAAGTATGCAGTGCTTTGCTCTGGTGTATTCTCCTTATGGTAGTAAAAAAAATAATTAATTGTGAACTCGAAAAATTTAATTTTGGCCAGAAAAACTGTATAGTGCGAACTGACAATATAGTATTTATACTCCTATTTTATTTACTTACTGCCAACCAGGCTTTTAATTTTATGAACAAGAATATTTTAAATTGATAAAGAAATAAACTAAGCATAAAGATCAAATTAACCGTAAGTAGTGATGAGCAAATAATACCTTAGTGTCCACAATAAGGATAAATAATTATTACGGAAAAATTTTTGAATTCCACGACCAATAAGAAAAAACTTCTACAATCCAGAGATTTTGTCCCACTTCCAGACATCAGGCAAAATTACGATCATATACCACGTTACTTGCTTATATCTGCCATTGGCAAAACCAACGACGAAAATGTCCGTCCTCTAGCGTCTTACAACGTGCTTCAAATTGAAAAGGGTCTAAAATTTATTTCACGGAACTATACTGAAGTAACCGAACTACGATCTGGAGACTTACTATTGAAAATTAAGGATTTGAAAGCTGCACAAAAGTTTTTAAAGGCAACTCTAGTGGACTGTGTTCCAGTTAAAATAACATCCCATACAAATTTAAACTCAACGCAAGGTCGAATTTTTTCAAAGAAAATCAGTGATATTTCAGAACAGGATCTCATTGACTCCTTGTCCGATCAAAAAGTAATAGGCGTAAAAAAATTATGAAGAAAGAAAGGGACAGTTTAGTTCCTACCGGTGCTGCAATTATTACTTTTGACTTGATTTGTCGTCCGGAATCTCACTAACGAAAGAGCAACCAAAAATACACCCCAATCAACCATTTAGAAAAAGTGCTTACTATACAAAAGGAAACATTTGCCCGGGTAATAAATTTCCAAGTTGCTTTGTATAACTATTGCGTAAAACACAAAAAGCAAGTGATGTACAATAATACTTGGAAAGGCTTGCATTAAGTAAGTGTTTTGCAATCATACTTAGATAACGCTGACAACGGTAATAGTTTCACAACTGTTCAAAGTTGTGATGCTCTCATATATACATACATAAATGTATTTTATTTTCATTTTGTTCGGTCAGCAGCCATAAGGCTAACGGCTAGCTGTTAGAGTGTCCGACTCATATGCGGTGGTTCGCGCGTTCGATCCATGGGGTAGCAAACACAAAAATTTTTGAAGGCATGCAATTTTTCATATAAATATATGCTTCAATTTTAAAAAAACGAAAATAAAAAATAAATAAAAATAAAAATGTTCCGGTTGGGAATTGAACCTTGGATGTCCAAATCACAACAAATCAAATAACCAGTGGCTTACTAACTGAGCCACGGAATAAAAATTTTTCGCGAGTGCTAATTGATTTGTTGAATGTAGCACTAAGGTGGCCCCTGCTTGTATGGGAAAAATTTTTTTCAGTAGCATTCTTAATCGATCCCCCCAAAAATATGCGAATAGATGAAAAATTATAATATATGAAGTTTCAGGTCTATCCGAAGTGATTTAGAGGTAGCTCAAGCCGGTCGAATTTTTGAAAAATATAATTTTTTTGGTTTTTTTTTATTTCAACAACCCTGAAATATATTATAATATATAGCCTTGAATAAAAAAAAAAAATACCAATACATATTCTATAATCGATTACCTTTTCATCATTTCAAAGGTTATTTAAATCGGTCGACAAAAAAGGAAGTTATGACTATTTATAATTTTCAAAACTACATAGCAACCCAGTCCGTTAACCTCACCTTTTTGAAGAGCCTGCTGCTCTACCATTAGAAACTCACCAACTTCATAATTGTAATTATAACTTTTGAATACTTTCAACAATTGAATAATTCATGCGAATATTTCAGTAATTGGAAAGCCCATCATTATAAACAAAAAAAAATCTCTAAATTTAGTGTAAGCTATCTGACAACATATTATATTGAAAAACTGTAAAAATGTATAATGTTCAATATAGTGGAACAGTTCATTTGTTAATATTATGGGTCATTTAATTCTAAAAAAAATTGTTTCAGAACTATCAATCATCTCTCTCTTAGATGAATAATGAATTATACATGACTTTTAACAATCGATTTAACCGAATGATTTTATTCGATATTACCATCACTACTTTTTTGATGTTTATCGCAGACTGTATTCGCAAATAGAAACGGGTTTGGTGTTGTTAATTGATTATAACTTTTGATATTAATTTAAAGATCAATATTCAAAAATGAGTTTAAGGGGACGTGACACCTTCAAACATTTTTGTATTTTATTGTTTTAAAATGCGTATAAGTTGAATAAAAAATAAGATATCATTTTGAAAAATTACAAATATATTTTGTTGTAAAAAAATTTCGCAAAAAACAATTTTTTATACCCCCACGCATACTGCGTAAGGGGCATATTAATTTTGTCACGACGTGTGTAACGCCCTTAAGGAGGCGTGGTAGGTATAGAAAAGTATATATATTCTTGCTCAGCATCGCCACCTGAGTTGATTTAGCCATGTCCGTCTGTCTGTCCGTCTGTCTGTCTGTGGACACGATAACAGCCGTAATATTCAAGCTATCGTAATGAAATTCGTTATTTAAGCTTCTTTTAAAAAAACTAAGATCAAGTTCGAGAATGGGCTAAATGGATGAAAACCACGCCTACCTCCCATACAACCCCAATGATGAAAACTCCATAAAGAAACTAATATTTACGCTACAAAACTTAAACTCGGTATTTGTAGTCTATGAGAAAACTCAAGTGTGCTAGAAAAATGGGCGTCATTCACCCACTAACACGCCCACCTCCCATACAATCCTATTATTGAAGCCTATGTATACACTCAGAAAAAAAAGTACATTAAACAACCGTAAAATTTACATTTTTAGTTGACAAAAGTCGTCCGACATTAAAAAATGTTAAAATTGATATTATCGTAATGTACTTTTTACATTACGAAACCTACATTTAAAAATGTATAACTGTCACATAATAATGTTATTTTAACACTTAAAATATCAAAAAGTATCAGTAAATTAATGCAGATAAAAAAAAATGTATTGAAAAATAATTTGCCACGAGTGGGAATCGAACCTGGGCTCCGGGCATCCAAAGCCACACTCTTAACCTGTGTGCCACGGTCACCTGTATGTCTCATCGGCTCAGCTCTTAAATAAACATTACATCTGCTTGTTGTTGACATCTACATTTATAATGTTAAATGGATATGAAATAATATCAATTGTACAGTAAAAAATGATGAACTAAAAACATTTTAAATGTAATTTTAACATTAATAATTGATATTGCAACGTAAAACATTACATTATAAATTTGATATTTTTCTTATCAATTCAACACAATACATGTTAACTTAACATTTTCTTACGTAAAATGCACATTTTCAGATTTACATTGGAAATAACATTAAAAAACGTTAATTTTACATGGCAGCTTTTTTCTGAGTGTAGAGGCTTGTGTCGAAGCTATAAAAATAAAATGAAATATTTATTATTTTTATATAAAAAGTAAGACATGGGAGAAAAATGGGCGTAATTCACCCACGAACACGCCCACCTCCCATACAACCCCAAAATTGAAAACTATATAAATAGGCTTTTGTTGAAGCTACAACAGTAAAATTATATATTTATTCTTTTTATAATAAAATGAAGATGTGTTAAAAAAATGGGCGTCATCCACCGATGAATACGCCCACCTCCCATACAACCCATAATATTGGAAATTCTATAAATAGGCTTATATTTAAGCTGCAGACCTGAAATTGGGTATTTGTGTATGTATATTATATCAAAATTGAGGCGTGTTTGAAAAATTGGAAAATTGGCATCAACCACTCAAGAACACGCCCACCTCCTATACAACCAATAATTGAAAACTTTATAAAAAGGCTTGTCTTTATTTTGTAGGAAAACAATTTGATATGAATGTATTTTAGACGTCATCAAAATAGTAAAATTCTTTGAAATCTCATATAAAAAAAGCTGCAATTTAAAATTTGTACCACTGCGAATCACCTGTGGGGGTATTTTAACTTCGGCCAAGTCGAAGATATACCTTACTAGTTTTTTTATTATTTTAATCACATATATTGCTACTGGAATTTTTTAAATATCATTAAAAAAACCATGGCGGGTGTACTGTAATTTGAATATGTTGTTTTACACTTATCAATGCATGGAATGAACTACGGACAGAAAAATCGGTTTTATAATTTTTGAGTTTTTGGCCGATTTTGTCCAAAAAACTTGACAATTTTCGAAAAAACGCCGCCATTTTGTTATTTTTCAACCAAAATTGTTACTTCTAGTTCATTCCATGGCGGTTTTGATCTTGATAAAAACCCCGTTTTTTGTTTTTTTCCGATGTCCCAGTGAGTTCCCACCCAATCAGCCATTTAGAAATAGTGCTTGGATAAAGCTTACATGCAATACAAAAAGCAAGCCTTATCCAAGCACGCTTGAAAAACACTTGCCCAGGTAATAAATTTCCAAGTTCCTTTGTATAACTATTGTGTAAAACACAAAAAGCAAGTGATGCACAATAATACTTGGAAAGGCTTGCATTAAGTAAGTGTTTTGCAATCATACTTACAAAACGCTGACAACAGTAATAGTTGTACAACTGTTCAAAGTTGTGATGCTCTCATATATACATACATAAATGTATTTTATTTTCATTTTGTTCGGTCAGCAGCCATAAGGCTTACGGCAAGCTGTTAGAGTGTCCGACTCATATGCGGTGGGTCGCGCGTTCGATCCCTGGTGTAGCAAACACAAAAATTTTTGAAGGCATGCAATTTTTCATACAAATATATGCTTCAATTTAAACAAACGAAAATAAAAAATAAATAAAAATAAAAATGTTCCGGTTGGGAATTGAACCTTGGATGTCCAAATCACAAATCAAATAACCAGTGGGTTACCAACTGAGCCACGGAATAAAAATTTTTGGATATAAGTGTTTTAATAACCTTTTTCCAAGTGTGCTACATTCAACAAATCAATTGGCACTCGCGAAAATTTTTTATACCGTGGCTCAGTTGGTAAGCCACTTGTTATTTGATTTGTTGTGATTTGGACATCCAAGGTTAAATTCCCAACCGGAACATTTTTATTTTTATTTATTTTTTATTTTCGTTTATTAAAATTGAAGCATATAATTATATGAAAAATTGCATGCCTTCAAAAATTTTTGTGTTTGCTACCCAGGGATCGAACGCGCGAACCACCGCATATGAGTCGGACACTCTAACAGCTTGCCGTAAGCCTTATGGCTGCTGAGCGAACAAAATGAAAATAAAAAACATTTATGTATGTATATATGAGAGCATCACAACTTTGAACAGTTGAAAAACTATAACCGTTGTCAGCGTTTTCTAAGTATGATTGCAAAACACTTACTTAATGCAAGCCTTTCCAAGTATTATTGTACATTAGGGCGTATCGAATCACATTTTTTTTTCGAATTTCACATTCTAAGAGGTCTCAAAAGTTTCATGTGGTTGTCAAGATCTGCCAAAAAACATTTTATGAAAATAAAAGGACATCTTCCTGCCCCGCAAGGACAAAGTTGTTTTTTGAGAAAAACAGTAAAAAATAACGATCTTAAAATGCTTAAATTTTTGTAAAAAAAACTACATTTGTCTAAAGAAAAAAATTTAAATGCAGTTTAACAAGCAATATTTTACCAAACACGATGTTACTCACGATTTTTTCCTACAGTATCCTGTTTGCAGGATATTCGAAGCGAAAGTTATAATCGAGATGGCACATAACTTTTGATTGTAACCATTGAGTCTAAATTTTGATGGCTTTGATTATAGTGTTGGCGTATTTCTTAAATATGATGAATTAATAATTTGCGTAGTTTTTGCATATCAATTCTCTTTGTTTAGAGAAATGTATACTAGAACGCAATTTTTTAACTTTTTCAAAAAAATTTATATAAGATTTTATATCACGGGCATAAGAGTGTCGAAGATTATTTTCTCAATTTGGATTTTTCAATTATTTCTGTACACGACCCTACCTTAAAATATGTATTTTATATGCCAGGCTTAGACCAAGATTTTTTTTATATTTTAATACTAAAAAAAATTTTACTTCGTACCATCAAATTTCTCAATTTGAGTTATATCTTCTTTATGGTTATAATATCGTTAAAATACATTTTATGCCATTCAGTCGGTCTCAAAAGACTAAACAATTGTTTTTAAAATGTGTTTAAATTAAATTATAACCATAAAGGGGACATAATACTATGTTCACACTGAGATCAAATTAGGTAATTTCGTGAGATAATTTCGAAATTGTACAAAAGTGTTCACACTGGGCTTAGATAATTTCGTTTGACGTTTGATTTATTTTTTGTCTATTCATTATTGGCCACATTCAGCAAACTCAACAGCTGCCAACTTAAATGTTCAATTAAAAATTCTTACTCAAAGTAAGTTTTCAAAACTATTTCGCACATAACCGTACATCTTATCAATTGTACAACTTTAATTCATTGAAAACATTGCTCTCCTAAGTTTCTCTGAATGGGTTGCTACTTGAAGGGTCGAAAAAGTAAAGTATCTGAATGTGGCCATTATCATGTATCATGTATAATTTTGACGGCTCAGTTGGAATGGATAGAAAGATTGTTAATGCGTCAAAAAGAGGGTGTGTTTAATTCACACTATATTCAGATTTCAGGGTTGCAGTGCATTTTTGCCTAATTTCGTGAGTAATTTAAACGAAATTACCTTGTTTGAGGTAATTTCCAAATCAATAAATTGTATGGGAAATTACCATAGTTCTTAGATCATTTCAGTCGAAATTACACAAAAGCTCGAAATTACCTAATTTGATCTCAGTGTGAACATAGTATAACTCAAATTGAGAAATTTGATGCTAGGAAATAACTTTTTTTAAAATATCGAAATAGAAAATAAAATCGTGGTCTTAAACTGATATATTTAAAAAATATTTTTAGGCAGAATCATGTTCAGAAATTTTCAAAAAACTCAAATTGAGAAGATTATCTTCGACACCACTCCTGAATCACTTTACATAAAATCTTATATTAATTTTTTTGAAAAAGTTAAAAAATTGCGTTCTAGTATACATTTCTCTAAAACAAGAGAATACAAATGCAAAAACTATGCAAATTATTAATTCATGTTATTTATGGAATGCATCAACACTATAAACAGTACCACCAAAATTTATAACCAATGCTTTAAATCAAACGTCTTGTGCTACCCCAAGTACAACTTTCGCTTCGAATATCCTTCATACAGGATACTGTTGGTAAAAATCATGAGTAGCACCGTGTGTGGCAAGAAATTGTTAGTTAAACTGCATTATTACTTTTGCTTTAAGACATGTGTGGATTTTCTTAAAAAAATCAAAGCATTTTAAGATCGTTATTTTTTATTGTTTTTCCCAAAAAACAACTTAGTCCTTGCGGGGCAGGAAGATGTCCTCTATTTTTTGACAAGCCTATGCAACTTTTGAGACCTCTAAAAATACGATCTAAATTTTTCGATACGGCCTATTGTACATCACTTGCTTTTTGGGTTTTACGTAATAGTTATACAAAGCAACTTGGAAATTTATTACCCGGGCAAGTCTTTTTCAAGCGTGCTTGTATAAGGCTTGCTGTTTGTATTGCATGTAAGCTTAATCCAAGCACTATTTCTAAATGGCTGATTGGGTTGTAATTACGCCCGCCATAGTTTTTTGATGTTTTTTTTTAAATAATTCCAGTAGCCATATATTTAAATAAAAAAATTTAAATAAATTTTTTTACTAGAAAATATGTATTTAATTTTTCAAAATGAAAAATCTTATTTTTTATTCAACTTATAGGCATTTTAAAACATTAAAAGAATTTTTTTTGAAGGTGTCACGTCCCGTTAATTAGACAAAAAAATGTACGTTCACATATATGTTTGGTTGGATGTGAATATTCCCAAATTCTTGGTGCAAAGTTGCCTTCAAACAAACAAGTTCTGTCAGTGTTTTTTTATAATCACAATATTGTAAAACTAACTATTCGTGAAAGCGCAAGCGATCTTTTATATGAAGACCCTTTTAAATGGAAGGATAATGAAGCGTATAAAAAAGGAAGGAATATAATTCATAATTTTAATGTAGTGAATGATGCAGCCGAACGTGGAGTGAAGTTAATTGAAGTATATAATAAAATATTAACCAAAAAAGAAGACGAGAAGCAATATTTATTGCAGGTGGTTGTGGTAGCACTAGAAATTACCATTAATTATACCCCCACGCGTACTGCGTAAGGGGTATATTAATTTTGTCACGACGTGTGTAACACCCAAAAGGAGGCGTGGTAGGTATGGAAAAATATATACACGCAGAAAATTTATAACGCTGTCCCAAACAAACTCTGCTGGCAATACATTATTGTTTGACACATATTGAGAACGCATGGGACTTTGCAGAAATACACGCTCTCACTCTCTATTTGCAGATATGATTTGCAAATTTATCTCTCTCTCTCTTAATGTACAATAACATAATGTTTGTGAGTGAACAATGTTTGTTTGCATGAAACAGTTACCCGAACATTACATTTTTGCACTTTAAAAAGCAATCGTTCAGATACAAACAAACATTGTTCGCATCATACTGTGATTCGAATATAATATTTTTTGGACCTAAATAAGAAAATGTTCAGGTACAAACAAGCATTGTTTGCATCAATCAGTTACCAGAACACTACAAAAAGGAGTTGTTCAGGTACAAACAAACATTGTTTGAATGAAACAGATACTCGAACATTACATTTTTGCACCTTAAAAAGGAATTGTTCAGATACAAACAAACATTCTTTGCATCATCTAGTTATCCGAATATAATAGTTTTGCACATTGAAGAAGTTTACTTACGTTTCAAACAAATATTATTTGAATGAGTCTGTTTTTAAAAAAGAATATTATTGCTTTTGTTAAATATTTCAATGGATTTTTATTAAAATATTATTACAAATACATACATATATTTTTTGGATTTTCTACAGGAGCCACTTGCTCATATAAAAAATTGACGTCTATGTGCACTAGCTCGACTCCTTTCTTTCCTTGAGGTGCTGGATACTTATGAATGTAGTCATACGTGGAAATACTACTTTTTAGCTCTTGTTTCCGGAATGTATGTATGTAATGGTGGCAGTCCATTTTTCAATAATTTCCGACCATTCGGTGCTATTTGCTTCTAAAAACTTCGGCTTCTAGTGAAATTTAAACGTTTAAAGAAATATAATTACTTTTAAAATCACTTACTGCATCACAAAGAAGTACAGCAGCGATGAGAAAGACACGAGAAGCAATACAATTTTGTTTTGAAGAAAGTATTGATTCTCATGCCTTTTTCATCGTTGGTGTACTACAGAGTGTGATTCAGAATAATTTTAATAATTGGAATAATGATTTCTCCTCGGGAATCGGAAAAGGGAGTTTTCATTTTTACGATAGCAGATAAAAATATCAAATTTTTTTATACACTCATGAATATTGACGGTTGATGAAGAAAATCGCAATAAAAAGTTCCAAAATGTTTTTGAACCTTATCTTAAAAATGAAAAATTCTCTTTCCGATTCCCCGGGTAAAATCATTTAGAATTGGGCTGATTAGTTACCATATCATGGAAAGATTTGCATTGATGAAATATGTGACCGCCTGTTAAAAACGCCTTCAATACTCAACGCTCTTCTTTTGCTATTAATAATTTGTCTTCACCGTAAACGGCTTGCATAAGCATTTTCATGTATACATTATTAAATCTTAATTTAAGCAATGAAATAATTAAAAAGGTTAAATTAATAACAAATTACTTACGTTTAACAAATACACAGAATATACACAGAACTAAAGAACACAGAACTCAGCTTCTCCAACGCAATTAACACTTTGACAATGTATTTCATTCAACAACATTGCCAAATTTCAAAGGACGTTGCCAAACTTCCAAACTTTTGTTTAAAATTTCGAACATTTATTGTTTAGATGCAAAAAAATTTTTTTTAAAGCTTAAATTTTTCTCATTTCTCTCAATTGTTGTAAATATTTTACATTTAGATGCAAACAAATATTGTTTAGAGTCTGAAATAATAAGCATACTGCTCTCTTTTTTCTCTTTTAATGTTAAACAAAGTATGTTCGAATTCGAACAAGATTTATTTGCAACAATATTTCCGAACATATTTCGTTTGTATCTGAACATATTGTTGCTAAAACCAAAGAGTGAATACAGAAAAAGTTTGTTGAAACTAAACATAACATATTTTTAATGAACTTTTTCTGCAAACTCTCTCTCAATTTAGGTGTCACAAAGATATTATCTTCCAGTCTGAACAAATTTTTGATAATTTTAAATAGAACTTTATTTGCAACATCATCCACAAGCATATTTTGTTTGCCTCCAAACAAGTTAAAAGCCTCGATTTTTCTCCGTGTATATTCTTGCTCAGCATCACCACCTGAGTTGATTTAGCCATGTCCGTCTGTCTGTCCGTCTGTCTCTCTGTCGACACGATTACAGCCGTAATTTTGAAGATATCGTAATGAAATTCGATATTTAAGCTTTTTTTAAAAAAACTAAGGTCAAGTTCGAGAATGGGCTAAATCGGATGAAAACCACGCCTACCTCCCATACAACCCCAAAATTGAAAACTCAACAAAGAAGCTAATATTAAAGCTACAATACTGAAATTTGGTATATGTGTATTCTATGTCAAAACTGAGATGTCTTAGAAAAATGGATGTCTTCATCCACCCACTAACACGCCCACCTCCCATACAACCCCAAAATTGAAAAATCTATAAAGAGGCTAATATTAAAGTTACAAGACAGAAACTCGGTATTTGTGTATTCTATGTCGAAACTGAGGTATGTTAGAAAAATGGGCGTCATACAAAATCTAACACGCCCTTCTCCCATACAACCCCAAAATTTAAAAGTTTATAAAAAGGCTTTTATTTAAGCTGCAGGAAAACAATTTGATATGTATGTATTTTAGACACATAAAAATAATAATATCTCTCAAAAGCTCATACAAAAAGCTCTCCAATTTAAGATTCTTCCACCCTTAAGAATCGGCCGTGGGGGTATTTTTACTTCGGCCAAGTCGAAGATATACCTTACTAGTTTTATATTATTTTTACTCTTAAATATTTTTATATTTATCAAATTAAAATAATTATTTCGTTTTTATTGAAAATTACATGTGAAGTATATTTGAGGAAATTAAAATGTTGCATTTTTATAAAATACAAATGACGATAAATTCCTTATTTGTCAACCGATTCTTATGATATTTGGCTTGTTGCAAAGGTAATGGCCGTATTAATATTTTTTTTTCATTTACAGCGTTGTAATATAATTTTTTGGGGTTGTTACAAGAAAAAAAAAACACCATTCACTATCAAAATTTTTCAAATTCATAATATCAAAATTTTGAAAACGCGCTTGAGCTTTCTCTAAACCGCTTCGGATCGATCTGAAATTTCACATATAATACTTTCTCATGTATTCGCATGTTTTGAGGGGGATCGTTTTAAAAAAAAGACACTTTTATAAATAAGGGCCACCTTAATGTAGCACACTTAGAAAAAGCTTATTAAAACACTTATATCCAATTGTAAAAACAACACTTGGATTAAGCTTGAAGTAAGGAATATTATTCCAAGGGCTCACTTTCGTTTATCCTACAATTACATGTAAGCGTTCTACAATAGTAAATGAAAGCGTTATCCAAGCTTGAGGCTTACGCTTGTAAGCTTGTTTAAAGCTTATTCCAAGCTTGCTTGGCCGATTGGGACAGAACAAATCACCCACTACTACTAAATCAACAAACATAAACAATTACGCAAGCAAAAATGAAAATCAAAAAACACTCAAAAATCTTCACCTAGAAGCAACAGTATAAAACAAATTACAACAACAACACATAATTTACCATCAAATGAAACTATTATCGACGGAAAACGAGCTCAAAAACCAATATCGATACTGACACCATGCTCTCAACTTTATCAAAGATTTCCTTTACTGAACGTTATTATTACGCCTAATAAACTAAAAGATACAATGCCATCCCAACATGATAATAACAAAAACTAAATGGCTTCTGTTGACTTAGCACCAACTCTTACTTGGTCTTGCTTTTCGCAGCCTGAGTTGAGTGACCACTTCCCAATATTAATTTTCAATCGTGTTGCTGATAATAATAAAAAGCATGTTCCTAGATTTCTGTACAAAAAAGCGGGTTGGAACAGATACTGTTCCAACACTTTTGTTTTTTGCGATGAATATATTGAAACAAATAACATTAATAAAGAAGCAGCTCAAATTAAAAGAATAATAAGGAAATTGGCGAATGAATCTATGCAGAGTTCTTGCAAACCTCGGAACCGAAACAGTCCAGTGTGGTTTAATTCCGACATAGCGAAATTAACTAACCAAAAAAACCAAGCATGAAAGCAATTCAAAAGGGCAAGAAGTCTTGCAAGCAGTATAAATTACAGGAAGATTAGCGCGAAAGTAAAACGAGAGTGTAAAATAGTCAAACGACGTACTTGGCAAACGTTTCTTTACTAGCTTAATCCTATGATTTTCATTCAAAGCGCGGTTGTTACCCATCCTATAGACATTGCAAACAAATTTGCAAATTTTGGGTGTTCAATTGGGTCAAATAGCTCTTTTGATCCAAATATTGTCAACGAAAAAATATCGCTTAATATTGATGCACTACCAGTCGTTAGACCTGTTTTAACCACATCTATCCAGGAAGTCACAGTATCGGAATTAGATCATACTCTTCAGACCACCAAAGGAACAAGCCCAAGTGTAGACAAAATAACATACTCTATGTTGAGGCAAGTTCCTTGCCTAGACTTAATAATTTTTAATCATTTTTCTGAAATCCAAAATCTAGATTCGCAACTTTCTTGGGAATTTTCAAACTTCTTCTTAAGAACACACAACGAATCCCTAACAAGGCCTTACTATAACATCAACTTGACGCGGGAAGATTGCATCACACTGGCTAGGATGCGACTCGACAAAAGATTATTCAGCACCAAGCATCTTTTTACGAAAACTGAATCTTTGCAATGCAATCTTTGTGACTCGACTATGACTGTTCAGCATTTTAATGGAATGCCCTTTATCTAAATGTCACCAACAATTAAAATTCCTGTTCGACTGTAGCCGGAAAGAAGCTTTTGATTTTATTAAAAGTGCACTGAGAAAGCAACACCTCATGGAAGTTTAGATCAAAACCGTGCAACATGGCCTTAGACACCCTGCACTAACAAATATTTTATAAATTTATTTGTAAAATATTTCACAGTAAATAAATAAATAATTTTAAAAGTTTACATACATAAACTTTATAAAATACATAAAGAAATAATTGAATTTTGCACCGAATACAATTGTTTTCATGTTGTTCTTTGAATTTTGACCCAGTAAATTGTGAAATATCCAACATTGGACCGGCATAAAGCTTTTGTTTTTAGCTATAGAAAAATTAAATTCAATGGCGAAGGATGGAAAGACTAATCTCTCCTTTTTAAATTGAATTTTCTTAGCATTTTATTAAGAACTATTTTTTTGTAATAATTTTAGGTGTTTGGCGATATGTTATTAACACAGTGCTGTGATCGTGCTGAAACACAATTACCATCGCCTCATCAACTGCGTCGAAAAATCATACTCAAGCATAAAAAATTGCCTGAATATGAAGATGGATGTGTAGCAGGACCGGCCGTTGTCGGCGGTGGATCTGGTATACCGACTGCTAGCGGTAGTCGGGCATCAATTAGTGGAACAGCTGATGAAAATGACAATGTCCGCAATATATTAAAGGAGGGCATGTTGTATTTTAAAGATCTTGTCGACAAGACCTGGAATTTATATCGCTTTGTATTAACTCAAGAGGAGCTAATTTATACATCTGAAACAGAAGAAAACCGTTGTAGTCTTGGGGATGATGATGATGGTACATTATCTACTTCCTCCTCGTCGGCTTTGGTAACAAAGCCTAAAGAAAACTTTATAAATGAAGAGCTTCATTTTGGAGAAAACTGGTTTCACGGAAAGTTGGAAGGTAAATTGAATGAAATAAAAATCTTTCGTACACATTACAATTTCAAATTTTACAGGTGGTCGTCAAGAAGCAGATCAACTCTTGGAAGCATACAAGCATCTCGGTGATGGAACTTTTCTTGTGCGTGAGTCTGCAACTTTTGTCGGAGATTATAGTTTATCGTTTTGGCGGCGCAATAGACCTAATCATTGTCGCATAAAGTCCAAGCATGAAAACGGTGCTACTAAATATTATTTAGTAGAAAATTTCGTCTTTGATTCTCTATACTCTTTAATCGTCTATTATCGAAAAAATATGCTGCGCAGTTCTGAGTTTTCTATTACACTTAAAGAACCGGTACCACAGCCTAAAAAACATGAATCGCAAGAGTGGTTTCATCCCCAAACAACAAAGGAACAAGCAGAACAAGTGTTGATTAAAATGGAAGTAGGATCATTTCTGGTACGGCCCAGTGTACAAAGCACTAATGCTTTTGTTATTTCGTTTACTATTAATCGGAAAGTTAAGCATTGTCGCATAATGCAGGAGGGGCGGCTTTATGTTGTTGACACCACACAATTTGAATCGTTAGTTTCGTTGGTTAACTACTTTATGCGCAATCCTCTGTATCGCAATGTAAAACTCCTTTATCCAGTCTCCCAAGAACTTTTACGTCAAAAGTTGCTGGCTTATCATGCTTCTGTAGAACATATTAATGGAAACGACTTTAATGAGAGTTTCAGTTATATGGATCCTAGCTTGGATGATCGTGTTACATGTAAAGCTTTATATAGCTATATGGCTGACAAGCCGGATGAATTATCCTTTCCGAAACATGCGATTATCACAAATGTACAAAGAAATAATACCATGTGGTGGCGCGGAGACTATGGCGGGTTACTTCAACGGCATCTTCCATCTAATTACGTAAAGGTAATATTTCTTATAAGGCTTTAAAAGACATTTATGCCGTGCAACTGTATTCATTAACACTAGAAGGTTAAATTAAGTTAAGTATAATCTCAATATAATACTTCCAAGCTAAGAACGACATAAGAGAAAGCTAAGAAAAATTGATTCTAAATATTTTGATGACATGTTATAGAGTTTATCACCTATTATGCTAATCATCACTAGTTATTAATACATCTATGTTTTTTACCACGTAATAATAACCACATTTTTTTAGGTTATTGACTCTGCAAGCGAGGATTACAACTTTTTAAGTGATGAGGCAAACAATGACAACTTTTCACGTAATGATTCAATTGAAATCTATGGAGCTATTGTTACATTATTAGGATCAAATGAACCGGGCATGCTTTTAGAGCTGCATATTCAAACCCCTACTACACAAAATCCATTTGTGATTGGGTTCAATAACCAAGAATTGGCTTACGAATGGGTCAAAGCTATACAAGAAGCTACACACATAGCAAGTCAGTTGATAACGGAAAGACGCAAGAAAGAACGTTCTGCAAGGGTCGCCAAGGAAATGTCCGATCTTATAATTTATTTCCGAAGTGTGCCTTTTCGTGAGCATTCGTGGACTTTTTATGAAATGTCTAGTTTTCCTGAAACCAAAGCAGAAAAACAATTTTTACAGCAAAATACCACACTTTTCTTAACCTACCATCGAAACCAAATAAGTCGTGTTTATCCCAAAGGTCAACGTCTGGATTCGTCCAATTTTAACCCCATAGCTTTTTGGAATGTCGGTTCGCAAATGATTGCACTTAACTATCAAACCGGGGATAAGGCTATGCAATATAATCAAGCAAAATTCCGTGATAATGGCCAATGTGGTTATTTGTTAAAACCGAAATTTATGTCATTAGATGGGTTTGATCCAAATAACCCAATGGCTATAAGCCAACACGAGGAGAAGATTGTAAGCATACGCATCATTGCTGCTAGACATCTCTTCCGTGGTGGCAAATCTAGCAATCCGCTAGTTGTAGTAGAAATAGCTGGCTCTAGTTTTGATTCCGGCATTAAGCATCGCACCAAAGTTAATGACAATGGATTTAATCCTGTTTGGAATGAATTCTGTGAGTTTTCTGTGCGCAGTCCACAATTTGCATTACTGCGATTTGAAGTTCAAGATGAAGACATGTTTGCAGAGACACATTTCATTGCACAGGCTTGCTATCCAATTAATTGTATTCGTTCCGGCTACCGTAGTATTGCATTCCGCAACAAGTTCAGCGAAGAGTTGGAATTAGCTTCGCTGTTGGTCCATATACAAATAAAAAATTCCTCCACCGACAATGTAAACAGTGTTAACTTAAATGCTATAGCAGAGTTCTGAAGTCATATCAAATAAATAGTCCTTACGAACATAAACAGCTTCCAATGAGAGAACAAACGCTTATTGTTTGTTTTGTACACAAACTTAAAAATTATTTAAATATAAGTATTTTTACTTATACGTTTATTTATGTATTTTATTTGCATTTGAGATTTTTAAATTTTATTTGTTTTTTGAAATTAAGAACAATGTTCTGAATTCAATTATACCAAATCTGGTCACGGAGCACAATAGCATTAGTTGCTTATTATTTTTAAGTTCCAGTTATTATATGCAACTTACGACTAGTGTTATTGGTTGAGTAGCTTGGGCTCAAAATATTAATTAACATGAAAATATTAAGGTGGGACAGGATCAAGCATTTATTCTCCGACTACTTTATATTTTTACTTAGTCCATAACTTTTATAAAGTCAGCATTTGATAAAAAAAAATATTGAAATTAAAGTTCAATAAGTTAAAAAAAGTAAAAATATATATACCAAATATCTAACTTTTAATGAGAGAAACAAGTCCTATTTTAAATATTTTTATATTCCAATTAATGCTTTTATTCTTTCACATACATACATATATAATTCATGTTGAAAGATTAAAAAATAATACCAACACTTTAAATCTTTTAGGAAATGTTTTTATAATTTTGTTCAAATGAAACCTTAAACATGTATTTGTTCATAAGTATTGTTTTCCATTTTAACGTTATATATATGTATTTTATTTTTGGTGTATTTTTTATTAATCAACAGCATAATCATTGTACTTTGCATTTAATGTATCAATAACAAAAATAAATAAAATATTTTAATGTGCCTTGTAAAAACCTAGATTTGGGAAAAGTTCAACTAAATTTTCACTTACAATTTTTTAAGTGAAATTTTAGTTGGAAACAAACCCCTTTTATTTCTACTTTAACTCTTTTTGGGACTATAAGTTACAGGGGCGCAACCAGGACTTTTTTTTGGGGGGTTTAATCAAATGTCGCGCTTATTTCTGAAAACAATTTTACGTTATTAAAGCAGCTGTGATGTAGCGGTTAATGCGTCCGATTTTTGAACTAATGCTTCCATGTTCAAACATCAGGCAGGGCAAGCAACAAATTTTTTTTTCAAAGGCTTCATATCAGCATAAGTTTCAACAATGTTCAAACAAAGCATATGTTTACTTATTTTGTTATCTTAATAAAAGGTTCAATGATTTTTTGGAATTTGTTTTTCAGGGCAATTTTTTTTTGACACCTCACGCGCGATAAGACCATAAATAGACTAATAAACAAACAGCTTTTGGGCTTGTGTTATTCGATCACCTGGAACCTTTTAAGTAAGGACGGTTGACTTACCACAACTTCGTTTGTTTGGTAATTGGGCCTTAGAAAAGTTAGATGAAGATCCAGTTTTTTATCCAAAAATTGTCTTCAGTGACGAAGCTCATTTTGCCGAATTGGTTAAATAAAAGAAAGAGGCAGTTTAAGAGCTGCCATAATTCTCCAAAAATAATGAAAACTGCAACGTTACAGCCAATGGAGCAAGGTATCGTGCGATGATTACCGACTTTTTTGACCCCAAAATGGAAGAGTTGGACTTATTGTTAGTTGACATGTGGTTTCAATAAGATGATGCCACATGTCAGACGGTACGCGATACCATAGATCTAGTTAGAGGCGAGTTTTGTGAGAAATTAATCTCACGTTTTGGAGCAGTCCAATTTCCACCAAAATCATCCGAGACTAGTAGTAGTCTATTTTAGGTTGGACTACGTGAAGTCTCTCATAAACAGGGAAAAACCAGCCACAATTGCAGCCCTGGAAACAACATTAAAGATGTAATTTGTGAGATACCAACAGCAATGCTTGAAAAAGTGTGCCAAAATTGCAATATAGATGAACCGTAATGATGAACGTAATTTACATGATGGACGGATACATGAAATGATTTTTAAAAAGTAAATTACAGACATTGATGTATCGCTCCAAATAAATATTTTACTCGTTATGCAAATTTTCTGTTTGTTTTTTTTTCTATTTTTAAAAACCAAACGCTTAAAAAATCACCCCTTGTATTAACTGAAATATGTCAGTCAATATCGAACAACGGAATCTTGTCCGATGTCAAAATTTGATCTCTCGCCGCATAAAAATAAAATTGTTTAACTCTGCCATCACTATTCGTGCAACGGCTGACCAGCTAAATAACCGATGAAATTTTCTCCAAAATCGGTATTTTGTATCGTAATTTTTTTATAAAGTTATATACTAACCAAAATTCTGTGTGGGAATCAAGTATGCAGTGAAGCCACATGAAAAGGTACAAAAATAACTCAGAGTGGCTTCCGAAACTGGTGGAAAATATATTATAATTCATAATTTGCATTGGATTAAAAAAATCTGTTTCATGAAAATCCATCTTTGGTGACACTTCTCCAGACCTAATCATACTTATTAGTATAATTTTAATATATCACTGGATATAAACGGGTGAACAGAAGAAAAATCAAACCAACATTTTTTTCCAACAAGCCCTTATTTCTTAAAATAGGATATTTGACAATTTGGGAAAATTTTTATGAAAAAGATTCGGAAAAGTACACTCAGAAAAATATAAAAAGTAATAATAACAGTCGGACGCTGTTATTTCAAAACACTTAGATTGAATGATTTGCGTTTAAGTTAACAATTTTCTTTGAGGAATTAACGTTTCAAAATATTTGTGTGCTGTTAAAATTATCTGTTGAAATATTATTGTTTTTGTTGAAATGTCAGTCTTCTCTTAATAATATTTTATAAATGTGTTTTGGTAAATTTATATTATCGTTGCCAATAGCTCAGTGAATGTGTGAAAGACTGTCATGCGGGAGAGATGGGTTCGAACCCTAGCTGTATAAGTATCAAAAATTGTAATTTAATAAATTAAGTTTTAACCTAATTCTGTTTCATTACATGTTTGGTCAAAAATAACCCTCAAAATAAGTTGCTTACGATCATGAAAAAAATTGTAAATTTCATTTTTTATTTCAAAACAAAAAAATATTAAATAAAACAAAATCTTTGTTTTACCGGACTTGCCGGTATTTGAACCGAGGACAGTCGAGTACTACACACACATGTGAGCACACTCACAAAAAATTTCAATAAGTACGATTTTATATGGGTTTCGTGTTCTATAGACCAACAGTCAACCGGCTGTTGATTTAAAAGTTTCATTTGTTAGATGGTATTTAACAGTGAAATCCGTTATTTCAACCCATGATTTGTTTGATATAAAAGCATTTTTTCCTTGAGTGTATGATATTAAATGATGAATTGTGAATTTTTCTCTAGTTGAGGAAATCAATCGGAATTATTTTTTTACTGAATCACAAGAAAGGTTGGTTTAAAAAAAGGATTTATTATTATTTTTGTGGCGAGGGACGCAACCGATTGTCCTCTTACTACATATTTTGTCGTACATTTGAATTAAGTTTTTTCCCAAATATTTCAGCCGCCTTAGTGGGTTCCATGCTTAAAATTGAAAAGACAACTCAAATCAATCAAATAGACAAAATGAGAACTTAGCAAAAATTAAACAACAGCCAGATATTATGAATCAAAGAGAATAGAATTCCTCAAATGAACTATAGAAAAATATAGTTCATTTGAGGTTTTCATTCGCTTAAATAAGATGTGTGATTACTATTTATGTGACTCACTTTGATGGTGTCCTATTTTGCTTGGTACTACAATAATTTTTGGGTGGCGGTGGGAGTTTAAACCCCGAAACCCCCCTTTGGTTGCGCTAATGATGAGTTTATTCGAAATTTTATCACTTCGAAATATTCGAACAGTGGAACTTCGTTTCAAAACTTCGATTAAGAAAAAACTTTAATCGAAGATTTCGTACCTTGAATAATGAATTATTTTTCAAATATAATAGGCAGTACAAAATTCGAAGCTTCGAAATATTTATTAAAAACTATTTAAAAATGTTGCCGTGTGATGCACTTCATATGTCTTGCAATGCAATAGTTTATTAATTTATAAAAACAAAAATAGATCCTGGTTGTGGAGCTATGTATTTTATAAAAAGAATTATTGCAATCCAAAGCTTACGTTCATATGAAGTAGTATCTACAAGGTACCACTATTTAATAAAAGTGCAATATTAAATTTTTCAAAAGATTTAAATTTTATTAGGATTTGATGAAAAAAGTACACATTTTCTAAAATATATGCATAAACTTCATACAAGAAATTTTTCTATACCTGAAAAAATATTTTAGCACTACACAAATTAAAATATAATAAATTAAAATTAGACTGATATGCATTTATACGCCGTTCTGTTAATGCTAGGGTCTGTTGTAGTTTTTCATTTTCATTCTTTTGTTTCAATGAATTTGCAACGTTGGTGTTTTTATTTGTGGAACTAATTGAAGTTTGTGGATTCATTTCTTTTATTTTACGACATTCTGCATCAAAACGATTGCGCACTGTTCCAAACCATTGCAGTGAATTAAAGTCTCCTATTTGATCGAGAAGTCGCAGAATATATGCAAGACCAACTGCGAATCCATCGTCGAAAAATACTTGACCTTGATTGTCTTTTTTTAATATTTTTTCTTTTTCTGTCAAAATGTGTTCTATGTAATTGAGTGTAAGCGGCGGTATGATGAGATAAAATATTTTTAAGTGTACGTTGTGTGGATTACGAAAGAATGGCTGAAAGGCTTCCACGAGAATCTAGAAAATAATGAGAGAAAAATAATATAATTGACTACAGTTTTATTTTAACATTATGCACATCTTATGTTCTAAGCTAAATAGTTAATAGTTAAACTAGTAACGAGTTAGTGAACACAAAAAAATCTTATTTGATTATTTATTAAAGTTTGTTTTATAGTATTTTTTTACAATTTTTTATAAGGGGCAGTGATAATATCGGATCATTTTCGAGAGTACTTTTTTTACAAAGGCAAATAGTACTTTTTTATTGTTTAGGGTACTTTTTATTAAGTAATGATATGTAAATAAATACATAAATTAAAACCAATACTTTTTTAAATTTTATTGTATTTATCACATAAAGCATACATGCCCAAGAAATTTTAAGCGCGGGCCAATGCTTAAAAAACAAACACAAAATGTTGCACATCGTTGCGTTTTTCAAGAAAGTAAGCAAAAGACTGAATTTCAATTACAATAACAAAACCTTCATGCAAAAATTATTCGACACACAAGTAACGGTATAACCAGCATCGGAATCGTTCAGTGTGCACTTTTTATTTTGTCTTTGCATGCATTTGTTTTTGTAAAGCATGTTGGAATATGTGCTGCACGGAACGAGTGCGGTTTGTGTGTTTGTTGTGTGCAGGTGTTCTTTGTATTTGGCTTAACGCAAAGACAAAATCAAGATAGAAACCAATTTGTATGAAGGGCCACGCGGGCCAATCGGGCTTCTACGTGGGCATGTTTGACATAAAGGAACAATAATCAGGATTTCTTTCAGAACCCGTTAAATATGTATATTAAAATATTAGGGTAAATATTAGGGTGCCTCAACCTCTATGGGGCAAAAAAATAGTTGTCATTGCCACCAACTTAAAATTAACCTTGATCGATTCTATGACGAATGCACAACATTTTTTTTGGATATAACGATAGCCGCCAGTGAGCTAAACCACTTTGAAAAACATCCAAAAATCATGTCTTTTGTAAAAATATTAGCTGGTGCAGCAGTTATAAATAAACAAATTATATAGTTTAGGAAATAGTAGTACTGAAGAAGATCTTACTATCTGGTCCAAAAAATTTCGAATCTTTACCGCCTGACCAAAGATATTGCGAATTTTAATGAAAATTTTTTACTTTTTCTTTTAAAAGTTCTTGTTCTGGGAACATTTATAAAAATCAACGGCAAATAATACGTGACTGGGCGAGAATTTTGGCAATAAGTCTATGACTTTATTTTCAAAAATGATTTTTACATATTTTTGAAACCAAAATAAAAAAATATGTTTTTAATTAATGTATTGTATTTAAAAAAAAAATTTTTTTTCCAAAAATTTTTTCGCATTAATTTTTGATGAAATTAATACCTATACAAGTGACTTCGATTTTTTAATATATTTAAAATAAAAAATATTTTTTTGCAAACAATTTTTCGCATGAATTTTCGATCAAATTAATACCTACACGAATGATTTCGCTAACATGAGTTTACAAAACTAGTTTTAATCAAATAATTTATTCATATACTTGCAAAAATTTCATTATTAGAAAAATTTTGAAAAAAATTTTGAAAACTGTTCCGGTTGTGATCAACTTCTTGTAACGGAAATGAAGAATAAAAAGAATTTATTGAATGAAAAAAGTTAACAAATTTATGTAAAACATCAATATCCTTGCTTTAGGAAAGTTTCATTCTTTTCATAAGCGATCATAAGTGACCAAGCATATGTTTAAAAACAAGCTGAAGAAGAAATCTGGGAAGAAGTCTATCCTTTAAGTGGTCAACTAAAACTATTTTATGTCAACTCGCTACATCGTCCTTGATCTCTGCTGACGATTTGAACGATGCCGATCAAAATTACACATAAATCGTTTCTAGAGACTTCGGCCACGACTGGTGGCTTCGGTAGTCGAGTGGTAAGCGTGCTTGGCTGTCAACTCAGAGGTTCCGGGTTCGAACCCCGGTCTATTCATCGTCCCACGCTTTCACCTTTCTTAAATTCTTTCTTTATTTTTAATCAACTGAAATTAAAAATTCATCAATATATACGACTTTGGAAGTTGTAGTTGGTGGTAGAGACGATTGTGGAATGAGATTGCTTAATAACTCGACTTGACTGAGGTAAAGGCATAACACTTGCCTCAGTTTCAAATTCACATGTTGATATAGCATCCCGCCACACATACAATATTCTACACTTGTTTCTCTTGATTTCCCTTTCTCTCCTACTTATCTTTCTCCCCATTTACGAACCAAGGCAGACTTGACTGAATAGGTTTGACACCTGAAATAAATGATCAAAGCTAAAAAAAAATTCAACTCCACATACAAGGCGGACAAACCAAGTTGTTCCTCCAGAAACTGCACCGCATCTAAGAAGAAGCATGGAAACTATGTGGGCGCAAGTTCATAAAGTTTTAAGTTGCCTTAAAATATTAAACGAAATAGAGCGTCAAAACGAGACATCAAATAACTTGTATTGATGTTGATAATTCTGACTCTGAGAGAGAGCGGATGGAAAGTCCTGCAGCTACCTTGATTATTGTACTATGTACATTAATTTTCTATTATTTTCATTTTTAAAAATTGGATATAAATACGTCTGGCATATACTCAGAAAAAACGGCGAAAGTTTTTTCTTAAAAATCAATTTTTTGAGCTTGAAAATGGGGAAATTTGCTAAGATGTTTTGATTCTGTTTCCTGCATAAGTCACAAACGTGTACAATTAATTCATTAAAAAAACTACAGCGAACGAATAAGTATTTTTAGTAAGTAAGTAGTAAGTAGCCATGTAAATCTTCTTGAGAACATCGATCAATTTCGTAAAACACACAACACAATAGCATTTCAAAAGGTTATATTTTATAATATTTTGAATATTAAAAACTTACCTTGAAATAATCAGTACTATCGGAAAAACTCTTCCCTACATTTTGAATATTGATTTCAAAATTTTTAGCAGCCTCGACTGTTATGTCCTGCAATTCTTCCTCTGTACTTTTATTGACAAACTGAAGGTTTTCGTCAAATTTCGGTAAATAAAGACTTGCACTGTAGTTGGCGTGTATACTGCCTGATCGTACAAGTCGAATGTAACCCATGGCATTCCCTAAAAAATTTTTTGTAGTTGAGTGAACTCAATACAAAGTTAACAAAAATCTCTTATTCTCACCAATATGCGTGATAGCTATGCGAAATAAGTCCATATAAGTTTTACCATCTCCAGATAGCCCCAACTTACGTATATCTTTGTTGAAAGCATCCGCTCGCTCATATGTATAGAGAGGATAATCATTGCTTTGTTTGCGTTCAGAGACTGCACGAAGTTCTTTCAATAGACGGGATTTTATTTGTTCATCGTATAGGAATTGTGAAAAAGTGTAAAACTTCTGCCGTAAAAATTGGTAGGTGAAATTAACGGTGGTATTTATTATGCCTGATCCGTGCGTTCGTAAAGAATTAGCGACATGTCGAATACCAATTGCATCCAAATGTTTATTGTTACTATTTTGCTCAATAAATATTTGTGTGTTCATGTTGTACACATATTTCGAGACGAAAATATGAATGTTACGCATTATTTCGAGGATATCAATACCCTACACAAGAATTGATTGAGGATTGCAAACAGCATTTTAATTAATTTAACATATTTTTTATAAGGGCTACCTGTTCTAAAGTCTGGTTTGGTAGATAATCCTTAACGGGATTTAAGCACAAGCGCGCATTTGCTAACTGTCGCATTTCCTCGTATGTTTTCCAGTCATGCAGAGTGATTGTTGTAAGATTATAAAACATAGAACTCAAATAATTTTCCACATGATCTGAAAAAGACAACAAAACAAAAATAGCATGCATTAAGCATGAAGAAAAAGTAGTGAGGTACACTTATTGACTATAGCACTACTTATCAAAATCCACCTTTCAGAATAATATGTTGGCCATTTAGTTCAATTGGAACAGCATAAATTAAGTCTCTATAGTCATTTATGCTCTGGTCAAATGGATTCATTTTATCTAGTTGTAGATTGGAATGTACTTCGAGTCGTAGAAATGTCTCTATTTGGGCACACAGACTGCTTATAATCTCCTGACGAATGATGTCATAGTTTGATTTCTTTAACACTTCAAGTAAGTTTATATTGGCCACGTTAGTATGCTGCACCTCACTGCAACAATTATTCATTGTCTGCACTATAAACTGTAAATAGCAATGACAAAACAATATAGACTTTAGGATTTTTTTTTGGATTTAATTTATTTAAGTTTATTTAAAGAATTATGATTGTACAGTTTGAGCTTAGGCTCTTTTGATTCATAAACAATTTAAAAATGGTATTGGTATAACTTCAGTACTATAACAAAACCTAATACCCTAATATACAAAAATAGACAGAATTAAATAGAAGAGACTGAAATTATTACAGAAATCTCATATTTATTGTAAGAAATTGATTACAGCCATTTTAAAGCACCTTTTATTTCGTTCCGTTTTGACGGACCTTGGTAACATGTTCCACTGTTTCACAATAATAACAAAAAACATTCTGGACGATATTAAACATTTAAATTCGGGAACTATTAGATTAAGTGTACGACTAGATACAGCAAAACAAAGTTTCCTGTACAAGTATAAGTATTTTGTGTGTATTCAAATATTGTTTAAGATCACAGTCAAAAATTGTCAGAGCATTGTCTGATATGTGGTCATATTTCCGTTTATTGTCACCACTGATTGCAGCTTTCTTTAAGACGCAGTATCGATGTTGCCATAGACTAATTCACCATATGAGATATGGGGAATTATTAATGAACTCACTAAATTCAACTTTATATCTTGTGGTATGAAATCCTTCGTCTGGCACAATTTTCTCAGCACTGAGAACATTTTACCAATGGTATTGTTAACATGATCAGTTCAGCACAAATTCCTATTAATCTTATACCCAAGGCTCTTTACAATAAACACAAACGAGATATTTATTCCCGCCATAACAATGGGTGGAAGATAATCGTTACTGTACCGCTGTCGAGAAATAGCAAGAGCTTGGGTTTTGGGTACATTTAAATTAAGGAGATTGCTATCTGCCCATAGTTGTATTGAATTCAAATCTTCATTCAATCTAAAAATCAAGTCTTCCGACAACCTAATCGGCCTAGATAGATAGATTTGTGCTTCATCCGCATACAAGTGAATTGAAAAATTTTGGCAACTGGACACGATGTCATTTATGAACATGCTGAAAAGAATTCGGCCCAGGATTGACACCTGTTGAACTCCAGAAAATGTTATTTTTTGGTCAGAAAACACGTTTTTATTATTGACTCTTTGTAATCGGTTTCTTAAATACGATCTCACTTAGTTGCACAGGTACTAAACACAAATAATGTGCAAGCTTTCGCAGTTTACATTAGAAATGAAATTAAGTTTCCTCAAAGTACCCCTCCTTAACCTACTAAAATTGAAGTGTTTAAGAATAGAAGAGACATGATAGACTAGTTGTTTTGGTTTTTTTTTTTTGCTTTTATATGTTTTTGTTTTGTTAACTCATAAATTGTAACTTTTTTGGGGCTCGTTGGTGTTTTACTTTCTGTTTGTGCCAACAATTACATCAATGCTCTCTTTAGTGGTTACTTCTTTCGCATGTTCGTTTTGGTGTTCTTTTACGAAGACTTTGCCTCTGATTGAAAATGCCGAAGCCAACACTTTTTGGCGCTTAAGCTGAGTTTCGTGGTACATTTAAAAGCTTAAGATT
The DNA here is from genome assembly GCA_958299015.1 of Tetanocera ferruginea. Classification (NCBI taxonomy): domain Eukaryota; kingdom Metazoa; phylum Arthropoda; class Insecta; order Diptera; family Sciomyzidae; genus Tetanocera; species Tetanocera ferruginea. The sequence continues at coordinate 70,622,232 of OY282643.1, read as the reverse complement.
TAAAGTTTGAAAATGAGAACGGAATGGATCACGGAATTTTCAATTTTATTTTTAGTTTGTTCACTACACTGTTTGTTCTCTTTCGATTAACGGGGTCATAATGTTTCTATATCTTAGAAAAACAATATGGTGGATTTTATATGTTACAAACAGTGGACAAAATCGTTCCAATTTACGGAAAAAGTTGTATCCACCTTCATCTATTTACTTTAACTGGTGATGTTGAGGCTCACAGGCCACTCTAGATGCGATTTCAGAGAGTCACATTGTTTTTCCCATACCTACATACAGTTACTAACAAAATTGAGCGAATACCATAAAAATTTATGAACAATTTTTATTTCAACCGTATTTTTAAAAAACTTTTTTTTTTTGTGTTTATTTCAGCTCACAATTTACGTCAGTATTTTCAATTGAAAGCATTAAAAAAACATACAACCCTATTTTTACACAAAAACTAAAAAAAAACTTTTTAATGGCAAAAAATTGAGCGTACAAATTATGATATGAGGAGAAAATTGCAACTGTACAAATAAATCGATGGTATTAGAATTTGATGTTTCAACCTTCTGCATTTATAACTGCTTGTAAAGGTCTTGGAATCGAGTTTACCAAGATTGGGGTGTCAGACACTGGAATATTTCGCCAGTTTTCCTACATTTTTATTTTAAGCAATGAAAACTGCCAATCCTACCTGTCAACCTGAACATTGGGGTTGCAATCTGGTGAGCTTGACCATAAGAAGCTCGGTCAAAGTCCGAAAAACTCAAGGTGGTAAAACTGTGAGGGACGTACTATACTTATTATAATAGCTAGATTAAAATATTTTGTTTTTGACTTTACCTGGAATGATTTAAAATCTATTCTTTTTTCGATGACCTGTTTCAGGTACGAGGTCAAAATAGACTGATGCCAGTAAATAAAAGATGTATCACAGATTTGTTTAAGGTGTTCCTGAAAGTTTGTTAGTATTATAATTCGTTCAATAATACCGGCAAGCTTGTCATTCCGATCGCTCGATAAGATCCGATTATTAGTGTTTGCTGAGCTTATAGCAAGTTTTAAAACAAGGATACGCGAGTTTGTTGTTGGTCCATTCAAGCACATTTCAGCGATTTTGATTCCAGCCAATACATCCACGTTGCGGTCGTGCATTTCAGATTTAGTTATTACCTTCTGCAAAATGGTTTTTGTTTTTTCAGATTTTAAAAATATTTAAATCTTAAGATATTGTAAAATATTGCACAAACCTTATATACGGCTAGCGCCACCATCACCTTATACTGAAGATATTGCAAAATGAATTGAATAATCTTAGAAATACTCTCTGTGTATTTTTGATAAACAAGTTGAATAGTTTTCATCATTTCAACAAGCTTACAAACAGCAAGAAGTGTTGTCTTTGACATAGATGTTTGCAACGATACATGAGCATTGACTATAGCTTTAACGAGAAATCCCATTTGTCCAGCATATTCTAGGCCTTGTAATAGAAATGTGCTTAACTGCTTAAATTGATCAACTTTTAAATCGAATGCACCGAATTGTAGCGATTTGCTTACTTGCAGAGACCATAAAGCGATATGACTGCAATAGTTTTTGCAATCGCGTTGTAATGTTGGTAAACGCAAATTTAAGAAGTTTTGTCTTTGCCGCTTATATTCTTGCATATTTTTTTCATATGGTTTTACTAGTGTTTCAGCATGTTTAAATAGAAACTCGGCAGCTTTCCATGAGATATTTCCGATCAAAGTTATGCCAGAGTATTTGGTGTTTTGCTCCAGCAAGATTTTAAGATTTTTTGAGTCAATTTGACCACAAAACTCATGGCAAGCAACACATAATGCATTTATTCGCACGAGGACGTGTGACTCGGTGAAATCATTTAAATCAGGATAATGAAACTGTTCAATTGCGTTCAATTTATGTTTTATATATTCGTTGAATTGCTGTGTTAAAAAACCTAAGCCCTTTGGGCCGATTTTGTCTTTTAGACCAAATGTGCTGTCCAAGAAGCTCTACAAACATAGGGCAAAAGTAGCAGTTAAGTGATATCCATACAATCTTGATAATTTGTTGTTAAATGTAAGGTATGTAAGTTAATTCGTATATTTATGACGAAAAAAGTTACATTTGCAAATTATATTATTGTCTGCCCTAACATAAAAATAAATAGTTCGTTAAACGCTTCAAAAGTATCATACCCGAAAAAGCGTTCCAGAAAATAGGAAATCCAGCTCCTGTAAACAATTTATTAGACCATTTAGTTCTGAAGCGGACGTGAATTCTTGTCTAGAAAATTTATGAGCAATTGCTTCAACGGTTTTCTTATAAATGTTCCAAGAAAAATTTAAATTTGAATGCAGCAGTATTTCGTCGAATATGAGAATCTTAAGTAATATATCAGCTAAGCAATCGATAACATCCTGAATTATAGAAAATCATATAAAGGTCACGACATTTAGATAAAACATAGATATTTATATGAAACTTACGAATAGTTTAAATTCAAATGAACCTCCAGCTGCAAAAAACGCTCCACACTGATGCAACATATTGTTGGCCAATATAATACAACGTTGCAACAAAAACTGCATTTGGCACAAAAATCCAACAGAACTGCTTATTTTTAGCAAGAGACGTTCATTTTGTTGATGCTTATCAATTGGTGCAACCTCGCTACGCCTTTGAGAACCACCAACAGTGCAGAGGTCTTCATCAATATAAAGAAACTCCAACTGCATTCTGTTGGCTTCCATTGCCAGTTCGGAAGCTTCATTGCAGAGATGTGCAAAAGTCAGAATGATTTTATTTGGATTTCTATCGGATTCCAAAAGCTTGAGAAGAGGCAGTGATTCTTGGTTTGTTGAATAGTTTACACTGATGATTGGATTACTTCTTTGAAGTGCAATGTTTTCATTTCGTATTCCAGTAATGGTTGTCTTTTCCAAAAGCTTACACAGTCTCTTGTCATACGCTTCCAAAAAGGTTCCAACATTTTTTAATTGCTCTTCGGCGGAGGAAACTGTTTTTATTTAAACCTTTATAATTAATTTTTAAAAATCAAAATATATTTACTTAATTCAGACTGCTCCATGTCCACAAAATTCCAGTAGCTTTGCGCAGAGATGCAACACAAGGTACTTTAGTATTCTTTGGAGTAGTATTTATTATTAGGGTTTTTCAGATTGAGCAACTGAAAAGCAATGTGTGATTCAGCGGAAAATTTTTTAAGTAGCTGCTCCACAACTTTCCGGCTGAATGGTATGTAGCATAAACCGCTCACACAACATGTTCCCTGAGCGGTCGCCATCTTAGGTAGCGAAAATATTTTATGCTACCTCGGTTGATCGGTTTACGCTCACTTCATTTTGACAGATAAACAATCAGTTTGTTGGAAATTTGACATTTCGCCAACAAACCCATTCAGGAGAAAGTATCAGTTTATGCTACTTCGCTACCTGAGCGCTTTTTCGGATTGAATGCAGTCAATGCAATTCAATCTTAAGTTGCTAATCAATGTACATGACGCCAGGGTACACAGAATAAGGTGACCGCAAGACGGAGAGCGCGACTGCCGAAAATGTCAAAGCAAACTGCTTCAGCTGTTGTTATTTCTGTTGTTTCTTTCGGCAGCCAGTTGATTTTGACACTTTCGGCTATGCAAAGGAGAGCACTGTCAGTTTTGCAGCAACCTTGTTATTCAACCATGGCCTCTCTCAACCGACTCACTTTGATTCTTTTAGAGGAGATGAGGAAGTGGAAAGGTGAAATGTTACGTGAGGCGAGAGTTTCAAAAACTTTAAAATTTCTCAACTCATTTGTAGTTTTTGTGTAATGACATTCGTCATTGTTTGGTCATTTTGTTGAGTTGCACTATTTTAGCGTAATGTTTAGATGTGAAACCAATTTAAATAATAAATACATGTGCTTAATTGGAAAAAAAAAACACAAAATTAAGCGTTATAAATGCCGGAAAGCAAAGAATTTTTGGTTCAAGTTCATCAGACTCAAAGTGAGGCAAGTTATGTGTGTACACATTTGACAGCGGACCCACATCAAAATGAGTCGGTTGAGTGAGGCTAATGTTAACTATCTCATGAGAAAATAAGCTGCTGTCAGGAATCATAGGAATATTTCGAACACATTCTTTTTATTCTGTCAACTGAGATGGAAAAAATGGAATATTCTACTTTCGTATTTGTGTTTAAGCATAGTACTATGTTCGGCTTCACGTGAAATTCCACTCAAATCTCCATACAAAAAATGACAGCTGTGAAACAAGCGTGAACATTACACAACTTTTTCGTCAAAGCTGTACTATGCTTCGCTGCGGAAAATCTAGTACTATATTCCGCAACATGCATCTAGCAACATTTTTTTCACGGCAATATAGTTGAACCGACCATTTATTTTGCCGTGAAAAGAGACAGTTGCCATTTAATTTAAGAAAAAGAGCAAACAAAAGAGCAATGTTTCTTATTGAAATTATATTTTTGTACTATTTCTAAAGTTTTGCAATTAATAACTGCAGTTGTTGGAAATTGTAAACACGGGTGCACCTTTCCGCGGTGTTGGCGGTCGCAAAACTTTGCAGCTTGGAGATTGCCATAAACTAATGACTTGTTTTGCTCCACAACAAAGGACATGCATACTTTATAAATATTTATTTTGTATTTATATAATCACAAATATGAGAATTAAAGAACTTAAATAATTTTCTGCTTTTCCTCTAACAAATTGTGGCTGTTTATTTACATCTTGTCGAAATTTGTAAGCTGATCATCAGCTGTTCGTTCGCAACAAAATATCTGTCAAAATTTTCACGCAACAAATAAATGGCTGTTGCCAGTGAAATTTCACGCAATCGAGCATAGTACTAGGCTTTAGGGTTAAATTGTTTACTTTAAAATAAGGCACTGTCGCTATCAAAAATATTTGTAATACAATATTATGCGCCATTATTAAATAAATATGAAGACTTGAGCTGCTTTTTTATTAAAAAAATTCATTAACTGAACAACAACACATGCATATCTGTTCTTTATGTTCCAAAGTAGAGTCATTATTCGTTCTATTCTGGATAAAAACATTTTGTTCTGTTCTTAATCTGGAATGAATAAACAAATGCAGCCTATATTAACATAAAGCTTAAGCTAATCTTAAAACCGAACGTTCCAGTTCCGTGGATTCTATGGAAAATCTGCGAGGGCTGAACTACAAGCACCGGACAGATCACATAGTGAATAGATTAGACGCTTTTACGTGGTCCTGGATAAGCAGTGGGTGACCAGCTAGAGTGTGTAAGGCAGAAGTACTGGATAGAGATGTCAAGGCAATTTACTCCTTATCTCCTCAAGACTCTAAACTTGAGGAGCCTCTCCAAGAGCTTAAAAATGCAATGTAAGTACGGTTTGGGTTCCACTTCATGTAATCGCCCAATAAAACCAAACCATCCTTGAATATGAACCTCCACTACGTTGATGACCACCGCAAGCGAAAAACGGACAATGCACATCCGGAAAAATAAATACTGACATCGCCACCACTCAGTAGATGCAATGGAAAGGGCAAGGCTGCTCGAAGAGAGCAGACTGTGATGTATACTACAGCTGCCATGCGGAGAAGCACGACCCTAGAGCACGTGTATGATCACTACCCGTGAAAATAGTCCTCGGCGATTTCAACGCGAAGGCATTTTTGGCTCCACTGTCTGTCAGTTCAGTCTCCACAAGACAACTGTGCACAACGGTCTAAAACTGATTGACTTCGCCACTGTGCGGAAAATTGTAGTTAAAAGCACCAGATCCAAACACCTCGATACCCACAAGGCAATTTGGCTGTCCCCGGATCAAAAAACTTTAAACCAAACTGATCATGTTGCGATCGACGGAAGGCACGTTTCAAGCATACTGGATGTGTGTACATTTCGGTGGGTCAGTATTGATTCCGACCACTATTTTGTTGCAGCCTAGATCTGCATGCGATTGTACAATGCGAAGAGTACACGCACAGGTATGCAACGAAAGCTAAGTATAACTAAGTTGCCATCACAATGGGTTGCCGAGGCCCACTCCACTTAACTCTAGGTTTAGCTCAGCCAACCGAACTCTTGCCTCGAAGACGCTAGCGGACTTTGGGCACATTTATCCCACTCCATGCGCACTGCTGCTTAGGAGTCTCCTTCTTTCTCTTGCTGGACAAATGTGTAATGTGGCTTTTATATCTGTGAACTCGTGTGGTAAACAATATGGCAGTTTGTGTGTGTTCAAGAAAACGAGCGTTCAAATTACGGAATCTGTTTGGCACACACAGCGTTACATTTGAGAACAGTAGAAATGTACTCTTAAAAATATATATATTGCTTCGAAATAAAATTATTTTTGTGTAGGGAAAATGAGGTAAGAATGCTTTCCAAATCCTCCACACCTTCATAATTCTCTCGAAATAACTTCTTTACTGAATATTTTTCAGATCGTACTTAAATCATTAAAATGTACTGTACCTTGTACTAGAATAATAGTTTAATACAACCCTGGTTACGTAAAGACTAGAAAGAATGTTTTTTTTTTTGCTTTGTTGGACAGAGTAAAATTTTTGCCAACAAGCCAACTGGTGTGCCAAACTAGCGAACTAGATTCTTAACTATCGAACCTGTGTGGAAATAGACGCTGTTGAAAATTAACTTTTCAACTCCATATACGGAAAAAAGCTCATTAAAGATAATTTTGTCTATGAATTTACAATTGTCAGCCACTAGAACAAGGTTGTAAATGTATTTAAAATATGTATAAATACCCAATAAACCAAACGAATTGGCTTTGAATTCGTGGTGAAATCGAGATCTCGGATATTTATTTCGATAACGAAGTTCGTTTATCTAATAAACCCGAGAGCGGCAGAAATGCATTCTTCATTCTCAAAACGAGATTTTTAAAAACTTTAAATACTATCAACTGTTAGTAAATTGTACCTTACCATATCAGGAATCGAACCCACGTCCTCTGGATGGAAGTCTTCCACGTTAACACGAGCCTATCGCAGTTGTTGCTTCAAAAACGAGCACTTGGGGACGTGTGTTGGAAGCACAACTGGGGCAAAAACTTTTATTGTTTTTTTTTCCTTTGTTTTTGTGCTATTTGCCCTTTTTTTACAAAAATCTGAAAGGAAAACAATTAGAATTTAAAACAAAATCTAAATCTAAATTTGGCGTTGATTAATTAAAACATACAGAATTATTTTATTCAACGAGATAATAAAAGACTCGTTTCGGATTCGAAAAAGTTTCGAAGAAAAGCATCCGAAAACTAAATGGTTTAATTTTAAAATTAAATTACTTACTTACTTACGCTGCAGCTACACGTTCAAGAAATTGCTTTCAAGTTGATCACACATAGTGCTTGTCAAAATTCATTTGAATTGATAGCTGAAATTATCGTTACATTTACAAAACTGTGATCAGCTGTTTAACTTGACCGTCAAATTGCCTCACGACTTGAAAGAAAAAATTGATATCAAGTTGGTTTTCAAGTTCGAAAAGTTTGAGTGTGTTAATAAAAAAGTGTGAATGTGTTGCAACTTGAAAGCAAAATTGAACGTGTAGCCGCCAAGTTAGATGGCTCTTACAACCGTTGTCCGGCTTAGGCCTCGTCTAAGAATTTGCGCCAGCCTCTTTTGTCGTGCGCTAGCTGGCGCCAGTTAAAAATTCCAAGCGTTGTCAGGTTATCCAATGCCTGGTCTTTCCAACGGAGATGCGGTCTTCCTCTTCTGCGTTGGCCACCGCTGGGTACCGAATCCAATAATTTTTTCGCTGAAGCTTCGTCGTTCATTCTCTCGACATGACCTAACCAGCGAAGCCGCTCTATTTTAATACACTTGACTATATCGATGTCGGTATATAGCTCATACAGCTCTTGGTTCCATCGTATTTGATACTCGCTATTGACGCAGATTGGACCATAGATCTTGCGAAGGATTTTTCTCTCTAACGCTCCCAAAGTCCTTTCATCAGAGCTGCTCAACGTCCAGGTTTGTGATGCGTATAGTAGGACGGGCCTGATTATTGACTTATAGAGCGCCAGTTTTGTTCGTCGAGAGAGAGCTCTGATTCTCAATTGCCTACTGAGCCCAAAGTAACACCTGTTGGCAAGAGTTATCCTTCGTTTAATCTCAATACTGATATCGTTGGAGGAGTTAATGCTGGATCCCAGGTAAACAAAGTCCTTCACTACCTTAAAGGAGGTTTTGCCAACAGTGACGTTGTTTCCAAGACGCTGGGACTGTTTGTTTGTTGACACAAGATACGTCGTTTTATCTGTGTTCACTACAAGACCCATTCGACTCGACTCTTTTTCTAGCCTGGAGAATGCTGTACTGACTTCGCGCGTATTTAGGCCAATGATTCGATGTCATCTGCGTACGCCAGCAGCATAACAGTCTTATAGAAAATTGTGCTGCTGCGTCTCAGTTCAGCAGCTTGGATGATCTTCTCCATTACTATATTAAAGTCGCACGATAAGGAATCACCTTGTCTGAAACCTCGCTTGGTATCGAACGGAAAGGAGAGGTCCTTCCCGATTTTCACTGCACTGCTGGTGTTGATCAGTGTCATCCTGCAAAGACGTATTAGCTTCGCAGGAATACCAAATTCAGACATGATGGCATATAGGTGACTCCTTATTGGATTGTCGAAGGCGGCTTTGAAATCGACAAAAAGATGGTGTGTGTCGATTTGTTTTTCGAGGGTCTTTTCCAAGATTTGTTGGAGCGTGATGATCTGGTCAATGGTGGACTTTCCAGGTCTGAAGCCACACTGATAAGGTTCCAATCAGTTGGTTGACGATAGGCTTTAGTCTTTCACACAATACGCTCGACAGGACCTTGTATGCAATATTAAGAAGGCAAATCCCACGGTAGTTGGCGCAAATGATGGGATCGCCTTTCTTGTGGATTGGGCAGAGCACACTGGGGTTCCAATCATCTGGAATGCATTCTTCCTACCATATTCTGCAAAGAAGTCTGAGCCGGTAGGCCATCGGCTCCTGCGGCTTTGTTGTTTTTAAGCCAAGCTATAGCTGTTAAGACCTCGTTATAGTCGGGCACCGGAACTTCAACGCTGTCATCCATAATTGGGGTTTCCGGGATATCATCTCCTCTGGCGGGATTGTTGTCAGCGTCGCCATTTAGAAGACTAGAGAAGTGCTCCCTCCATTACATCAGTGTACTCTGGATATATGTCACTAGATTCCCATTCTCGTCCTTGCAGAAGAGGCTCCGGTCTTAAAACCATCGCCCAGGCATATTTTTTCGAAAAATTTTCGAGTCTCATTCCTGTCGCCATGCATTTCTCGCACTCACGCATTTCCGCGTCTTGTTTTTGCACCTGAAAATGCGTCTCTCTTCCCATCTCTTCTCTCGGTATCGCTCCATAACAGCACGCGTTACAACCGACTGCAGGGTGGCTTTGTAGGCGGTATCCTTCTCTGCAGTGGTGTCGCGACACTCCTGGTCGTGCCACTGGTTTCGGCGAGGGCGGTGGTAGCCTATCACCTCTTCGGCAGCCGTGTGCGTCCACTGTGCGCATATATCGTCAATCGGAGGAGTGCTTTCTAGAAGCAGGAGTGAGAGTCGAGTAGCGAAGGCTTCGGCCGTCCGTTTTGACTGCAGCTTGTCTACGTCTAGCTTTCTTAGTGTAGGCTTGCGAGCATTCTTAGCTGCGCACAGACGTGTGCGGATCTTGGCTGCGACAAGATAATGATCCGAGTCTATGTTAGCACCACGAATCGTGCGTACGTCTAGTACACTGGAAGAGTATCAAAACGTGATCAAATTGGTTGCATGTTTTTTGATCAGGGGACAGCCAAGTGGCCTTATGAATATTGAGATGCTTGAATCTAGTGCTACTAACGACCATGTTTCGTGCTGCGGCGAAATCAATCAACCTCATTCCGTTATCGGATGTGTTGTCGTGGAGGCTGAACTTCCCGACTGTTGGACCAAATATGTTTTCCTTACCCACCTTGGCGTTGAAGTCACCAAGCACGATTTTTATGTCATGATGGGGGTAGCGTTCGTATGCGTCTTCAAGGCACTCGTAAAAACTTTCTTTGGTCTCGTCATCTTTTTCTTCTGTCGGAGCGTGCGCACATATTAGGCTTATATTAAAAAATTTAGCCTTGAAGCGGATTATGGCAAGTCGTTCGTTCACAGGAGTGAATCGCAGGACATGAAGCCGTATTCTCTTGCCAACTACAAATCCGCATAAAAACTCGTGCTTCTCCGCATGGCCGCTGCCGTAGATATCACAGGATGCTTGCCGTAAGCAACCCTGTCCCTTCCATCGCATTTCTTGGATTGCAGTGATATCAGAATTATATCTTTCCAAGACATCAATCAGTTGGATAGAGGCATCATCCCAATTTAGGGTTCGGACATTCCAGATGCATATCCGTAAATCATTATCAGTTTTTCATTTGCGGTAGTCGTCATCGGATTTGGGGATTATTCTTTCATTTATTCTTTTACGTTTCATTGAAACTTTTTTTTTATGTGGTTGGCTTCAAACCCAACGCACAACCTTAGCTTGATGGCCAAAGAAAAAGCCCGCCGCTCAAATTAGCCGCCAGAATTTATCGGGCGACAGTTTTTGACGTTTCCAGGAGACACCACGCGGAGGTTTTGAGTCGACTTGAGACGATTTCGACATGGATAATGCTGGCCTCGGCAAGTTGAGGCAGTCAGACACGTTGCCATGTGAAGATTGCCCCCTTGCCTCCCTTTAAATTAAATTAGAAAAATGTATTTACTTTATTCCGGTGATATATTTAAACAAAGCAAATAGAAACATAATTTTCTTACATTTCTTAGATACATTAGATAAGAGAGATATTAAATAAATATCTCTTCTCAGAAATCTGAAACTTTATATTAAAATGTAAATGTAAATAATCTCGGAATCATCGCGAATTCTGAACGCATACGAGATATCTGATCCTAGTAGTCGGTCTCGTTACTAATTCGAAATCGAATTCACTTTGTGGTTTATTACGTCTATACACTTTTACATACAAAAATTTTAATATAAAAATTTTTTTAATATATTCTTTAAGTGAAGTTGTAACCAAATTAATTAAGTTTTTCTGAACAAACCTGAAAAAATAAAAATATTCTATATTTTGTTTCACTTTATTTGCAAAATAAATTATTTAATTATTAGGTTATTTACAATTTAAAACACGTGGTACAACAACAAATAGTTTTTATTATATAATTCATTACTTAAGTATGATCATAAAAATGTATTAAGCTTCTCAAGTAATATTTGCAGAATTGAATCTATGAACTTTGTTCCATTTGTATGTAGTATGATCGCTTTAAGGAATTGTATAAACTGAACATGAAATTTTTATTTTATATAACCCTTAAAGGACAAAAGCATATAAGCTGTCAACATTTTTTGTATATCCTCTTGCTGTTATTTTCGTTTGAAATTATACACGTTATGACTATTGATAGAAACATAGATCAAGATGCGCAATTTCTGGCTTGATACTGGCTTATTTGTCGAACGTTTTTATATTTTTAACTCGAATACTATTCGAGAATGAGTAGCAGTTTTATGGGATTCTAATTTAAGTGGTAAAAGCAAAAGCAATTTTAGTCTGGTTTCTTGCTATAAATGTGAAACATGATAAATAAATATTAAGTATGAAAACAAAACCCTACTCGCGGCGAAAGTTTTTTCAATAAAAAAATGTTGTAATCGGTCGCCACCTCTCTGCAAACAATGGCACACCTCAGAGAGTAAATAATGCCATGTAAAGCTTTTTGAGAACATGAACTTCAGCCGTTCGGAGTCGGCATAAAACATGTAGGTCCAGATCTCGGTGAATTGTGTGCAAACATTTAATAACACACACAACACAATTGATGATAAGAAGCTCGGTCAAAGCCCTTTCAAAGGCTGAAATGGCCAATTTTCTTTTTTTTTTTTTTATGAAAACAAAACTGCGCAAATTAAGTTTTATAACTTTAAAACTAAATTAGCTAAAACTTATCGGTTAATAAATCCAAAAGAGGAACTTACAATATGTTTTTTTTACATCAAACTTTTAAATACGAATTAGTCGTCATCTGTTAAGTTCATAGATTCCATGCAATTTACGTTAAAAGGAACACCAATTCTTATTTTAGGAAAATTAAGCATAATTTTTGTTTTTTATTTATCTTCACAAAATGTTCATATTTTTTACTATTAGTTTAGTCTTATCCTAAGATTATCTTACTTAATACAAAAGGAATGTTTGTGAGTATGCGTGGTCAAGATGTGGCGGTATTGTGTTTGATTAAAGACTGCTTATAAAAACACAACCATGAACAGTATTTTCTTAAAATAAAAATGTATGATTAACAGCTTATTCTGGTGATCGACAATTGTTCATGCATTGTCAGGGTAATCTTTTATGGTCTTTTTTCGTGCATGAAGTTCGAAAGTCAATGAAATTTAATATACGTGCTATAATTATTTTTTGTTATCAATAGTTTTGAACTTTCAGAGTGAGATATGTTTGCGCTTGTGAATAAATTAACAATTGTCAACCATCAGAATATGTCTCTTAGTATTAGCATTTAAAGATATACATACATATGCATATGTTAATTTTAAATATATTGCTTTGATTATATTATGATAAGGGTGCGGAAATTTTATGAACACAAAATTTACAATATTGCATATGAAACTTCATTTCAAAAAATATAAATTTTAAAATGAATAAATAGTGTTCTATTAAAAAAAAAACGTAGTTGAAATACGCAAAATACACTTTGGATATCAATAGATTTACGTTTGTAATTAAAAAGAAACTTAAATATTAAAATATAAAATAAAACTTAAAGATATTAGATTTTTATTTAAAAAAATAGGAATTCGCACTCTCATTACAGAATTATGTTACTTAATAGGAGTTTAATAATTCAACCGCTCTTATACATACATATTTATTATAATCATAGCATTAGTTTTTTAATTATTTTTAAAAATAAAGAGCTTTTTTTATAAGATTAATATTTATTTATTTTTTTATTATATGACGTAGTGTACATAACATTATACCGTTATGATATTTATTTTAGAGATCAATTGAAAGCTCTTAAATTTAATAAGTTAAATATTATGATTTGTTGAATGTACGATTAACTTCTTTATCTTCTTGACATAATATATTATTTTGCTGATTTAGCGGTTAAGTATCCAAGAATATTAAAGATACTACTGTATTTATTTTAAATAGTAAGTGAAAGTTTATAAAAAGCCTTTAGTTTTAGACTTTCATTTTTAATTTAATAATTTTAATTTTAATTTTAAATAACATAATCTTATTTAGAGCCTCATATAAGAATTTTCAGTTGGAATAAAAAATATTTTTTTATATTTTTCTTGGAAAAGTGTTTTTTTTTACTCTTTGCTTTGCGTATCTCTACTTTCTTCTACTTTTCTAAATATTTAATCCCATTCTTAAAAAAAAATTAAAATAATTCGTTTTACATGATTTTATTCGCAAGATTTTTGCAGTTTTTATGAATCAAAGTAAACCATCAACGTCTTCTAATCTTCTATTGGCGCTGATGTAACATATACGGAATAAATCTGTCGAATATAAACGCTTTCCAACAGTACATTAACTTCGCTAAAAACTTTCATTATCTTGAAGAAATCGGTAGATTTTAGTAAAAGTTTTCACATTATTGCGTTCATGGGATTATAACAAAAAATTAATTATTTGAATGTTACTGAAAAGCGTTATTTAAATATATAAAGCTTACTTTTATATAAAAGCTACTTTCCATTTAAACAACGAAATTAAATGTTTTTTCTAGATGAAGCTTTGCACATATATAGCATCTTTAGATCTTAGGTTTGTATTTTGGCTGCTGATTGCTTTTGAAAAAAGAAAAACCATACAAAAATCGCTGCTCATTTTTTTATTTTCATCATCTATGTTTTTTCTTTTTATTCATTCGATGGCTGTTTTTATACTGATTAAAACCCCTTTTTTCAGACGTTTAAGGTTTTTTTTAACACTAGAATGTGCGGCTGGGCTTTTCGAGGGCCATTTTACTTTCAGTAGTCACCAAATTTGATGACAGCTGTACTCGTGCGTGTGTGACGTGCGAACCAACGAATCCCAAGTTCGATCACCACCTCGGGCAAAATGTTTTTTTAATAGAAATACATTTTTCTGTTCGGCCGTCACCTCTCTGCAGACAACGACAAAACTGAAAGAGTAACTAATGTCATGGAAAGCTTTTTGAGAACATGAACTTTGACCGTTCGGAGTCGGCATAAAATATGTAGGTTCAGTTCTCGGTCAATTGTGTGTCAAATAACACACACAACATAATTGATCATAAGAAACTCGGTCAAAGTCCTTTCAAGGGCTGAAATGGCCAATTTGTTTTTTGTGTTCTAATTGTTGTTTCTATTTATTTTTTTTAGTTCATAAAAATCAAAAACTATTTCTTTGAAGAAAATAGCTTTACATATGCAATCAATTTAAAGTTATAGCCTCAAACTTTTTTAACCATCTTGCTTATTCTGCATATCTTATATATTAATATGTGAACCTTAAACTTTGTCGTACGCTTTTTGGTATTATTTAATAGAACTCAAGACGAATGAAGCTTATATCATTTGAGAGGTACTGTTACACAAATGTGCAGAATGTATATAAAAATTATATATCTGATGGAGGGGGTTCCCTACCTTTTAAGAAAGAAATCCAATTTTCCTCTTTGGAGAGAGCTTTTAAAGTGGTCGAATTTGACTTTTTCTCAATAGTTTTAAGAATATTTTACAATTGATCATAAGAAGCTTTGTCACCCCCGGTCCACACTGGAAAAAAATTATTTTATACCATCTGTCAAATTCCATTCCAAAGTTTTCTGCTTATGTTAGTGATGGTAAAGAATGACAAAATTGACAGCTCATTGCTTACCATAAATGGCAAGAAATATTGCACAACATATATTGCATACACGGAGAGAATTGAGCGCAAGAATAAAGCATTTGGCACACAATTCATGCAAAAATTAGCCATGATTCTATACTTTAAAACAGAATTCATGGTATATGACTTATGATCGCATGATTCGTGGTTACTTGCACTTAAATTCTAAAATGATATCATTTTGCTACGAACTGCGAACTTCTTATTGAAATTGAATCACAATTTCCAAAGTTCGAGTTTAGTCTGGCTTGCTGGTGTTTGCTTTAAACACTGGACTACCTGGGTTCAAACCCGGATGAGAGCAGCAACATTTTTATACCCCCACGCGTACTGCGTAAGGGGTATATTAATTTTGCCACGACGTGTGTAACGCCCATAAGGAGGCGTGGTAGGCATAGAAAAGTATATATATTCTTGCTCAGCATCACCACCTATGTCTGTCCGTCTGTGGACACGATTACAGCCGTAATTTCGAAGCTATCGTGCTGAAATTCGATATATAAGCTTTTTTTTTAAAAAACTAAGATCAAGTTTGATAATGGGCTAAATCGGATGAAAACCACGCCTACCTTCCATACAACCAAAATAATGAAAACTCCATAAAGAAGCAAATATTTGAGCTACAAATCTTAAGTTCGGTATTTGTGTAGTCTATGACAAAACTCAGGTGTGTTAGGAAAATGGGTGTCATCCATCCACTAACACGCCCACCTCCCATACAACCCTAATATTGAAAACTACACTGAGAAAAAAACACATACCTTGCTCCGTTAAAAAATTTCTCTATTTTCGATATAGAAATTTTCTCTTTTTTAAATAAAATTTTCTTAAATTAGAATAAATTTTCACATTTTCGAAGAAATATTTCTTTATTTCTAGGAAATGGAAATATTTCAATGTCTCTAATAATGATAAATATTTTTCTCGCACAAAAAATTTCTCATTTATAGAGAAATTTTATTGAAAATGAAAAACTTTTCTTATTTTTTGATAAAAAATTCACTATGAGAAGTATTTTCTTCAATAAAAACAAATATTTTCTCAAAAAAAAAAATATTTTTCTCTAAAAATGATATATTTTTCTATTTCATGGTAGATTTTTATCATTTTTAGAGAATTTTTAGTATCGCAATTAGAGAATAGCATTCTCTGGAGCAAAGTCTATACCATTTTTCTCTAAATATGATGCCTTTTTTATCATATTCCGATAAGCTTTTTTCTGAGTGTATACATAGAGGTCTGTGCCGAAGCTACAAAAGTTAAATTATATATTTATTCATATTATATAAAAATTAACATGCGATAGAAAAATGGTCGTCATCCACTGACGAACACGCCCACCTCCCAAACAACTTATAATATTTAAAACTCTATAAATAGACTAATATTTTAGCTACAGACCTGAAATTGGGTATTTGTGTATATTATATCAAAATTGAGGCGTGTTAGAAAAATTGGCATCAACCACTCAAGAACACGCCCCGATGATTTTTACATTCTCCCGCAGCATCTCGCAAGAGCTTAAGAAATACCGAAAGCACTATTTATCGTGCAAAACTGGTAACGCTGGTAATATATTACTTAATGTCGAAGTAGCTTCATTAACAGATTTCCCACTGGGAAATTACTGAATTTATACATAATTTATGCTTAAATCAAGAATGAGCCATAAATTACGATAGTGTGGACATGGTGTGACAATGAAGAAGTTGTCGAAGGTAAAATTCGTTGCCCGTTGGCGAATTTTGCACAAAAGCTAGTGTTATTTGTATGAAAAGCCCACTGGCCAGGTGGGCCAGCAAGCACACAATATTTCAGTTTTCGATAAAAGTGCCCCTGCCCCAGTTATTAAACATACTTGTCCTCTGAAAAAGTAAAAATTCATGTACCTTGAAAACAGCTCTATGAAGAAAATTTGTAGGTGTCATGCCTATGCCTGATCTAGAGTCATAAATCCAGCACAAAACCATGTACAATTCTAGCTAGTTATGGCTTATGTAACTTATCATCCCAGGTAATCGCACATTCCACGATTTGTAGTCTTTTTGATGTTAACTTGTCAAAAGTAAACTAAAAAGTTATTTTAAAGCTATTCTGTAATTAGATCTACGTATGCATTATTAGTGGTTGCGTCTTGTGTTTGCCCCGAAGCCCAACCCAAATTTGGTGTATCCAGAACATTAAATTTTTTTTTAATATTTGGAAGTCGAAAATATTCTCATTGTTGAAAATGAGGATGAAACAACAAAAACGATCCCACTATAGACAACTATCCTTTGCTATAAGGATCAAAAAATATGTGTGCAGAGTTTCATACCAAACCACTTTCGGATCCATCTTAATAGTTTTTATGTTCCATTAACAGATCGATTCTGTGTGTTACCGGAAAAAGCAATATTGTTACCGAAACTCGTTACCGGTCTTAGAAATTGGTATTCTGTGCACTCGGTAACGCTGTCAAACGTTGTAAGCTCATAGCCCATCCACAATGACGACAACGGGCGACGAACGACAGGTCTTCACTCTTTCCTTGTAGAGAAATTTCGGGCGACTTGAATTTTTTAATCGCGACAACAACAAGCTTTAGCAGAAAGTGCTTTTGATATTTACAAGAAATTATTTTAATTGAAATCGTGTTTTGTGATAAAAGTTGATATTATCTTTAACACTACTAGAAACTAAGTACAAAGTCAAAAACAAAAACATGATGCTTTATTCAAAACGAAATAAAAATTAAAAGCGAAGAAATTATTTTTTAATAATTGGCAAGATTTTTAATCAGCAATATTTTTTTAGGTTATGGAATTGAATTTAAATTAAATTATATTATTTAATAAACTCACATCAAAGTTTGCAATTATATATAAAAATTGAATATAGAAACGAGCACTCGATCAGCCAGCACGAAAAAAACACGAATGTAAACAATGGCTGAATTTGTTTTTGTCGTCTGTTTTCGTCGTCAAATTAGAATTAAATTGAAGCTGGCTACAGCGACATTTGATGTAGGGCAACAATGTCGTCACGATTGTCTCCAAAATTTCGTCCCATAAGAAATACATGTAAAAAAAGTGACGTTTGACGCTCGTCGCCCGTTGTCGTCATTGTATATGGGCTATCACCATATTGTATGAATGCTCACCAACAATGCAATATGAAAAGTAAATACATGGAATTAATTGCATTTTATGAACTTTTAATATATTTGCTTTCCTTAGCACGAAATATGCACGCACTACGCCGGCGCAGCTTAAGTTTTTTTATCAGCTTTCGAGCACTTGTCTTAATCTAAGCAATAATAAGTCAGCTGTATACCACCTATATAGATGGTAACAACATTCATCGGTAACGAGTGGTTGCAGAATACCAAAAGGGAGTATTAGTTACCAAATACTGAATTTCTTCGGTAATAAGATTAATGTTACCGCGACAGAATTGATCTGTAAATAGAAATGCGTTTCTTTTAAATGCGTTTTTTGCGCATCTTGTTCTTTTTATGGCATATTAGGTGTTGATGCAATGCCACAATGTTAATTAATTTTTGAAGCATACATTTTAACCTGTTTGAAAACTGTAAACGTAATCCTTCTAGATTCTTAGTATAATTAATTTATGCATGTAAATTACAAAGAGATAGTTTTCAAATTTTAGTACAGTTAATTGATATTGCATAGTGTTAACGGACAATTTTTATAACTAAGCATCTGTTACACTGTTAATAATTTATGCGTTAAAAATAACAGTCAAACCAAAAAGTTTGTTCTCTTACATATTTTGACCACTATAGGAGGAAGCATCACTAATTCGACGGTTTAAAGTTGTCTTGCGGTTCAAAGTGGTACTATTAGTTGATTGAAGAGTATTGCTGCGATGTGGATATATGTTCAAGGGTGGTATATTAGGATTATCGATCTTTGTTGGTGATGAAACGAGTGGACGTGGAGAGCCACGTTGTAGCGAACCAATAATTTCTTGTGGTTCTTGATAACCGGAATCCAAGTCATCGTGATATGAGTCCATCAAAGGTGTTGGATCTTCATAGTCGTAATCAACGAAGCCATTATTATCGAAAGACTATTAAAAAAATGTAAAAGATGCATTAGATATATTCGACCAATTTCACATTTTCTTTATAGTAAAATTAACAAAAAAATTAACATATTTTTTGGGTGCTTTTAAATAACATAAGCTTTTATATGGGATAACATTTTACATAAAATAGGATACCATTTTGCTTTTGCAACACTGGATTTTCTTTGTTTTTAAGTAGTACTAGTTAACTACACTGAGGGAAAAATGTGTTGAAATTAAATGAAATTGTGTTCATATCTAACGAATTTGTTTTTGAAATAGAGCTTAAAACAAATTCATTGAAATTAATTACAACTGTTTTTAAAATTTAATTCAAAACAAAAGTTTTTGTTTTTAAACGATGTTTTTGTTATAAAAAAAAATTTAAAAATTTAAAACAAATATTTTAAAGCACATTTTTTTCGGTGCCGTTTTTTAGCTTTTCCGAGTTTTTAGCATCAGATTCACAACAAGCTACCACCGGGACCCTCCGCATACCAAATGTTAACTCCATTCGATGAAGTTTGCATTTGAAATATTTTAATATTTAATTAATTAGTTTTTATGTTATCATATGTTCGATATTTGTCAAACAAATTCAAAAAATTGAAAACTTGGCATTGTATTCAAATTTTTGTTTGTTTTTCAAAGAACTAATAAAAAAAATAAAGTAGTTTAAAAGTAGTTGAAAATTAAACACATTTGTTTTCAATTTTGGTTTGTAGAAACGCAAATGCGTTAAATGTCTATTTTAAAATTTTTTGTTTAATTTTAAAGTATGTTTTTTTTCTCAGTGTAGCTTTCAAAATATTTTGTTTTAATATATTCCAAATACAATTATTTTTTAGAAAATTACGTTTTTACCCATAACGAATTTTGAAATGTTATTATTAACTATGCTAATAATAATTATAATCGTTCAAATTGGTTATTTTTTTATGTTTTTAAAATTTTCTCGATATTTTAATTGAAAAAAATTTACAATTACGTTTCTAAGAAATTATCAAGTTTCAAGAACAAATTAGTTTTTACAGTAAACCCATAATACAGATTTTAATAATAAATTTTTTTTAAATTTATTGCAAAAAAAGGGTTTCATTTATTTTTGTCTAGCCTGATAGTGGGCAAACTGATTTTTGTCGAATTTTGTATATTTTTATGTTTTTATTAATTTCTTCGTGAGACCTTGAATCAAAATATAATTTTTTAACAAAAAATTTTCATTTGGGAAATTTGATGAATTTGACAGTTAAAATTGTTTTCATAAGAATAAATTTAAAAACGAAATGTTTGTAAAATTCGTTATCTTATAATATTTATAGTATGTTTACTTGTCAAGTTTCAAAATGGGATCCCGTTAGCCATTATTGATTCTATGTTAAAATTTGATAAGTCTGTTTGTAATGTCGAAAATAAATTTAAAATAACCGAAGTTTAATAAAACGTTATATTTTTATTTAAATTGATGGTAATATACCGCATTCTTTATTATTTTCCACATAAAAATTATTTCATAAAATTGTTACAATATTTTAGGAGATTTTACGAAGAAATTAATAGAAACGAAACTATGTCCCGGTTATAATACTTTTCTAAAAGCATCAGTTAAGAAAGCAATAAAATGTGAATACATTCAGAGAAAAACTCCTATCCTTCTCCGATAAAAAATTTCTCTAATTTTGATAAAAGCAATTTTCTAAATTTCAAACAGCGTTTAAAAAACTTAAAAAAACTTCAGTTGCTTTTGCTTTTACTTTGCTGTGCTTATTGAAAATCGAACAGCAACAGCAAAAACAGCATCAATAAAAAGAATTTGTTTTACTGCTAAGTGCTACGAAAGCAAAAGAAATTATTTTATTGCTTTGCTTTTCATGTTGCTTTTCTTATTTGTGGCAGCACAACGAAAACAGCAATTCGTTTGCTTTGCTTCGTTTTGCTGAAGACTGAAAATAGTTTCAGCAAAACAGCAAAAGAACAGCAGAACAGCAACATTTTGCTGCGGTAGTGCTACCGACAGTTTTTCAAAGTAACAACATACATACACGACTGCGCACAAGTGTACATATTATATAAAACACATGCAAATAGACATGCGCCTCTGTAACGACGCAGCATAGAAACGACGAAGAAGAAATCACGAAAGCCAAACGAAAACACAACATCCGAAAGCAAAGCAAAACTTAGCTGCTAAATAACTGCTGCTGTCGTAGTGCTGTGACAAATTAGAAAAGCAAAATGAAAAGCAAAGCAATAAAATAATTTATTTTGCTTTCGTAGCACTTAGCAGTAAAACAAATTCTTTTTAATGCTGCTGCTTTTGCTTTGCTTTTCAAAATTCACACAGCAAAGCAAAATGAACAGCATAAAAATGATTTTAAAAACTGTCGGTAGCACTACCGCAGTAAAAATTTCGTTGCTTTTGCTATTTTGCTGAAAGCAATTTAAACCCTGATTTCAAATAAAATTTTCTTCAATTAGAATAAAATTTCGATTTTTCGATTCAGTTATGGGAAACGAAAATATTTCATTTCTCTAATAATAATAAGGATTTTTCTCGCACAAAAAAATCTTATTTATAGAGAAAAATTTAAAGAAAATCAAAAATTTTTCTTATAGTTTGATAAAAAATTCAACATGCGAAATATTTTCTGCAATAAAAACAAATCTTTTCTCAAAAACAAAGAAGTCTTCTTCTCTAAAAACAATATATTTTTATATATTTCTCTTTTTCATGGAAGCTTTTAATCATTTTTAGGATCAAATTTAGATAAAAGCATTCTCTGGAGCAAAGTCTTTCTTTTCATATTTTTCTCTAAATGTGATGCCTTTTTTTATCATATTCCAAGAATATTTTTTTTCTAAGTGTACGTATTTAACACCAAAGACATTACAAAAATTGTTAAAAATACTAGACAAATCGTGAAATTCCAAATTTCGTGCAAAATACGGGACAATCATGCAAAATAAGGGACATATGGCAACACTAATCTTTGTCTACACTGCACTAGCATACCTTGATCGGTGGACGTTTGTTATATTCTCTGATGGGAGGATTTTGGGTCTTAGAACGATAGTCAATAACTTCGTAGTGACCATCCTGATGTACAACAGGATAATCCGAAATAAAATGTCTAGTTCCATGCGGTGTTAATGTGGCCCAAAGTAGACGATTGTCGTTGGCCAATTGATTTTGTAGTATTTCATGGTTTCCTGCTGTAGCACATGGATAGAGAATACCACCGGCCATAAATGGATTTGCTTTTGAAGGTTCCCCCAAAGCAGACATAGTTCCTTGTTTAATATTCGAATCATGGTAGGAGAAATTGCAGCTGGAGAAGAGAGTGCTGTAAAAGTAAGAAAATTTATTTGGTAATTGCTACTATCTTCAATATTTTTTCATGAAAAACTTACTCTCGGCATTTTAATAATATTACTGCCAGAAGTCCACCCAAAATAAGCACGCCAACACACGATGATATTAAAACGAATAACCAGGTATTTTCCAAACCAGAATTATTGTTGCCAGTCAATTCAACAAATTCAATGCCACTTTCGCGTGGATGAGGATTCGGATCACACATGAAAGCAGCAAAACATGGATAGGAATCATTTGCTGGCAAGGAAATCACTGCAGTTTTTGGCAGTAGAAACGATGGTAAAGGTGGTGGTGGCATTGACAATATATTATCCGGTGGTGGACCCACCTGTCCACAGTTGCCAACACAGTTAGCAATCATTATAGTTTATAGTATTTTCTTTTGAAAGAATTGAAAAAAAAGAACATGACATATAGGAATAAATGCGGTTTAAATATTATAAGTATGCTATTAAAATCTTCTGTTGAAGACAAATTAATAAAAGGATCAGTATTGATTTCTCAAATATTAATATGAAGCTTTACTACTGTGTACAATATAACAATAGGTACACATTGTTTTGATGTACTCGTAGTAAAGTGGAATGAGTTCAGTATTTTCACTCGTACCTGTTCCTGTGGTAATTGTTAGTTTTATTGATTATTTTTTCTTAACTTTTACTGAACTATAGTAAAACACTATCAAATTAAAATTTATAGCTTTCACAAATATACTTTATGAATTGGCTCACTTATCCATATAAAAATAAATTTATCATAAAATTTTAATATGTTTTTCTGCAGGAATTTTTGTTCTACGATATCTTTTCACACCAATTGTTTTTCTACACTAGACATTAAGTGATGAAATTAGTTGTAACATTCCAGTTTTCAAAAAGCAGTGAAAAAATATTAACATCTTTTGGAAAATACTCTCTTCAATAAATTAGGGGTTGTATATTCTTAAATGTTCAGAAACAACTTTATCTTCTCAGACAAATACAAATTAAAAAACAAATCACAAAAGTACTGTACGCCATGAAATTTTTCTTCTCGTCTAATAAACATTTTAGTGAAATCTTATATTAAATTATCGTTGAAAATTATAAGAATCATTGCAATATTTAGAAGTAAAGAAACAGAAAAAGAGTTACTTCGATAACAGCGCATGCTCTCTTCCTATGTCTTTCTCTAACCGTTGTATTTCTTATACCAACATTTGACAAAACCGTTAGGGGATGATACGAATTCGAAATTAATATTGTGGTAGAAAAATGTTTTCACTACTTTAAAGTAAGTTGTTCTAAAGTCACAAGCTGTCAGAAAGTTATTACTTACCAATTTTCAAACATGAATCTCGTCTCAAAATTTCTTCAATCATCAGTACTTTGAGTATCAATCAGTTTTGTATGTTATTCATGTGTAGGCAAGACGTACAATTAAAATATCTACGGTATAACAGAAATATTTTAAAATTATTTATTCATATTTTAAGCTCCTGTTTCCGAACAAAGTTCGTATAAAGTTCGAAGAAAGTTCAAGAGTAGTTAGTTTTTAGTTTTTAGATGATGCAGCTGATCCTTCGGCCACTTGAAAGAGCATATGGGCAACATGTGTATTGCAATTAGAAGTGACAGTTCTTATCACTGCATAAAATTCAGGTGCATAAAATTTGGAAACAGCTAGAAATGGAGGACAATCAATGTGATTTATCACTACATCCCAGGCAAATAAGGCGAAAAATACTTTCGTTGGAACTCCAAAGTCCAAGAAGAGCACATCACGCTTCATAGGAAGTCATAAAATCCCAGTGGTGCTTGCGAATTGCTAACCTAAAGAAACGCCTTTGAATATTTTCAATCCTTTTAAAAAATATATATAACTTTGGATGTTGTAGTTGGTGGTAGGGATGTTTGTGGCATGAAACTAGAACATTTTATACTTGTTTCACTTGGTATCTCTTTCTCTCCTACTTATCTATCTCCCCATTTCCGAACCAAGGCAGACTTGACAGAATAGGTTTGACACCTGAAATCCTTGCTTCAAAGCAAAAACAAAAATTTGCAAAAATTATGGGGTGTTCCAATAGTGTGATTACTTTTGCCCCACTTTTGCCCCACCGCCAGAGTTGATGACCATACGGGCTCGTTTTATGGCGTTTTATGACTTTTAATTTTTATGGCGTTCTGCGTTTGTTTACTTCACAAATGTCAAATCCGAATTGACATTTGGCGGCATTTGCAAGAGTTATAGGGTGGTTCAAAAGCAAGAAAGATAGAATACAAGATAGCGCAAACAAAGCATACAAAAGTTGCACAGCTCTGCGCATCTCGTCACAAAATACCAACAGCTGCCAGTTTCATATTTGTGTGATTGTGTGTTTGCTTGATTGTGAGAGAACGAAATACAGCTGAATTGTACATCAGATCTGTTGTGACGTAGCAACTCATGCGCATGTCGCAATCTATTATTTATCATTCTTGGTTCAAAAGTGTGATTAGTTTTGCCACACCCTGTTGAACAATATAATGATAGTCGAACTAAAGTCTCTAAAGAAGATGGTCTAAAATTTTCTAAGCAAGCTCTGTGAATTTTTCCGAGTTGCCTACAACTACTTGAAGTAATCATGAATCATTCGGATTCAAAATTCTTTTGCCGGTATTTTTTGACAAATTGATAAAAATTGAAATAAGCGTGATATCAATAGGCAACGGTACTGATAAACAAAATTGTGTTCGTTTGTGGTGTTAAGGAGTTAGATGATATTAGTTATTTTGAAATATTTAAGCTGGAGACACAAGATTATAGTATAATTCAATTTAATGTTTTACTATTTTTTTTATATACTATAAATAAAAATAATTGATAAATGTGAGTGCGAAACTTTTGAGTTCTTTGTAAAATTTCATAGCATATTTTAAGATATTTTTGCTTTATCATCATCATCTTCAAAACTATTTTATATATTTTTGCCATTTTAAAATTTTCAGGTTCACGAAAAATCTTAAAAAATTTTTCATCGTACCTACCCCGGTTTTTGTTTTTACTTTAAGGTATTTTATAAATATTTGAAACTAAAAATTGTTAATTGAACGATTTAAGTGTGAATATGTGACTACCGCGGCAAATCTCGAGTTCAATGCTCACCTCGGGCAAAAGTTTATTTCAATAGACAACAATTCTTCTGGTCGGCCGCCACCTTTCTGCAGACAATGGCAAACCTCAGAGTG
Source organism: Tetanocera ferruginea (assembly GCA_958299015.1). Lineage (NCBI taxonomy): Eukaryota > Metazoa > Arthropoda > Insecta > Diptera > Sciomyzidae > Tetanocera > Tetanocera ferruginea. The sequence continues at coordinate 70,596,568 of OY282643.1, read as the reverse complement.
TAGACAATGTCATTAGAGCTTCTTGAGAACATCCACAGTTGAGTCGTTCGAAGTCGGCACAGAACATGTGTCAAGTTTTTGTGTTATTACATTTAACAACACACACAACACAATTGACCATATGAAGCTCGGTCAAAATACTTTCAAGAGCTCAAAACGGCCAATATGTTTTTTTTTATTGGAATAAACTGTGTAAAGTAGGAATTTTGTAGAGTTTTGAAAATGTTTGACATTAGTGTACCATTACAGAACTTAATGTGACTTATAATCGTGTCCAAATTTAACCAGAACTAAGCTAGAAGTATATCAAAAAGTGATTATTTTTCTTTATTAACAACTAGGCCGTAATTTTTGATAGGAAATTACTACCTATTTATACTAATAAATTTTCGATTTAGCATGAAGAGCTTGAGACGGCCTGTTAAAAATTCTAAGTAAGATCAACTTAATATTAGTTTTCTGGATATGCTAAAAGTATGCAAGCATAAACTTTAACTTGGTTTTCACTATGTCAATTTCAATTGTCAGTTGTTGTCAGTCACATGAAAAATGCCAACACGTTGTCATTTTTTTTCTGTTTGACAATGGCGAAAAATAGGAAAAACTGATCTCTTCACATGTTTATAGCAAAAATTGCAAAATAAAATGTTATTTATATGTTTTTTTAAACTTTTAAATTTCATGTCAAACAAAAAATGACAAAAAGTGAAAACCAAGCATAAATAAAAATCGATGGATACCGCGTCAATCTCATTCGTTTCTAATTGACGCGCTGTATTATGGAATATTATAGAATAGTTTTGGAATATTTTTTTTTGTAAAAGGGCCCCTAGAGAAAAATTGTTTCCGGGCTCCTTAAAACCTTAAGAGGGCGCTGGTACGTATTCAAGCAGCTCAATATTTAATATGTGAAAAAAATACTTATGAAAAATAATATTTATATGCAGACAAAACTCTACGTACGACGCCTTTTTAAATTTAACAAGTTCTGTAGAATAAGAAAGAGAAGTAATGATGAAGTTTTGATTTGAATCTTATTATTGTATAAAAAATAACAAAGAAGTATAGTATTCCAATATTAACTTTTGAAGTTATTTAGTTAAAACTGAAAACAGGCAATGACAAAAGTCTACGTACGTTTTATTGGTTTAAATCAGAGATCCAAAATAACAGTTTTTTATTTTTTATAGGTCGGAAAAGTTGTCGATATTTTGGAAAATATTTTAAACGTTGCTTCATTACAGTTATTTTCAATTTATATTTTTTACGTTGCCTCATAACAGTTATAAACGAAAAAAATTTTTTAAGTTGCTCATAAGTTTAATTTTAAAAAAAATTTTTTTACGTTGCCTGATATAGCCCATGATATAATAATTTTACCAGATAGTATTGACAAGCCTTGATTCTCTCAGCTACAAGTAAACGAACTCTTGTCAAAAACAGCTGTTTGTTATTATATGCGTTGGCCACATTCAGCTGTGTCAACTGTTGTGACAGCATCACATCGGGGAGCGCTGTTATCGGTATTGAAGTTTCAGAAAAGTTGTCAAGTTTATGAAATGTCAAGCAAATACCAATGGAAATTTTACCGAAAAATTAAAAAATTTCTATTTTTAAATGTATTTTAATGCGCAACTTCATATTTAAGTCCCTCAACTTTTGACTTAACCATTGCCAACTGTTAAGTACGCTGAATGTGACCAGTGAAAATTAATTGTATGCAATGACGGATTGTGGGCGCTCTCTTTCTTGATATATTTTTTGACGGAAGTCCGTTTCCAACAGAAATAACAATACTTCCTTGGAGTAATTATATCATGGTATAGCCTGTTTCAAAAAATAAGAAAATTTTCGCGCATGTTTGAGAATAAGAAATTAATTTTGAGAGCGTTCTTCATTCTGATTGGTCGACATTAAAAAAAAATTTAATATTCTCTGAGCACTTGAGCATTTCTTGAGAAAATAATTTATTTTGTATGTAATTTGTATTTGATTTCTCTCACAAGATGCAGGTTGCTGCAGGCCGTCGGTGCAACACCGTACATGTGCGATCATTTGTTCTGAATGTTGCGCATTTAAATATATAGAAAAATAGTAAAAAACACTCATAAAAAGCATAAAGTTTAGCGAACAGTACAAAATGAGCAAAAAATTACGCTCTAAAAAATTTTCTAGCTTTAAAAATAATTTCTCACTGCGTATCAAAAAATGAATCTAAAAAATGTACTTCTCTTTTGAAACGGGCTATACAAGATGTATTTAAGAAGGTGGCATAAGTAGGTTGACGTTTTTCAAAACGACACAGTAGTGCTGTCAAATTTCGTTATGCCATGTTCACACAGAGAGTTTAGTTTGCGTTTCCAGTACAAAGTTGCGTTTTGCCCTTAAACTCAATTTAAACGCTGGCGTTTCCAGTACAATTTTGCAGGAGAAAACGCAACTAAACACAACTTGCTTTCTACGTTTACCACAACTCAATTTGATACATGCCTAAAAGTATGCTAGTGTTTGATAAAAACATTCGTTCAGTTAGATTTTAGCTGTGTTCGATTCGATTGAACGATACAAAATGCCAACAACAGCTGATTCTCAATTGTGCAAGTTTCTATTTGTATTTTATTTTTAACAAAAATAAGCCAAAAAACAAATAAAATAACTTGGGAAAGTATAGAAGATGAGGGTTTCTCATCAGTCAGTCAGTATGGGCCGTAAAAAGCTGAGTTTTGAGCGAAATTCCAAAAATTGGCGATCATTTCAATCCACCGTAAACTCAATTCTGCCGACGCACCTCTGGGTGAACAGCTGGTTTTAAACTCAAACGAAACGCAAACTAAACTCTCTGTGTGAACATGGCATTACAGTGATGCCACTTTATATTTTTTCTTTTTTGTGGTAGAAACACTTTGAAAGGGAGTTTTTCTATAGGAAAAAGGGATAAACCTACGAAACATCATAAACAGTCAAATTTCATGGTTTTTTAGTTGTAAAGTTAAGTGGAGTAAATTAGTTGTAAATTAGTTGTTTTCTTGCCGTCAGACTTGGTTTCCCCCACAATTGATAACCAAGAGCTGTTATAAAATACTACATTCTGACATGTTTTCCGGAGCTCGAACCCCCAACATTCAGTTCACTTCCTTCTTTAAAAGTCCTCCTTGGGGAAAAATTAATATTTTGACAAGTGTCATTTTGCTTGTTCTTCTTCTCTCTTGGGCTGGAAAAATGTGTAAAGAAACGCTTTCGAGTAACTTCAAGTTACTTTAAGTGAGTACGGAATGCCTAAGTTTGCGAAAACTCCTTGTTCTCTTACTGAGAGCAAAAACAAAACTTACAATTAATAATCTAACACATGTTGCCGTAAAAAAAGTAACAACGATTTTTCTATTTCATACAAATTATAAGCAACGTAAAAATTTTTTTTCTCGTCTATAACAGTTATGAGGCAACGTACAAAAATAAAAATTGAAAATAAACGTTATCGCAACAAAAAAATATTTTCTTCATTCATAACTGTTATTTCAGAGAAAAATTTTTTTTTTTTGAAAATAATAGTTATTATTGGTAAATATTTTTTTTCTTACAATATTACTGTTTTGATCCAATTTTTAAAGATATTTCTTATAACAGTTATGTCTCTGGTTTAAATCTTTTTACTGTTTTTCTTTGCTGAAACATTACGGTTAATTACCATATGTTTCATTTTATTTGTATATTTTGTATTATTCTTGGAATTTATTGATTTTGGCATTTTCAAAAGTGTACGATCAGAAAAATGGACCCACACAAAGAAATTTTTGTGGATGTGCAAAAATTAGTTATTAATCATACAAATGAAAGTAAATCATTTGTCGAAATATCAAAATCATTATGTTTAAGTAAATCGACGGTGCAGGCCATACTTAATAACTTTAAAAAATTAAGTTCCGTCGAGAGCAAGTTGCGTCCGAAGACACTTGACCGTAGAGAGAGTGGACCTAAATCCCGAAGTTCATGCCACTAAGTTGACCCAGGATATAGCTGAGAGATTAAAAATAGTTGTATACCCCCGCATAGTAACAAGGACCCTCAATAATGAAGGATATCACAAAACCAGAAGCGACAAAAACCGGAAACTTCGTTTGGAGTTCGGGGAAAAGCATATAAATTACAGAATTGACTTCTGGGATGGTTTTCTATTTATGGATGAGTGCAAATACAACGTTTTTGGATACGACGGGAAAGCCAAAGTTTGGAGAAAACCGAATACTGCTATGGATCCCTAGCACCTAAAGTCGACTCTGAAGCATGGTGCTGCCAGTATTATGGTCCGGAGAGCAGTTGCAGCCTCAGGCGTTGGAAATATGGTATTTGTTGGAGGCATATGGATCGCTTCCAAAACAAGTTCATATTGGCACACAATTTGAAGCCATCCTTAGAAAAGTTATGCCTAAGAACGAGCTGGATCTTCCAACAGGACAATGATACTAAGCATTCGTCTTAGGTAGTGGAGGACTGACTGCTGTATTATGCTCCACGACAGCTGTATTCACCTCCACAAAGTTTGGACTTGAACATAATAGAACACCTGTAGGAAATTTTGGAGTGAAAGTTCTCAAAGCACGCGGAAAGATCCCCAAGTGGTTTTCCCACTCTAAAAAATAAGCTGCAAGAGGAATGACAGAAAATAATACCGGAAGAGCTCGAAAATTTATTAGCTTCAAAGCCCAGACGTTTCCAAGCGGTCATCGATGCTGGTAATGGCCAAAAAAAGTATTTAATTTTGTTATTGATTATTATTTTTTCATATTATTTCTCATTATTTAAATTCGTACTTTCACTTTCGTCAGTGCCTTTTTTGAGTTTTTTGTGAATAACTTAAAAAGTTAATATAAGAGATGTATATAATTTTTTATACAATTATAAGATTTAAAACAAACCTACATCATTACATTTTTTCAAATGCATTAGGACATGGTAAATTTAAGAAAAGGGGGTCGTACGTAGAGTTTTGTTGGCCACTGTATGTATTTCTAACAGAACAAAAATATAAATCAAAAGCCAACTTTTAAAATTACATACAAAATCAGCAATACATTACATAATTTGCAAAGAAATTTAACGAATTTTCATTTTTAATAAATCAAAAACACATAAAATACACGAGGAAAACAATCTTAAACGTAATAATTTTTGCAATTTTTTCCTTTTTTCACCTGTAGAAAGAATAAATTTATGATTTATTCGCAGATTTTAAAGTGATTTTTTGAAAAACAAAATATTTTTTAGTCAATATTTGCTTGGTAATAAAAATGTTAAGAACACCTGATTTAGGCAATATATATTCCGGTATACATACTTCATGTTGATGACGTCAAATACTATACATAAGAATTAATGCGAGCGAGAGTAGCTTATATGTGAAATGTACTAAAACATTAGTTAAACTATAAAGAATCCTTAAATATACTGTTGAATGTAATTATAAATTTTTGTTGTAATCCTTGTGCGTTAAAATACAAGCATGTACCGTTAAGAACATAGAGCATAAAGAATACCATACTTATGTCGTCATCATCAGTATCCACCCTCTAACTGAATCCGTCACATCCTATTTACTTTCACACTTACATTGTGGCCAGAAGTTGTGTATTTGCCGCTGCGAAGTGTTGTGATGGGTCTGGGTTAGTAGGTGAACGGTGTATTTTGATAATACTTCGACACCAGAACTCTTACAGTTTGTTTGGGTTAATATTTTTCTCAGTTCTTTAACGGATATCAAAGCGGACGGTTGCGTTGTCTCCATAATAGTAACATTGTGAGTAGGTGGTGCAAGTTAACTCTAACACCAAATGACGCAAATCCAAGACACGCATTTACAATAGTATTAGTGCACCGACTAATGCAATACATAAAATACGCAGCTATTCTAACATACAACGAAGTTGAAGTTTTTTAAGTAATTAATAGATTATAATAAGTCTACTCACCTCGCTTACACCGTCCAATAACAATAGAATATCAGGAATTACAGAACGAGTAAGTTTATAAAATTTATTTAAGTTTACTTATTTTATGTAGCCGGAACAGAGTTTTTTGTTTCATCAAACTTTTCGTCATAATTATAAAGTGCTATTTGTTTTTTTGATTTGCATACTGTTTGCACTAAAAGTGGGTTAAATACGCCAGCTGTTAAGTTTCCAGAGGAATCTTTTGTATATGTATCCTCAAAGAGAACGGGGAAATCCTTTAAAATGCGTTTCCCTTTCGTTTTGGTTTTTGACGCTAATGACTTCACATAATCATTAATATTAGCAGATATTAGAGATACAGAATAAATAAAAAATAAATAATTGCCATAAAATATATAAAAACTACAGTTAAGCTAGTTCTGGTCGCGCACCAAGTGTTTGACAACATCTAATCACTCTTCTTATAATATATAAATAATTATGGCTCGAAGAAAGGGAAATTAATAATTAATCTTCATAGCAACTAGGCGGAATAAAGTAGATACTTAAATAAATACTTAAATTTTATGAGAGTCTTGGCTTGAAGCTGTAGCTTTTTAAATTACTTTACTTTTCATAGCATACTTTAAGTGAACGCAAAACCGTAACTATTTTGAAAGTTATGCTGTACTGATTTAATCAATCTTCTTCTCATCCAGATAACTTTTGCTTAAAAATTTGAATAGAACTGCGAAAAATAATACCTTTGTTTAGAATTAGAAGCAAACATTTGTTAAAAATTCAGTAATTTGTTTATGTTTGAATGTCCTCACTTGAAAGCGCACACATTCGATATATCAATATCATGATACAATTACCCAGGTAGTGCTGACAACAGCTTATTTTCTCATGAGAACAAATTTGCTGCTGTCAAAAATATGCAATACGCGATGTCCATATCCAGCTGTGTCAACTGTTGTGGCAGCGATACCCAGGTGAGCGATGTTTTCGCTACGGAAGTGCCAGAAACATAGTCAAGCTGATGAAATGTTGATGACTTTGTGTTAAATAGTTGTGCAAAATTACGACAAATAAAAATTTTTATATTTTTAAATAGGTTTTTATGTGCATTTTCAGTTTTATATGCACACAATTTTTACTCAATAGTTGGCAACTGTAGAGTACGCTAAAAGTGGCCATTAAATATTAAAACTAGTAAGATATATCTTCGACTTGGCCGAAGTTAAAATACCCCCGCGGCCGCTTCGTTAGGGTAAAAATCTTAAATTGTAGCTCTTTTTGTATGAGATTTTAAAAGATTTTACTATTTTGATGACGTCTAAAATACATACATACTTCACTTCACTTAGATGGCGCTTACAACCGTTGGTCGGTTTTGGCCTGGTCTAAGAATTTGCGCCAGCCTCTTTTGTCGTGCTCTTGCAGCCTCTTTTGTCGGGCGCCAGTTGGAAACTCCAAGCGTTGTCAGGTTATCCAATGCCTGGTCTTTCCAACGGAGATGCGGTCTTCCTCGTCTGCGTTGGCCACCGCTGGGTACCGAATCCAATATCTTTTTCGCTGGAGCTTCGTCGTTCATTCTCTCGACATGACCTAGCCAGTGAAGCCGCTCTATTTAAATACGATTGACTATATCGATGTCGGCATATAGCTCATACAGCTCGTGGTTCCATCATATTCGGTACTCGCCATTGACGCAGATTGGACCATAGATCTTGCGAAGGATTTTTCTCTCAGTGGCGTCGCGACACTCCTGGTCGTGCCACTGGTTTCGGCGAGGGCGGTGGTAGCCTATCACCTCTTCGGCAGCCGTACGCATAGAGTGGGATATGTGCGTCCACTGTCCGCATATATCGTCGATCAGAGGAGTGCTTTCTTGAAGCAGGAGTGAGAGTCGAGTAGCGAAGGCTTTGGCCGTCCGTTTTGACTGCAGCTTGTCGATGTCTAGCTTTCTTTGTGTAGGATTGCGAGCATTCTTAGCTGCGCACAGACGTGTGTGGACCTTGGCTGCGAAAAGATAATGATCCGAGTCTATGTTAGCACCACGGATCGTGCTTACGTCTAGTACACTGGAAGAGTGCCTTCCGTCAATCAAAACAAGATCAATTTGGTTGCATGTTTTTTGATCAGGGGACAACCAGGTGGCCTTATGAATATTGAGATGCTTGAATCTAGTGCTACTAACGACCATGTTTTGTGCTGCGGTGAAGTCAATCAACCTCATTCCGTTATCGGATGTGTTGTCGTGGAGGCTGAATTTTCCGACTGTTGGACCAAATATGTTTTCCTTACCCACCTTGACGTTGAAGTCACCAAGCGCAGGGCAGCGCTTGTATGCGTCTTCAAGGCGCTCATAAAAACGTTCTTTGGTCTCGTCATCTTTTTCTTCTGTAGGAGCGTGCGCTTATATTAGGCTTTTGTTAAAAAATATTGCCTTGAAGCGGATTATGGCAATTATGGCAAGTCGTTCGTTCACAGGAGTGAATCGCAGGACATGATGCCGTATTCTCTTGCCATCTACAAATCCGCATCCAAACTCGTGCTTCTCCGCATGGCCGCTGTAGTAGATATCACAGGATGCTTGCCGTAAGCAACCCTGTCCCTTCCATCGCATTTCTTGGATTGCAGTGATATCAGCATTATATCTTTCCAAGATATCAATCAGTTGGATAGAGGCACCATCCCAATTTAGGGTTCGGATATTCCAGGTGCATATCCGTAAATCATTATCAGTTTTTCGTTTGCGGTTGTCGTCATCAGATTTGGGGATCATTCTTTTTTTTATTCGTAAACTTTTCATTGAAATGGTTTTATTACATGGTTGGCTTCAAACCCAACGCACAACCTTTGCTTGATGGCCAAAGGAAGCCCGCCGCTCAGATTCGCCGCCAAAGTTAATCGGGAGATAGTTTTTTGACGTTTCCAGGAGACACCACGCGGAGGTTTAAGTCGACTTAAGACGATTTCGACATGGATAATGCTGGTCTCGCCAAGTTGAGGCAGTCAGACACGTTGCCATGTGAAGATCGCCCCCTTATCTCCCTAAAAAAAAATACATACATATCAAATTGTTTTCCTGCAGCTTAAAGATATAAAGCTTCTTTACAAAATTTTAAATTTTGGGGTTGCATGGGAGGTTGGCGTGTTTATGTGTGATTGGCGCCAATTTTTCTAACACGCTTCAGTTTTGCTATAAAATACAAATATACAAAATTTCAGTTTTGTAGCTTAAATATTAGAGCTTTTATAGTGTTTTCACTACTAAGCATTCTATGGGAAGTGGCGTGTTATTGGATGGATGGCTCCCATTTTTTTGACACACCTCATTTTTATACCCCCGCGCGTACTGCGTAAGGGGTATATTAATTTTGTCACGACGTGTGTAACGCCCATAAGTTGACCACCTGTGTTGATTTAGCCATGTCATCGTAATGAAATTCGATATTTTAGCTTCTTTTTATAAAACAAAGATCAAGGTCGAGAATGGGCCAAATCAGATGAAAACCACGCCTACCTGCCATACAACTCCAATAATGGAAACTCTACACTGAGAAAAAAACACATACCTTGCTCCGGTGAAAAATTTCTCTATTTTCGATATAGAAATTTTCTCTTTTTCAAATAAAATTTTATTAAATCAGAATAAATTTTCACATTTTCGAAGAAATATTTCTTTACTTCTAGGAAATGGAAATATTTCAATGTCTCTAATAATGATAAGTATTTTTCTCGCACAAAAGTTTCTCATTTATAGAGAAAAATTTATTGAAAATGAAAAACTTTTCTTATATTTTGATAAAAAATTCACTAAGAGAAGTATTTTCTTCAATAAAAACAAATATTTTCTCAAAAATAAAAAGCTTTTTCTCAAAAAACAATATATTTTTCTCTTTCATGGAAACTTTTTACCATTTTTAGAGAATTTTTAGTATCGAAATTAGAGAATAGCATTCTCTGGAGCAAAGTCTATACCATTTTTCTCTAAATATGATGCCTTTTTTATCATATTCCGATAAGTTTTTTTTTGAGTGTATAAAGAGACTAATATTTAAGTTACAAAACTGAAATTTGTTATTTATGTGTTCTATGACAAAACTGAGATGTTTTAGAAAAATGGGTGTCATCCACCCACTAATACGCCCACCTCCCATACAACCTTAAAATTGAAAATAATATAAAGAGGCTTCTGACGAAGCTACAAAAATAAAATTAGGTAGTTATTCATTGTATACTAAAACTAAGACGTGTTTAAAAAATGGGCGTCATCCACCCATGAACACGCCCACCTCCCATACAACCTCAAAATTGAAACCTCTATAAATAGGCTTCTCTTTAAGCTACAGACAAACAATTTGATACATATGTATTTTATATCAAAAATAAATCGTGGAATAAAAGTGGTGGTCGTCCGCCTAAGGCCACACCCACTTCCCATACAACCGACTATAGCGAAAACTCTATTAATAGGCTAATATTTACAGCGTAACAATTTAATTTTTTTATTCTTACAAATCGGCCGTGGGGGTATTTTTAACTTCGGCCAAGTCTAAGATATACCTAACTAGTTAATATTTAATACACAGATACCGAATTTCAGTTTTGTAGTCTAATTATTATCCTATTTATAGTTTTCACTATAGTGGGTTGTATGGGAGGTGGGATGATGCCCACATTTCGTCCACGATTTAGTTATGATATAGAATGCAAAAATATTAATTTTTTGCTTTTAGCTTAAAGAGATGCCTATTTATAGTTTTCAATTTTGGGGTTGTATGTAAGATGGGCGTGTTCGTGGGTAAATGACGCCCATTTTTCTAACATTGTCTTAGTTTTGAATCAAATCTTTTGATATACAATGAATTAATACCTAATTTTTTTTCGTAGCTTCTACAGAAGCCTCTTTATATAGTTTTCAATTTTGGGTCCACAAATACCGAATTTCAGTTTTGTAGTTTAAATATAAGCCGATTTATCCGATTTTCAGCCCATTTTCGAACTTGATCTTCGCTTTTTAAAACGAAGCTCTAGTATCGAATTTCTTAACGTTATGTATGGCTGTAATCGTATCGACAGACAGACGACAAAAAGACGTACGTGGCTGAATCAACTCAGGTGGTGTTCTTTTATATAACTTTTTTGCAGTTGCCACAGAGCAACGAAACTTTGTGTGGACGACTTTTTTACATAGATAAAGAAATTTTCAAAATATTGGCCGAATGGGAGAATGACCACGCATAGCTCCCATACAAAACAGAGTTAAAAATCGATGTATAGGAGTCCAAAGTCCTTAAAAAATTTGGTCTAAAATCACTTAAAAAAATATTCGTGCAAAAATGCCAAAAATCATACCATTATTCGGGGTACCATCCATATAATCCGAATTTTAAATTTCTAGTATCTTTAAACATAAATACTTTATTTTATAATAATCACACGCAAATATTTTCAGTATTATAGCAATGGTCTTTACTAAAAATGGGCTGGGTCAGACCAGTTTTTGGGGTACACCTAATAAAACTTCAATTCTTCGAATACTCTTATCATAATCACTTCATTTGAACAAAATAACATAGAGAACTTTATTTTATCCCAACTAAGTCTTTGCTTAAAATAGCCTAAATTGATACATTGTTTGGGATACCCCCATATAACCCAGAAGACGCTTACTTCCTTTTGTGCTACCCCAAATTAAACCAAATTTTCAAGACACCAAATTTTGAACACAAAAAGCAATTTGAGATCATTTATTAAAAAAATAGTTTATCATTTGTTTTTTCTTTAAAAAAAATTGGCGGTAACAAAATAATATCTCCAATTTTATATTTGACAAAAGGTAAGTCACCACAAATCTTCGCAAATAGTCATTTTTGTATATATAATTTTTGGATCAAGGTTTTAAGAAGAAATTAAAGTTAATGGTATGGTATGATGGATATAATATGATTAGTTGATGGCACAAAACCTTTAAACTTTTCGAATCTGTATTAAAACTTTATGTTGCATCTTAACTACTCTTGATCCATGTTTGATTTGTAGTTCTAATCATTTTGAAATTATAAAAAATGATGAGCTCTCCAAATGCTCAAGAACAATATTTACGGAGAGAATACATTCGAAATATATGAAGAATCAATATTGAGGTAATGACATACCAGTTGTGTAAGGTCATAACTACTTTTCAATGCAAACCTTCAATCCAAAAAATGCTATAAAGTCTATAAGATCGCCTCCTTTCTACATTACCTAGAAGGGGTTGCATAATATACTTCTGGTAATTGAAACTATTCAAATTTCTAAATATTCTTATGATGTGCTATAATTTTTCTTCATCTTTATTATATGGTAAGTAAATTTTAAAGAATGTCAACAACTGACCTTGGGACTTAACATTTTTAAGTATTATTTTTACATTACCGGTCCTCAATTGAAACAAATACTCCGTTCACTTGATTATTATTAAATTTTAATATGGAAAAACAATTTTGATAGAAAAAGTATAATTAGCAGGCATGCACGTTAACGTTAATTTTAACGGTAACCGAAATATTTTTTTTGTTTCGTTGAAACGAAATAAAAAAATAACGTTAATTCAAAAAACGAAAAATATTTATTTCGTTTCGGAGAAAACGATATAAAATTTTTTCGTTTTTTTCCCAATCAACCGTTGAAAATAACGTTAATTTCAACAAAAAAATTTCGTTTTTTTTTTGTATCAGAAGAAATTTTTTTTCAGCATAGGAGAAAATTATAGAAAATTTTTCGTTTTTCAACGAAACGAAATTTGATTTGATAAATTTTTAACGTTATTTAAAAAACAAAATAATTTTGATAATTTATTTTTCGGTCTCAACGAAACGAAAAAATTTTGTTGATTTCGTTGTGCATGTCTGATAATTAGCATTTAAACTTCTACAAAATATGACCCAAGCTAAAATAAATAATTTAAATTCACATCCATTAAAATAATTTTATCTTCCAGCATGCTGTTGGGTGCATTTCCTATTGGTGGTAAAAACGAATCGTCACACAGTATTAAAAATGGAAAATGCAGATTCTTCTTACTATGTGGAGGATACGTGGTATTTCTGATTCTTGGAGCAGCCATGTTCTCTGCAATAGAAGCTCCAAAAATAGATGATATATCCAAACGAGTTGAAAGTTTTAGGAATCATTTCTTGGAAGAGCATTCATGTTTGAAAGGTATGTGCTTTACAAAAAAAAATTAACAATCATTATTAAATAAATTGATGAGGCTTATTATGACCAATCAATACAAGAGTTTTAAAAAAAATCTGGTCTCGTCAGTGAATTTATTTGTTTCTTAGATTGACATCGAAAATTAATAAATGTACTAGAATTTTCCATGTGAAAACTTCAACTAGTAAATAAATAAAAAAATTACAATAACACTGGTATATTTCTAAAAAGATTTGATTCAATATAAAAATAAGGTTGAAATTTTTCGGGTTTAAAAATTGCACTGTTTGAGATTTCAAGCAATGTATTGATTGCATTTCACGATCCGTAGTCAAATAATAAAGATATGATAATGCTCAATATGCTCATTTTTTCATTTTGATTCCACACTTCTATTATCTTTTGCAAAAATATCGATGAAATATTAACAGGTAAAACTATAAACAATAATTTAATGAATGTTATTGTCAAACCCGTTCTCCAAATAAGCCTAATAATGCAGCTTTAAAAGCGTGTCCGTGGGCAAATGACGCCTATTTTTTAAAATAATTTTTGGTTTGTTACAAAAAACATGCCAAATTATGTCTCTGAAGATTAAACATAACCCTATTTATTGAGTTTTAAATTTTTTCGTTGTATGGGAGGGAGGCATGGCCGTGGGCGGATGACATCCATTTTTCGAAGACATCTTTGTTTTGATATAAAATACATACGTACCAAATTTTGTCTCTGTACGTTAAACATAAACTTATTTATTGCGTTTTTAATTTTTGGTTATATAGGAAGTGAGCGTGTCCGTGGGCGGATGACATCCATTTTTCGCAGACGTTTTTGTTTTGACATAATATATATACATACTAATTTTATTGTTGTAGGCTAATTAAGAGTTATTTATGCAGTTTTCAATTTTTGTGTTGTATGGGAGGCAGGCGTGTCCGTGGGTTAATTCCAAAAATCTTCAATAGTGCAGAGCCTTGGGTTCATGTGACCATGTGTACCGAGTTTCATTCAAAAGGAGGATTTTATCTCAACTCCTTCTTCTTATCCTGTGTATACGGGGACAACACACAGACGAACAGACGGCCGGACATACTTTTCTATACCGGACTCGTTTCGTTCTATGCGTTACAAACGTTTGTACAAAGTTAATATACCCTGACCTTTCAGGCTTAGGGATAATAATGGTAATTCAAAACACGAAAAATATTTATTTCGTTTCGTAGAAAACAATATAAAATTTTTTCGTTTTTGAAAATAACGTTAGTTTCAACAAAAAAATTTCGTTTTTTTTTTTATCATCAGAAATTTTTTTCAGCATAGGAGAAAATAATGGAAAATTTCTCGTTTTTCAACGAAACGAAATTTGATTTAATAAATTTTTAACGTTATTTATTATTTTTTTTTTTATAATTTATTTTTCTGCCTCAACGAAACGATAAAAATTTCGTAGATTTCGTTGTGCAGTTTTAAATATGTTTTGCTAACAGTTAACTTATCGTTGTCAATAGCTCTCTTTTTTTAACGTTTGAGAAGCTCTTTTTAAACTAAAACAAGACGTTAGGGTCGCAAAATCTGGGTCAAACGTTTTCAAAAGCAACATGTTTCTGCTAGTTTTGAAAATGTAGTTTTCTCAGTGTAGCTTATCATATTTTATTTGTACTTATAAACTCTTTTGAGACCCAAAAAAACCGGGGGAAATCCGCTCATGCCCAACGGACACAGTAAACATTCTCACTCATATGCTCTCCATAGATATACATATAAGAGAGTTCTACAACTGGAGGGGATACCTATATGGACACAGAAACATACTAAGTTCGCCGCCATCTGAACTAGTGGTATTTAATATGGACTATGATATCCCCAAGCTCGATTTCAGAAGGACATTGACAGCAAAGGTCCAACTCAAGATGAATTGCGGAGTTGGAGCTGATATGGATGTATGGAGCTGGGTGTGGCGTAATTCTTTCGCTTACCGGATTTAGCTATCATTTTTCAGGCAGAACTTCTTGCGATAGAATAAGCCTGTCGGACATTAAGTCGAACTAACATCAACAACCGTAACGCAGCTATCTTCTTCAAGACTAGTCAGGCAATGCAAAAAAGAGCTAGCTCGGTTAAGTTTACAGCTGGATATTACTCTTATATGGGTTCTCGACCATAGGAACAATTATGGTAATGAAAAAGCTGATCAACTGGTCAGGTTAGGTTCTTCCCTTCACACCGTAACAGCGGAACCAGTCGCAGTTCCTCTGAGCACAGTGAATTCACTCTTAATACTCTGCCATGGCTGGTAGAAGGTGGGAAAGGCTACCAACATCCGGTTAATCTCCACTTCCGGTTAATCTCCTCACCATGGAGGGTGTAAAGCTCCAATCGATAACATGTTCCACAGCCAAGAATTTGTGGCCTTCCTACAACCCAAGCAGAACCTTTGAACTGCTATTAAAATCCCGTAATGACATACCAAGAATACCGGCAGTCATCACTTGTGATTGCCTCATTGGGGTGCATGCCGACCCCAATTGGAGTACTATTTAACGCCCACTGATGCGGTTGCGACAACCCTTACGAACAAGATACGTTAACACACTTCCTATGTGTCCACCCAGTTCTAGCAAGATCTAGAATGAGGACGCTTGGTAATCCTTCCATCAACAACCTAGATGAACTATTAACTGCTGAGATCAACAACATTCAACGATTCCAACATTCTACGCACTGGATAGTTCCGATTAGCATATCAGCCATTTAATCGCGTCACCTCCCTAAATACACAGTAAACAGAGGTTATGGCATCAAAACAGCTCAATAAAGCTAATTGAATATAACTAGTTAGTAGTATCACCATCCAATTCGAGAATCGAACCCTCTTACTTTTGAGTCTGTGTCCAGCTGAATTTTTTTTTACATATAAAATCGATTCGGCTTGCTCAACATTTGTTTTTGTTTATTCTTTTCAACATTTTTAATTCTTGGATCACTTTTAAAATATCGCGGACCACTGGTTGCGAACCACTGGTCAAAAAGAAGTCATATTAAGATAACTCCAAGCCATTATTCATCAAACTCTTTCCACCTTTTTTTCATTTGAAAAATTAACACAAGAAACAACGCAAAACTTTATTAATATTATTGATTTTTCTTTTATTATTATTTCTGCTCTTTGTAGCGTTTTTGTAACTATTTTTAATTGAATGAATTCATGATTAAAGCATGCCTCTATTAATTACTTTGAGATACTTTTTAAATATTGAAACTGATAAATTCATTGTTAAATTTGTATCATTATTAAGAACTTTTAAAACTATCCGGCCTTTCGGATACCGGATAATAACACAGTTTTCGATATCCGGCCAGATAGTAAATTTAGGCAGGATATTCGGCGTACCTAATAGTAATCGGATATCCGTTTCATCTCTACTTTTATTGCAAAAAACTGTATTCAAGAAGATCTTACATTAAAAAGGATTTCAATTTTGATTTATCAAAAACAGTTTTTCTTCAAAAATCATCCCATTTTCGCCGTTACTTAACTTGGGAAATACTTATCCAAACCTAGGTTGCAAATTAAAGATCTCCAAAACCCTGAAGGTGTAGATTACATGTTTGGCGCTTCGGAGACCTTTAGTTTGCATCCAAAAAAAAAAAAAAGAAAAAAGAACTTATGGCGAAAAAATCGAAGATTTTAGCCAAAAAAAAAATTTTTTTTCAAAACAAAACCACTCAAACTGATTTCAAAATACTTTATGATTTAATACCTTCTCGAATACAGCTTCTCCAATAAGTGCTGAGAAAATTTTCTCCGGACTGAACAATATTCCAACAATATTTCAAAATTTCAAAAGACCTTCTTTCAAATCCACCAGCGGATGAAATTTGTGACATCGATGTAACGATGTTTAAACATCGATTTTTTGTCTCTTAACATCAATGAACATCGAAAAGCCATTCCCATCAAACATCCCTAGGTGAGAGCTAGAGGGTTCAAATGTTCGGAGAATATATTTTTTGAACTGAAGTTTTATTTATTAATTAATTTTGTTAATTTTGTTTGAATCAATTTTTTATCAAAACACTAAAATCTCTTTTCACTGCAAAAATAAAATGTATCGTGGTGCGTCAAAACCCCGTTGTTCTTTTGTTGCTGATTTCAAATTCTATCGTTTGAGATAAGTTTGGCTGGCCCCCGAGACTATGACCTTAAATTTGAGTTATAGTGTAACAAATGTAGCTATTTGCACACTATATAAAATCTCAAGCAACAGCGGGTTTATCAGTTAGACTTATATAAAATCGTTATAGATATTTATGAGGATGATCCATTTTGCTTAATAATAAATGTTTGTTACATTTTACCTTTTATATACATAAGTATATGCATATATATGTATGTACGAGTTTTGTCAAGTGTAGAACCAACTCTTCTCATGTTTCAAAATAATGCATAAGCTCGCAAAATTTCATTATTCTCGCATAATTTATTTAATGCTAATCGCTTCATATCAGTTTATTCGCGACGTTGGCATGGTTTAATCGGAGTGATCGTTGGAATCTGTAGTTAAATTTTAGATGATAAAAAAATAGTTCGGTGAAATTAAGTATACATATGAGATAATCAAACACTTAGCTCTAATTAATTGTTGTACTTAGAATATCATCTAGACTTTTTGTTTATATTAAGTAAATTGTGTTATCAAATTTAATCACCATTTCGACCATCAGCTCTAAATGCACAAACATTTCTACATACATATATGTATAGAAGGTTTAAGATTTTTGCTCTAAACGGGAGCAAGTCGGCTAATATAGTTTTTGCTATGATAAGCACAAAGTTTGTAGAATACCGGTGATCAATGAAATTATTGTTTGAATCGTCAATTGCGTCACTTTTCCCGTTGGAAATCTAGATCTTGTTGCAATAACTCTACACATAATGAACAACTAAATTTCATTATGAGTGAAAACAATCGGACACTTATTTTTAACTCAAAGCAAATGCATAAGACAAATGTTAAAAAAAATAAAAAACGAAAATCAAAGACCACCAGAAGAAGAGATGATTATGAAGAATTTGACGGAAGAACTTCATGGTCAGATGAAAATTTCTTTCACTCTTATGAGCTTTTTGATAGACAGACATATGGAAATTTATCCATATCCGATACAGCGATACATGTAGCAAACGCACCAAGGATACATTATCAATTAGCAAGAGCAAGAATAAGCAACAGTATGAACATTGGATCTATGCATTCGGAGCCAGATCCAGAAAACCTAAGCGAAGAATCTCTAAGACAAAAAAGGCAATGGATACAACATAAAAAGAAAAATATTTGGCTCATTTGTTATGTTGTTATTTACTTGTTTTTCTTGGTTATTGGTGCTGTGAGCTTTCAAATATTTGAAAGCCGAACCGAGCAGGATATTCGAGCCTCCCTGAGAGAAACAAGATATAATTTTCTTGACAAATATCCACAGATTTTAGGTAATTCAAACCGAACTGATTCGTTTTCAATACATTTTAATACAGTGTATTTAGTTGAAGTGATTGAAAAGTTGTTTTCAAATTATTAACTGGTTTTTCAAGGATTTTATTTTTGTTTTCTAACATAATAATAATATTTTTATTATCCACAAAACGTAAAAATCTAATTATTTACGCAAAAACAGTTGTATTCTGTACAGGGGAGCAAAGAAAATCTTTTTTGAGGCATTTTATAAGATGTCGGGCTTATGTATGAAAAAAAAAATATCCGGCTGGACTCCGGATATTGCGTTGATATTCGGTATCCGGCATGCCGGATAGTTTTTTTACAATTTTTTTATAATGATAACAATTTAACAATGAATTTATCCATTTCATTATTTGAAAAGTGTCTTAAAATAATAAATAGAGGCATACTTTATTCATGAATTCATTTATAATTAAAAATAGTTACAAGAACGTTACAAATAGTAAAAATAATAAAAAACGAAAAATCAATAAAATTAATAAAGTTTTGCGTTGTTTCTTGTTTTAATTTTTCAAACAGTAAAACTGTTAGCCGCAACACGTTGAGTGAATGTAGCGAAAAAATATTGTGATCAGTAAATCAGACTCCGCTCCACAACATGTTTAGTTACTTTGGAGTTCAGCAGGTTTAAATTTTTTGCGTTAAAGCATAGTACTCTGTTCGGCTTCACGTGAAATTCCACTCAAATCTCCATACAAAAAATGACAGCTGTGAAACAAGCGTGAATATTTCACAACTTCTTCATCAAAGCTGTACTATGCTTTGCTGCGGAAAATCCAGTACTATTTTCCGCAACATGCATCTTGGAACATTATTTTCACGGCAATTTAATTGAACTGACCATTTAATTTGTCGTGAAAAGTGACAGTTGTCATTAAATTTAAGAAAAAAGTGCAAATTTCAAATTAAAATGAAGATCCATATTTTTAAAAAATCGTATGAAAACTATATTTCACGCTGAGTACATGTCCGTTCCATTAGTCCCACTTTCGTCACTGTCCGATATTTAGTTTGCGAGCTACACTTTCGTCTCTGTTCGATGTATAGTTTGCGAACTACACTGGCTAGTGCTAGTGGGATGTAGTATCCAAAATTAATTTGTATTAAAAACAAAAATTAAAATTGTTCGCCATCTATTGGGTAAAAGCATAAAACAGATCACAGACCCATTTCGTTAAGTTTGACTCGTTAAGTTCACTTGTAAACTAGAACAGTAGTGCATACATAAGCCCAATGCGAACCAATCCTTATAATGCTACCAACACGAACCAATCAGTTCGTGCAAAACAAAAACAATACAAATATAAAGCAGGCACAGCAGGCACATAATAAGCAGCAGATGAGCGACTTTCTTATATAAAAACATGAATTTTTCTTCTTATATTTTAATATTTTGTGGCTTTAATATAATAGTGACAAAATCCAAAATTAGATATTCATTCAGCGCAGGATATATCTGATATTTTAGTATATATATTATCTTTGAACGATAAGTATTAAAGGCTGTAGGTATTCCCTAAAGTATTAGCCAAAAAGTTGCAAGACCTTAAACCGCGCTTCAAAAAAGACGTCAAAAATATAAATTTTCAAACCTTAAAAAACAAACGAAAACATTATACCACAATGATTACATTTTTCATGATAACTTAAGTTTTTATGAAAAGTGTTTTATTAATATTTTAAAAAAATGAACAAAATGCGATTTACTGCTAACTTTTTAAAACAAGACTTTTAAAGAAGTTATTTACAAGATTGTTGTGACTTAAAGCGATTGTTTACCCTCCACCAAAAGATGCAAGTCTTGCAATCAAGATATAATATATGTATTGTAATCTTAGTTCTCCTGACTTTTCCAAACCGGCGGACATACATTTGATGTGTATTTGCCTGAACTTGCAACGAATAAGTACATAAAACTAGTCACGCTTTAATTATTTTCAAAGAGTTGTAAGAAAATTAAAAAAAACTCGAGTGTAGCAACGTGCACCTAGCAGAAGTGAAAGTAAGAAATAAGAGAGATTTTAGTGTGAAGTAGAGAGAGAAAGTATCTGAAAAGAAATTCAATCAATACGAAATGGAATAAAAATCTGTTGTTTCAATATTTGCATCCAAGTACCGTACCGGCTATGGTTTTTGTCGAAAGTGTCACATATTAACTTTTATCTCTTAAGTTTTATTTTTTCCGACAAAAATAAAAGTTATTTTGTGCCTTATAGGTAACTGCTAGGGCAAAAATAGCAGTTACTTTTGGCTTTTATTTTATTGGTCAAAAATAAAAGTTATTTTCTGCCGTTTATTTTTTCGGTCAAAAAGGAGGAGAAAGGAGCCTCCGAAAGCAGAGGCAAATCTTGTTGATTATTACCTCCTGCTTCCTGATCATAATAACTGCTATGTTGAGTGGGGGCCTTGTAAAGCAGCGAAGGTTGATTGTTGAGTGTATCTACTTGGATGGCTATACAATTTTGTTGAGATGATGGCTGAGTTCCAAAATACATTTTCACAAAGCATCAGTGTGATTTTCTGGGGATTGGTTCTTTGTAGATTCACCAACATACACTGATGCTTCGTAAAAATGTATTTTGGAACTCAGCCGATGTTGCAATCACATTACCTTCATCATTAGTTGCAGACCCAGCTGCAGTTGCATTCTTAAGAGCCCTAATTCGGTCTGTATATTGACGAACACGTTCTGCTCCTATTTTAGCTATTTTAGCTTTGAGGCGTTTTTGGCTGGCAAAAACTATTCTCGGCAGTCTTAAATATTGCACTTTTAAAACTTTTTGCTTTTATTATTATATTGAATTAACTTCGCATGTTGTCAATCATCTGTCAAGTTTTTGATTACAACCAACGAACCAAATTAAGCTTTAAGCTCATTATGCGGCGAACAGGCAGTAAAATTTTTTTCCCGCTAGATGTATCTCTATGCCTAAATATTTTCGTTTGAAGCTTAAAGTAATAAATAAGTCTCCGTGCATACTTTTAAGATGACAATTAATGTTATGGACGGAATGTTTCGCGTTCACTATAAATTACATTTTGTTTGCCTGTTAATCATGTGCCTATGTGACGTAAAGGTATAGATTCCGACTCTTGAGCAATGATGGTCAGGGTTCAATTCTCACTAGCGGCTATCATTTTTTGAAAATTTTCATATGAATTGAAAACGTTAGCCTAGCGTCACGAATAAGAGACCTTGAAATTTCACTCGTTTTCTATAATTGTGGCACTTAGTTTCAGTTGAGCCACATCATAAGATACATCAATGAAAAGAAGAACTCAATATTTTGCCAATTAGCTTAAATGCATGTGAATACCATGAATACCCTAAATTGGGATGGTGCCTCTATCCAACTGATTGATATCATGGAAAGATATAATTCTGATATCACTGCAATCCAAGAAATGCGATGGAAGGGACAGGGTTGCTTACGGCAAGCATCCTGTGATATCTACTACAGCGGCCATGCGGAAAAGCACGAGTATGGATGCGGATTTGTAGTTGGCATAAGAATACGGCATCATATCCTGCGATTCACTCCTGTGAACGAATGACTTGCCATAATCCGCTTCCAGGAAAAATTTTTAACAAAAGCCTAATATGTGCGCACACTCCGACAGAAGAAGCTAGACGTCGATAAGCTGCAGTCAAAACGGACCGCCGAAGCCTTCGCTACTCGACTCTAACTCCTGCTTCAAGAAAGCACTCCTCCGATCGACAATATATGCGGACAGTGGACGCACATATCCCACTCTATGCGTACGGCTGCCGAAGAGGTGATAGGCTACCACCGCCCTCGCCGAAACCAGTGGCAAGACCAGGAGTGTCGCGACGCCACTGCAGAGAAGGACATCGCCTACAAAGCCACCCTGCAGTCGGTTGTAATGCGTGCTTTTATGGAGCGAAACTGAGAAGAGAGACGCATTTTCAGGCGAAAAAACGAGAGGAGGAAATGCGGAAGTGCGAGAAAATTGAGATGCATGGCGACAGAAATGAGACTCGAAAATTTTTCGGAAAAATAAGACGCCTGGCCGATGGTTTTAAGACCGGAGCCTCTTCTTGCAAGGATGAGAATGGGAATCTAATGACAGATATCCAGAGTACACTGATGCTATGGAGGGAACACTTATCTAGTCTTTTAAATGGCGACACTGAGTACAATCGCGCCAGTGGAAATGATATTCCGGCAACCCCAATTATGAATGACAGCGTTGAAATTCCGCTGCCCGACTATAACGAGGTCTTAACAGCTATAGCTCGGCTTAAAAACAACAAAGCCGCAGGAGCCGATGGCCTACCGGCTGAGCTGTTTAAGACCGGTGGCGAAGCTCTGTTTAAATGCATTCACAGACTTCTATGCAGAATATGGTCGGAAGAATGCATTCCAGATGATTGGAACCTCAGTGCGCTCTGCCCAATTCACAAGAAAGGTGATCCCACCATTGGGCCAACTTCCATGGGATTAGCCTTCTTAATATCGCATATTAGGTCCTGTCGAGCGGATTGTGTGAAAGACTGAAGCCCATCGTCAACCAACTGATTGAACCTTATCAGTGTGATTTCAGACCTGGAAAGTCTACCATTGACCAGATCTTCAAGCTCCAACAAATCTTGGAAAAGACCCCTGAAAAATAAATCGACACGCACCATCTCTTTGTTGATTTCAAAGCTGCCTTCGACGTTCAATAAGGAGTCACCTATACTCCATCATGTCTGAATTTGGTATTCCTGCGGAGCTAATACGTCTTTGCAAGATGACACTGATCAACACCAGCAGTGCAGTGAAAATCGGGAAGGACCTCTCCCTTTCGTTCGATACTAAGCGAGGTTTCAGACAAGGCGATTCCTTATCGTGCGACTTTAATATAGTAATGGAGAACATCATCCAAGCTGCTGACCTGAGACGCAGCAGCACAATTTTCTATAAGAGTGTTATGCTGCTGGCGTATGCAGATGACATCGACATCATTGGCCAAAATACGCGCGAAGTCATTACAGCATTCTCCAGGCTAGAAAAAGATTCGAGTCGAATAGGTCTTGCAGTGAACGCAGATAAAACGAAGTATCTCGTGTCAACAAACAAACAGTCCCAGCGTCTTGGACACCACGTCACTGCTGACAACACCTCCTTTGAGGTAGTGAAGGACTTTGTTTACCTGGGATGCAGTATTAACTCCTCCAACGATATCAATATTGAGATTAAACGAAGGTTAACTCTTGCCAACAGGTTTAACTTCGGGCTCAGTAGGCAATGGAGAATCAGAGCATTCTCTCGACGAACAAAACTGACGCTCTAAATTTTTAAGCTGCTGACTTGAAATATATTGGTCTTTGGCCTGTAACTATTAAAGATGACACACGAATCCTACTTGTTCACCAAGATGCATCAGCGGTTCAAAATCTAAATAGCGACTTTGGTGAAACTCTTCGTGACGGTGAATTTACAAAAGGTCGGAACAGAAAGCTGACGAAGGATTGGATTATTCGTACTCTGGCAAATAAAAAAAAACTTTGAGGACGTGGCTAATGTATTCTCCTTCAAAAAAGCTCTTTACTGCTTTTGATTATTTGTAGAAACAGTTCAGTCGAGTCTTAAATCAGGATCCAATAAGTGGTGGAAGAATTAGTTTTCTTCGCCTCGTGAACAGAAGATAATTTTGACTTACGTAGTATTAGAATTAGGTTGATGATATGTATACAAGAATTTTTTTATATAATTGAGAACAATAAAAGTTTATATTCTAAAGATTTTCGATAAAGCTACTAGTGTACACACAGAAATCGCCACATAGAAACCTAATAATGTAGAACAAAGTTAAACAGATTTCTCTATGGTTTTTACTAGTGTCCGACCGAATATTCGGTTTCGGTTTCGGCCAGTTTCGGCCCTTTTAATGAGTTTCGGATATTCGGCATCAATATGGCCGAAACCGAAACCGAATATTTGATCGGACACTACTAATTCGGTTCTTACATATATTTCAATGGTAGACGTGAGTTCGCTTTCATCAACATTTTTAATGGTGTTAAGTAGAACAAAACCGTGAAATTCAGTCATTTGATTGACCGTGTGGGTTGGGTCCAGCACAAAACGATAAATTTTTTTTTTTTAGATCATAATATGAAGTTATTTAACTTTAAATACTAAAAAGTTCCTTAAAATGGTATTAAATTTTCTCTTTATTTATTATTTTAAAGTTGAACATTTATATTCAAACGGTCTTATTCATAAAAATATCTTGAAATAGATTCAAAGTGCTCAATAGTCAAAAAGCTTTTTAGAGATAAAATGCTTTTTAAAATTTTGTTATTCATAAAAATATTCTCTCAGCTTATTTGCTAAAATAGGAACACTCTCAATTTGAAATGGGAACAGTGTCAAGAATGGTTTGTGAATTTGATAACTTCAATAATTTTTATTTATTTGTCACAATTTTATCAATATTTTGACAAGCAAACAGTCAAAAAGCTGTTCAATCTATGTTCTTCTCTGAAAAAATTGTCACTTATAATTTTTATTTTCAATATTTTGAAATGTTTTGACATGTTTTCATATATTTTCAAACAGTTTGAAGTATTTTTGACAATATTTGTGCTCATATTAGAGTAAAAATTTTAAAAAGGCTTTATCAAGGGTTTATTGAAGGTTACTCATTTAAGAAGCCTTTATAAGAGATTTTTCTCGTTATTGGACGTTTATGAATACTGTTTTTTAAATTTTTTTTTGTAAAGGCTTTATAAGAGGCTCGTAAATTTTTATGAATAAAGGCAAAAGAATATTTATCGTATATATATGTTTTTATAATCTGTTTCAATTGTTATGTTTTTGAAAGCTTTTAACAAAAAAATTAAAAAAAAAATTGTTTTTTAACACAATTTTCATGTAAACATTCAGTTTCGGTTTCGGTTTCGGTTTCGGCCGTATATTACAAAAATTACCGAAATTCGGTTTCGGTTTCGGCCAATATTTTGGTTTCGGTCGGACACTAGTTTTTACCCAATGAGATGTTCTTGTTAAAGTTATTGGCTATGTCTTCTTAAATTAATTTAAGAATAAATCTCATACAGCTAGTGGTTTTCTTTTTGATTTTGTTTAAGAAGCAATCTCATAAAGCTACTAGGTTTTCTTCTTAATTTTTTCGGAAGGAATGTCAGGAGGCTACAAAGTTTTCTACATGATTTGCTTTTCTTCTCAATCTTGAATAAATAAATAAGAAATAACGAATAAACTATACACGAGGTTAAGGACTTGAAAAAGTCTTGAAAATATGAATTTTAGAAGAAACATTACTAAATAAATTTAAACATCAAATTTTTCAATTTCTACGCAACAAAATATTTGTAAAATTTTCACGCAACAAAAAATTTAATGTTTCCAGCGAAATTTCACGTAAACGAACAGAGTACTAGGCTCAAACTTAAAAAATAAACTTTATTTTTCGTCAAACGACAACGTGAAGGAAAAATTCATTAGGTTTTGCACAACAGTTTTTGTATTCTGAAAAAAATAAAACACGGCTTATTAAATAGATTATGCATCAACCAGAATCAATTTTAATAAAACTTGGGGTTTCCATTCTTTTGATAAAAACGTGTGATAACTTTTCATGTGATTCACTTTAATTTTATTCTAGTTTTTTTGATACTACAATAATTTTTCAGAAGCAAGTGGGGTTCTACCCCGAAAACTCCTTTGGTTGCGCTACTGATTATGTGTGTTATCTCGGTCAGCGTGATATCTTTGTGTATCTTTTGTATCTTTACTTTCGTGAGAGCAGAATTTGTGCTAATTTTATCTCAATATTTTCTAAATAGATAATTTCAGTTTTATTCTTCTCTATTAGATTGAACGAAATATTTTTCTATAAATTAATAAATCCAATTCATTCATACAGTCAAAATTAATTTGATAAGTGTGAAAAAGTAATGTATTAAAATTAATTAAGTTAAATTAAAAATAATTTTCAAAGTATTGTACATGCAAATTAACGTTCGTTAAAATATTTCACTAATTTTTGTTGTTAGAAAAACTAGCTTCAAATGGCAAAGAACGTATTCGTTAACTTAAGGGGGGACATGACATTGGCCGTTTTTTTAAATCGACTTTTTTTATAATTTTGTATTTTAGTTCATGGAAATTTCAAGGAAAAACTCCTACGGGTTCAAAAGTTACAGACGGATTAGTGAGAGCACATTTTTAATTTTCGCCTTTTTTTTTCTTTGTTCACAAACTTTGAGAGCGTTTATCTCGGAACCATGTTTTTCGTACTGGTTGCGGCACTAGCGGGTTCATTTTTTTACGAAATTTTTTTTTTATTTTATTTTTTTAAACTTGATTTGCTATCGTATGACACAAGCTTTTTTTAAATTTTTTTTTGATTTTTTGTGAATTTTTAAGTCGATACTTTTTTCGAAAAAAACACACTTTCAAATTTGGAACATCACCAAAAATTGAAAAAAGCTCCTGTCATACGATAACCAATTTTGTTAAGATTTATAAAAGTCATTTTTTTCCAAATCGGACAATTTTTGGGACTCCCAGCGCTGCAACCGCCAGTTTGGAGCCCTCTGCCGCCAGTTTGGAGCCCTATAAAACCATGTTGGAGTGAAAAATAAATTTTTTTCAATTTTGTTTCTTGTAATTTGCTCAATTCTCTACAATAATAAAAAAATTTTGAAAAAATTTTTGTTTTTGACTGAGTTATGAATTTTTAAAAATGGGTCTGTTTCTCTGCCGCAAATGTTATGTCCCACCATACATTTTTTTTGGTCTCGCACAACCGGGTACCCGAACAAAGATAGAGAATATTCTTCTTCGTCCTAATTAAACTAATGGCATTATGTACCGAAAAATTATTATCAACTTAAGCTTTTACCCGGTTTGAGATGCATTTTTTTCGTTAGATTTGGAATGGTTTAAATAAAAATATATCAATTTAGGATAATAATAAAAAAAAAACAAAATAAGTTAATTAAACTTTTATTCAATAAACTGAGATCATTTCGTCTTTCTTTCTTATTATGCTCCTCAATACTTAAGTTGCAAATCTTGTAATAATTTTTTTCTACACTTTTCTAGATGCTGATTTGGAAGACTTTTTACGCGCTGTGATTACCGCTAATGACAGAGGAATATCACCTTTACGAAATGCATCAAATGAAATGAATTGGAGTTTTGGACAAGCATTATTCTTTTCTAGTACTGTGATTACAACGATCGGTATAATTGGAAACCTTTATTTTGTATTAATTATAACTTAATTAGAATTTAACCTAAAGGTTATGGCCATGTAACACCGCTAAGCCAGACTGGGAAAATATTTTGCATGCTCTATGCCACAATCGGAATTCCTCTTACTTTGGTTCTTTTGAGTGCTGTCGTAGAACGATTATTGGTTCCAGCAAATTGGCTCTTGGGAATATTGAATTCAAGATTTGGTCACTTATATCAACCTTTTAACATAAGGTTACTGCATTTGAGCATAGTCGGTAAGTAATAAATTTACTCTGTCTAAATTGGATTGGGTATGTAGTACACTGGTCTCTGATTTCTTATGGTTTGGTGGTTAAAAACTACTTGGTTAATGTGATATCTTTATAATTTTCAATTAATTTTTGACAGTATTTTAACAGTTGGAAATATTATATACATGTGAAAGATAAGTTCTTTTAAATAGCTAATTAGCATTTAAAGTAAAATGTGTTTAAGCACTTCATCCTTCAAAGCTTAAAAAAAACTGTTTCAAAGTTTTCTTTTAACATTCAAATGGATATGAATTGACAAAAGAAAAAATATTCAGATATAACAAGTAAAGAAAGTCTAAAGTCGGTCTAGGCCGACTATGAAATACCCTAAACCCACTTTTCAAAAATAAAAAAATTTTTATTGCAAATGGTCTCCGTGGGCGGATGAAGCCTATATTTTAATTGCATTTAAATGGTGATGAAAAATTTACACATACCAAGTTTTATTCCTGTAGCTCACAGTTAATGCCTTTATTGTGCTTTCGCTATGGGAGGTGGGCGTGTTCATGGACGGATTACTCCCAATTTAGTTTAGAACACACATTAGTTTTGGTATAAAATACATACATACCAAATTTAATTTCTCTATGACAAACATAACCTTATTTATTGAGTTTTAAACTTTTTGGGTTGTATGGGAGGTAGGCGTGTCCGTATGCGGATGACGTCCATTTTTCAAAAATATCTTTTTCTTGTCATAAAAAACATATGTGCCAAATTTTAGCTCTGTAGGTTAAACAGAGGCTTATTTATTGCGTTTTTAATTTTTGGGTTGTATGGGAGGTGGGCGTGTCCGTGAACGGATGACGTCCATTTTTCGAAAACATATTTGTGTTTGTATAAAACACATACATATTAAATTTTATTGTTGTAGACTAAATATGAGCTGAGTTATGCAGTTTTCAAATTTCGCTTTGTATCGGAGGTAGGCGTGTCCGTGGGCGGATGATGTCCATTTTTCAAAACCATCTTTGTTTTGTTATAAAAAATATATGTGCCAAATTTTAGCTCTATAGGTTAAACAGAGGCTTATTTATTGCGTTTTCAATTTTTGGGTTGTATGGGAGGTGGGCGTGTCCGTGAGTGGATGACACCCATTTTTCAAAAACATCTTTGTGTTGATACAAAACACATACATACCAAATTTTATTGTTGTAGGTTAATTATGAGCTGAGTTATGCAGTTTTCAATTTTTGCGTTGTATGGGAGGTAGGCGTGTCCGTGGGCGGATTCCAAAAATATTCAATAGTGCAGATCCTTGGGTCCATGTGACTATGTATACCAAGTTTCATTCAATTATCTCAACTCCTTCTTCTTATCCTGTGTATACGGACAACACACAGACGGACAGACGGACGGACGGACGGACGGACGGACATGGATAGCTCGACTCACGTAGTGACGCTGATCAAAAATATATATACTTTTCTATACCGGACTCGCTTCGTTCTATGCGTTACAAACGTTTGCACAAAGTTAATATACCCTGACCTTTCAGGTTTAGGGTATAAAAATATACACCTATTTCTTCCTTATGAAATCTCAACAAAACACGGAAACGAAAATGGAAACGAAAATGGCAACGATGTCGAAATAACAACACGTAGGTTATAAAGATGGGATATGCAGGTTTTAAAAAAGTTTAATATTGTAAATTTTGAGATATTAGAAATGCTAAAAAAAATACCACAAAAAGGGCGAAATTCCACAACTGCCATCTGCTTAAAGCAAGCTGCTTCACTCATTTTTTAAGTGAAAAATTGAAAAAGTGAATTTCGTTTTCTCGTCAAGCCTTAGTTTTTGAGTAATGTGGTTTCATATTTGCGTGTGCCACGCAATGTGGCGTCATAAACATTTGTGAGAAAACGAGCTCTCAAATTATAGAAAATATGTGCCACACACAGGGTTACATTTGAGAAAAATAAAAATCTCTTCAAAAAGTATTCACTCACTTGAAATAAAATTGATTTTGTGTACACTGAGAAAAAAACATACTTTAAAATTACACGAAAAATTTTAAAATAGAAATTTTAAAAAAATGTGTGTTTCATTGGTGGTGACCGTGGCGTGCAGGTTAAGTGTGTGGCTAGGCACGCTCCGAGCCCGAGTTCGATCCCCGGCGAAAAGTTTTTCAATAAAAAAATTTTTCAGATCGGGCACCACCTCTCTGCAGACAATGGCAAACCTCAGAGAGTAAATAATGCCATGTAAAGCTTCTTGAGAACATGAACTCGAGCCGTTCGTAGTCGGCATAAAACGTGTAGGTTCAGTTCTCGGTGATTTGTGTGCAAACATTTAACAACACACACAACATTATTGATGATAAGAAGCTCGGTCAAAGTCCTTTCAAGGACTGAAATGGCCAATTTGTTATTTTTTTGTTTCATTTTCAACTATAAACTCTGTTCTTTTTTTATTTTCTCTTATTATTGCTTTGAAATAACAAACAATTTGAATTTTTTGAATTAGTTTGACAAATATCAACATAAGATAAAATAAAAACAAATTATTTATGTCAATATTTAAAATGCAAACGTCATCGAATGGAGTCAAAATTTAGTATTCGGAGAGTCCCAGAAGTTGCTGATTGTGAAGCTGGTGCCAAAAACTGGGAAAAACTTAAAAAAATGGCATCGAAAAAGTTGAGCTTTAAGCATTTGTTTTAAATTTTATGTTTGTTTGTTTTAAATTTGTTTTTTTATTTAAAAACATCGTTTTAAAAACAAAAACGTTTGTTTTAAATTTAACTGTAAAAACAGTTGCGTTTAATACAAATAAATTTGTTTTAAGCTCTATTTCAAAAACAAATTCGTTTAATATGAACACAATTTCTTCTGATTTTAACACAGCGTAGGAAAATTAAGCAAAAAACACTCCCAAAGCCCTCCACACCTGGCTACTTTTTTTAAACAATTTTAATACAATATGCAAATATACATATACCTTATAGAACCTTCAGAGAGCCGTAGGTCAGAATAGGTCTGATGATCGCTATAAACATCCAATGGATCCTTCAGTGGAGAGTTTCTGAGTTACTCCATTGAGTTTAGGCAGTATGAAGCTATTTACTTTTCCTCTCCTTGTGAACAGAACGAGTTCAGTATTGATTGAATTCACACCCAAGCCTTCGTTTCTGCCCATATTAGGTCTGTTTCCGTACTCACTTCAAGTAACTTGAAGTTACTCGAAAGCGTTTCCGTACACATTTTTCCAGCTCGAGAGAGAAGAAGAACAAGCAAAATGTCACTTTTTGTGGCTCTCTATTACTCGAACTTTACTTGAAAAATTTCTTCGAGCACGAATCTCGAGCTTCAAACAGCTGATTGTCAAAGTGATAAAATTAAATTGTTGCATTGTATTGCGAACAAAATGTATGCAATTGGTTAGAAAATTAATAAAAATAGTTAAAATTACCAAATCAACGCTTACGAAAACGTTTTAAATACAGAAACACAGCAATTAAATTTTATTGTTTTCAAAAAACAGGTGTTGTGCTCGAAACTTACTTGAAAGCGTTTCCGTACTTTTTGACAAATTTTCTCATTTTGACAAATAATCAAATTACTCTCTATTACCCGAACTTTACTCGAAGTTACTTGAAGTGCGTACGGAAATAGACCTATTAATAGTTCTTTTAGTGCTCCCGACATTAGTTCACTAATTGTTTGCAGTAGTTTTCCGTATATTAGGATAGCAACGTCGTTGGCATGTGCTACCACTTTTGTTCCACCAGCTTTGAGTTTGGAAAGTTTGTCAACCACAATAAGCCAACGAAGGGGGATATAACTCCTCCCTGTGGAGTGCCTCTTGTGGCCAACTTCCTTACCGCACTCAACCCCATTTGTGCATTTATAAGTCTGCTATTCAGCATTTTGTTTGTTGATTTGTTTTGTTTGTTGGTATCATGTTGTTTACTCTTTTTTCCACTAAATCATTTCTTATAGATTCCGTATTTACATTGCTAAACGCGCCTCCGATATTTCAAAAAGTTGCTAAAGTGAATTCTTTGCGATGAAGGGTTCCTTCTATGACCGGAATCACATTGTGCAGTGCTGTCTCCACTGATACACCTTTGAGGTAGGCGTGTTGTGCACTACAGAGGTCAGTATCGCTCAAAGATTCTGTTATGTGTAGATCTATTATCCAACGTTTTCATCAAGAACGATGAGAGACTAATAAGCCTGCAATCTTTTGGTGTAGATTGTACCGGTTTCCCTGCCTTGGTAATAAAGACTACTCTCACTTCTCTACAGATTATCGAATCATAATCTATCCTGACGCAACCGATGAAGATTGCCTTAAGCCAGGGTATATTGCTTGGGAAGGGCATGTTGCATCATGGCCGGCAGGATTTCATTTGGTCCCACTTGAAGGGTTTGAAAGATTAGACTATTCTACAGATGACGTTGTTATAATGCTCGAGAGTTCCTGTAAGGATTCTGGTAAGGATCTGTAAAGATTCTGGGTTGCTGGTAGCATATTTTTGATCTGAATCTTTGGAACCTTAAGAATGAGTTTCCATGAGCAGCGATAGCGTTTCTTTGCTGTATTCTGTCCATGTTCCGTCAGGCTTTCGAAGGTATTCAGGGACCGACGGGTCCTTTTTACCTTCGTTCGTTTCTTTTTAAGATCGCTTGTTCACCAGCTTGCACATTGTAAACCTTTACGACATTGAGACTTGGGGCAGAATTTGTTGAAAGCCTTGTTCATTTTTTTCGTAATAAACTCGACTGCATTGTCAATGGATGGGAAAGCGACTCCTTTCGTGACAATACCAACCATCAACTGTGACTTGTTCCCTATTGCTCACTGAAGTTAAGTAGATTATCTCTTGCCTGATTCTATTCTACAAAGTTAACGTATTGCCGCTATAACATACAATAAGATCTGTGGAAAGGATAAATTCGAAAATAGGCTCATTCCTTTTATTGTTGTCGGCACTGCCCCATAGTGAGTGATGAGCGTTAGAGTCGCAACCAATTACCAGGAATGTCCTGCTTGAGACATAAACAAAAAGTGTTTATTTTTTGTGACGTCATTCTTTGTCATAATTAAATAAAAACCTTAAATCTGAGAAGACAAAAAAATTTTTGTTAAAGTTTTTATAATTTTATTGATACATTTCAGAGATTGACATAAAGTTTTTCAAAATTTTGAATTTTTACTAAAATAAAGGCAGTTCGCGGAAGTTAAATTAAGAAAAAAGTTCTTATAAGTAATTAGAGTTTAGAAATGAACTCGATGCCAATCTCTTAAAAATAAGGTCCACAACAAATGTTAAGTTAATCGGCCAATTAGTTCCTAAGTAATCGTTCCCACCGATTTTGTCTTTTGATGTTTAAGTGATTTTATATGACGAAGAAATGACTTCACAAAGTAAATTTTTTTTTTATTAAAACTTTGTAATAAAAATAAATTTTCATTTAAGTTTTTTGGCGACCAAAAACAAATGTTATTTTTTTACATTTTTCAAATGCATAATATTGTAAAAATATTCTCAGAAAGTCAATTGAATAAAAATTGCTGTAGTTATAAACACAAACATCCGAAGTAAGGTAAAAAAATGTACTACTTCTTGAACTTTAAAGGCGTTTTTCTCGGTGAACAGCATTACTCGAAAATATTCCAAGCAACACTTACCATTTTTTTTTTATTTGTAAAGCAAGTACCATTGATACCATTTTAATCGTTCGGTTTTTATTTTAGAGAAATAGTTTCTTAACAACCATTTTCGTAAAACTCGATATTTTTCTTAAATCTTCGTTTAAAAGCTCAAAGAGATTCAGAAGAACAAAAATTATTATTTTTGTTTCTTGGATGAACAAGCTCCGAAAAGTCGTGGTCACGGTATATTTCAGGATTTTTACTCAATCACAGATTCTGGGTATTTTATTTTATATTTTTTATAAAAAAAGTTAAAGACATGTTCTTTATACATTACATAATTATATATAAAGCATAGCACTCTGTTCGGCTTCAAGCGAAATTCCACTCAAATCTCCATACAAAAAATGACAGCTGTGAAAC
This sequence comes from Tetanocera ferruginea, assembly GCA_958299015.1. Taxonomy (NCBI): domain Eukaryota; kingdom Metazoa; phylum Arthropoda; class Insecta; order Diptera; family Sciomyzidae; genus Tetanocera; species Tetanocera ferruginea. The sequence continues at coordinate 70,562,360 of OY282643.1, read as the reverse complement.
ATGCGTGAATATTTCACAACTTTTTCAACAAAGCTGTACTATGTATCGCTGCGGAAAATATAGTATTATATTCCGCAACATGCATCTAGCAACATTATTTTCACGGGAATTTAATTGAACCGACCATTTATTTTGTCGTAAAAAGTGACAGTTGTCATTTAATTTAAGAAAAAGTTTACTGCAAAATAACAAAGTTTGTAATTGAAATTATATTTTTGTACTATTTCTAAAGTTTTTCAATTGCAGTTGTTGGAAATTGTAAGTACGGATGCACCTTTCGGCGGTGTTGGCGGTCTCAAATCTTCGCAGCTGAAGACTGCTATAAACTAATTTATTGTCCTGCTCCACAACAAAGGACATCGTCCATATGCATACTCGCATAATATTTATTTTGTATTGTTAAAATCACAAAGAATGCAAATTAAAGAGCTTAAAAAATTTTACGCCCATTCCACGCATAACGCAATACTTTTTTTCAAAAATTGACCTCATGGCTTTCGATTTGTTTTATTTTTGGGCTATAGATTCCTTTTAAAATTCTAGGAATATAAGTTCATTTATTTTTTTTTTATCGCCATTCCTTGAAAAGTTATGGACCTCTCAATTCTGCAAATCGTCTGAAAACGCCAGAATCGGGAAATTTTCAATTAATTGTATCTACGTCAGCTTTTATCCAATTTTTATAAATAAGGTACCGTTGGAAAGGTATTGGAAAGAACTTTTTGGAAAAAATATATAATTTTAAAATTTTGGTTGTTAGGGTTGCCAACCAATTAAAAAAAAAATGTATTTGCTAATATCTCAAAAAAAGCATAATTTTTTTTTGATTTTTTATTTTTTAAATTTGAAAAAAAAAATGTTGCCTAACATCAAAAGCAATTTAATGATGGAGCTTTCATATGTTTTTTCGCAATTTCAATTTTTGTGCACATCATTTTGAGACACTTTATCGTTTATAAATTTTATAATGGCTAAGATGTTCGAAAATTTATTCTGCAAAATGGTTTATTTTGTTAAGACCAACATTATATTCATAAATTTTGATGACCTTACACTTGACCTTGGTATAGAAAACTGGTAAAAACCGAAAAAAAATAAAAAAACACAAATTATTTTTTTAACTTGTATTCGCATAAAATTAAAAAAAATTTTTATTGCCATATTAGAGATTATTAAATTCTAATTGGTTTTATAGCAAAAAAATTTTAAATTGGTCTTAAAACAAAAAAGTTACAATGGTTACTCTGACGCTCTTTCAATAAAAAAGTTACAATGATCTTCATCCTCTATAAATTTCATAATGGCTAAGATGTTCGAAAATTTATTCTGCAAAATGGTTTACCTTGTTAAGACCAACATTTTATTCATAAATTTTGATGACCTTACACTTGACCTTGGTATGGAAAACTGGTAAAAACCGAAAAAAAAATAAAAAAACACAAATTATTTTTTTAACTTGTATTCGTATAAAATTAAAAAAATTTGATTGCCATATTAGAGATTATTAAATTCTAATTGGTTTTGCAGCAAAAAATTTTAAAATCAGTCTTAAAACAAAGAAGTTACGATGGTTACTCTGACGCTCTATCCATACTTGTCAACCCATACAGATCATTGTTACTTTTTTATTGATAGAGCGTCAGAGTAACCATCGTAACTTCTTTGTTTTAAGACCGATTTTAAAATTTTTTGCTGCAAAACCAATTAGAATTTAATAATCTCTAATATGGCAACAAACATTTTTTTTAATTTTATGCGAATACAAGTTAAAAAAATAATTTGTGTTTTTTTATTTTTTTTTTCGGTTTTTACCAGTTTTCTATACCAAGGTCAAGTGTAAGGTCATCAAAATTTATGAATAAAATGTTGGTCTTAACAAGGTTAACCATTTTCCAGAATAAATTTTCGAACATCTTAGCCATTATAAAATTTATAAACGATAAAGTGTCTCAAAATAATAAGGTATGTGCACAAAAATTGAAATTGCGAAAAAACATATAAAAGCTCCATCATTAAATTGCTCTTGATTTAAAGGCAACATTCTTCTTCAAATTTAAAAAATAAAAAATCAAAAAAAATTATGCTTTTTTTGAGATATTAGCAAATAATTTTTTTTTTTAATTGGTTGGCAACCCTAACATCCAAAATTTTAAAATTATATATTTTTTCCAAAAAGTTCTTTCCAATACCTTTCCAACGTTACCTTATTTATAAAAATTGGATAAAAACTGACATAGATACAATTAATTGAAAATTTCCCGATTCTGGCGTTTTCGGACGATTTGCAGAATTGAGAGGTCCATAACTTTTCAACGAATGGCGATAAAAAAAAATGAATGAACTTATATTCTTAGAATTTGAATAGGAATCTATATTAATTATACCTTAGGCTATTATCTTGCATATCAGAAAAATTAATTGGAATGTTACTTAATTTTAAAAACAACGTTAAAGTTACCAAAAAAAATCGTAATTTTTGGTAACTTTGAAAAAGAAATTTGAATAGAAAGAAGCTAGTGGCAGACCTATTTTTTTGGTATTAGATACGTCTTAGTAAGAACTTAAAATATAAATTTTTTAAAGTGACTAGATCATAAACTTTGAGAAATAAGAAGTCTCAAATTTGTCCCAACTTTGGGGTCAAGTATCTCCAATGGGCACGGGTGAAAAAATTTGAAATTTATTCTAAATAAACTACGTATTAAGAGGATTCTGATGATATAAGAATGCAAGTGGTTTTTATGGTTCATTAAAAAGATATAGCATTTTTAAATTCATGCATTTTGTTACATGAGGTATGAGTATTAAGGTGGGTCAACCCATATGGGGAAAAAAAGTTTGCATTTCCGGCCCCTAATATGAAAGCTAATGTTGAGAGGATTTCAGAACAATAACAAATTTTTTTTGTGAACCCAAAATCTGCCCCAAATGGTATTTTTTGTATAATTGTTTAACTTCACCAGTTTTAGCCCGATCGTGAAAAGAAGTATATCGTTGGATAGGTCTCAATTAGTACAATAGCCCGTTTCGTCGTAAACTTTGTTAAGAAACTATAAAATTTCATTAGTAATAAAAAGTTACAGCGAATCAAAATTTTAGTGAAGTTCGTCTTCGCTTTTGGACTTTAGCTTTCGGTTTATCTTCGTTTGGCTTAGTATCCCTTCAAAATGATTTCGTTCAACTTCGGTTTTGTTCGTTAGTATTCGGTTCGTCATCGTTTGGGTTCGTTTCTTAACAAAAGTTTAATGATTTTTTATGATAAACGATATACTTCTTTTCACGATCGGGCTAAAACTAGTGAAGTTATACAAAAAAGACCATTTGGGGCAGATTTTGGGTTCACAAAAAAAATTTGTTTTATTTTAATGTTTTAAAATGCGTATAAGTTGAATAGAAAATAAAATATCATTTTGAAAAATTAAATATATATTTTTTTGTAAAAAAAACTTAAACAAAACAAATTTTTTTAATCACATATATTGCTACAGGAATTTTTTTAAAAAATCATTAAAAAAATCTTGGCAGGCGTGCTAAAACAAAAACTACTCGACCGATCGTACTGAAATTTAAGTATGTTGTTTTACACTTGTCGATGCATGGAATGAACTACGGGCAGACAAATCGGTTCTATAGTTTTTGAGTTTTTGGCCAATTTTTTTTAAAGATCTTGACAATTTTCGAAAAAACGCTGATAAAAGCCCCGTTCTTTGTTTTTTTTCGATGTCCCAGTGAGTTGTAATCACGCCCGCCATGGTTTTTTAATGTTTTTTTAAAATAATTCCAGTATGAAAATAAAAATATTAAAAAAAAATTTTTTGTGTAATTTTTTACTAAAAAATATATATATAGGGGAGAGTGGTACTAGTTGTCACAAAATTTTAATGAACTGCTGTAACTACCATAAATTAAGCAATAATGGCACTGCAAAAATTTTAAAGATAAATTAAATATTTTATTCTTCAATCGTGATGTGAATAACGAATATTATTTTAAAATAAATCAAAAAATTTTCTAGATAAAAAATTCAACTCGTCTGGGACAAGTAACCCCACCCGTGGGGTAAGTTGTCTCAACGCGTAGTCCCCGTTGTCACACCTCTTAATCGTCGTCGCTGCCGCACTCCGAAGAACAATTTAAGCAGCAATGTATCAAACAATCACTTTCAATGCATTATGTGCACAACGTTTGCAGTTTATATATCGACGACAATTGTTATTGGATTTGACGATTGACAAAAACTACACGTAGTGAGTCCACGTTATTTTTATTGATACTAGCTGTAATCGGCTTGCATCATGATATTTGAAGATATCCGACCTCGGTTTGTAAGTCGTTTACAATTTCTTGGCATATTTCCTTCAATTCAAATAAAACTTAGAATAATTTCAAAATGGTTATTTGAAATTATATGTGACAACAAGCCCCACAAGCGCTGTGACAACCTGTACCATCTGAAAAAAAAAGTAAACAATGTTCTATAAATTTAAATATAAGGTTTTATCTAAAAATTCATAAGTATTTGCAAAATATAATATTAATTGTATTGGAAATTTATTTAAAGTTGAATATTGCACACTTCTATTTGTCTAAACACAACTTTTTAAAAAATATAAAAATACACAAATCCAACTTAGTTTCTTAAATCTCTTTTAATTTTTGCAAAACAAAACTAACGGCTCTTAAACTTTCTTGGGATGCTAGAAATTGCATTAGCGTATAGATGACATTGATATTTAACTCGATAACGTGTTGAATCAAAAGATATCGGCGTTGTGACAACTAGTACTTGAGACAACGGGGACAACTCTCCCCTATAATTTTTCAAAATGATATCTTGTTTTCTATTCAACTCATAGGCATTTTAAAACATTAAAAGAAACTTTTTTTGAAAGTGTCACGTCCCCTTAATAACTCAATACGTTCTGAAGTCGACTAAGGTACTTAAAGCTTGTAACTACAGATATGACCTCCCCTTAAATAATTTAAATAATGGGTTTATACGAGTGTGATAAATTAAGTTCTTAATTTCGAAAATTTTTTTGTTTTCAGGCTGACTTTAAAACAAAAACGAAAAAATTATTTATAAAGATTATATTATTTCTGGAAAATAGTATTACTGGAGACCATACATCTATGCTTTTTTTTCTAAATACAAGTTTTTTTAAACCATTGTGTAAATTTTAATCTTATTTTCTTATGTTTCAGTGGTGCTGGTTTCGTTTTTGTTTTTCGCTATACCAACAGCTGTATTTGTTTATTTTGAACCCGCTTGGGGAGTGCTAGACGCATTCTATTATTGCTTCATTTCATTGACAACAATTGGTTTGGGCGACTACATTCCAGGTGATGGTGTTTCAGCTGACAATCGCTCACTCTACAAAATCTTCATCACTTGTTATCTTGTTTGTGGTTAGTTGGTTATTAGATATAAGAAATGATTTAAAATTAACTTTTGTTTTTGTTTTTCGTACAGGTCTTATTGCCATGATGTTTGTTCTTACGATCTTTTATGATATACCACAGCTTAATTTGGGACAGCTATTTACAGAAAGTCTCAATGAAGAATCAGAAAAGCTGCGTCTTTCGAGTAACAATGCAACATGTTATTCAGGAACTTCTGGTCTTTACATACATCAACGAGATGAGGACACACGACGCGCTGTTGTTCGCATTAGGCCTCATGGCACTGATTCACCCAGCCCTGAAGAAGCACCTACACCAAGTCGCGAATTGCGCTTACCATAAAAAAATATCTATAGACTTAATGAAAAAAATGCACAATAAAATTAAAAACACCAACATAACACCATATCACAAAAAAAAAATCGATTAAGTTGCGCCCTGGGCTTAATGCTGTTAGTTGCACGGTTAAATATTGCATGTATTTTATGCTTTAAAAGAAATACTTTGAAAAGAAATATTTCTTTAAAATATCTCATTCTCTTATATAATGTAATTTCACACCCAAATTCAAAATCTAGCTTCCACGCAGGAGTGCAATTTATGAAAGTGTACGCAACAGTCCTAACTCGAATATCGTGGGGTTATAGAACAGACTTTGTGTAAGGCATTCATTTCTAATTATCACCAGCAAGAGTCATAAGTCGTAACCAGGTTTGTGGTCTTCCTGGGATCTTAATATCATAAGCTGTGAGTTAGGGATGTCGGAAAAACATCGATGCATCGAAAATATCGATATTTTGCTTCGATGCATCGAACAATTTTCACTCGATGTTTGAATAGTCGATGCATCGATGTTTTTTAAATATCGAAAACTGACATCACTAGTACAGCAAACCACCATTTATTTTTTTTATTTTTGGAAAAAAAAAAGCGAGCATTCACAGGTTTTCTTATTATAACTCTCCCTCTCTCTGTAAGTCAAATTGAGAATTGATTTTTAAAATATAGATTTATAAAAACCGTGAAAATTTAGGGAGAGTTTTGGAGGACTTAAAAATGTAAATTTTTATGATTTTTATGGTTTAACGAAAACGTTTTTGACGTGATTCGATAGTCCATTAGAAACATAAATAGCTCAGGTATAGTAATTAATTTGAAATTATGTTAAATTTTGCTAATAACATATTTTGTTGTTTAATAAAATCTTAAAAATAGTATACAAATCGATGCATCAATGTATGCCCTCCAATGCATCGAAAGATATCGATGTACATTTTGATGAATCGAATCACAGAAAAACATCGATGTATTTTTCCCACTGACATCCCTACTATGAGTAAAAGTAAATCTGATTTTTCAGTTTAGAAAACTAGCTGATAAACTATGTTCAGGAAGAAATATTGCTACACATTTATTCGTCTGATGGAAACTTCAGTTCGTTTAAAAACGAGTTGTTACAAATTGATATTTTATTAAAGTTGCACTTGTAAGATATGAAAGATTTTAGACGTGAAAGAGTTGAAGTCATTTTCATATAAAAAATTATTTACAAAAAACAATTTCTTTATTAGCATTTTTTATGAAAATGTTACTTTTATTAATTTTTAATAATGTATCTAAAGCACACCTAGTATCTAAAGCACACCTAGTCGTGCCATAAGTTCTGTTACTTTCAGTAAGGTTTTCAAAGCAGTATGCAGTTGAAATTTCAAATAAGATAGTTTCGTTATAATTTTTGTTGTTAAAATATTTCATTGCAAGTTTAATTTATGCCAGTTTGGTTGAGAGTTTCACCACGTTAATATAGAGTGGGGCGAAAAAGAAAATCGTATCGCTATGATTGTGCTACACAAGTGTGGAAATAGTAGGTCTGTTTCCGTACTCACTTCAAGTAACTTGAAGTTACTCGAAAGCGTTCCCGTACACATTTTTCCAGCTCGAGAGAGAAGAAGAACAAGCAAAATGTCACTTTTTGTGGCTCTCTATTACTCGAACTTTACTTGAAAAATTTCTTCGAGCACGAATCTCGAGCTTCAAACAGCTGATTGTCAAAGTGATAAAATTAAATTGTTGCATTGTATTGCGAACTAAATGTATGCAATTGGTCAAAAAATTAATAAAAATAGTTAAAATTACCAAATCAACGCTTACGAAAACGTTTTAAATACAGAAACACAGCAATTAAATTTTATTGTTTTCAAAAAACAGGTGTTGTGCTTGAAACTTACTTGAAAGCGTTTCCGTACTTTTTGACAAATTTTCTCATTTTGACAAATAATCAAATTACTCTCTATTACCCGAACTTTACTTGAAGTGCGTACGGAAACAGACCTAGTGCGAGTCAAATATGCACGCTGTTAAAAAACTCGACATATGAAGAATGTGTGTTTATGGTACCATAAATCGGTTTTTAGAATCATCCCAAGTATAGGACGGGGCTAGAAGAGGACGAAATCTCTTAAGGAAGCAGAAAATTTTGGCTAGAGAGATGAACGTGTCTACCAGATCCATGTCCCAAATAATCCGTGATGACCTCCATATGAAAGCTTTTCGAAGGAGCACTAGTCATCTTTTTAACTCTAATGTTAAAGCAAATAAGGTTGGAAAGATGCAAGAAAGTACAGCAGTGGCATACACGCAATGGTAATCAAAATATCCTTTTTACTGATAAAAAAATGTTTACGGTAGAGGAAGTTTTTAATAAACAAAAGCGAAACTGTACCAATAAGAAGTTTGGAAGGCGTTGTAAAAAATTTTCCCACTAAACACTTCAATGGAGAACACTGGGTCTTTCAACAAGAGTCTGCACCAGCTGATAAAACTGAAACAACGCAAGAGTGGTTGCACCAGAATATTCCAGCTTTTCTGCTGAATATTGACCTTCAGGAAGCGCAGACTTAAATCCTCTTGATTAAAAATTATAGTCAGAGCTAGAGAGTATGGTCTGCAAAGTTCGCCACCGAAATTTGGAAATTCTCAAGCATGCGCTAATTGCAGCAGCGTCATCAATACCAAAGGAAACCATACGTTCCGCTATAGCTCAATGGCCAGACCGTCTAAGAGCCTGAATCAAAGCAAAAGGCAATAATTTTGAATAATTTTTGGTATTCTTAGAAAGATTATCTTTAAATTAAAAAAATAAAATTGCAAAATAGTTTAAAAGCTTAAATTTCTTAAATTTGTATATCATATTTTTTTTTTTTGTTTTAGTTTGTAACAGAACTTATGGCACACTTGGTATATGGTATATATTTTATGAATTATTATTATATATATTGATTAATAAGAAAATTTAAAATTGAAATAATTACAGTTTTGGTGAAAACTACCTTTGTATAAAACAAGCAATGACGCATTACAATATGAATTTTATAAAATATGAACTCTCTTATATGTGTTGAATCATAAATTCAATATATTCTCTCGTTCTTTTGTAATAAGTTCTGTAAAATATTCATTGTCACAGCATTTTTTAAGCGTTTCAAAATAAATCAACTGTCTGACGTCTACATAACAAGCCTTTGAAAATTTATCTACTAAAGTATTTTGCATTCATGCTAATAAGACAATTTGTAAACAACATTAAGAAAATATTCACCAAAAAAACTAATGAATTTATTCAACCACTAGCGGCTCTACGTTTAAAGTAGTTGCCTAGGGCCGATGATATGATAACCTAAGCATAACCAATCAATGCAAAATTCGTTCAAAAAATTCAATACACATGCATACTCGCACATATAGAAATTACCATTTTATAATGGTATTAAATATTATACATACTTATGATTAATAAGGAAATTCGTCACTACAAATGGTAGAGTATACTAGTTAACCATTACCTTAAATATTACCTAAGCATATTCATATCAAAACAAAAACTATTTGTGTTAGAGTCACCGACAGAACCAACAAAAACTAATTATCTCTGATCGATCATTATCATCATATCACGCAAAGAGAAGAGTAGCGTTGGTAAGGTCCACTGACAACATCTTAAGTCGGTTATTTACAGTTTCTTGTTGAGACATTGGGAATTCTTACATACACAGAGGGAAAAACCTATGGACTCAATACATAAATTTATGTACTCATCGCATAGTTTTCTGCACACAAAAATTTTACATTTTTCATGTATTGAGTACATGTTGAAATCTTTATTGACTACATAATGCTTTCAAACGGTTATGTAGTCAATAAAGAATTTTATGTACTCAACGCAAACTGTTACAAATAATTTTATGTAATGAGTAAAGATCTTATGTACGTATTACATAAATTATTGACTCAGTACATACATAATTTACTCATTACATATTTGGAGTACATAATTTTATGCAATGAGTACATACATTATTTACTCATTACATATTTTAAATGCATAATTTTATGTAATGAGTACATACATAATTTACTCATTACATATTTTTAGTGCATACATTTCTATAATGAGTACATACATCATTTACTCATAACATATGTTAAAAACATAATTTTATGCAATGAGTACATGCATAATGTATTCATTATATATTTTTGTTCATAATTCCATGTATTGAATATATACACAATTCATGCCTGTGCCTAAAGCACCCTCTCAACAAATGCAATAAATAATTTTATAAAGAAATGACTAGATTTCACAAAATAATTGGCAATTACTTATAGAAACCCAGCCATTTAATTCTTATCCAATCATCGCTTTTGTTCTAGAGTACAGTGGAAAAACTCATTCCTGCTCTGATTTTCTAGAGGCCTTAGGGGTGTTGCTTATTTGAAAATCAAGAAACGAATGACATAAAACAGCAAAATCGTGTGCCGATGTGCAAGAGATACGTGTACTGAGTCCATATGTTATGTACTGAATAAATGTGTCACTTCAATCGTTTAAGAGGGACGTGTACTGAGTCTATATTTTATGTATTGAGTAAAGTTTTTGTAAAAAATTACATAACACGTTGATTGAGTACACGTTGCTTGTATCTATTGAAGTCTGCTATGTACTCAACACATAACATGATGTATTGAATACATTTTTTATTCATTTTAAAAAGTGAATAAATTGATATGTAGTCAGTACACGCTCCCTTTACTCAGTAAATACTGCTCTTGTTGCGTTCTCATACAAGTTGAAGTGCATAGATTTTACATAGCTGTCTCTGTACTGACTACATAACTTTTTCCCTTAGTGTAGTAATTAGAAAATATTTAATTATTTATATCATTTTATGTACATACATATATATATATATATATAATATGAATAAATATACATATGCTTAATAAAGAAAATCTCTTGTGTCCTTGAATCTGCCTAGATTAGATTCTTTTGACGTTGAATGGTTGGTGGATTATTGAGACAGAGTTTTGAAGTTTAATTTCAGGGTTTGCAATAGCATCAAACCATAAAAATGTAAACCTCGAAATAATCGAACTAAAAAAGTAAGTATTTAAAAAAAGGGGACCAAACTTTTATGGAGAAGACCTATATTTATTGATCCAAATGATCAGAATAGAAAGCAAATATAAAATTTGGAAGTCATATTTTTTAATGTGCCTGCAATAAACTTTTCTGTTATAATTGGAAAATATGTTTTAACCTTAAAAACCTATAACATTTCAGAAAAGTTTAAAGAAAAGAAGGTTATACAGATGTTTGGTTTATATTTTATGGTAGATAAATGTGGTGGTTTTATTATCTGGTGATTTTTTATTGAAGGAATAGTAAAATATAAATTTTGCATGAATTCATATTTAACCTACTTATTTGTATTAGTTAGATATTATAAGCTCTATTTATATTTTTATAGGGATAGAAAACCATTCAGAGAAGAAAAATATACGGCGTAACTTTTTTTTTTAGTCTATTCCACAATAGCGCGTAAATAAAGAAGCATTCATAAATTTATTGCACTTACTTACTTACTTACTTAGGTGGCCATGATCACCCGTGGTCGGGTTACGGCCGACTCGCCAGGTGTCTCTGTAACGCGCGCGCCGTCTCCAATTTATTTCACCAAGCGCGGTAAGGACTTCCTCGGCCTGCTTAATCTATCGGAGGTATGGTCTTCCTCTTCGTCGTCGACCCTCGGCTTTCGCCACAAACACCTTTTAAGCTGGAGCTTCTTCATTCATACAAAAGACATGACCCAGACATCGTAGACGCTGAATTGTTATACGCTGAGCTAAGTCAATGTTGTCGCAAAGCTCATCGTAAAGCTCGTCGTAAAGCATTTCGTAGTTCATTCGAATGCGATAGTCGTCGGCACCTCTAACAGGACCAAAGATTTTGCGAAGAACTTTTCTCTCGAACACTTCAAGAACGGCTGCATCTGTTTGCTATACAGATGCTTCAGCGCCATAGAAAAGCACAGGTACGATGAGCGTCTTGTAGAGTATTAGTTTTGTCGATCGATAGAGGGCTCTGGAACCTAATTGCTTACTTAGCACCTATTAGCAATTGTTATTCTTCGCTTAATCTCCAGGCTGATATTGTTGTTGCTATTTACGACGTTGCCAAGGTATGTAAACTCATTGACAACATCAAAGTTATATTTGCCTGCCAACATCATCCTGCAGAGTCTTATAAGCTTTGCAGGTACACCGTACTCAGATATTATTGCGTACAGGCAATCCCGAATCGGACCGAATCCCGAATTGGCAGCTTTATAATCGACAAAGATATGGTGAGTGTCGATTTGATTTTCGTGGGTTTTTCCCAGTATTTGGCGTAGTGTAAAAATCTGGTCTATGGTGGACTTGCCAGGACGAAAGCCACACTGATAAGGTCCAATCAGTGTTTTGGTATTCAGCTTTAATCTTTCATACGATCCGCTCAAACCTTGTACGCGATGGAAATTAGACTGATACTTTGGTAGTTGGCGCAGTCGGATCTCCTTCTTTTGGTATAGGACAAAGCACACTGAGATTCCAATCGTCGGGCATGCTTTCCGTTAGCCATATTTTGCTGATGAGTTGATGCATGCACCTTATCAATTCACCGCCGCCAGTTTTAAACAATTCAGCAGCTAGACCGTCAGCACCTGCTGCTTTGTTTTTGTCGCTTGAAAACAACTTTAACCTCGTCATGGCTAGGTGGTGGAATTTCCACTCCATCATCGTCAATTGGTGTCATCGGACTGCATTCTTCAAGGCGAAAGGTCGCCCGCAAGTAGATTTGAAAAATGCTGCCGGGCTTGAAATCTTGGGATAGACGCTTAACCTGTTAATATAGTTTTCGAGCATCCCTCTTCCCCTGGTACTTTTTCACGCTCACGCTTTTCCTGCACTCTTTGTTTGCGTCTGAAAAAACATCTCTCATCCTTCCTCTTTACAGAATGGTTTTCAAGCATAGCTCGTGTTGCAGCTGACTGCAGCGTCTTTTTATATGCGGTGCATTTTGCTGCTGTCGCGTCACGACACTCCTGGTCATACTATTGGTTACGATGTTGCGGGCGCCGAGCACCAGTGACTTACTCATCAGTAAAGTGCATATATGCGCCCAAAGTCCGCCAGCGTCATCGAATTCAGAACTAGGTTGGTTGAGCCTAACTGAGAGTTGAGCGGAGTAGGCCTCGGCGGTATGTTATGACCAGTGTTGCCGTTTTTGGTATTTATAGCCAAAAGTGGCTAGTTTTTTCTCGTGATCAGTTTTTAACTATTTGGCAATTTTATTTTTATTTGCCTATTTATTTTACTCGGCTATGCTTTTTATTCCGTAGAAAATTAATTTTTTGTTTTACATCTTTTTCAATTGCCTGGGAATCACCAACGAATCCCTTGGAAGATCAAACAATTGCCATCGAGCTCGAGTTATAAGAAATTCGCCGAAAAGAGTGGTAAACGAATTGCTTTTAAGGGTCCGAAGCAATTTGTTCCGAAGCATCGTTGTTCTGTTCGTATTCAATGAATTTTTTTGCGAATTTGTTATTATTTCGCTTCGATATAACGCGACGTTTCTACTTAACTATACTAGTTCAACTTTTTGATTAATTTCAACGATTTTTCAGAGCCTACTTCAAATTCTCATGATAGATTTTAAACATTTTTCAAAAATTAATTTTCCAAAAATCGCCTAAATGAGCGAAGGAAGATTTTGAAAATTTTCGTGACTCCCGCATTCTTTGCTTGAACATTTGAAAAGCTATTCATTTTCCCAAAAACACAACGAGTTATATAACAATGTAATACTTGCTTTATTTCAGAAAAACCTTATTTTTATAAAGTTTTTTGTACTCTTATAAAGTAAAAAATAAATAAGCTTATGTCCTTTTATATTAAAGGTCCTTCGATTTAAAGGATATATGCCTTAAATACGTTTATAATATGCTCTTATATTTTAACGGTCTTATTCATAAAAATATCTTAAAATTGATTTAAAATACTGAATATTTCAAAAGCTTTTCAGATATACAGGTTTTTAACTTTAAATTCAACCTTTTCCATTTCAAATTAAACTTTTTCCAAATCAAATTAAACTTTTCCATTTCAAAAAAAACTTTTTCCATTTCAAATAAAACTTTTTCCATTTCAAATTAAACCTTTTCCATTTCAAAAAAAACTTTTTCCATTTCAAATTGAACTTTTTCCATTTCAAATTAAACCTCAGCCAAGAAAAAGATTTATTTTAGATTTTTATTGAATTATGTATTAATATGTAATCGAAAAGTATTACATATTTCTTGTGTAAATAGCTGTTTGAATAAAATATAATAAAACTAATATCACTAGTTAGAACTAGATGAATCCCATCGAAGAAGTTTTTTCAAAAGTCATTTTAATTGGGAGAAATATGCTAGCCGATCCTGAAGCACGCGCTGATTTAAGGAACATAAGAACATTATCAAGGAATCTATAACGACTGTTACATTATATAGTTGCATGTACCTATGCGTGTAATAATTATAACAATCTGTGGATGTAACAGTCGTTATAGATTCCTTGATAATGTTCTTATGTTCCTTAAATCAGCGCGTGCATCAGGTTCGGCTAGCATATTTCTCGCAATTAAATTGACTTTTGAAAAAACTTCTTCGATGGGATTCATCTAGTTCTAACTAGTGATATAAGTTTTAATATATTTTATTCAAACAGCTATTTACATAAGAAATATGTAATACTTTTCGATTACATGTTAATAATTCAGGTTTTTAACTTCAAATTCAACCTTTTCCATTTCAAATTAAACTTTTTCCAAATAAAATTAAACTTTTCCATTTCAAAAAAAACTTTTTCCATTTCAAATAAAACTTTTTCCATTACAAATAAAACCTTTTCCATTTCAAAAAAAACTTTTTCCAAATCAAATTAAACTTTTTCCATTTCAAATTAAACCTCAGCCAAGAAAGAGATTTATTTTAGATTTTTGGCTGCCTAGATCGTGCGAGTTAACGCCGATTATTTTTTGAGAGGCCATGTTAAGGCTCATGACTATAGGGACAAGCCCACAACGATTGACGCACTGGAAGCCGACATTGAAGAATTTATTCGAGAGATACCGGCCGATATGTTGGAGAGAGTATGCCAAATTGGAACTAGCGGATGAACCATTTAAGGCGTAAACGGCGTCAACATTTACATGAAATAATCTTTAAACATTGAATTATATAGATCGTTATAGTGACTCAAATAAACATTTTATACATTTCTCTAGTTTTTACGTGTTTGTTTTTTTAAATCAAATCCGAAGGCTCTTAAAAAATCACCTTTATAAAAATGATATTTAGAGAATTCGCTAGTTTAACTTTTTTATATAGTTTTTATGACTAATATTATGCATAAGATAAGTTTTTTTAACATTTTTTTAAAGAATTGCAATTAATTTTAGTCCCCTCTAATATATTAATGCTTAAAACGGAGCATTAAAAGTAGCAATAAAAATTAATTGTAGTCAATTTAGTATCAAATAGTATGATATTTAGGCAACCGTATGCATTTTTCGACCCAATGACATTGCTCTCATGTTCTCATTCTGCTCTCATTTTAAAATAAGCATACCAAATAGAGAAGACGGCAAAAATACGAATAATCTTTTTTTCATTGAATCATGAATCTATGTTCTTCTCTGAAAAAATTGTCACTTATAATTTTTATTTTATATTTATAGTTAGGACAAACTGAGGTACTTACTTTGATTGCGATTCTTCGCAACTAAATACACTAGTACTCACATTTTTATGGTTGTAATTTGAAAATAAAATGTTTGAGGCCATAAAATCTAAACAGAAAAAGTCAGGGTGCCCTTATATTAGGTAGCAATTTTAATTTTAAAAATGCTCTCCTGAAATATTGAAAATGAGTTAAGCGGTTATTCCTTGTCGACACAGAAGTGTTCCGAATCTATTAAACTTCTAACATTAAGAATATTAATTTATATTTGAGTTAACAACATTGTTTATGCCTTTTATTTGTTACTAAATACCTTATTTTACATCCTTAAATTTTTTACAACCCTGAATTTTGTATGTATAGCCACGCAAGTTTATTTAAGCTAAAAATTTGTTTGAAACGGACGCAATAAGAATAAGTAACAATTGTGCATTTATATTTCATCTTTTATAACCTTTCAATTTAATTTAATTCAATATCTTTAATTCTTGCCGAATTGACTGCTGCCATATTCTAATAGCGAACGTGCTATTTGATACCACGTTGAAGTGAGCGTAGCAACAAAGGAGTACCACCAAAGACATTGGACGATAATACGTGCGCGATGTCATCGGAAAGCTTGCCTTCGAATTTGGAAGATGATGACAGCGACCGCACAATTATTCAAGCTGATGGTACTGAAATGTTGGAGATGTCAGGAGTTTCAAAAGCTACGCCATCGGTTTGAAGCCTCCGAAATGGAAAGAATCAGACTCTAACAGTTGTTGTCATCAAGACAAGATTCTGATAGCAGCCAAGCCACCGCTACCGGCAGCACCTCTGCCGCCGTCAGCAGCAACGCCGTCGCTGCCACTATTAACTATACCGCCGCCTGTATCAACAACGCCGCTGCAACTGTTAATTGCAACGCCGCCGATATCAATGTCGCATCTGCCTCTATAAACTCTACCGCTACCTGTAGCAACAACGCCGTTGCAACTGACAACTTTGCCAACGCCAACAGAAGTTCCATAGCTTGCCCGTCATTATATTCTTTGCCGCCTCAAGTAAGTACACATTTTCTTCATTATGCTACTGCCAACAAAAATAACAGCGCCGCCAATACCACCGCCATTCACTCAAACTTTGCCACTGCGAATGCCTTTGCAAACAATTTATTTTCGAGTTACGCTAGTTGCCCTGTCGCCACAAATGCTTATCCATTCCCTGGAACCGCCGCAATCTGTGCCACCTTTCACAGCCGGTACACAAATAAGCACCTTTCTATGCCATACTACTCGCCTGTTCGAAAACTTCAAGATTTGCCAAACTTTGATGGCTTGCCGGAACAATGGCCAATGTTTTTTGTAGCCTTCAAAGAAACAACAGCGGCCCATTCGTATACTGATTTGAAGAATCTGTCACGTCTTCAGAAGGCGTTACGAGGAGTTGCGAGACAACAAGTCGAAACCTTATTGATTCATCCTAGCAGCGTGGGTGCTATAATGCGTACGCTTAAATTTCGTTTTGGTCGCCCAGACATTCTTGTTAGATGTCAAATTTCTAAGGTGCGTGCCTTTCCGGCCGTTTCATTTACAAAAATAAATGAATTGGTCAATTATAGTATAATGGTGACTTATCTCACTGCTTTCTTGAAAAATGCCGGTGCAGCCCCACATTTATCCAATCCAACGCTGCTTGACGAGTTGTTCAATAAATTACCCTTTAATAAAAAAGAGGAATGGATCAAGCATACATTTAGTATTTTTCCACAGTACCCACCGTACGCGTATAAGCGATTGGTTAAAGCAAATCGCTACTTACATTTCCATGGCCACTGAGTCCATGCCGCCAACTCTGGAAGTTTCTGCTGGCAATAAGAGGCAGAAGTTTAATACAGTATTTACTGTTTCTACGGAAAATATGCCAAAATACAAATGTTTTGTTCAAAATTTAAGGAAGCCACCGTCGCCGAACGTTGGAGTTTAGTCAAAAATAATCGTTTTTGTTTTTGTTGTCTGCGATCTGGACATAATGTAGTCAAGTGTCCCTATCGACGGGATTGTGGTATTTCATCTTGCCAGAAATCCCACAACCGACTTTAACATGAGCGTAGCCAAAATAATACTCAAGCTAGTTCTACTGCATCTGTAAAAAAGACTGCTGGTTCAGAAAATGTAATAAACAGCACAATTTTAGATGAAAACCTGAATAAAAAAACATTATTTAAATACATGCCTGTAATGCTGAGAAGACCAAAGATATCTTGCCGTGTAGTTGCGTTTATTGATGATGGCGCAAAAATTTCTTTTTTAAAAGGCAGTGTAGCTAAATCAATCAATCGGTATTAAGGGTGCCTCAGACTTAATGTCACTCAGATAGGGAACAAAACTACAAGAGAAATATCTCAACACGTTGACTTTGAAATATCTGGGTTTTTTCACGACGCGCCAACATTGCGCATGAAAGATGTTCGAACCATAAAACAATTATTTTTATACTTAAATGAATTTAAATCAAACAACACCGAATTTAATAACATCTCTATTGATGATTATACCAATGCTGTGCCACAGCTCTTGATAGGTGTTCCGCCCACAAAACAAAGTTATGCCGCCCACAAAACAAAACTAGGGTGGACCTTGTTTGGTTCCAATGAAGAAAACGTTGCAGACGCCACTGTTCATCATATTGATTTTACAAGTAATAATTTTCTCGAACTACAAAAACAAGTTGTAGATTTTTACACAACAGAAAGTTTTGGAACAAAAGTTGTTAGTCCTGTCGTAACCTTAGAAGACAAAAATTCTGAAACAATTTTGAAAGAAACAACAAGAAAAGTTCAAGGTTAGTATGAAACTGGACTTTTGTGGAGAAATTTTGATTTTCAATTTCAAGAGAGCTATACCATGGCCCTGAAATGGCTTGAAATAATAGAAAGCAAAATGAGCAAGAATGTTGACTTTGCAAATTGGTAT
This sequence comes from Tetanocera ferruginea, assembly GCA_958299015.1. NCBI lineage: Eukaryota > Metazoa > Arthropoda > Insecta > Diptera > Sciomyzidae > Tetanocera > Tetanocera ferruginea. The sequence continues at coordinate 70,543,893 of OY282643.1, read as the reverse complement.
AAAAATAAAATCATGGAATACGTATCTAAATCGTATGCCTAAAAATTGTCCACAACGGAAGCCAGTAAAAGTGATAATCATACTTGACGCTGCAGCGCAGTCGAAAGGAATGTCGTTAAACTCGGTGCTTTCTTAAGGCCCAGATGCCTATCAACCAAAGCCATTATTTGTGATTTTATGTAATTTTCGTCAAGGCCGGGTAGGCGTGTGTGTTATCCTCGAAATGTTTCACCGCATAAATATACTTCCTGAGAATCGGAATACCCAAAGATTTTTGTGGCGGGATGATGACCCTGCACAACCGCCAGATATGTATGTGATGAGAGCAATGATTTTTGGATCTGCCAGTTCACCGTGCTCTGCCCAATATATAAAAAATTTGAATGCCAATAAATATATCGCCGCGTATCTTCGAGCGGCAAAGGCTGATTATCACTACGTAGATGACTACATTCATTGTTTTGATATGCCAGAAGAAGCGATCACTGTAACGAAAGCTGTTATTTCAATTCACCAGGAAGCCGAATTCGAACTGCGTGGTTTTATATCTAATTCTTCAGCTTTACTGGATGCCATTCCTTCATCATCAAAACAATCAGCAATAACAAATATGTGCCACGGCGAATCAAATTCAGAAAAAACATTGGGATTCCGAAAATGACGAGATTTTCTTTGACTTAAAATTCACAAGAGTGCCAGAAGCAGGAAGGAAATACAAGGCCAAAAGTGAGGTTTTAAATCTCACAACGTTGGTTGGAATGAGCCGATTCCGGAAGATTTGTACTGCACATGGTATTGTTGGTATAAAGAATTGCATAAATTAAAAAGTTTGAGAATCCCAAAGTGTTATAATTTAAATTTTACGAGCCCGTTGATATTGTTTTCGTCGCTGGAAAGTCGAGGTGCAGTCCGATAAAAAAGCTCTCTGTTCCACGCCTTGAGTTACAGGCTGCCGTTTGAGAAGTGCGGCTAAAAGACGCGGTTGTTGAAAGCCATAGTATAAAACCTTCGGAAGTGTTGTTTTGGTCGGACTCAAAAACGGTCCTCCATTGGGTCTAATCGGACAGCCGCCGGTACAAACAATTCATAGCGCACCGCATCGCTGAGATCCTCGATTCCTCTGAACTGAGTCAATGGAAATGGGTTCCAGGATCTCTGAACCCTGCCGATGACGCCACACGGCCGTGCGTCGTTATCGAAAATATTTCAACATGCAGATGGATATCTGGCCTAAAATTTTAAAAACTTCCACCAGAAGATTGGCCAAAGTTTCCTAAGGATTTAAATGATAATGACATTGCTGAAGAAAAGCGATCCAAATACATTTTTAAAATTGATGCAAATTTTGGTAGACCACTTTTTCAAATAGATAGGTATTCGAATTATTTTAAATTACGTAAAATAGTATGCTGCGTTCAAAAGGCAGCCGATTAATTTGAATGTCTTGCAATTAATAAACCAAAGTCAAAATTTTTTAAATCAAAAGCTTGTGTACGAGAATATATGGCACACCCGTCGCAATATATCAAGTCAGCCGAAATATTTATTTGCCGTTTCGTTCAAAAGGCCATATTTTTCAAAAAAATGCAACAACTGTTATCGGCTATGCCTGTAAAAAAACAGTTCGATATTTAAATTGACACCAGTGCGCGATGATGACAAGGTCATACGACTGGGCGGAAGAATTGATAATGCAACATGTGCATCTTTAAACATGAAAAGGCCTATTATATTACCAAAACAGCATGCGCTTACCAGCCTTGTCATACAGCATTATCACGAGTTATTTCACCATCAGAATCAAGAAGCAATCGTTTGTGGGATTCGTACCAAATTTTGAATTCCAGATGTTCGACGATTAGTCAGAACAGCAAAAGCAAAATGTCAACTTTGCAAAAATGCGACCGATTATCGCCGTATGTTAGACCATTTTCGTAAACGGGTGTTGATTACTTTGGGCCTATGTATGTTGCCATTCGACATCGTAAAGAAAAAAGATGGGCAGCGATTTTTACTTGTTTAACGGTTCGAGCGATACATGTGGAGCTGTCTAGGGACCTTTCATCTGATGCTGCGATTTTATGCCTACGAAATTTTGTAAATCGCCGAGGAGTTCCAGTACGCTTGAGAAGCGATCGGGGCACAAATTTTGTTGGAGCAGCGAAAGAAGATTAGCTTGTCGTTGAGAATGGGCTGGAAATGAGATATGCGCGGCGGGGCATAGAATTCACCCACTAATCCAGAAGCAGGAGGAGCTTGGGAACGTATGGTCAGGTGAGTTAAGAGTGTATTAAAATTTATACTAAAGGAGAGAAATCCACAAATCGAGACGTTGCAAAGTCATCTTACTGAAGCCGAAAATTTGGTCAACTCGCGTCCTCTTACGCATTTGCCGATTAAAAATGTAGAAACTGAACCACTGACACCTAACCACTTCCTCTTGGGGTGACCTAATTATGTACAAACAACAGCTGTAAAAACGGCTAAAATTGTCTTCGCAAACAGTGGCACATTTTACAGCAAATCAAACATTTGGAAACGATGGATTTTGGAATATCTTCCAACACTCACGCGGCGTGTTAAATGGCATCGGAAAGTTGAACCGATTAAAGTTGGCGACGTTGTCATTATTTGTGAGGACAACGAGAATAGGGGCGAGTGGATGCGTGGCAGAATAATTCAAGTATTTGCTGCAGCGGATGGGCAATTGCGCTTGGCTGTTGTCAAAACTTCAAATGGTACGCTACAAAGGCCTGCTTCAAAATAAGCTCTTCGTGACGTTGCTGGTGAATCATCGACTTGAACAATATATTTGGTGAATCTTCGACTTGAATGCTTCGATTCACGGCCGGTGGGATGTTCCGAATCTATTAAACTTATAACATTAAGAATATTAATTTATATTTGAGTTAACAACATTGTTTATATGCCTTTTATTTGTTACTAAATACCTTATTTTATTTAAGTTTATTTAAGTTAAAACTCTGTTTGAAACGGAGGCAATAAGAATAAGTAACAATTTTGCATTTATATTTCATCTTTTATAACCTTTCAATTTAATTTAGAAAATTAAACCATCGTCAAATAAAATAATTATAATTCTGCCTGGATGTGTTTAAATTATTTTCTGGATGCGTTTTAAATATTGCTGCCGCAATATCTAGGGTTTATTGAAGGTTTTTCATCTAAGAACCATTTATAAAAGGTTTCGTCATTATTGGACGTTTAATATAATAATTTTTTATTTATTTGACACAATTTTATCAATATTTTGACATTCAAATATTCAAGAAATTTTGGTATCTACACACTAAAAAATTTCCAAAATAAATTCACACCGGTCAGCGGATATTTAACATTTTTAACACCAAACGGTGTTAATTAACACGGTGTGAAATGCCCAACAGGGCCAGATTTTGGCCATCTAAGACCGTAGGCGGACTTTGTGGTGCGGGCCCTTATATTGAAAAAAACTTTCATAGATAGATAATAATAAATAATAATAAAATAAAAAAAGTTATTTTCCAATTATAATTAAATGGACATAAAGGTTTTTAACTTCAAATTCAACCTTTTCCATTTCAAATTAAACTTTTTCCAAACCAAATTAAACTTTTCCATTTCAAAAAGAACTTTTTCCATTTCAAATAAAACTTTTTCCATTTCAAATTAAACTTTTTCCATTTCAAAAAAAACTTTTTCCATTTCAAATTAAACTTTTTCCATTTCAAAAAAACTTTTTCCGTTTCAAATTAAACTTTTTCCATTTCAAATTAAACCTCAGCCAAGAAAAAAAATGATTTTAGATTATTATTGAATTATAAATATCTAATCGAAAAGTATTACATAGTTTTCGTGTAAATAGCTGTTTGAATAAAATATAACTAATATCTCTAGTTTGAACTAGATGAATCCCATCGAAGAAGTTTTTTCAAAAGTCAAGTTAATTGCGAGAAATATGCTAGCTGATCCTGATGCACCCGCTGATTTAAGGAAGATTATCAAGAAATCTATAACGACTGTTATCTCCATAGATTGTTATAATTATACGACGCATATGTACATGCAACTACCTTCAGCTGCTGCAGGGGTATCCTTGTAAATATTTACTTTAATAATTTTTATTTATTTAATTTATCTTTAATTTTGTTTTTGTTGATATTTCTTGTAAAAATTTTAAAAATTTAAATAAAACATTAAAAAAACTCATCTTAAAATTTAATTTAATATTCTATCATTTCCTTGGAGATTTTATGAAAACCATGTAAGTATTGAAGATATGTGTGGTGAAGTCAATGGAAAAGATCTAAAAAGTCTAAGTGTTAGTGATAAACGTTGGTTGGATTTTGTATTACAGTGTTTTTTTGGTTTTTAACAAATGTAGTTTTGGTTTACCATTTTCATTGAAAATGTGGTGTAAACTAGCCAGTGTAAACTAGTGATATTAGTTTTAAGATATTTTATTCAAACAGCAATTTACACAATAAATATGCAATACTTTTCGATTACATGTTAATAATTCAATAAATGTCTAAAATAAATCTTTTTCTTGGCTGAGGTTTAATTTTTTTTTTAAATGAAAAAAGTTTAATTTGAAATGGAAAAAGTTTTATTTGAAATGGAAAAAGTTTTTTTTGAAATAGAAAAGTTTTATTTGATTTGGAAAAAGTTTAATTTGAAATGGAAAAGGTTGAATTTGAAGTAAAAAACCTCTAAAAATGTCCATCTATTTTTATTGTTAATAAACGCAGTTTTAATATCTTCGAAGACCATTGTTTTAAGAACATAGTTTTCTAAACTTAATAAAGCCTAAGCGTTTATTCTTTCTTGCACCATGGACGTTCGAAGTCTGTGTTTAATAAGTTTTAATTTAGAAAATTATCTTTCCCCAGTACTGTTATTTATCATGAGAGACAGACATTCTCAAAGCAATCTCAACATTAGGAAAACAATCCTTTACATTGTTTTCGTAAATTAATTCAAGAATCCACATTGCCTGAGAGATATTTTGCTTTTATGCATTTTTAAATTCCTTGAAAAAATATTTAAATTGAATCAGCTCATTTTCAAAACTATCTTCCAAATCATTATCATAAATTTTAATTAAATTGCGAGCCGACACAACTAGTTCTTCATCCGTTAGTTTGTCTAATTTATTGATAAAGCCAAAACGGAAGTCAACCAATTTCTATGCCTCAAGCCTCTGCTGCAACGAAGCTTGAAACTGATCTATAAGGCTGTGCTCACACGTGAATCAAATGATTGAATGAACTCAAATTTGTTGTTGTTTGTCCAGCTAAAAAAAAAATGAACTCTCTGTGAGAGAGAAAATGAACTCTGAATACGTCATCGCTTCATTCAAAGTTTTGACCACGCTCTAGACCTGAATCATTCAGTCAAAGCGTTGCAAACTTTTACTCGGCTGCTGCTTAGTAGTAAGTTATTGATAAGAAGGTAGTAGATTTAAAAAAAAAGTACTTTTAAAAGTAAAAAAAGGAGAAACTGTTTGTGAGTGTAGAGTGTTGTGTATTGTTTTTAAAATATTAAAAGTGAAAAATTACCACTTCGTGGACAAGACAGCTGACCGAATATTGTATAAATGCATTCCAAAGAAAAACAAAAATATCCGGTATATTGATTTCCTAACGAAATCAATTTTAATCCGTAAAGATACAAATTTTCACTGCCGTTCTCAATTTTTGTAAACTTTTATGCAGACAGCACGACAAAACACAACGAAATAAAACAGTACGAAAATGCTACTAACCGCAAACAGTAGGTAGCAGAAAAGCCTGCTTCGGAGGTTCAATCAAACAACCACGTGTGAGCAGACTTCGGTCAAATCAACTCAGAGAGAGTAAAATGCACAAACAAATCCCGTTATTCTTCAATCATTTGATTCACGTGTGAGCACAGCCTAAGAGGAATAAAGTTTTGCACTCGTAATTTTTGTGCTGATGTGAGAACAGCTTCTGCTTCTTGAACACAATCAAGAGTAGACAAACGCACGTTAATTTTACGCTTACGTTGCGCTGTACATTGATATTAAGTCCAACAACTTAATTCTTCAGCATTTTTTTCATACTCTTCAAAATTATTTCTTTTGACCTCAATGTATACTTTTAGTGATTTCAGTGTTGCAACTGCTGTACATAGATCTAATGTTGGACTCTATAAAATCTTCAAAATATCATCCCAAAATACGGTGTAAGTCCCAATTTCTATTGTTGCCATTTTGTTATGCAAACCTAAAGCAGTAGCGCGCGATTTACCCGTGTCTTCTTTGTCTTCCGAAATTTCAAAAACTACGTCTTTAATTTGACTATAACCACGAACTAAAGCACTTGTTGAGTCTGCTCGACATCGCGTTGTTGTTGTTCTTTTATCTCTTTTGGTCAAACATATGCTTGTGTATGGAGTTTTAAATTTTTGGGATGTATGGGAGGTGGGCGTGTCCGAGCTTGAATTCCAAAAATATTCAATAGTGCAGATCTTGGATCCATTTAAGCATGTGTACCAAGATGGAGTTATCTCAACTCCTTCTTATCCTATGCTTATGGACAACACGCAGACGAACGGATGAACGGACATGTATGTATAAATCGACTCACGAGATGACGCCTGATCAAGAATATATACACTTTTCTTTACCAGACTCGCTTATTTCTATGTGTTACAAGCGTTTGCATATTTGTATGGTATTTAAATGGTTTCAAATGCAGTATAAAAGTGGTTGGATATATCTATGGAATTATATAAAAATTAATCTCAAAGAATCTTTTTTTTTTGAGTTTGTCTACTAACTCACGATTTACATATATCATTGATTTAAATAAAACTTTTACTTACTTACTTAGGTGGCCATGACAACCCGTTGACGGGTTACGGCCGACTTCATCAGCTCTCGCCAGACGTCTCTGTTACGCGCGCGCCGTCTCACATCTCTTTCACCAAGCGCGGTAAGGGCTTCCTCGGCCTGGTCAATCCATCGGAGGCATGGTCTTCCTCTTCGTCGTCGACCCTCGGCTTTCGCCTCAAACACCTTTTTCGCTGGAGCTTCAGCCAACTCGAACAGGACCAAAGATTTTGCGAAGAACTTTCCTCTCGAACACCCCAAGAGCGGCTGCATCTGCTTGCGATTGTTGTTCTTCGCTTTATCTCCAGGCTCACATTGTTGTTGCTGTTTACGGCGGTGCCAAGGTATGTAAACTCCTTGACAACTTCAAAGTTATATTTGCCTGCTGTAACACGGGAGCCTAGACGCCGCACTTCCCTATTTGCAGACAGCATATACTTTGTTTTGCCCTTGTTCACCGTCAAACCCACTTTGGCTGATTCCTTTTCGATAGCGGCGAAAGCAGCGGTTACATCTCTATTGGTTCCGCCGATAATATCGATATCATCAGCATACGCAAGAAGCTGGACACCTTTGTAGAAAATGGAACCATTTCGATGTACACCTGCCTTTCATAGGATCCCCTCCATGATGAAATTTAAGAGATCGCATGATAGCGGGTCGACTTGTCTAAAACCTCGTTCGGTACTAAAGTTTCCGGAGAGGTCATTTACTACCTTGACGGAGCTGCATGTATTGCTCAACGTCATTTTGCAGAGCCTTATCAACTTTGCAGGTATACCGAACTCAGACATTGTTGTGTACAGGCAATCCCGAATCGGGCTATCAAACGCAGCCTTGTAATCAACAAAGAGATGATGGGTGTCGATTTGGTCTTCGTGGGTTTTCTCCAGAATTTGGCGTAGTGTAAAAATCTGGTCTATGGTGGACTTGCCAGGACGAAAGCCACACTGATAAGGTCCAATCAGTGTTTTGGTATGCGGCTTCACTCTTTCACACAATACGCTCGAAAGAACCTTGTATGCGATGCAAATAAGACTGATACCTCGGTAGTTGGTGTAGATTGTCGGGTCTCCTTTCTTAAGTATAGGACAAAGCACACTGAGATTCCAATCGTCGGGCATGCTTTCTGCTAGCCATATTTTGCTGATGAGTTGATGCATGCACCTTATCAATTCACCGCCGCCGGTTTTAAACAATTCAGCAGCCAGGCCGTCAGCACCTGCAGCTTTGTTGTTTTTGAGTCGCTCGATAGCAACTTTAACCTCGTCATGGCTAGGTGGTGAAATTTCCACTCCATTATCGTCGATTGGTCATGTCAGACTGCATTCTCCAAGGGCGGAATTGTTGGTATCGTCGCCTGCAAGCAGATTGGAAAAATGCTGTCTCCACAATTTCAATGCGCACTGCGTATCTGTAACCAGATCACCATTCTCATCTCTACAAGTGGATGCTCCGGGTTTGAAACCTTGGGTTAGACGCTTAACCTTCTGGTAGAATTTTTGAGCATCCTTCTTGCCCTGGTACACCTCAATTTTTTCTCGCTCACGCTTTTCCTGCTCTCTTTTTTTACGTCTGAAAAGGCATCCCTCTTCTTTCCTCTTATCGCTATAGTTTTCGTGCATGGCTCGCGTTGCAGCTGACTGCAGAGTCTTTTTATATGCGGCGTATTTTGCTGCTGTCGCGTCGCGACACTCCTGGTCATACCATTGGTTGCCAGGTTGCGGGCGCCGAAAACCAATGACTTCTTCAGCAGCAGTGCGCATGGAGTGGGATATATGCGCCTAAAGTCCGCCAGCGTCGTCGAGGCAAGAGTAAGGTTGGTTGAGCTTAACCGAGAGTTGAGCGGAGTAGGCCTCGACGGTCCGTTGTGAAAGCAGCTTATCGACATCAAGCTTTCATTGCACACCTATGCGTACATTCTTCGCATTGCACAATCGCATGCGGATCTTTGCTGCAACAAGATAATGGTCGTAGTCAATATTGACCCCCCGAAATGTACGCACATCCAGTACACTTGAAGCGTGCCTTCCGTCGATCACAACATGATCAATTTGGTTTCGCGTTTTTTGATCCGGGGACAGCCAGGTTATTTTTTGGATATCGAGGTGTTGGAATCTGGTGCTACTAGCTACCATGTTTCGCGCCGCGGCGAATTCGATCAGTCTTAGACCGTTATTCGAAGTGGTCTCGTGGAGACTGAGCTGACCGACAGCGGAGCCAAAGATGCCTTCTTTTCCGACCTTCGCGCTAAAAACGCCGAGAACTATTTTTACGTCATGGGCGGGCAGCGATCATACACGTCCTCTAGGCTCGCGTAGAAGGTGTCCTTGACAGCATCGTCCTTTTACTTAGAGTTTTAAATTATTAAAAAGCGAAAATATCTTCTATTGATTTCGAAACAATTATTGAACATTAGCATTATATCTTAGAAGTTGCTTTGTTTTTTTTTCGATATTTGATAGTCAGTGCAATATATAAATATAAACTGAAGATTTTTTCGTTTTATAAAACAAAATGTCAGAAGTAAAGTCATACTTATTAAATAAATGCTTCAATAATTATCAAATTCGCCTCAGTCCAACAGTCCAAATTTTCCTGTTTTTTGCTTAACTCACAAACGTTTAAGAAATAATTATTATTGAAAAAAGAAAATTATCGATATTGTCCTTCATTTGGTAAAAAACTACTGTAACGAGTTTCCGGTAATATTTAAAAATAAAACGGAGCCCAATAAATTTTTCGTGGCTTCTTCGTGGTAAAATAAAAAATGTTTTCATAGGGGTATGGTATGAAAAGTATAAAATGGTATAATAAATCAAAGACAACTTCAATCATGCGAGTTTTATAAGTAAATTTCTAATCTTCAACACACAATAACTTTTTTTACACAGGGTCAATTTTAAAAAGCTATGTTTTATTTTAAGGTTTGTAGTACAAACTTTGTACAGTAACAGAACTTACATATGTAAATCGAGAATAAAAAGAACGAATTGATCTCCTTAGCGAAAGAGATATTCGTTCATTTTATGAAGTAATGCTCGGACAATATTGTCCGCAACTTCACGGTAACATGAAAGCTGGAACCTTTGCTTCAACAGTTCTAACAGCTGGAGAATGTCATAAAGTTTACTTCATGCTTGAGCATTGCACTGAAAACAAAAGATGACTTAATTTCGAATTTTTATGCAATGGAATTCGGTTTCGTGTTACCAAATTTATTAAAATTTTGGTTTAGTTTATTTTTCTGACTGGTCCAGGAAAGGTAGAAAAAGTTTTAATGCCTCGAGTCCCTTTGATCCCCTTAAATTTACCTTTCCAGTTTAAGCGATTCCAATTCCTGTACGAACATTTTTTACTATGACAATAAACCAAGCACAAGGTCAATGCCTTAAAATCGTCTGTGATAGTCTAAAATCGTCCGTGTTTTTCCGTAATATTTTGGTCTTTTAAGGATAGGAAATCCATCCAATCAATTTATTTTTCCTAATATCAGAAAAACAACCAAAAATAATGTACTTATATAAGTTTTAAAATAATTTGTAATAAAGTTGAATACATTAGAAAAATAAGTCTCTTCGAACAATAATACAACAAATCAAATAAGACATTGTTTCTTATATTAAAACATATCGCGAGCAAGGCAAATTCGGAATAAAAGATTTATTAAAAATACCAACATTGTCTCCTTTTTTTAAATAGCACTGAGAAGTTCAAGCTAAATGCGCGTAACTCTGGTACATTTATACATATGTATGTGCATATTTACACGTGATTGTTTTTTCAGTTGTTTCAAGGAGAGCGCAACTTAGTCGATACGCTTTAAACTTCAAGTTTAAACATGCAAAACAAACTCAGCTGCAATATTTAGTAGTATGAAATTTATGAATGTAAATATTTCTTTAAATTATCAAAATTTATCATTAAAAAAAATAAACTTTGGGAAAAATTATTGTACGCATGATAATTTGTGGTGCGGGCCCCTAGACTGCAGCCAGCATAACGTATGCCTAAATCCGGCCCTGATGCCCAACATATCCGATCGATGTGAAATCAGAAAGGCAAATGATCAACATTGAAATCAAACAAATTGAAAATTGAAATTTCTCAAGACTGAAAGCACAAATCTAAAATAATCATGTTCGGAAAAACGCTTTCGTGGAAAATCGACGTTAAAGCGTTTTTCATTCGACTATTAAAAATAAAATTAACTACATCGATTTTTGAGCATGTCTTCTATTGTATTTGGTATAACACATGATCCTTTTGAATAAATAACAAGTAAAGAAAGTATAAAGTCGGTCTAGGCCGACTATGAAATAATGTTATAATGCAAAAAAAAAAATAATGTTATTGAAAATAGGCGTATCCGTGGGCGGATGAAGCTTATATTTTATACGCATTTAAATGTTGATGAAAAATTTACACGTACCAAGTTGTATGCCTGTAGCTCACAGTTAATGCCTTTATTATGCTTTCGCCATGGGAGTTGGGCGTGTTTATGGACGGACTACTCCCAAATTTTTGAACACACCTTAGTTTTGGTATGAAATACATACATACCAAATTTGATCTCACTATGACAAACATAATCTTATTTATTCAGTTTTAAACTTTTTGGGTTGTATGGGAGGTAGGCGTGTCCGTGGGCGGAAGACGTCCATTTTTCGAAGACATCTTTATAAAACACATACATACCAAATTTTATTATTGTAGGCTTATTATGAGCTGAGTTATGCAGTTTTGAATTTTTGCGTTGTATGGAAGGTAGGCGTGTCCGTGGGCGGATTCCAAAAATATTCAATAGTGCAGATCCTTAGGTACATGTGACCATGTGTACCAAGTTACATCCAATTATCTCGACTCCTTCTTCTTATCCTGTGTTTACGGACAACACATAGACGGACGGACGGACGGATATATGTAGATAGCTCGACTCACGTGGTGAGACTAATCAAGAATATATATACTTTTATATACCGGACTCGCTTCGTTCTATGCGTTACAAACGTTTGCACAAAGTTAATATACCCTCACCTTTCAGGTTTAGGGTATAAAAATTACACCGTTCGGTGTTAAAAATCATCATTTGGCGTATTAAAAATAAACACCTAACACCTAACAGGGTTTAATACCTTTAAATAAAATATCACCTTTCAGTTATTAAATATAAGCACTTTGCCACCGTGTTTTTTAACACCTAAGGGCGCGTTTATAGTAACGACTTGTTACCGAGCCTAGTCGAGCCGAGATGGAAAGCTGAAAAGCGCTGCTCATACAAATCATATGAAATAAGCTCAAAGTGCGTATAGTGCCAGCCAAATAGGCAGCTTTAAGCGACTTGTGCGCTGGTTTCCAGCGTGCCGATTGTTGCTTTCTCGCTCGCTCTCATGGGTTTTGTTTCATTTTGCACGCTGCTTGCTTGTTATTTTCATTAAATAACAGAAAAGAGACAAACCAACAAAGAAAACTCTTATAATATATAAACATACATATTTTTTTTTTGTTTTCGCTGTTGCGCTTTTGTAACTTTTTTTGGGTTAAAAAGCAAGTGGGTGGAGAAAATAAAGAATAGCGATCAGTAGTTCTCATTTTCCCCTCTAAAACGTTGTTGCAAAAAAAAAACACAAATAAAGTTTAACCAAAACTTTGCTTTGTTTTTCTTGTGTGCAAAAGCAAGTGTGAGTAGAATCAATGCACGATAAGGAGAAAGCATCTTTGTTTCAAAGTTTTTCAGATTTTTCAGCTTCAGCGTCCAATATGAACGCGGCTCTAGGAAGCGAATATCAAGAATGTCCTTGAATTGCATCACACGCTAGGAACAAAGAGCAATAAGAAAAGAAAGAAGCACACAAGAAGAAAAAGCTGCGAAAAAACTAAATCAGCTGGTGAAGCAATGCGTCGATAAGCGGCTGCAAGTGCGTTTCATCTGAAGCAGAGAATCGAAGACTAACAAATATTCTTTTTGCTCTTTCTTCCCTTTCCCCTTTCTAATAGTGAAAAAAGCTAAACCAGCTGATGAAGCAATTCGTCGATAAGCGGCTGCAAGTGCGTTTCAGCTGAAGCAAAGAATCGAAGATTAACAAATATACTTGAGTTCGCTCTTTCTTCCCTTTCCCCTTCCTAATAGTGAAAATAAGCTAAACCAGCTGGTGAAGCAATTCGTCGATAAGTGGCTTTAAGTGCGTTTCAGCTGCAGTAAAGAATCGAAGATTAACAAATATTCTTGTGTTCGCTCTTTCTTCCTTTTCCCCTTTCTAATAGTGAAAATAAGCTAAACCAGCTGGTGACGCAATTCGTCGATAAGTGGCTTTAAGTGCGTTTCAGCTGAAGCAAAGAATCGAAGATTAACAAATATTCTTGTGTTCGCTCTTTCTTCCCTTTCCCCTTTCTAATAGTGAAAATAAGCTTAACCAGCTGGTGACGCAATTCGTCGATAAGTGGCTGTAAGTGCGTGCATAAAAATAAACAAACAAAAACTACAGCAACAACAACTTTTTTAATTTAGCTTTATATTGCTTTGTTGCAAAATCTTAAAGTGCGTTTCAGCTGAATCATAGAATTGAATGTTCTCGGTTCAGCAGCTGGTGTAAGTTTTTTAATGTAGGTTCTTCCTACGCACTTCCTTTTTGTTTAAAAAAAATTTAAACCAAAACGCAACAACAAGGCAACATAAAACAGCACAAACAAATTGCAAATAAGTCGAAACAATTTGGAACAACAAGTGACTTAAAGTGGCCGAAAGTGCGTTTCATCAGCTTTTTCACATTTTTGTGTCTTCGCTTGTTGTCCGTTGGTTTGAGGTGAGCAAAAAGCATACAAAGAATCACAGATTTTTTTGATGCTTCTATTGAAAAAAAAAAATAAAAAAAAACTTATATATATACAAACAAGCCAAAAACAGTCAAAAATCAGCTGCAACAAGTCGGTCGAAATAGGCTTGCACTATACGCAGTACCAGCTGCTTTCAGCTTGACGCGTTTTCGGCTCGGCTCGACTCGCAACAAGTTGTTACTATAAACGCGCCCTAAGGTGTAGGACTCCTTTGAACACCGATCGGTGTAAAAAGTCAATACAAATTTTTTAGTGTGTATATAAACATTTTGCTCTGAAAAAATTGTGACTTATTAGGTCTGTAGCTCGTTTTTGTAAATAAATCGACAAGTTACCGTGTATCGATCCTTATTTACCGATTTCGTGAGAACTAGTGTTTGTGTAAAGGGCCAAATAGACTACACAGACTGTCGGTCAGACAGATGTTTTTTTCTTGTCATTGCGACGACTATACACTACATAGACTTCATGCACGCAGACTTGGTTTTTTAGTTCCCTTTTGTTGCGCGATGAGTGAGGACAGCGATGCTTCATGATTTCTATCTTTATTTTCATCACTAACACTTCATATTCACTGTTTTTTATATTTTTTCAGAATACTTTTTGCTTTCAATCCTCCAAAGTGACGACAGGGATTTAAAAAGCTCAATAAATTCAGCTAAATTTATCCTTTCTTTCGCTGCAACACGTCTTTGCACAACGAAAGCAGAGGTAATGAGATGGGAAACTTCTTTTTAATGATGTTTTTTTTCATGTTTCCCTCCAAATTCATGCTTCTTCTTCAATTTTTTGGGTACTTTTGTGAGTCTCATGTATTGTATACATGATTCACCTCATAGTTGTCAAGTATTATTGTCAGATTCTATTAATAGGGTTGCATTGCAAAAAAAATAAAAATGTACTATTATATCAAAATTGCTTCGAACTTAAATGCTGTTTGCGGTAGAACAATGGTATTTTCTTTTTCCGATAAAAGAAATCAAGAATATATTCCATTTTTCTGCACCCTCTATGCAAAGAGTGCAGAATATATTACAATTTTTATTTAATCCAAAAACTTTGCCCTGTTCTAAGTAGATAAAACACAAAAAAACCAAATTTTGTCATAATTCTACTTTAGGGCCCACGTCTTTTTATTTTTTTTTTTTGAGTTGGAATAGTTAGATTATATGTATTTGGACTCGCTAAGCCCAATGGTGGCAAAATAAAAGGATTTTTTTGGTTTAGGAGATAAAATTAATCAAAGTTCGAAAAAAGCTTATACAAATCTGTGATTTTTTAACGAATATTCAATATTAAACAACAAGTTTAAATAGAGAAACTTGCCTTTATTGTTAATTTATTTTAGCAACAAATTATTTACCGTTTTAACCAGAGTGGCACCAAAATGCAAAGCCTCATACTTTTGCTTTAAGTTAATCGTGCCCTTCTAGCTTGAATATTTGGAATATTTTTCTCTTTTTAGTAGACACAGCTTTGAGAGAAGAAAGATAAATGAAGTAAATATATTTACCAACAAAACAATATGAAAATGTTTCAATTCTAGTTTTTTATCTAATGAAATCTTTAAGTGAAACGTATTGCTTATTTTATGTTTCGATTTTATAACAAAAACGTATTCATTTTAGCTTCTGAATTTACAGATAAATATTTGTTATCTTCCAAATAAAAGTACACCCAAAAAAATTCTGTAGTAAAAATAAATAAAAACGTATTTAAAACAAATGTAAATTAGTAACTCACCGTCCAAATAAAAATGTATTTATTTTTACTGAATTAGGTTATTTATTTTAACTACACAATTTTAAATTCATAAAACAAATACATTTACATTAAAAACAAATGTTTTTTTCATTTGTATATCCTAAACGATTTGCAGTTTTTTTAAATAATTTTAACTAAATTTTTTCTACTTATGTAGTAATTTTTACTACATGTGTAGTAATTTTTACTACATAGTACAAAAAAAATCAATGTTCTATAATCCTGCTCTTGATTTGTTAACTATTTGATGATTTATTTAAATAAACTTTGCATTGAAACACGAGTTCAAGTTGCGACCATCAAAAACAGAATGGCCGACTCTTTTTCAGTGCTGCCGTATCTGTCCATTTCTTTATTTCATTTCAGTGTTACCAATTATTAAAACAAACAATGCTTAAGGCTAGTGCACACTAACAATACAATTCGTAATGATTAATAACAGGTACTCATGATATACAATATGATATACAATATGATATACTATTAAATGGACTTATAAGAGTTGGATATTACAACTCGGCTAATCTGACCATCTTGATTGACCTCAATCAAGACAACCATATAATTCAATATAAGCTTAATTCATATAATGACACTAACTTAAAGTAGTAGAGGGTGGCATATGACAATATAACACTGAGGTATCATGAGGTATCTCTGGTGAAAACCATTTTCGTATTTTTGTTGATTCAACTATACTGTTATATGGCATCTGAGTCAGCTGGCAATTTTCGATGTCCCTAATGACATAACGGTCATTAGGCAATACTTTAGAAATTACATAAGGACCGCGATATTTTGGGATAAATTTTCTGTTTTTTCCAACAGCAGTATCATTATTCTTAATAACAACAAAATCACCAGCTGAATAAGTGCGTGCAGGTGCACTATGCTTTAAAAAATATCTCGTATTATATTCTTGTGACCTTTCGATAGCACTAAGTGCATCGGATCTGACCGACTCCAAAGACTGTGTTGTATTTTCATCTAATTTATTATCTAAATGTTCTGTTAACTCATCAATAACAGTACCCCTTTGATCTGTTCCGAATAATAGTTTACTTGGTGTCTGCCTTGTTGTGCTGTGAACCGTATTGTTCAACGCGTATTCTACTTGAGACAGCTTTAATGACCAGTCAGCGTGCTGAATTGGTTCACTTAATTTGCTTAGCATTGCGCGGAGTACCCGATTTACTCGCTCAACTTGGCCATTAGCTTGCGGTGAAGCGACTGCAACCTTGACATGACTAATATTGTTTTTGGACAAATAGTTGCTAAACTCATTTGAAGTAAAACAAGTTCCTCGATCAGAAATAATCCGTCTAGGACGACTATAATAATTGAAGTATTTATCTAATGCGCAACATATTTCTTTTGTGCTAGTTGAATTTACTGCATACAACCGAACAAACTTTGTAAATGCATCTATAACAACTAAAATATGCTTCCGCTTTGAATTTATTGAAGGTAAAGGTCCAAAGTGGTCTACATGTATCGTGTCAAAAGGAATAGGTTTCTTCGGGATGGGAAATAGATTATGCTCATTGGAACGTGGTGGTGACGAGTTCATGATACACTTAATACAATTTTTAATAAATTTATTTATTTTATCCTTCATATTTGCAAACCAATAATTTTTTCGTATTTGATCATAACACTTATCTATTCCAAGGTGACCTATTTTTTCATGTATCATTCGAATGACATTATCTTCCATTTCCCTTGGCACACACAAAAGCAACCGATTCGAGTCAACTTTCCTGAAAACTAATCCGTCACGTAACTCATAACCATTTACAACACCCTTTTCTAAATTACCCTGCAATTCTCGAATCCTTTGGTCACGATTTTGTGCCACTTGGATATAAAAATCCAAATCATCTTCATCTACTGCTGCGCTCATTTCAGCTATATTGTCTTCATCGGAAGGCTTTATATCCACTTTTTCTAATAACTTCTCATTATGATGACATCGGCTCAAGGCGTCTACATGACCCATTGAAATACCACGTCTATGCTGAATCGAATAATTATAATTTTCTAGCTCCAGTGCCCATCGAGCAATTCTTGGGTTGACATGTTTTTTGCTAAGCGTCATCGTGAGTGAATTGCAGTCAGTGACAATCTTGAAAAAAATGCCTTCTAAGTACACACGAAACCGCCGTAATGCACAAATAATAGATAGAGTTTCCAGTTCAAAGCTGTGGTATTTCGATTCAACATCAGATGTAGATTTTGAAAAATAGGCTATAGGGTGAAATAGTCCATCATTTTGTCGTTGCATTAGTACTGAACCAAAACCACAGCTACTGGCATCACAGTGAAGTTCAGTTTCACGTTTTGGATTAAATATTGCTAATACTGGTGCAGCAGAAAGCCGATCTCGCAGATTATAAAATGCATCAATACAAGCAGAAGAAAAATCGAAATTATTTTCTTTGCGTAATAAATTTAACAGTGGCCTTGCAATTTTAGAAAATGATGGGACAAACCGTCGAAAATACGAAAATAAGCCAATACACTTCTGCAGCTCTTTTTGATTTGAGGGTATTGGATAATTTTTTATTGCCCGGATATGGGAGTCACTAGGCCTAATTCCAGATGAATTTACTGAATACCCTAAATACTCTATTTCATTATATCCAAATTTGCATTTCTTCAATTTGATTTCAAGGCCCTTTTCATAAATTCTCGCAAGAACTTCCTTAACTATTTCTACATGAAGTTTAAAATCGACCGAGGCAATTAAAATATCATCAATATACACTATTATTTTGTGTTCATCAATCAAATCTCTAAAAATATTATATACAAAACGCTGAAAATTGGCTGGCGCATTTTTCAATCCGAATGGCATCTTTAGATACTCAAACTGTCCATGAGGCGTGACAAAAGAGGTTAAAGGAATCGAATCTGTGTCCATGCTTAACTGATTAAATCCATCCTTTAAATCCAAAAGAGTAAACCATCTTTTATCCGCCATATACTCTACACAATCCTCAATCAGAGGCAATGGAAAATTATCGCGGATTGTCTTTTTGTTCAATGCACGATAGTCAATGCACATCCTTGTGGCACCACATTTCTTTTTTACCAACACAAGAGCTGAAGCATATGGAGAATTGCTTGGCCGAATAATTTTTCTATCCATTAAATCATCAGTTATTTTTCTAACTTCTGCCCTATCAAAAAACGACAACCTTCGCGGCGCACAATGGAATGGAATATCATCTGTCAATCGAATTTTCATTCTGTAATCATACAACTTTCGAGTTAAATTTTGAGGTTGCAAATATGAATCCATAATAACTTTATGAAATAAATCAGTCTGATGCTTACTTAACCCAGGAAAAATATTTATCTCTCGATCCGAGTTTTCAATGTCAATAGCGTAAAGTTTTGAAATAAATTCATCATCACAACAAGAAGACCCATCTCTAACCGATTTCATCTGAGCACTAGATTTGTTTACAACGTCATCTCTACTACTTTCCTCGCTACTAATTTCTTTCTGAACTAAATCAAATGCACGAACACATAAATTCATTGTTTTTTTATTTTGGTCAACTTTATTTACTTCAACGTTAACACCTTTTTCTTTTTGAGTTAAATATATACTAAATTTTTGCATAAAATCTCGTCCTAAAATCACCGACATCACCATTGTATCATTTGGTGTAACAACAAAAGATATGGTTTTAGTTTCCTTTCGAAATTGTACGGAACAATTTATCACACCATATGAGTAAATTTTTTGTCCACCCAAACCAAGGTAACTAGTTGGTAACAAAATATTTGGTAAATTGACTGATGCTGGGATACTTGAACGTTGGATAAGGCTAATCGGACTACCGGAGTCAATAAGAGAAAAAAAATTCATAAATTTAGTGCATATACCCAAACTACAGATATCAAATGCCACCCTTACCATTTGCATAACACGAATAACATCAGCAGCCTCGTTCGAATACTCATCATTATTTACAGCGGCAACAGTGAGCGACTTGTTCCTCTTCAACTTCGGGCAATCATTGTGTAGGTGACCCATTTGATGGCACGAAAAGCATGATCCTGGTGGTCGAAGTGGTTTCGGACAAGCACTCTGATAATGCCCAAATTGTGAGCAATTAAAGCATCGAATTTCAGCAGTGGTGACAGCAGCAGACCTCGGTTTTTGAAGAGCGTATGGTAATGTTGACTTTGACGCATTTGATTTTAAGCGCCGTTGTTCATAGCGATCCATTCTACATATTAGCTCATCCAGTGTATTGGCACCAAACAGATAAGCGATATGATGGCTACTATCAGGTATTCCATCAACGATGATATCAATTAACTCCTGTTCTGCGATGTCAGATTTTGAAGCAATAGACTGCATGGCGACTACGTAGGTTATGCACGATTCCTGCGGTTTCAACTTGCGTGCACGCAGCTGACGGTAAACTTCTTGTCGTGTTACCGTGCGACTGAACATTTTGATCAAACAAGCCTTCATTTCAGGATAAGCAACCAAGCCAAGATTGTGAACATATTCTCTAGCTGTGCCATCCAACCGACGTCGTACACCCAAGCACTGTTCTCTTTGATTGTATCCACACATATTGGTATAATCCTCAAATTGTAGGAACCACTTACCAATATCATAGTTGTCATCACCACTAAACCTCGGTACAGCAGAGTCCAGTTCCTCAAAAATTATACGTCGGACGGCAGGCATCTCATGTTCGTTTCTTTCCAATTTTTTAATATGCTGCTTTAGCTCCAATATTTCACGTTGCATTCTCAAAGCATTTAGTTGCTCCGTAAGAGAGCACATGTTGGCATTTTCTGATATTTCAGCATTGGAAGCAACTAGTGGGACAGCAGTATAGTCAGATTTATTAACAGCAGATAAAACAGCATCAGAATTGGTAGCAGTTTCTATGGCAGCGGAGTTGGCAGCAGCGACAGCAACATTGGATGCATCAGTCAATTCAACAGTGGGCAAATCGGGTTTGGCAACAGTTATTTTAACAGCAGTAATCTTAGCAGCAGTGTTGGTTGGTGCATCGGTAGTAATTGGGGCGGCGGTGGTGGTTGCGGCGGTGGTGGTTTCATTTGTTACCATCACATTTTTTATATCTTCCAGGGCAGCAGTTTCACGCAGGCCAAGTCCAACAGTAATTGGCACAGCAGTGGACACTTCGGTTCTTGCAGCAGTCTTGACACTTGCGATCTTAGTAGCTGCAGCGGACGCGTCACTCGCAGCGGCTGCTGTATTCGCGGAGGTGGCATGCACCCCATTCGCGGAGATTGCTGGCGCTTCATTCGAAGAAATAGAGTTCGCTGGATTATCCGAGGTGCCGCGTGTTTCACCTGCAGAGACAGCTAGTGCTTCATTTCTGCAGGAAAAGGGTGGCATATCAGCGGGGCCAGCTACTGTTCCAGTGGCAGAAGCAGAGGTTCCTTGTCGCGTTGGTCGTCGACTCATTTTATGAGCTAAGAGAAAAATAATATTTTTTTAATTTATCAAGCGTTGTGGTAAAATAGACCCCACATCTGAAGTTATAATCCTGCTCTTGATTTGTTAACTATTTGATGATTTATTTAAATAAACTTTGCATTGAAACACGAGTTCAAGTTGCGACCATCAAAAACAGAATGGCCGACTCTTTTTCAGTGCTGCCGTATCTGTCCATTTCTTTATTTCATTTCAGTGTTACCAATTATTAAAACAAACAATGCTTAAGGCTAGTGCACACTAACAATACAATTCGTAATGATTAATAACAGGTACTCATGATATACAATATGATATACAATATGATATACTATTAAATGGACTTATAAGAGTTGGATATTACAGTTCTTTTTAAAATTTTTGTACTGTAGGTTTATTAGCAACATTATAGAATGGCGTTATTATATTTACAACAAACAATGTTTACAACATATTAAACATATTGCTCTCTTTTCGGAAGAGCATGGGATTTCCAGTAGAATTCAATGAGTTCATTTTCTTTTTTCATGTGCCGATAGTGTGATGACTTCTCTTGTCTATTTTCTTATTGTTGGGGAAGGAGACGAAAGCCCAGAAATATTAACACAAGAGACAACTCGTCACATTAACCAAAGTCCGCCGTCTCAAAAGTTTCACCATCCGCTAGAAGTGGAATTAAATTAGCTTCATAATAACAAACATTATATTCTTTACTAACCAGCATCGCGTACAGCCAGTCCAGGGTGGCAGTTATATTTACAAATATTTTTTATTTATGTGTAATTTTTCATATTGAAAAAAAAAAATAAATGAAAAAACATAGACTGCTATAAAAAAAAATTCTTCAATATTTTTGTATATACAAATAAATACATCTGAACAAATACTTACTACCTATAACTACATCGTGTAGTTTTAATTATTTAAGTATAAATTTACTAAAAAGCTATCGAATAACTACTTTTGTGTTTGAAACTAAATAAAACTACATATTGACGAAACAAATACACTTTGTGTAGTAAATTTTACTGCAGTATTTTTTTGAGTGTATTTTTCATTCTAAAGAAGAAATTCATTAACTCTTAAAATTTGTGGTTTTACACTTTCGCCCTGTTTACCAAAAGTTATACAATGATCTCTATTCAATATTTCAATCGCTTTCCTAATTTGCGCAAAGCAATATCTTATTCACCAACTTAAAACTTGTTAAAAAATAATTGGTGAATGGTAAAAAGTTAGTCAACACAATTTATAAGCTTATAACTAAGATCTTCTATGCCAAGCGAAAGCTTCATTGATTAAATAAAGAAATAATGGGTTCTGTAAGCGAGAAGGTAATCAGTGATTTAAATAATCTGGATTACTCTCTCAATTGCATGTAAGCAGGATTTTGTTGGGGCTTTATGTTCAATATTTTCTTAAAATGTCACTTTTCAGTTCCTTCAGTTGACAGCATTTAAGGGTAGAATTTTAAAATCGTCAATTTAAAGAAAGAACTGCAATTTATCTTACTTTTGAGATCAACATTTTTGTGAAAAAAACATTATTAAATTTAAAAGGTCAGAATTTGTTTGAGAAGAGAACCAAAAACTGCAAAATTCTTAAAGAGGGCCAAAATAATAAAAAGTTATTCTGTACCTTGATTCTATTCCTAGTGGAGACGTTCTGTAACAAAAACCGGCCTGTATAAAATTAATTCCGAATAAAATAGTACTAGTACAATTCTACTATAATTTCGTACTTATTAATTCGTAGTGAATAATACCTACTTTAAATAGTACAAAACTACGTTTTTATGCAACTCTGCTGTTGGCTTTCATGCCACGGTGGGTTTCAGATTAAAGCAGTGAGCGCTTTCAAGCGATACAACTGTTCCAGTAGAAAACCTAATTAGCGCTTTTTTTCTATGACTGAGTTGATAAGTCAAACATCAAAAATATTGGCAAGTTGTTAAAATGCAATGCCGTGCAACATAAATTTTGACAAATAACAATGAATGCGCATGTTCTTGTAGTTTTGAGAGCATATTTTTAAAATTAATACTGAATAAATAAACTTAAAAGAGACAAAAATTACAATTTGCTGGTTAAGCTACCAATTTATTCAATAAACTGTTTTGCATTTCGTTAATTTGACAACTATTTTGACGTTTCAAATAGCAGACTATTCAGAAAATATAACTTTTTGAGAGCGCTGGACGTGGCCACTGAGTTTTCACCAGACTGCTTAAATTTATGGAAACTGTTGAATTATGTATTTATTTAAGGTAACTGGGGAGTATGTCAAAAATTGCACTAACACATTTGTAGAGTTTATGTTGGTATTGTTGCCATTTTGACAGAAGGCTATCTCTTTCTTGCCGAAATTTGTCGAAGTTTCCCATCTCATTATCTCTGACGAAAGTTTCGCAAATCTGTGAGGTTTCACCATACACTACACAGACGGTCCGTCAGACACGACCGAAAATTAAAATATTTTAATTTTTGTCAGACATCTGAACAGACCTTCAAACAGCCAAATACACTATTAGACGTGTTTCAAACACGTGTTTGATGCGACAGTCTGTGTAGTCTATTTGGCCCTTAAGTTCAAATCGCTAAAAATTCGGTCCGTGATGAAACTGAATCAAATGACAAACAGCTGTTCGTTTGTTTTTATTTTATTTTTCAAGCTGTAAATTTTTATAATATTACTATTATTGTTATTATTTCCTTGTTATTAGAAAGTGAATATTTTAAATTGAGATGAATGAAACTTTTGTTTTTATGTATGCCATAAGACATGCTGTGACTTGAAAACTCGCTCGGACTTAACTTGCTATTAAATAAATATACTTAACCTTAATATTATAAATATTTATACATTACTTTAGCTTACCTTCTCATTATTTGTATTCAGTTCTTCGGTTTTGTAAGCGGTTTTTACTTGCACAAAGTAAATAAATAACAATCGGCAGTGTTCTCATGTTCCTCAGAGTCAGTGATAAAAACTTTAATTTTTATCGATTTACTTTTCTTACACAAACACTACTTTGAAGGATTCTATTGAAGTGGAATCGGAACAGCCGACAGTTTGTCGATTTGGAACAAAAGAATTGAACAGAAATCGATTCAGATTATTACACGAACACTGTAGGTGAGAATTACGTCAGAGTGACGTCAAATCGGTAATATGCATCGGTAACTGCGATCGGTACGAGTTACAAGAACGAGCTACTGGTCATGACTTTCTATAACCGATATTATTTTAAGCTATATTCAATGCAATTTAAAAAAATTTGATTACTTCTTATTTCTTGATGTTTCAACAAATTCTTTAGTTTTTAAGCTAAAATTTGGTACAAAAGGGGATTCTCAATACTAAAGGACTGCTAGTGAGTTACCTGCTCAGAGAGGTAATAAAACTGAAAAAAACTTTAAATATTTGGAAATCTAAAATATAACTACATTGCAAATTTACCACTTTTAGTCAAAAATTACCTTTTTTACCTCTGACCAAAAAATGAGTCAAAAATTACCTCATTTAGGGAAATTTTTAGGTGACCCCGGGTACCACCATTTTAGGGGTGACACCATTTTATAGAAAAGTATATATATTCTTGATCAGCATCACCACCTGAGTTGATTTAGCTATGTCCGTCTGTCTGTCCGTCTGTCTGTCTGTCTGTGGACACGATTACAGTCGTAATTTTAAAGCTTTTGTGCTTAAATTCGATATTTAAGCTTTTTTCTAAAAAACTAAGATCAAGTTCGAGAATGGGTAAAATCGGCTGAAAACCACGCCTACCTCCCATACAACCCAAATAATAAAAACTCTATAAAGAGGCTTATATTAAAGTAACAAAACTGAAACTCAGTATTTGTGTGTTTTATGTCAAAACTAAGATGTGATATAAAAATGGGCGTCATCCATCAACAAACACGCCCACCACACATACAACCCCAAAATTGAAAACTCTATAAAGAGATTAATATTAAAGTTACAAAACTGAAACTCGGTATTTGTGTATTCTATGTCAAAACTGGTGGTGACCGTGGCATGCAGGTTAAGTGTGTGGCTTAGCATGCTTGGAGCCCGGGTTCGATCCCCAGCCGCGGCGAAAAGTTTTTTTCAATAAAAAATTTTTCTGATCGGTCACCACCTCTCTGCTGACAATGGCAAACCTCAGAGAGTAAATAATGCCATGTAAAGCTTCTTGAGAACATGAGCCGTTCGGAGTCAGCATAAAACATGTAGGTCCAGTTCTCGGTCAATTGTGTGCAAACATTTAATAACACACACAACACAATTGATCATAAGAAGCTCGGTCAAAGTCCTGTCAAGGGCTGAAATGGCCAATTTGTTTTTTTTTTTTTTTTTTATGTCAAAACTAAGGTGTGTTAGAAAAATGGGCGTCATCCACCCAATAACACGCCCACCTACCATATAACCACAAAATTGAAAATTTTATAAAAAGGCTTATATTTATAAAAAGGCTTATATTTATGCTTCAGGAAAACAATTTGATATGTTTGTATTTAAGACACAACAAAATAACAAAATCTTCTAAAATCTCATACAAAAAGCTCTCCAATTTAAGATTCTTTGACCCTTAAGAATCGGACGTGGGGGTATTTTAACTTCGGCCAAGTCGAAGGCATGCTTCTCCCATAAAAAATAATGTAAAAATTAAATATAGGAAAAGTACCCCTAGGAACTGACCATATCAACCATTTTTACATTTATTTAACAATCACGACATTTTTAATAAAAATTTTTCGCCCGCGATTATAACTTTTAACCCTCTTTTTAATCATTTAATTTATAAAAAATAAAATATATTTATTAACAATCGAGTGGTAAAATTTTTCGCTGCAGGCGTTTTTTTTATAAATTAAATGATTTAAAATCGCGCGATTTTAAGACAAAATTTTTGTCTGCGGCGCTAACTTTATTTTGCAACCAAAATAATTAATATAACAGTTATTAAATTCTTTCAAAACAAAACAAAAATCGCATTTTACTACAATAAAAATAAAAATTTTTCAAATTTAATTTGGGGATTGTGTCCGTTTCTTTGGCGGCCATAGCCCACAACATTATTGAGGATATCGCAAATGTTTTGGGGGTATGACCTCTTGCAGGGGTGGTTATAATCCCCATATTCGTTTTTGCCACGGCACCTTATACTTACATATATAAATAAGTACCTGAAAATATAATGTATTTATTTTGTCAGTTTTTAAGATTGCGTAATTAATAAGTTTTTTTTTTTTACCTTATGCCTACATATCTAAATAAGTAAATGAAAATGTAATTTTTATGTTATTTTTTTTAAACATTTTTTATTGTTTGTCATCTGTTTTTTTGTCGGAAAACATAAAGAAAATAATAAAAACACAAAATTTCATCGAATTGGTTTCTGATTGCATTTAAAAATTTAGATAGATAAATTTAAATAGGAACGCTTCTGGATTGATGTGTAGAATTCCCTGCTCACGCGGTGATTGCCATTCACACAATCTATTCGTTTTGTTGTTGCTTTCAATGTAAAACTGTCAAAAACTTTGAGAGTGAGAGCGGATGAACACTGATTGCAGCAATCAAAATTTGTTCATTTTGTGATTGCTACATAGGACAGCAACCAAGCAATCTCAATAGTGCTGCTGGGTGGCGAAAGAAAATGTTTGCTAAATTTGATAGCGAGTCGTGTGAGCATCCAGCAATCAACCAACAATCAGAATATGAAAGAGAGTAATCCCCTGCTCGCACGGCAATTGCCATTCAAACGATATACTAGTTTTGTTGTTGCTTTCAATGTGAAATTGTCAAAAACATTGAGAGAGAGCGGATGAACACAGATTGCAGCATTAAAAATTTGTTCATTTTGTGATTGCTGTACAGGAAAACAATCAAGCAATCTGAACAGTGCTGCTGGGTGGCGAAGCAAAATTTTTGTTTTTTTTTTGCAAAGTTTGATTGGCGTGTTGTGTGAGCAACCAGTAATCAACCAACAATCTGATTCTGAAAGAGAGTAAAAGCCGCTTCAGACTATCTGATTAATCAAACAACTTTTTGTATGCTTTTTTTGTCAGAGTTCCCAAAACATCTTAAAGGTCATAGCATTTTTTTATAATTGTGTTCACACTATCAGAGACTTTCTTTAAGAGACAAATTAATTTTGGGAAACTGAACTAAATAACTGCATAATAAATGCAAGTTATTTATTTAACCAATTTCATTGCCTATTTCATGTAATTTTTCATCATTTTAAAGTGTTCGCAATAAAAAATTACGAATTTTGGTTTGAGTTCTCTGATGGAAATAGAAACAATCCTAATGTCAAAAAAAATCGTTTG
Source organism: Tetanocera ferruginea (assembly GCA_958299015.1). NCBI lineage: Eukaryota > Metazoa > Arthropoda > Insecta > Diptera > Sciomyzidae > Tetanocera > Tetanocera ferruginea. Next base: position 70,516,622 of record OY282643.1, on the reverse strand, counting down.
CTTTGTTGTTTGAGAACTCTAACAACAGATAAAAATGTGTTCACATTATCTGACCTTCATTGTTTGACAGATCATATGTAAAGTTGTATGATTTATCAGATAGTCTGAAGCGGCTTTAAGTAAAGTTCATTGATTGCCAATCAAACAATCTCGTGTGAATTGGCCATAAGAAAAGTTCATTGATTGCAAATCAAACAATCTCGTGTGAGTTGGCCATAACACGCGGTCCACATTGGCAATAAATTATGGTGTAAAATATTGCTTACCATAGATATTGCTCATGTAGACCACTTATTGCTCATGGTATGCAATATATGTTATGCAATATTTTTTGCCATTTATAAATGGCATTAAATAAATGTCAAATTTGTTCACTATTTTATCTATTGAATTGCTGATTGTCTGGACGCCTACGTCATAGACCTAATTTCGAAGAATTTTTGACAAATAATACATATTCTTGACTGTCTTAACAGTACTGTTTATTGTAAACGATGTGTTAGACGTGATGGAAAAAATCCGAATAGGCCATCTTGTTTATAATCCTTCAATTATGTAAGATCGATTATCAAACCTCTTGAGCTTGTTTTAAGGGTCAATTTCGTTGTACCGTGTTATTAAAATGAATACCTCTATTCATGAGTTAGCCAGAGTTTTGTTCAGGGGACCCCTTTTATTTTCATGCAGCTCATATAAAGTTTAAGGATTTACTGCATCGATTTTTTGCAATGGTCCAAAATGCCAATTCGAATTCCCCGCACTATGATGTTACAGCCAACATGACTTTATATGGCATTTTCAGTTCGCTGCCAGTAATATTGCTTTCCATCTCACTGAAAGCGATACAAGATTCCTCGTTTGGAGTCCATATGCATTTAAATTTTGTGATGTTTGGCAACTTTTAACCGTGTCTTAACACATCCTTTCTACCCAATTTTGTTAAGATGATTTGTTATTATAAAAAAAAAGTCATATCAACAGGATGGCTGAGTAAACACAATTTTAAATTGATGACGCACAGTGTAACGAGTGCTGCCAAAATTTTTAATACACAGAAAAAGAGGGTATATACATCGAGAGAGAATTCTTGATTTAAGTATAATCCAAAATATTTGTTAAACATTTTTATTTTTGTAGACACATGACACCATACAAGTTGGGATTTCTAAAGGTAACTTAAGAGAAGCATATATTACAGTTACATTTAAGAATTTTCTTAATTATTTGTTGATATATGTTTATTTAAATTGTATACGAAAAAAAAAAATATGAAATTGAATCCATCTGGAAAAATATTTTTTTTATGTGCCGTGTTCGTGATACCGAACACTTTAAGTCCTGCTGTGTTAAAGGAATAACAGCCGTTACTTATAATTTTTTTAGTAAATACATATAAATTATATAAGTACTAAAATAAAATAAAGAATAAGTGCATGCTATATACATTTTATTTATCACGGTGCTGGTACAAACTGTATCAGTATACCTAATTTTTTAACCAAAAAGTGAAAAATTTCACCAATTTTTTAAATTTTATATATTTTATTTATGCAAGTTGACAAATATTTTACCAAAAATTAATTTTAAGTAAAAATGTATTTACTTGAAAAATACATAAAAAATATATTTTTGTAGTAAAACCTTTTTAAGCAAATTTTTTGAGGTTTTACCAAGGAATAACAGCCATAACCAAGCCATAGCTAGTGAAATGTTTCTCGGAGAACTACAAAATAAGAAATAATAAAATTAGAATAAAAATAAAAAATTTGGAAGGATTTAAAAAAAAAAATAATAATTTTTAAGTGTTTATTGGATAATTTTTAATTTTTGACAGATTTGGTTCTTTTTCGCACCAACTAGTTGTTCCAATAAAAGAATTAGGTTTACCAAATTGTCTCATCACATATGATGAGAAAGGTTTGATGATATCGTTTTGACAATACTTTAACATCACGTAACCTTTAATCGAAGTATCATCTTGACGCTTTCGTTTTTTTACTTCATGTAATGCAAACAGCTGTCAAGTGCTATCGTCTAAACGATAGATTTTGCACAATAGTTAAATTGGTATCGTTTGGCTCTTAAAAAGTGTTTTTTGTGTTTTTAAAGAAGATCATAAGCATTCCACTTATTGACCACAACGAATTGGTGTTACCGCCCAATAAAATAATTTAAAGTTGACAATTAAAAGCCATTTTCATCTTCGCTCCTCCAAACAACTTATTGCAAATAAAAAGTTAATGTCACTTTGGACACTTTACATATGTTTTCCAGTGCTTCCAAGTTGTAAAAAAACTGAACAATTGACGAGACGACAGTGATAGCTTACATGAGGCAAGGTTTAGACAATAGCCCTAACCAAAATAGACGATTTGCTCCGTAATGAGCAAAGACGAAAATGTTCGCTTGAATGCAATTCAATGTTGTTGCCCAAAATAAGCAAACGTAAACACATCGAAACTGAACGAAACGGGTTGACGAGACGTTTTGTTCCGTAAGAACCGAACTTTTAGCGTCTCAACTCGTCAGCAACAACAGTGCAGAGAATTTTTACATCAAGTTTTGTTGCATTTTTACCAATTAGTGCAAGAAACAATATTTTAATGAATTAATAGCCATTCCTAGGGATGAACAAGGCATTTATATGCATTTGAAACAGTTGGCAGCTGACCAGCCTAGACGAGTTCAAGAACGTTTCATTTTGGGTTAAATGTCAAAACAGACGTAACGAGTGTACACGCTCGTCGAGTTTTTGGTTAGGGCTAATATCGGCAGGTAATATCGTTTGAACGAGTAACGTTTTATAAATTACGTGATGAGAGTCCAGAATCTAAGAGAGTAAGAAAAATTGATTGATTGGCAATCAAATAATCTAGTATGAGTTGGGCATAAGACATATAAATAATTGGGGAGATTACGATTTCCGGGGCGCCGCGATTTGACGATGGATTCCAAGAGTACTCTTAATAAAAATAAGAATAGCCAAAGGAAATGTTTTGTTATCGATTTGTTTTCGAGTTATCGATTTTTTAAATTTTATTTTTTGCTATAAAGTCTATGAAGAAAATCGGCTATACTATTCTTAATATATAACCGATATTAATGATTAAGGTAAAATTTAAAAGGTTATATATAAGGCTTTTAGAAAAGTTTTAAATTAATGAAATCTGTTGAGTACTTTGTATTTTATAGGTATTTTTATGCAATAAAAGAATATTTTCTTACACAAAACCGTTATTTTCTCAAAAATTACCGTTATTACTATGAACTATAAAATGTAAATTATTAAAGCTTGAAAATTTATCTTTCATTTGGTATATAATATATATAATTTATTTGACTTTTTGTCGTGTTTTTTATGATACAATGATTTGCCCTTGTACGGAAAATTGCTTATTTCACTCATATTTACCTTAGATGTTTTGCTTTCTTACTCCATATTTACGAATATCGCCATTACAATACAATATTTATATGAATTAACGGGATTTTCGAGTCAGTTAAAAAAATTTGTATTTTTTGGTCGACCAGTTAATAAAAAATATAAATATTTTTATCTATCGAAAAAAAGGTAAAACTTTCAGCTTATCAAAAAATATATATTTTTAGTACCTTAAAAACGAAAATTTTGCAGAAAAAAAACGGTTCCTTTAACTAAAAAATTCAAATCTAATATATATTCGCTTATAAATTTAAAAACATTTTTGAAATTATATTTGTATTATATATCGTTGAAAAGGCATTTAATTACCTTTCGAATAGCACGTCAATCTTTAAGATCCATTGGATATTAGAGAATTTTGTGAACAGATTTTTTAACAGAGAAAACACTTGGAAAATTTTAATTTTATGTAATATAGTGTGAAATTAAATAAAAAATGTATATTTTTATATGTCAAACAAAAGGTTGAACTGTTAGCTTTTCAAAAAAAATATATTTTTAGTAACTTAATAACGTAAATTTTTTAGAAAATAACGGTTCTTTTTATTAAAAAATTCAACTTTGGAATAAATTCGCTTATAAAATTAAAAATATTGTAGCAATGATATTTATAAGATATATATTTGCAAGGTCATTTAATGACCTTTAAAATGACATATCAATCTTAAGGATCCATTGAGTAACGGCAAAGATATAGATGTTTTTTTGAACAGATCTTTTAACAAAAATTTTTTTTAAGAAATCGATAACTCGATAACTAATAGAGTTATCGATTTTTTGTTCGGCGAATCATGTTTTTTTGTTGTTCTCTACCAGAAAACATCTTCAAATCGCGGCGCCCCGGAAATCGTAATCGTGCCAAATAATTGATGTCAAATGATTGACCGTGTAAGCATCGCATTTGACACGTTTTTAACATTTTTAACGTGTAGGTAAGCCCTAAATATTCTGTTGTAGTATTTTTCGTAAAAGTATCGGAAAACGTGAGTTTTATCGATAGCTTAACCGTTATACGGTAGCCCCTCTTCTCTATAATTTAACTTAAATTTTGAATTTATTTAGTAATATCCTAGATTTTGTAAATATGAGCGTTTCTTTGGATGATTTCTACTCCGGAGACGGAATAAAGGATTCATATCGTGAATATCTCGAAAATTGGGGAATAATTGAAATAATTCACGAAACATTAAATAAACTTATGTTGACAACAACTAAACCTGAGAAGCCGTTAGATTTCATACGTGAACAATTGGGAGGAAAAACGTTTTCACCTGAAGCAATGGAAGAAATGGACGAACAGTTGGACAATGCTGAGCGGGAAATCCAGCGTTTAAAAAATATTTTGTACAAATTGGGATGGTCTGAGGAAAACGATGAAATGTTGCGTGATGAACAAGTAAATGAACGAAGCGAACTAAATTAGATTATGGAAGCACTTTTTAATTAGACCTTATCAGTATAAACATCACCGTCCTGAAGCTTCAACACAAGAATATAGTATTTATTATAAGAGTTTAATAACATAAAAATGATAATTCCATTCTAGTTGAACTAGGAAAAATAAATTAACAAACTTGAATACATTAATGTTTGCAAATTATTATAAAACGCTTAATGCCATTTATCATGTAGAATTAGGTGTATGATAATGTGACAAGATTTGCATATGGTTTTTTGTCAATTAACAACGAGGTTATGCAGTTTTTTCCGCACGAATTTGATGGTCCAAATTTACTTTTTCAAATTCAATTTACAAACCTGCTAGGTACCATAAACGAGTAATTATTATAATTTTATTGGTTCTAAAAGTATCTTATATGCTGATGATTCACTTGTTCATGTCCACGCGGATTCAACCATTGTTGCATCAGGATTGGTTCCTAATCATCTTCATATAATTAATACATCATTTTTATAAAAAATGAGGCATCAAAATTAACATAGCCCTTCAGGAACATTTAAATCTGAAGCAATCTGTCGTAGAAATGCATCAGGTAAATACATTTATTTTGTCGTTCCAAGAGTAAGTTATTGCGGTTCTTAGGTGGTTCTGAAAGTTCCATTTAAGAACTCTATTCAATATCTTTGTACCTATAACGTTTAATAAAATACTGAAGTTAAACGAGCTTTTTTATTTTAAACAAGTAAGCAAAATCAAGGGGCATCTTATAAAATTATCATCTTTGAGTAATACTTAAAAAAATTAAGTTGATGAAAGAAAAATTTTAATTCTCTGTTTTGACCGTTTTTATAAGTCATTTATAAAAGATGACAAATTTTTATGTTTACCATAAAGCGTTTGTCAACCCGTTTTGTCTTAACGCTTCTTCACTACTCAAAAATTTTGTAAATAACTTCCCTTTTATAATCAGTGCACAGATTTTTTTGACTTTGCCTTTTTTTGTTGTTATAATAAATCGGAGATAAAAGAATCACTTTTTGAGATTTTTCATTCCAATTAAAAAATTGTATTTTGCCTTTTTCGATTTGTATTAATATTTTACTTAAAGGTTTTTAATATTTTTAAGGAATTCATTACTCTATAGTAGACATTTTTTGTTATTGTATTATTTTCTTTTTCTCCACATTTCAAAAAATACTTGAAGACTCTGTTTTCCAATTCATTGTTAAAACAAATGAACATTTTAGCATATATAAAAACAAAATATAAAAAAACAACGTGATTTTGAAAGTAAAGACAGTAAACTTATGCTTTAAGAATGTCTTACCTTTTATTTTTTCATGCATGCCGTCGCACGAGAAATTAAATGACGTATGTGGCTTTCGATAGTTTTGATTAAATTAAGTTTAAGGGCTTATAGGCCATTTTTGTTTTGTTTTAAAAATCTTGGACGATGTAAAAAATAATTTTAGTTCCAAAAAAAGAGTTGTTCAATTTGTATTCTAAAAATTAAGCAAGATTTTTTCAGTGAATAAATGTCTACAGAAATACGTTTAAATAAAGGAAGTGATCACATGTTCTTTTTATTCTACTTTGCACAAAATTATGCGTAGTCATTCAATTGGTCGCTACTAGTGTCTGCGGATGTTGAACTTTTGTTTTGCACATTCAAATCACGCCTTAAGGACAATCGCATGAGTTTGTTACCCTAACATTTCCAAATATACACTGTTGTAAAAATTTTTCACAAACACTTGAACACCTCCATGGAAGCTGCCTGTACACTTACCTGTATAAAAGGCTTAAGCACCCAACATTGCGTCGATGCCCAAGAGAGTTGAGAGAGGTGCATCCCCTATCAGATATATCACACGTCGTTAAATTCTATCTAGATAATATCTTGAAGCCCCTGTCCAAATGTGAGAATTCTACTCCATTTTCGGCCTAATATATTTGGTATAGATAGATCAGGTGAAGTGAAGTATTTTTTTGCACCGTTTCAAAAAACCTAGGCACTTGGCCGCTTCTTTCGACATATCGAAAATATGATAATTCCAACGGAGATCAGATTGAATCGATATGCCCAGAACGTCAAAACCGGCTGATTAAGGGGACTACCGGGAACTAAGGGGCAATCCATTCGCTTGTGGCTAAACAAACAACAATGGGTCTAGCTTGCATTAAACTCTATTAGCAAGACCCCATTCGGAGATTTATGAAGTCGTTAAGCAGTGTGTAGTTCATATTTTGCCTATTTCTCTCAATTTCCAAAAAGCTCGGGCGTTTTGTGAACGAATATGAATGACAAATGTTGCTGTCGTCCGCAAACGAATGGATTGGAATGGACGACAGAAGGTCGTTAATAAAAACCTAAAACAAAGTAGGTGATAGGATTGAACCCTGCGGTACTCCTGCATTGATAGCATGCTCTCTTGGCGAAGTGCCGTCAACTACGACTCGAAACGAACGCTTTATGCCACACTCGATCAAATACCTTTGAAATATTTATAGCAACAACCTTGCTCTCACCTAATAAGTGAACGCATTAGTTCCATTTTTCGGTGAGGAACGCCATAAGGTCACCAGTAGAGAGGCCCTTCGGAAACCATACTGGCGATCAGTGAGCAATTCGTTTTGCTCCAGGTAATTCATAAGGTTGAAGTGCACTATACTCTCCATGACTTTGCAGAGTATTGAACATATCGCAATGGGTCGGTAGTTTGCAGGCATCGCCCTTTTTTGGTACTGGCTGGAAGTTACGCAAAGGCCGAGCCAACGTGCTATATTCGCTGCGAAAAACATTGATGTCAACGAACTGAATCTTAAGATTCAATCTGAAATAGCTGTCGAATTGATGACGCACAAATCGGTGGATTCTGTTACTTACCAAAATAATGTCGTCAACTATCCAACGGAGTTTTTAAACTCGCTGAAATTACACGGATTACCGCCTCACAATCTCCAACTGAAAGTCGGGTTGGTAATCATACTGTTACGAAACATAAACCAACCACGTCTTTGTAATGGCACCCGGCTTGCGGTAAAAACCTGATGAATAACGTCATCGAAGCAACAATACTTAAAGGAAAGTACAAAAGTGAAGACGTTTCCCAATGATTCCGGCCGACATGCCATTCGATTTTAAACGCTTGCAGTTTCCGGTAAGGCTTGCATTTGCAATGAAAATTAACAAGTCTCATGGTGGTGATCGTGGCATGCAGGTTAAGTGTGTGGCTTAGCATTGCAATGAACGAAATTATGTTATCACAGCTGAGCAATCGAAAAAATATTTCTTTTTTTTTAATTGGTTCCTTGACCACAGATCTTTCAATCAAAATGTAAATAAAACACCATAAGATTCATTGTACTTATTTTCAAATCAAATGTTAATCACATTTGCAACAGCTTTTCACAGCGGTTAACGGTATTTGAACAATATTTGATATGTCGGTTCAGTGCACCTACCATTCTTTTTCTAAATATCAATACGCCACGACTTTGCAACGGAACCACACTTTCAGTGAAAATAAAAATTTAAGGCAAAACAACGTTTGCCGGGTCAGCTTGTATTCTCATAAAATTTGTTTTGATGGAAAGGTTTTTATGAGGCGGTTTTTACTAAGCGAATATAAAAATATACGTGGCGTTGTTGTAGTTGTTGCGTTTTCTTAACTTCTCTCGCCTAACAAAAATGTATATGCTTATTACGTTTGGACAGCCAATGTCTCGAACATTTTTTAATTGATTTAATTTATTTATTTTTTTTTTAATTCTGATAAATTTACTTGAAGAAATTTATAAAAATCTATCCTCACTTTATTATGTTGTTTTTTATTTTTTCAATATTAAATTAAACTTGAAGAAACTTTTCTTATATCTGCAACTAGTATAAATTTACATAAAGAATTTATTGTTAATGGAATTTTTGTTATTGATTTCTTTTGCTTCTATATTATTTTTTCTATTTTATTCTATTTTTTAAGACAAACAAGTTTTAAAAAAAGTTCATTTTTTAATTTCTGACCAGACAGACTCGTTAATTACGTGAAAACAACAAATTTAACTTACAAAAAAGATTTGATCTTGATATAAACAACCTACATTTGTTTCCACCACTTCATCGTTCTAAAATAAATTTAACGCTTTTAAATAATAAACTCCTTTGTTATTTCAAAATGAATTTTATTCCCTTACATTCGGAATCTTATTTTTTGTTTTATAATTTAATATTAATTCATTTTTATGTAAGATATTTATTTTACCTATGTAAATACTTACACGTCTCTTAATTAAGTGTATTCTGTTAGTTTTTGTTTTATAATAATATGTTTCAACGTCTGTTATAATAACTTTTTGCACCAAAAAATGCCCAACCGACAACAAAATAACATTTTTTCATGTAAAATATTGATTTAATATTTGTATTAATATATCCGATTTGATGCTCTCAATCCAACAAATTAAAATAAATTCTTTTTATTCGGCTCAATTGCAACTACTGGAAATACTTGTACACCTTGTATTTGCACAAAAAGAGAAATTTTGCATTCTAGAGGTTATTTTTTCACTTTTTTTATTTGAAGTAAAATATGCATGTTTTATCAAATTGAAATTAAAACAAGCTTATAAATTAACAAAAAATGTTGGGCGTATTTAAATCTTACGTTTGCATCCATTAAGCAAGCATATCGAATAAATTCAACATTCATTATGTCATGATTCTGCTTAAACCAGCTTTTTCAACGTTTTATAAAGTTTCCCCATTTTTAATAACATTGTTTTTGTGTGTTTTGGAAAATTATGTTTTACATACAGTATTACATATCCCTCCATACTTTACATGCACTTTTACTAAAGGGATTTTAATATTAACGGCTCATTTATATGTTTCATATTTTGTTCATTTTTGACTTACATAAAACTATATTTAGTGATCTTTTATATGATGTGTTTAGCATATAATTAATTTAGTTAAACAGGTAAACTAGTTAATTGCAATTTTAGTTCTCAGAAATTAATAATTACATAAAAATCCTATGTAATATATAAGGTTATAATTAAGTTTTGTTTTGTGTATAAAAAGGTTCAAGTGTGGCTTGCAAAGTAAATAAAATAATATCTACGAATAATTTAATCATGTCTGCGGTATTTAAAAAGATATACGATTTATATACTATTTATACTGTATAAGATTATGTGTAAATAAATTTAATTAAATTGATTATATATATATTATTTTAGAAAAAAAAGATTCTAAATAAAAAAAAAAACGTACATTTTATGTCAACGAAACAAAAATCAATATTGTAACTTAATTTTGTATCAGAAATGAAAGTTTTGTAAAAATTGTTATCAACTTGAATTCCATACATATTTAAATATTATTTAATGCATATACTTGAATCTTGTCTTAACTCATATTTGAGTAATTTGCCCATACTTTCCGAGCATATAATCATCAATTATTTTATATTTAAGCCGCTATTCTTTTTAAAAGGCTTTTTCTTATCGTATTGTGTGGATTACTTTCTGTTTCTAGTGGGACGTGTTCCACCAGAGCCTGCAGCACCCGCTGAGGTTGACGGGCTGTTATCCATGATATTTGAAGATGTTTCATTTGTTTTTCTATTTGTTGCTTCAGCTCCACTTTCTTGAGCTGAAAAAAGTAGACATGATATTAACAAATTGCAGTGTATAATTAAAAATTATAGTTATTAAATCAAACTAGCAAGGTATATCTTAGATTTGGCCGAAGTTAAAATACCCCTCGGCCGATTCGTAAGGGTACAAAATCTTAAATTCTCTCTTTTTGTATAAGATTTTAAAAAATTTTACTATTTTGATGACGTTTAAAATACATTCACATCAAATTGTTTTCCTACAGGGTAAAGACAAGCCTCTTTATAAAATACAAATGTATCAAATTATTTTTCTGTAGCTTAAGGGAGGACATGTCATTGCCGTTTTTTTTAATCGACTTATTTTATAATTTTGTATTTTAGTAAATATTCTTAAGATTCAAGAAAAAAATTCCTACGGGTTCAGAAGTTACAGCCGGATTAGTGAGAGCGCATTTTTAATTTTCGCCCTTTTTATCTTTGTTCACAAACTTTGAGCGGGTTTATCTCGAGACCATGTTTTTCGTACTGGTTGCGGCACTAGCGGGTTCATTTCAAGTTTTTTTAAACTTGATTCGCTTTTGTATGACACGAGTTTTTTTAATTTTTTTCGATTTTTTATGAATTTTTAAAGTCAATATTTTTTTCGAAAAAACACACTTTCAAATTTGGAACATCACCAAAAATTGAAAAAAAAAATTAAAAAAAAGCTCCTGTCATACGATAACCAATTTTGTTAAGATTTAAAAAAGTGATTTTTTTCCAGATCGAAGGAAAAAGCGCTGCAACCACGAGGCCCCGTTTTTTTCTCTGCCACGAGTTTGGAGCTCTATAAAACCATGTTGGAGTGAAAAATATATATATTTTTTAATTTTTTTTTTTTTTTTTCTTGTAATTTGTTCAATTCTCTACAATAATACAAAATTTTGGAAAATGTTTGTTTTTGACTGAGTTATGAATTTTTAAAAAAGGTCTGTTTTCTCAACAGAGAAGTCTTTTTATAGAGTTTTAAATTTTGGAGTTATATGGGAGGTGGTCGTGTTCGTGGGTGGATGACGCCCATTTTTCTAACATGCCTCATTTTTAATATGAAATTAATAAATACCTCATTTTATATCTGTAGCTTAAACAGAAGCATTTTTGGGCGTGCTCGTTTATGAATGACGCCCATTTTTGAATACGCCTTATTTTAAATATTAAATGATTTAATACTTAATTTTATTTTGTAGCTTCGACAGAAGCCTCTTTATATAGTTCTCAAGCTCATTAGTCTCTTTATAGAATAATCATTATTGGGGTTGTATGGGTGGTATGTGTGGTTTTCATATAGAAAAACGATCAAATATCAAATTTCAGTATCTACGATTAAAATTACGGCTGCAATCGTGTCCAAAAACGGAAATGGCTAAATCAAATCAGGTAGTGATGCTGAGCAAGAATATATACACTTTTCTATACCTAATACGCCTCCTTATGGGCGCTACACACGTCGTGACTAAATTAAAATACCTCTTACGCAGTACGCGTGGGGGTATAAAAAGGCGTTGAGAAAGGCGGTATGCACACTAACCGCCCTGTTCTGCGGTTTCTTTATAAGATTTATCAATCAAAACTTGTGAAGAATATGTGAAGCGAAAGTTTTTTGATTCTTTCAATTCATGAAAACATTTAAAGCTAATAACTCACAACTTTAGAAGAACAAAATTTCGTTTCAAAACAGAAGACAATTTTTTACTAACAATCACTTTTAAAAGCGTTTGAAAAATAACAATTGCATTATTTATACATGACCCCATTTAACTGGTATTTTGTAAATGAAGATGCGAATATGCTTTTATTTAGACTATTTACAGGTGATTTCGTTTAACCGAAGTTTTTGTTATCCACCATATGTTTGGTCCCATGACTGCCGGATATAGGTTTATATGTTCAAATTCAACCTATCTTTAACATTTCAAATTAAACTTTTCCAAATAAGTTCACCTTTTTAGAAGTCAAAAATAACTTTTTACAAAACAAAAAACTTTTCCATTTCAAATTCAACTTTTTTCAGTTTTAATTAAAAAGTTTACAACTCAAACGTAAATATATTTATTTACACTCTAAAAAGTTGAATTTGATGTGTAAAAAGTTGAATTTGAAATGGAAAAGTTTTTAATTTAAAATGTAAAAGGTTGAATTTGAAGATAAAAACCTATAAATGAGGTTCTTCTATTTTATTTATCTGCTCAAAAGAGTTGTTGCATAATCTGTTTCGACCACGTCCTTTCAAAATAATGCAAATGTAAGTGAAATGAAAAAATAATTTGTTAAAACATAAGAATACATCATTATCATTTGAGAAAGGAGCAATTTACTCTCATGTCTATTTTTTTGATAATACCTTTCAATTGACAGTGTTTGTGGCAATTCTTCATATTGATTTTTCTTTAGTCGTTTAATCTTCATCATTTTTCTTAAGAATTAGAAACTTTACAAAATTTACGTTATTTTTGCATTAAAAATTAATATTATCAAAACTATGGAAGTTTTCAACAAATTTTTAATATAAAATCGTTTTCTAAAAAAAATCTCTCAAGCTACTTTTGATCTTTTTTGGTGTAAATAATGACAAAAATTTGTTTTTGAGACTTAATCATAAGTGTTTTCTCAAAACTATGTTAATTCTGTAAAACTATTCATTTTATAACCTATTCATTTATACATTTTAACCAGCAGAAATTTTATCTTTTGACTTACGATCTAATATCTCAGTTGTTTTAGACTTACAATAACGTTCAAATTTGGTGTGTTTTTAAACCCTAAACCTGAAAGGTCAGGGTGTATTAACTTTGTGCAAACATTTGTTACGCATAGAGCGAAACGAATCCGGTATAGAAAAGTATATACAGCTGTTGACAACTAATTAGTAACGATATCATACTTACTGCACTTTACCGCACTGGACGTGCGTTTTGTAATGTAACGGTCTATTTTATTTTTTTATTTCTTAATTTTCTTTTATCTTTTTACAAAAACAATTAAACTGACTTTTCCAAGTAATTTATTGCAGCAAAATCAGTTTTAGTAGGATAACATAATTTATTCCATTGACAACTAATTAGAAACGATTTGTTAACATTAAAGTTTTCAAACTTTTTATGCATAATTTCTGAATATTTCGATAAGATTTTATTATTTTTAACTGTTTATACATAATTTCAACAAAAAACTGTAAAAGTAAAATTTCATAAAATGGAAAAAGCCAAAAGATGCACGCCAGGTATCCGCAAGGCAATTATTGAATTGAAGAGTGGTGGGCAATCATACGGATCAATTCAAATGCTTAAAAACGATGGTTTTCAATGCTCTTGCTCATCTTCGGCAATATAAAACCACGGAAAATGTACCACTTCAAAAAATACCGCGCAAAACTTCAGTACATATTGATCAAAAGATTGTCCGACCATCAAAACCTGATTCAATGAAGACCACAGCAGTCATCCAGCGTGAAATAGTGGATGAAATTGGGGTCAGTGTATCAAAATGAACCGTTGCACGACTTTTAGTGGAAGCTGGCCTTCATGGAAGATTTGAACGCAAGAATCCCATGGTGAAAGGCTCGTACAGAAAACAACGTACTGAATTTGCCAAACTTCATGTATCTTGTCCGATAAAGCAGTGCAAATACTTGTTGTGTGGAGTGTTAAAACAAAGATCAATAGCATTGATACTGATGGCAGAAAGAGTGTCCAACGACCAAAAGGTAATGAACTTGATCTAAAGTACACTTCTTCGGTTCTTAACCATGGCGGTGGATCAATCTTTGTTTGGGGGAAATTTTTTTGGAATGTCATTGGTCTAATTCACTGTGTTTCTGGCACAATGAACAACGAGAATACGTTTATATTTTAAGAATTGTTATGCTGCTTTGGTATGTAGACAATATCCCAGTGATTTGATCATTCCAGCAGGATAATGACCCCAAGCATGCGGCAAAGCTGACCAAAAAATTTCTTGATTAAAGTGCTTTGACTGTTCTTGACTGCTCATCGTCAAGTCGTGATGTAAATCCCATCGAGCATTCATTAAACGATTTGAAAAATGCCGTAGGCACACTAAACATAACAAATTTGGATGATTTTTTAGCAAGAATCAAGGAATCTTGGTGCGCTATTTGGTAAAACGATGCCAAGACCTTATCCTTAATGCAAAGACGATGTGTTGTAGTTTTAAAGCAAAAGGTTTTTCCAGCAAAATATTATTCCCTAAGCATCACTTTTGTTATGTTTTCACATATTTTACTATTTGTTTTTAACTAAATTTAATGTATTTTGCAACCGTTTCTAATTAGTTGTCACAAATATTTTTAAGGTTTTAGAATAAAAGTTTCTTTAAACCAACTGTATCATTATAATCTTTTCAACTAGTTTTTTGTTTTTAAGATATATTCGTGTAGTTGCAGAAATTAGCAAGTCAATATGGATAATTGAAAGGTTAAAGAAGAAATTGGAAAATGTCTTATAATAAAATAATCGTTTCTAATTAGTTGTCAACGGCTGTATATTCTTAATCAGGGCCACCTCGTGACTCGAGCAATTCATGTCCGTCCGTCCGTCCGTCTGTGTGTTGTCCGTAAACACTGAATAAGAAGGAGTTGAAATAATTAGATGAAACTCGGTACACATGGTCACTTGTGTTCAAGGATCTGCACTATTGATATTTTTAGATTCCGCCCACCGGCACGCCTACCTCCCATACAACGCAAAATTGAAAGCTGCATAAATAAGTTCATAATTAACCTGCAACAATAAAATTAGGTACGTATGTATTTTTGTCAAAACAAAGATCTCTTCGAAAAATGAGTGTCATCCGCCCACGGAAACGCCCACCTCCCATACGACCAAAAAATTTAAAAATCAATAAATAAGCTTATGGTTAACACAGGGAATGGAAAAAACCTTAACGAACGGTTCCTTTTAGTTCGGTTCGAGAGAGCTCAATCTTTATTCGGTTTTATGCTAATTCAGCTCTTCTACTCAACCACAAGCACAATCACAACGCAGAAGAAAGAGAGTGGAATAAACTGGAAGAGGTTGTGCTGTTTGATAAAAAAACATTATTTGCTTTGTTTTGCTTTTTGATCGTGCTCAAAAAACCTTACCTTATGTAGCGAATGTTAGCGTTGCAGAACAACAGCAAAAAAACATGTTGGCGCATGCTACAATTTTGTATTAAAGACGCCGGCACACAGTGTTTAATTTCATACAAGGTAGCAACATAAACAAATGAGCACCAATATCATATAGCTCCCATTCCAAATTGTGTTTAAGTTGTATGGCAGCAGCCACGCGGAATTGTCCAAAATATCTGAAATACTTTTTTTTAACTTTAACTTTAACCCTTAAATTCATTACCTCAACGATTTTCTTCATTATTTTTTCACTTTTGCGCCAAATAATTCAATGAGCTGGTTTCTGTATGTGTTGCCGCTGTGAGAAATAAAAGCTTCAAGGCAGTATGCCTCATCAAATTTATTATTACTATGCATTTAAGAGTTTGCTTCTTAAAAATCGAAAACTACTAAAAATAATCCACAAAATAATATTCTCTGTCCAACTTGTAAGCAACGTAACCGTGCGTTTAGACCGCCTGAACCAGAGCTGCCAGTTGGCGGGATTTTCTCCGTTTTTCGGGATTTTTCGTTCAAATGGGGATGGCGGGGAAAACGTTGATAAAAACGTGTAAAATAAAAATAAAAAATAAAGTACCTTGCTTTATATTTTAGAGCTACCGTGTCGAAGCAAAATATGTAATTTCTTATGCCACCTTGTAGACAATTCCTTATTGCCGCTTGCGAAGAAATTTTTAAAAAGTTTGACTTTACGAATGATAGTTTTGAAGCTATATGCTTTTATTTAACCAATCTGTTAAAAAATCATTTTCATCATCGGTCCCATGTCCTCTTAATTTCCACACGTTTCCATGTTTAAAAAAAAAATTAGTTTCGTTTAGTTTTTGCCTTCACCAAAGCGGCATGTGCTGAAAGGGCTTTTTCGCTGTTATTTTCCCAGCAGTTAATTTGGAGACAATTAGAAAAACCAACTAGTGTATTTCTATTACGCTCAGCATAGAACAGTTTGAATTTCTTTTTATATTCTTAGTTTTTCTTGGCACTAACTAACTAAACCAAAAACCAAACACGCTCATAACGTGTTGTGGCCCGTTTTTTTTTATTTAGATTCCGTAATTCTTTTAACTTTCGCAAACATATTCGATGAAAATAGTAAAGTGGTAAATGGTAAATATTCAGTTAAAACTATACAATAATTAAATTAGTTATACTGTACGAACCCGTGTTCCAAATAAGGCTGATAATAAGGCAGTTTAAAACCATTAACAATGGAACAAGCACAGATATAGGGAAAAAGGAATGTTTACAGGGATAATTGTCTTTTCCTATGACATCAACCCGTACAAATCATCAGCAAAACGGTATTGTAGTGGGACCAGTCTGGTACCATTTTTCTAAAATTTGGTCCATTTTTCTGCAGGGTTTAAACAAAACAAAAATAAAGAACTTTCTTGATAATAGCTCTCTATCTGGAACTCTCCATGTTTTGACATTAAAAAATTTTTTTGGCAAAATCGGCATCTTCTGTAAGTGATTTTCAAAGTAATGTCGCAATATTTCTCAGCGTTATTCGAGCGTATACACAACCATATTCGTTCAGCGGAAGGATAAAACTAATTATCTGTCAAATCAGACATGTGCTAAGTGTTACCATTCACGAAATAAGCACCCTTTATTAGTAGCAAAACTTGTACTCAACAACACTACATTCTCAACAACAAATTCATTGAGTAAAACATAATCGCGATTTCATTTTTATATTTCAATTCATAAAAATTGCAAAGCATTCAAAAATAAACGCAAGTAATTTGCATTCAATTGAAATTTATGCAATGGATTCAGATGATGAAATTATGGCTAGTGCTACATTTATTTAAGTGTCAAAATTATTGCAAAAGAAAAATAGCAGAACACGTTAAAAAATATAAACAAACTTTGAACATTATTGCCTTGCATTATTTTTAAATTAAAGTCACTATGAATTTTGGTACTTTTCGTTATTTTTTTTTAAGCTACTCCTTTTTGCTACTTTTCTTTGCTTAGGACCATTTCGATAAGGAATCAAGTTTTTGGAATACGGTAATATTTGCTAATGAGTCCAAATTTCATATTTTTGGCTTTTCTTCTTTTGCGACAAATAGTCACTTTTTCTGTCGTCACACTATTTCGTTCCAAAATACTCACTTTTACGAAAGCTACCCTGCAGATAAATGGACTAGATTTAGAATAGTTCTAAACTAGTTCCAAAAGGGGCCAGTACTGGTCCCACTTCAATACCCTTTTACATTGAACAAACTGACGCTTTTTACAGGTTGATGTCATAGGAAAAGACAATTGTCCCCATAAACATCGCTTTTTCGCTATATCTGTGCTAGTTCCATTATGAATATTTCTAAACTGGTCCGTTTTGATACAGTCTTAAAGTGGTCAGTTGTTAGCCCTTTTATTAGCCTTAGCACTTATTAAATTATTGTATATAGTTTTATCTGTATATTTACCATTTACCACATAATCATTTTCATCCAAAATATTTGCAAAAGTTAAAAAAAGTGTGGATGAATTTTCGTCTAAATGAAAAAACGAGCCACAACACGTTTTGAACGTGTATATTTTTTATTTTGTTTGTGCCTGTTGACAAGGAAAACAAAGAATATAAAAATAAATTCAAACTATTCTGTTCTAGAGCGTCTTTTGTACTAGTTCGCAACTAACTCCAATTTCACTAGAAATAAACTAGTTGGTTTTTCCAATTGTCTCCAAAATAACTGCTGGGTAGTGTTTCTGCATTAATAAGTGAGAAAATATTGCTATGTGATGAGAAAGATACACAAGTGATAGGGAATATATAAAATTGAAACAATTGACATTTTTTTTTGTTTTGATTTTTTCAAAAATAAAAAAATAAACATAAATAAACAAAACAATTTTTTCATGTTTTGACACTTAGTGATGTTGATATTTATAAAACAAAAACTATCCATGCGTTGAGATCCGAGTATTCTTTTCATGCGGTTGCTTAATGCAGTGATAAAAATTTTTATCATGGAATAAATCTCATAAATAAAATATTTATGTTTGTATATTAAATAATTTATACATTGTTATACTTATAATATAGTGTATATTATATATTTATAGTCTAAATGAAAAATTTAAGTTGATACCTTGTACCGGATAGAAGTGTTAGTAACCACTTTATTGAAATCGAAAGTTGCACTATCAACCAAAAATTGTTCTCACCTAATCAGAACATAGTGACAACTTCAGCCGACTCGAGTCGCATATTTTAGTTTACAGAAACACTTTGGCTATTGAATTCCTACGAAAATAGAATTGAAACAAGCGAGACGAGTCACCGACTTTTCTCATTTTATTACAGAGACGGTGCAAGTGAGAATGACGTCATTATGGCGTCAAAGTGAGAAAATATTGTGAGAACTGCGGTCAAAAAAGTTGCAGAAACGAGCTACAGATTTCAGATTTTATCAACACAATGGGTCTCATGCATAAAAGTGAGAAATTAATTTTTACTCGGTATTTTGAGCATTTACTCGTTGTCGTAAGCATAAAAAGTTATTTACTCGTTAGAAAGATCTCGCTAAATGAGATGAATCTCAAGGCCTGAGAAACTTCTTAAAACGAAAGCTCTTTGTGAGAAAGTTCTCAAAATGGTATGATGAAACTGACTTGTCTGAGAACTTTCTCGGTAAACGTTGAGTCTCCTATCAAGTGATCCTATCAAGTGATGTATAAGTCGCGTAGACATCTTGAAGAATCTAGCAGTAAATTTATGTTTCGTTTTAATAAAGAAAACATCGATTGGTTAGCAGAGCATTTCCTAGGGCCAATATTGGAATCGTGTGGTGGAGGAGCTCCTACTAATTCTGAAAAAATGAGACTATAAATAAGATAATTCGAGACCTTTCAAGTGTTACTTGCTGCCAAGCAGGTTATTGGATAAAGTTTCCAGAAACTGCTGAAGATTTTGAAACTACTAAAGCTAATTGGAGAATTAAGTATAAGCTTCCATTTGTCTTTGGTGCAATCGACTGCACTCACTTTGAAACCACATAAAAAAAGTGATGAATACGTTTGCCGCAAAGGGTTGAACGGTTTCTATTAATGAACGATTTTTCAAAAATAAAAAAAACTGAAATGAGTCCAAAATATTCTTTAAAATATACCATTAAAATAAATTTAATTTTACATTGGACATTTTTTGAAATTTTAAGAAGCAATGTTAACGACTAGTTGCTTTAGCTTGCTTTAAATAAACTAAAGCTCAATTGAAGCTTTAAGATAGATCTCACTTATGTCGAGTTGTTTTTCATGAGCTTGATCTCCTTCTTTTTATGCATACAATTTTGAGACTGAGACTGAGAAAGTTCTTATGGCTCACTTCTTGAGATTGATCTC
The DNA here is from genome assembly GCA_958299015.1 of Tetanocera ferruginea. Classification (NCBI taxonomy): domain Eukaryota; kingdom Metazoa; phylum Arthropoda; class Insecta; order Diptera; family Sciomyzidae; genus Tetanocera; species Tetanocera ferruginea. The sequence continues at coordinate 70,496,631 of OY282643.1, read as the reverse complement.
ACACGAATGATCTCTGAGAAACATCTCATTTTTATGCATTAGATCAATTGATCCAAAACATATGTCGGGTATTGTACATACATGCTTGATTTGGAACTGCCCGCATGTAATACAACCTTCAGCGTTCGCCGGACATTAACGTGATTGAAAATTTGTGGGCCATTTTGGATACAAACATCCGAAAGCGTTAAATATCCAACAAATCCGACAAAAAACAGAATTGGTTGTGGAATGGGATAAATTTACGCCAGAAGTGAGAGGCTCAAATTGGTTACACATCAGAAGTATTAAAATTTAAGTATTAAAATTTACTAAGTATTAAAATTTATTTTTTTGCCTCTAAGACTAATTTTCAAAATTTGTTCCATGGTTGAAATAAGCTGTTACTGTTTTTTATTTGGGTTTTTTACAAGTTGAAATAAACAGTTGTATCGTTGTATTCATATTTTCGTCGTATTCACATTGTTTTTGTTTTTTATTTGAAATATTAAACAAACGTAGGAGCTAAACAAACGTTTGTTTTTTCTTTCAAATAAAAAACAAAAACAATGTGAATACGACTTGAATTCGGATACAACTGTGTATTTCTGATACAACTGTGTATATAGTTGTGAAAAACCTAATTGGTTTTTTTTTTTTTTTTTTTAATTGTAATAAAATGTAAAACAAATATAAAAAAAATAAATGAAGTCATTGATGAGTTAAAACAAAAGAGTAACAGCTTGCATTTATATAATTTTGATATCCTTTTTAGTTTATTTGTCAAAGCTTCTGAAAGTTTTTGTTAGGTGCTGGTTGAAATTAGCTGTGAGCCACTGTAGTTTGAAAAGAACAAGAAAAACTTAAAAAAATTTATAAAACAAAAAACGTAACAAAAAAGTTTTTATTGTGATTTTTGTATTAAGAGTAGTGGTCATCAACGCAGGGTTCAAGCAACAACAAAGAGAGCTTTCCGAGTGCAGAGCTTTACACTGAAACAAGAAGTTTTCAAAAGCTCTCGCACCATTTGGTTGAAGCAAATATTGTCGCGTGTTTGATTAACATTATAATGTTGTGTTTTTGTGTTTGTTTGTTTCTATTAAAATATCATGTTAATTAATAGAATAGATGTTAAAACATAGAAAAGAGCAAAAGGGATATAAAATATTGTAAAAGTTAATGAAAATAATGTTTTAAGAAGTTCGACGAAAAATAATATCATACATTGTAATTGACAGTAAAAATTGTCTGCAAATAAAAATTGTAAGCACCATCTTTCCTGAAACTTTGCAAAATATTTATATTCATCAACAAACCATCGAGCGACAACCTTACCACATGAACGCTCAAAACAAACTGACAAAAAATATAAAGCACAGTAGAAAAAACAAACTTTTACGCAGTGTAGTTGACAGCATGCCGAATGCTACTTCGTGTTCAAAAGCTTAAAAACACACGACAACCGCGGGCTATGGGAAATCATAACTTGATGACCACTGATTTAGAGACCCGAAATCTATAAGGAAAATAGAATGGGATGCGTTGTAGAGAAACTTTTTTGATTTTGGAGTATAGTGTAATTTTGCATCATTAACTCACAAATCACAAATGATTATACTCTAATTTATTGTTTGTTTTAAATTGTACATTCAAAAGGGTCATAGATGTTGTTTTGATATAATCTTAACCTCTTATAACCGTTTTATTTCCGTTCACTTTCATCGCATTAGAACTAGGCTGAAGATGGTTTTTTTAATTCAGTTTTCAAAAAATTCTGTCACGTAATTCTTAAGACAATAAATTTTGATTTGTTTTTTTTTTTTTGCTTTTGTTGCTATTTGAAAAATATTTTTACACCAACCTTTGATTTTTAAAGTTGTTGCTTTTGCAGCATTGGATGTCCCTAGCTTTTTGGCAGGAATTGGTGTCGAGACTTCAGATGATATTTCCAGTGCTGATTTACGCTTATTCGCCCTATCAATGCGATTATTTGTTGTTGACGTATTTGATGAGAGCTAAAACAAAAACAGGTTAGAATAAAAAGTCAGAATCTTTTTAATTACTTTGTATGCAGTCTTTATTGGCAGTACACTCAATGTACTTTCCCCAAACATTAGAGTACAGATATATTGTTATATGAGCGAGAAAATATTTTTTATGTATTTTATGATGATGAATTTAATTTAATTTAGTTTTTTTTTTTTTTTGCATTGGGAAGTCCATCCCAACTGACCATCTGCATATCGAACGGCAATTGTAAACAAGCTTAATATAAACAGTGGATTTAAAAGCTATCACTTTTAACAAGCTTTTTAAAAAGAGAAATCATAATAAAATCTCAATCGTATTTGAGCAACGCTTGATATAAGTATTAGAGCGGGTTAAAAAACATTTTTTTTAATTCCACATTCAATTCTAAGCAAAAAAGTCGAAGCATGTTTTCCATCGTGGAAGGGCACTTAGATCTGAGTCAGAAATTTGACTCTTATAAGAGTTTGAAATATGTTTCAATTTTCTTTTAATAATTTTGGAATTTTGTTTTTTATTTTATTTTTTTAATAAATATCTTAAGAATGTGTATAGAATAAAATTCAGATCCGTTTAAGAGATATGTAAGTTTATATGAGTAGCAAATGCTCTATAAATGGGAACGCGTCTATCTTTTATTATGCATTTTTCTCGAAATGAAGTTTTTGAAACGGCTTGCACTCTCATTCGAAAAGTATTAGTTTGATTAACTCAAATCTTGTTTTATTTTTTATAATAATTAAATACGCTCTGCGGATACCAACAAAACAAAACATTTTTTGTGCTAGTTTTTTTAATTTTAGGGTCGGCACGATTACGATTTCCGGGGCGCCGCGATTTGAAAATGTTTTCTGGTAGAGAGCAACAAAAAACATAATTAGCCGAACAAAAAATCGATAACTCTATTTGTTATCGAGTTATCGATTTAAAAAAATTTTTTGTTAAAAGATATGTTCAAAAAACATCTATATCTTTGCCGTTACTTAATGGATCTTTAAGATTGATATGTCATTTGAAGTCATTAAATGACTTTTCAAATATATTTATTATAAATATCATTGCTTCAATATTTTTGGTTTTATAAGTGAATTTATTCCAAAAATAAATTTTTTAATAAAAACAACAGTTCTTTCTAAAAAATGTACGTTATTAAGCTACTAAAAAAATATATTTTTTTTTAAAGCTTACAGTTACCCTTATTGCTTGATATATAAAAAAATATGTACACTGTTGGCCAAAACTAAAGCAACTCAATATCAGTATGGGGCATAAACTTAATAAAATTCACAATATTAAAGAGCGAATTTTTTTTTTTTCTAAAACATAATTATTTATTAACTAATTGAAAAAGAAATTCATAGATTCAATGCCTCGTAGATGTGCTGCTGTCTTAAAAAAAATAAAAGATATGCTATTGATTATAAAATATTTTTAGTTATTAATTTGAAAATTGAAATGTTGCTTTAATTATGACAAGGAAATTTTGAACTTTATGCATTTAATACATTATTTAAAAACATACATAAATGAATATAATTCTTTCAGTTTCTTTTTCAATTAGTTAATAAATATTAAATAATTAACTAAACTAATATAAATACTAAATACTAAACTAATAAACGGTCAAATAGTGGTGACCGTGGCATGCAGGTTAAGTGTGTGGCTTAGCATGCTCGGAGCCCGAGTTCGATCCCCAGTTCCGGTGAAAAGTTTTTCAATAAAAAAATGAAATTGTCTCTGCAGACAATGGCAAACTTCAGTGAGTAAATAATGCCATGTAAAGCTTCTTGAGAACATGAACTTAAGCCGTTCGGAGTCGGCATAAAACTTGTTGGTCCAGTTCTCGGTCAATTGTGTGCAAACATTTAATAACACACACAACACAATTGATCATAAGAAGCTCGGTCAAAGTCCTCTCAAGGGCTGAAATGGCCAATTTTTTTTGTTTTTTTTAGTAAATAATTGTGTTTAAAAAAAAAAATTCGCTCTATCTTTAACATTGTGAATTTTATTAAGTTTATGCCCCATACTGATATTGAGTTGTTTTAGTTTTGACCACCAGTGTATACTTTATTTAATTTCGCACTATATTACATAAAATTGAAATTTTTCCAATTTTTTGTTTTTTAAAAATTCTGTTAAAAAAATGTTATATATCCACTATATACATGCAATAACAAAAAGAGCTCAACTACTACAGCTTTTTCGCACTTTCTCAGCATTAACTCATTTGAAGCCACAATCCAAAGCATCAAAAATTTTTAATGATAAAGATTTCAGTGGCTCAAAACAAAGTCAATGTGGAAAAAATTTACCCACCAAAGTTTGGGTTGGGCTCAGGGACAACACAGGACGTTGTAGTGACATCGTTTAAAGTATAAACTCTACTCTACTTTTAACTTTACTTTGTTTTAATTGATTTTAAGTTTTGTATTTATAAATGTTTCAACCAAAAAATATGTTTGGAAGCAGAATTTTGATTGTGATCTTGAAATAAAGACGTATAGAAAATAATTTATTAAAAAAGATTTTTCTTTAAAAAAATAATTTAATTAAATACATACTAAAATGGCGATCCTGCACTGAACCAACAATAAAAACTAATAAATAGTACCTAGCAAGTACAAATAAATGCGAAATTAAAAAAAATTGATCAATATCAACCAAACAACTTAATTGGTACCTAACTTACCAACGCCAACCATCAATTCCCAGAGAATAAATTACATTCCATCGACTTAATTATTGTGCTGTCCAAAGGACTACTTACAAACTATCACAGCAATTACGAATACCTTAAAACTACAGCAAACTAAGAAATAAAAACTTTTGCACACGTTGGATACCTCTACAAGAATCCATTTTCAAAGAATTTAAGAAGAAGATAGACAAGGAGCTAATTGAAGAAGAAGATTTACCACAATTAATAACTAAGTATTATTTCTTTAAATATTTTTAGTTAATTGTATATTTTATAACAATAAGTTACTTTAAATACACCTTATATTATCTTTTATCATAACAACTTTGTTTAATTATATCATTTTATATCTTTTTACTTTCTGTAAATTTTTCCTCCAGTTTATTATTTATTTATCGTTCGGTTTTACGTTCCTTAAGTAAAGTTAAGAATTCCAAATGGTTTTAACACGCTCGTTTACCCGTAATAACACCTTATTTGATTTTGAGACCCCCAACGAAAATAATACAAACACGTCCATAACATCAACTCCTATTCACAACACTTCTAATCATAACACTACAATGCAGAACAACAATACTAATCCACAAATACTACAGCAACAAAATGTTCAATGTTTCTCAACACCTTTCAATTCAAACCTGAAATTACCAACATTTATGACAAGTTGTCCTGATGCTTGGTTTTTGCTTATAGAAGGACAATTTTTTATACAGAACATAGCTGATGATTACTTAAAATTTTATTATGTTCTTCGAGCACTTCCACAAGAAGTTATAAATAAAATAAACGATATATTAAATCCACCTCCTTAGGAAAACAAATATCATTGTATAAAAAAAACACTTCTTGACCGGTTTTCTCTTAGCACAGAGAAGTAATTAGATCTACTCTTCTCCAAAAACGAACTAGGGGATCGTAAACCATCGGAATTCTTTAGAGACATGAAATCTCTGGTGAGTTCTGAACCAACCATAAATCGCGAACTTCTTTTTAAGTTATGGTTTCGAAAACTTCAACAACAACTTCAAATTTATCTAACGTCAAGTTTTGATAAAAGTATCGATGAACAACTCATTATTGCTGATAAACTTTATGAACTGACAACATCAGGTAACATACAAAATTCAGTAATTACAAGTTTAACAACAAATCCGATCGAACAATGTATACAAAATAAATCTCACTCAACTTACAACGAACCTTTTTCAACATGTTGACAAAATCAATATCGAAATTTCCGAACTAAAATCTGAAAGGAGAAATGATCAAAAATATAAAAACAATATTAAAAAAAGATTTTCAGGAAATTTACAACAAAGTTACCGTAACATTTGTTGGTATCATCAACGATTCGGTCAAAATGGTTAAAAATGCATTCAACCTTGTAGTTTTAATAATTATTCAAATTTCAACAACAATAACTCTAATTCAAATCATTTAAACTAAAATACCCCATCATAACGGTGGCTGATGATGGAAAACACATTAAACCTGCACGCCGCCTTTTCATTTTCGACAAAAACAATAAATTAAATTTCTTAATCGATACAGGAGCAGCAGTTTCAGTTGTTCCTTTTTCAAAATTTAAAAATTTTCAAAGAAATTCCGATCTAACATTAACAGCTGCAAATGGTTCTATAATAAATACTTTTGGATCAAAACTACTCAAAATTGACTTTGGCTTACATCGTGACTTAGAATTTCCTTTTATTTTAGCTAATGTTTTTACCCCAATAATAGGTGCAAATTTTTTAGAAAAGTTCAGCTTAATTGTTGATATGAAAAATAGAACAATTGTTGACGTCAAAACCAATTTCAAAGCTTCAGGAACTTCTGGATTTTGCGACATTTATTCATTAAAATTACCTATTCATAGAATTGAAACCTACAGGTGTTTTACCTTTCTCACGACCACGTCGCTTAGATCCAATCAAACTTAAAATCGCACGAACAGAATTCGAATATCTGGTAAAAATAGGCGTTTGCAGACCTTCGAGTTCTCCTAGCTCATCTCCTCTTCACTTGGTTCCCAAAAAGGATCCAAATGACTGGAGACCATACGGAGATTACAGGAGATTCAACTGCATTACCATTCCAGACCGTTATCCACTACCACACATTCACGATCTCAGTATAGAGTTAAAAGACAAAACAATTTCTCTAAAATTGACCTTGTACGCGCATACCACCAGATTTCCATGGCAAAAGAAGATGTGCACAAAACAGCAATCACAACACCTTTTGGGATGTTCGAATTTGTACGTACGAATTCGGTTTACGAAACAGCGCCCAAACTTTTCAAAGATTTATTAATGAAGTATTTTTTTGTTTAGACTTCGTATTCACTTATGTTGACGATATTTTAGTTGCAAGCAATAATGAAAGAGAACCAACAAAATGTACATTAGGTGTTATCTCACTCGACTTTCTCAGTTACGAAATTTCTTCAAAAGGTATACAACGTTCAAAAGATAGAATTGAAGCAATCACAAATTTTGAAAAACCTGTTTAAATTAACAAACTACAAAAATTCTTAAAAATGATCAATTATTATCATCGATACATCCCAATGTTAGCAGCAGAGCTCATTCCACTGCACGACATGCTTACATTTGCAAACAAAAACAAAATCAAACAATTAACATGGACCGACATATCTACAACTGCATTTGAAAAAGCTCGATCACTTTTTGCTCAAAAAACTTTGGTAACACATTTTGAAAAAAATGCTCATTTTTCACTAGCAGTTGATGCATCAAACCTTGCTATTGGAGCTGTCTTACAGCAATCCGTAGGTAGCTCTTGGGCACCTCACGCATATTTTTCACGAAAACTAAGTACAACAGAAACTAAATACTCAACATTTGACAGAGAACTATTAGGTATTTATCAAGCAGTCAAACATTTCAAACACTTTCTTGAAGGAAGAAACTTCACTATTTACACTGATCATAAACCTTTAACTTAACACTTAGAATACATAGCACAGTTTATAAACGACATTCAATACATAACAGGAACAGAAAATATTGAAGCAGATACATTATCGCGAATTCCTGAAATTGACGCAATTTCATCACAAGACATAAACTTTTCAACACTTTACAAAGAACAACAATCCGATGAAACACCTAAATCTTTAATTGCAAACCCAAATTCCAAATGCAACTTAAAAGAAATACACATCCCAATTCTAAATTCCAAAATTTGGTGCGATATTTCTAGTCACTCTTCTCGACCTTACGTTCCTAATTCAATGACAAAAATTATATTTGATAAAACTCACTCACTTTCACATCCTGGAATTCGAACGAGTAGACGTTTAATCAATCAAAATACTTTTGGCCACATATGTGAAAAGACATTAATGAATGGGCTGCCAGTTGCATTAAATGTCAAAAATCCAAAATCAATGTCTACATAAAAACACCCGTTCAGAAAATCGATATTCCGGCTGTAAGATTTGAACATATACATATGGACCTAGTTGGACCACTACCAGTTTCTAACGGTAATAGATACTTATTGACTATAATCGACAGACATACTCGCTGGCCTGAGGTTTATTCTTTGAAAGACATTTCCACTCGAACTATAGCATGTACCTTCGTACATAACTACGTTCCACGTTTCGGTGTTCCACTTAAAATAACTGTCGACCAAGGAACACAATTTACATCATGTCTTTTTACTGAACTAAAAATTTACTTGGCTCACATAAAATACACACATCACCATACCATCCACAAGCTAACAGTATGATAGAACGTTTCCATCGACAACTTAAAACATCAATTCTCACATCAGATAATGCGACTAACTGGTCAGAACTTTTACCATTGATTCTTCTCGGTCTTCGTACAGCGATTAAAGAAGATCTAAAATGCTCACCAGCAGAATTGGTTTACAGTCAAACCCTTCGACTACCTGAAGAATTAGTTGTGTCTAATAATGACAATAACGATAACACGGATCAAACTCTTCAAATGCTTAGAAAACACTTTGCACATGTACGAACAGAAGTTTTTCACCACAACAAAGATAATAATTTAGTACCAAACACAATCGATACTTGTGAGTTGGTTTTTGTTAAAATAAATAGATTATCAAGTCTACAAGAACCATACAATGGTCCATTTAAAGTAATTTCAAAACATAAAAACACTTTTAAAATTCAACAAGGCAATAAAATTAAAACAATATCAATTAACCTTTTAAAACCGGCACATGTAACAAATAATTCTTCTTATACAATTCCTTCATCTACAAAACATACTTCAAATAAAAATAAGGTTACTTTTAATATCATATAATAATTAATTTTTCTCTGTCTATTTAGTTTCTTATTTAATTCGTCTTACTGGAGGGGAAGTAATGTAGTGACATCGTTTATACTTTATACTCTACTTTTAACTTTACTTTGTTTTAATTGTTTTTAAGTTTTGTATTTATAAATGTTTCAATCAAAAAATATTTTTGGAAGCAGAATTTTGATTGTGATCTTGAAATAAAGACGTAGCTATAGAAAATAATTTAAAAAGATTTTTCTTTAAAAAAATAATTTAATTAAATACATACTAAAAACGTAACTTCTAACCATGCACACATAGATCTAATTACAGAATAGCCTTTAATCTACTTTTGAGTTGACCTTTTTACAAGTTAACATCAAAAACGCTACAGTTGTTAACAAAGGTACTCATGCGGTTTAAAGGAGCAGTTAACATATAGTTCGTTCTACTAAAAGGTAAATATATTAAAGTGTTGGCGTTTTTATTGCTTCTACGGTTAGAGTTAAAATTAATGAGAGAAAGAATTTCCGGAGAATCGAAAACACCGGTCATGAGTTGGTGTAAATATACGAAATCTGCGGACCTCCTGCGTTCACTTAGTGACATCATTCTTAACAGTTTAATGAATCTTAAAGATTGACATGCCATTCGAAAGGTAATTAAAGGCCTTTTAACCATATACAATACAAATATCATCTCAAGAATGTTTTAAAATTTATAAACGAATAAATATCAGATTTGAATTATTTAATTAAAAGAACAGTTATTTTCTAAAAAATTTAGGTTTTTAAGATAGGGGAGAGTGGTACTAGTTGTCACAAAATTTGAATGAACTGCTGTAACTCCCACAAATTAAGCAATAATGGCACTGCAAAACTTTTAAAGATAAATTCAATATTTTATTCTTCAATCCTGATATGAATAACGAATATTATTTTAAAATAAATCAAAAACTTTTCTAGTTAAAAAATTCAACTCGTCTGGGACAAGTAACCCCACCCGTAGGGTAAGTTGTCTCAACGCGTAGTCCCCGTTGTCACACCTCCTACTCATCGTATCAATGTATCAAACAATTACTTTCAATGCATTATGTGCCCAACGTTTGCAGTTTATATATTGACGACAATTGTTATTGGATTTGACGCTTGACAACAAACTACACGTAGTGAATCCAGGTTATCTTTATGGATACTAGCTGTAATCGGCTTGCATCATGATATTTGAAGATGTCCAGCCTCGGTTTGTAAGTCGTTTGCGATTTCTTGGCATATTTCCTTAAATTCAAATAAAACATAGAATACTTTCAAAATCTAATATATAAAAATCTCGTGTCACGGTGTTTGTGTATGAACTCCTCCGAAATGAAAATCGCACATAAATGAAAGTCGGTACGAACTAACAGTTGACACGCGCCCTTCGACTCTCAAATTTGAGCGATCTTTGGAAAGGGGGGCATGGCACCGCCCACACAATTAAACTTTTTGATATAGAATAGATTTGGAACTTCATGTCGTATAACAGTAAAGCTTAGTTTGTAATAACTGATTGGTCAGGTCTTTCAATTATAAAAAAGACACTGGCATTGGAAAACGAGGCGTGGCTACGCTCATACAACTCAAATTTTTGATACAGAATAGCTATGGAAGTAAAATTCATATAACATTTTAACTCAGAATGAAGTTACTATTTGGTGGTGTCCTGCTACTGGAAGACTAGAATGGGCATTGTACAGGGGGTGTGGCTCCACACATATAAGACACATTTTTTCAATTGGATATTTGCTTTGGAAATAACGGTCACAGATCAAATAAACTGGGTTTGGAGTAACCATTTGGTGATATCCTACTATTCGAATATACTCGCAAACTAAAACGGGTGGCTCCACCCATAAAAGAAAATTTTTTATTTAATAGCTTTGGAAATAATGGTCAAAGAATATTGAAACTTAGAGTGGAGTTTGTCTATTGACAATCTGGAACAGGCACTGGACAAGGACGGCAGCAACGCGCCGGGTACCAGCTAGTGGTTATATAAAATTATATGTGACAACAAGCCCCAAAAGCGCTGTGACAACCTGTACCATTTGGAAAAAAATGTAAACAATGTTCTGTAAATTTAAATATAAAGTTTTATCTAAAAATTCATAAGTATTTGCAAAATATAATTGTATTGGAAATTTATTTAAAGTTGAATATTGCACACTTCTATTTGTCTAAACACAAATTTTTAAAAAATATAAAAATACACAAATCCAACTTAGTTTCTTAAATCTCTTTTAATTTTGCAAAACAAAACTAACGGCTCTTAAACTTTCTTGGGATGCTAGAAATTGCAATAGCGTATAGATGACATTGATATTTAACTCGATAACGTGTTGAATCAAAAGATATCGGCGTTGTGACAACTAGTACTTGAGACAACGGGGACGACTCTCCCCTACTAAAAATATATATTTTTTGAAAAGCTGAAAATTTTAACCTTTTTTCGATACATAAAAATATGACGACTAAAAATTACAAATTTGTTCAATGGCTCGAAAATCCCGTAAACTCATATAAATATTATAGCTGCAACGTTGCCTTAAAAACAATTGTTCATTGTAATGGCGATATTCGAAAATATGGAGTAAGAAAGCAAAACATCAAGGTAAATATGAGTGAAATAAACAACTTTCCGTACAAGGGCAATTCATTGTATCATAAAAAAAACACCGCAAAAATCAAATAAATTATATATATTATATACCAAATGAAAGATAAATTTTCAAGCTTAAATATTTTACTCTTTATAATTTAAAGTAATAACGGTAGTTTTTGAGAAAATAACGGTTATGTGTAAGAAAATATTTTTTATTGCATAAAAATACCTATAAAATACAAAGTACTCAACAAATTTTTCTAAATGCCATATATATAACCTTTTAAATAACACCATAATCATTAACATCGATTATATACTTAGAATAATATAGCCAATTATCTTCATAGACCTCATAACAAAAAAAAAATTGTAAAAAATCGATAACTCGAAAACAAATCAATAAATCAACTTGTCCTTTGGCTGTTCTTATTTTTATTAAGAGTACTCTTTGAATCCATCGTCAAATCGCGGCGCCCCGGAAATCGTAATCTTCCCTTAAGGTCCAATTCAGTATACGAAAAATTTGATTTTTTTTTAATTTATGCGGCATTTTTTAATTTTAAACTTTATGTTGGTTTACGCTGAAGGCAAAACTGTTCTAGTTTTTTTATTTTTGTTTCAGGCGGTTCAGTGAAATAACGCCCAATGAAATAACGCCCAAAATAAAAAATGAAATAACGCCCAAAATAAAAAATGAAATAAAGCCCAAAATAAATGAAATAACGCACAAATCAAAAATGAAATAACGCCCAAAATATTTTCAAAGCAAATCATGTGGTGTGGTGACCGTGGCATGCAGGTAAGTGTGTGGCTTAGCATGCTCGGAGCCCGGGTTCGATCCCCAGCCGTGGCGAAAAGTTTTTTCAATTAAAAATTTTTCTGATCGGTCACCACCTCTCTGCAGACAATGGCAAACCTCAGAGAGTAAATAATGCCATGTCAAGCTTCTTGAGAACATGAGCCGTTCGGAGTCGGCATATAGCATGTAGGTCCAGTTCTCGGTCAATTGTGTGCAAAAATTTAATAACACACACAACACAATCGATCCTAAGAAGCTCGGTCAAAGTCCTTTCAAGGGCTGAAATGGCCAATTTGTTTTTTTTTTTTTTTTAAATCATTTAAAATATTTTGGGCCTTATTTCAAAATGAAATAACGCCCAAAATTTGTATGAAAAATATTTGGGCGTTATTTCATTTTTGATTTTGGGCGTTATTTCATAATGAAATAAAGCCCAAAATAAAAAATTAAATAACGCCCAAATAAAATGAAATAAAGCCCAAAATTTTGGGCCTTATTTCATTATGAAATAACGCCTAAATTTGTATGGAAATTTTTTGGGCGTTATTTCATTTTTTATTTGGGCGTTATTTCACTGAACCGTTTCAGGCTACCTGATAACATATTAAATAAAATAACAAAAATTCATTCATGCTAACTTTTTTTTATTAATTTCGTAGTTTTTCGTTACTGCTCGTAGCTTCTAATAATGGAATTTAGTCTGATACTCGGGACTTTTGTACCTGAGAGCTTTGGTACGGACAAATTGTTTCTCGGGTATTTTGGACGGGTTGTTTTTAAAACTTGTTTGATGCATTAAGCATTTAAAAAACATTAAAGGTATTTATAACATTTTTTTTACTTATTTCGCGCATTCACAATTAAAAATAAATAGGTATTATCTAAACTTATGTTAAGAAATAAAAAAATTTTCAAAATTTCATTGTACATACCGTTTGAGGCACAGGCGTTTTCGTTTTGGATGAAGTCGGCGTAATAGGGGAAGCGGCTCGTGCTTTTGCTAATGGAGAACGTTGAGCCCTAGGGGATGATTTTGAAGTGCTTGACGAATTCGCCTTCTTTTGATTTGGCTTATATTCAGCATCGGATTCCTCATCCGAAGTAACATCTTCATCACTGCTATTCTTCTTTGAAGATTTTTTTTTCTTTGTGAGTGTTTTCCTCTTTTTGTTTGGGGATTTATTTCCGCCTACAAGGGAGAAGCCTCTTTTTCGTTTTCTTTCTGTAGTTGGTGTCGAAGATTTAGCAGCATTGCCGCTACGTCGAGACTTACGTCCCGCTGACGAAGGAGTTGAACCTGCTGTCCTTTTTTCAATTTGAGATTCGTCTTTGTAGAGGGATATATCAACTAAAATATAAATAATAATTAGAATATTCGAAAATGAGACACGTATTTAAGATATCAATTAATACATACGTCCATCAGGATTTTCTTCGGTAATGTCTGGACGCGGCAGTAATCCCTTTTCAACATCAATTGCTTTCTTTAGAATACTCTCAATACGAGATTTCTCAGTTTTGGGCAAACGCAGTTGACCCTTTTCAACGCGTTTAAGTTCAACTGTAGTTAACACACATTCAATGTCAGTGTGGTCATAAAAGTCTGGTATAAAAATGCTACTATCTTTCTTATCCTCAGAAAGCCAGCGAATACTTATACGCGGCGAAGTTCGATATACATTTTGCATTGTTTGACAAAGATAAAAGGTGCCTTCAGCATTACGTACAGCCATGTATTCATTTTTATAGAAGACAATGAGCTTATCTTCAACGGACATGGGTTTCGGTGAATTTGAGGCCTCACTGGCGGATAATTTAGTTATGTACGCGAGTTCAGGCAATGGGCTTTGATATAAAATGGTTTTAAGACGATGGCGCTGACTCTTACGATCATTAGATTTTGATAACGTTTCAATTGGTGTTGACGGTGGCGAGGATTCGGTATACACTTCAGATTTTATCTTTGAGTTTCGTCTCTCCTCGCGTGAACCTCGTTTCGGCTGACCCTCGACTTTTTGTGTTACTGGTATAACAGAAGTGATTTTAGTTGTTCTAGCTTGTCGACCATGTTTTCTTACTGGTGTTTCACACGAGGAAACATTTTCAATTGCTTTGACCTTAACAGTTGCCATATCATTCGGGGAATCAATTTCCTTTAAATCACTACTTTCCTGTTTTGTTTTCTTGATCTTTATTTCAGACGATGTTTCTTCGACAACGGTTGACATAGATTGTTTTTCGTCTTTTTTAACAGGTTTTTCTTGCTTTTCAGCTATCTTCTCCTTAGGAGTTTCAACTGCTTTTATTGGCTTTTCTATGCTTGAATTTTGTTCTTTACTTTCAATTTTGCTCTCTACGATTTTATCTGACTTGTCCGTTACTTTTAGAGGAGCAGCATCTTTTGTTACAGTTGATGCTAATGATGGTTTCAGAGCTGTGATGCTAATGGGAGAGTCTTCTTTAGAAGAATTTGTTTCTGTGGTACTGATTGGAGCCACTTTATCATCACTGATAACAGGCGTTTGCTTTTCCAAATCACCTAATAATGGCGTAACATGCATTTTTTCAGAATCAGCAGATGGACTTTTCTTCCCCTCTTTTTCATTTGTTTTAGCACTGATTGGTATTTCCTCTCTTTCTTTTATTAAATTCTCTACATTTTCCTTTTTTTCATCAACAATTGTTTCCACAATAGGATCCTCTGTCTAAAATGGTAAGATAGGTTAATATCATAATTATAAAAGGCTACATATTATATTTATACTAGTGTAAAAGCCCGTCCTACGACGGGAAGGAACCATTTAGAGTACAAAATGCGACAAAAAATTTATTGGATTTATATACAAAGGTTTTTATTTGAAAACATGTTTATTAAATTATTTTTATAAAACTTCCGTATATACAACATTTCTAGTAAAAAAATGCTTATGCTTGGTTTTCACTTAGGGCCAGTTTTTCAGTGCGGGTGTAAACTCTAGTCAAATTAAACCAAGGTTAACTCACCAAAATTGGACGTTTAAGCTCGGTTTGAGCAAAAAAACAACACATCATATGATAATTTAAGTCAATTCAACTAAAACGAATGCTACAATATCTAGTTAAACAGAGTTTCACATCTCTTTTTGGTGAATTAATCTCAGTTTAATTTGACTCGAGTTTAAACCCGCACTGAAAAACTGGCCCTTAGTCATTTTTGTTTGACAGGAAATTTAAAAGTTTAAAAAATCACATAAATAACATTTTTTTTTTGCAATTTTTGCTATAAACATGTGAAGGGATCAGTTTTTCCTATTTTTCGCCATTGTCAAACTGAAAAAAATGACAACGTGTTGGCATTTTTCATGTGACTGACAACAACTGGCCATTGAAATTGACATAGTGAAAACCATGCTTTAGAATTTTAACCAATTAACCTTGTACCTTGCCATCTATAATGCTTAGTTTTACATCATCAGCCCGCTAAAACTGCCCATGACTAAATACCAGTTCTTTTAGAACAACTCCTACTTTTTGCAATATTTAACCTTGCAATTTATTTATGGTCATTGAAAATGTCAGTTTAACTGGAAATTGACGGCTTCGGAGAGTGAAAGGCAAATCTGTGTTTGTCGGGGCCAAATCAATTCTAGGTATGAAAACTAATGTTCTTTAATGTTCACCAGTGCACCTGTCAATACTTGTGCGATGATAAATTAAGTTTTTAGGTTTTTCAAAACTAACCACCTTCCATTACAGATATCTGTTTTGGTATGGAAATTTCGAAGAAGTTTTATAATACTTCCAATTTTGAGGTTTAACTTATGCAGTGGCATTCCTGAAGGATAAAATTTATTCAAAAACTCGGCAGGGCTCAAATCTCTCACTGTGTCACCAACTAAAATATTTAGAACTTGCTCGTTGACTTCGTTCACTTCGGAATTTTTTGGGTACAGGATAGCAATTTTGGAATAATGGTTGATGATATTCGGACTAAAAGTATCGCCAAAAATCTATTTAACCCTTTCAATGGACTTGTCCATTATATTGGACACTTCGGAAAATTTTTTTTTTTTATTTTCCAAAGTTTTTTTCTAAAATCAAATAGGTTGGTGCTATGAAGTGAAGTTGTACCAACATGACAAAAATAATTTTAGGGAGATATATAACGTTTAACTAAGTTAGATTTTCGATTTTATGCCCAACAGTAGCCTTCAATTTTTTTATATCGCGTGTTAATAAATTTTGCAAATAAAGTGAGTATTGTGATTGGTATGCAAAGTATAATTTTTTTTTTATAATAAAAAAAAAAAACAAATTGGCCATTGCAGCCCTTGAAAGGACTTTGACCGAGCTTCTTATCATGAATTGTGTTATGTGTGTTATTAAATGTTTGCACACAATTAACCGAGAACTGGACCTACACGTTTTATGCCGACTCCGAACGGCTAAAGTTCATGTTCTCAAGAAGCTTTACATGGCATTATTTATTCTCTGAGGTTTGCCATTGTCTGCAGAGAGGTGGTGACCGATCTGAAAAACTTTTTATTGAAAAAACTTTTCGCCGCGACTGGGGATCGAACTCGGGCTCCGAGCGTACTAAGCCAGACACTTAACCTGCACGCCACGATCACCATAATTTTTTTTTTTATAATAACATTTGCATAAATAACGCATTTGCATTTGTCTCCGGTTGTTTTAGTTGAACTAAAATATTATAATACAACGTTATCATGGTTTTGTCCATTATATTATATTATATAAAAATCAGAGGGAAGTTTTTTAATCTTTTTATTGCTTAAATGATGGGAATATAAGCTCAAAAAAATTGTCCACGATTATTCTAGGCAAGCCATTGAAAGGGTTAATAAGCGAACCTTTACAAACAAAATAATCTGGAATTTCTATGATATCTTCATCTCCACTTCCTAACTTGAGTAGCCAATCGCTAAAACTTGGATCAGAAGACCGAACATTGTGATTTAATTCTAGCAATTCCAATTGACACCAACGTCACTGAATGTAATAATTGCTGTTCAGTTTATGCAGACCGAATAGGTTGCGGTTCTGTTAATTAAGAAGCACTGTAATAGCAAGACATGATGTTTGATGTATAGTAGTTGAGGAAAATGACGATAGTCTTAAAGTACAAAGATTTCCAATACATAATTTAATAACAGGTTCTGGTCCATTGTGAACAGGTCTTAAAAGGTTTAGTAAGTACAAACATTTCAAATGGATAATTTTACAACAGGTTCTGGTCCAGCCTAAACATGTTTTACGATATAATTTTCTAACAGGTTCTGGTACAGGCTGAACAGGTTTTACGATATAGGTTCTGGTCCAGGCTAAACATGTTTTACGATATAGGGCACGGAGCAGGACGCTTGTCTTTTATATATTAAGATACTCAGAAGGTATACTAAAAATCAATTTTTAAATTTGAATTTTTCGATGTGAAGGGAGTAAAAAAACATTAAGAAAACACAAGGAAGTGATATGTCGTTTATATAATTTTTCAAAAATAACTCGGTCAACTTTTGTCTAATTTACTAGAAATTTCAACTCTAACTTATTAGATAAATTATTTAAGGAACTACACGTGATATTTAATATTGCAAATAAATCAACTTTTGATCAAATATTACCAAAACTATTAAAAAAAAAAAAACAAATTAAAAAAATGTTTAACAAGAAAGGAGTATCCTTTCAGATTCCATTTTTACTGATTTAGATGTTTAGCTATAAAGAAATTATTATTATTAGCGATAAAGAATAATTATTTAAATTATTCTTATTTTTAATTGAAATCAGATTGTCGACTGATCAGCAGATTTAAAGCAGCCACACTGGGAGCCAAAAAATGTTGCCTTTTCACTGCCCTTGCCCTTTTCGTGTTCGATTCTAAAATAAGTGCAAACGAATGAGTAAATTCTCTGTTCGTTTCTTAAAATGTCGCACTCACACAGGGCAAAAAAGGCCCATTTTCTGCCCTGCGAAGCTTTCTCAGGGGAGAAAGTTGCCCTGCATATCAGCTGTTCTTAAAACGGCAATATTATGAAATGCGTGCGTAAGACAAGGATGGTTAGATACGTTTATTATGTGTTGACATTTCCTGAGTAGGAAAAACATGCACTTTTACGGGGTTGCGGGCAACATTGAAAACATTTTGCACCGCGACAAGGCAACATTTTTTGGGATAAACGAAAACGACATAAGTGAAAGAGAGTTAAATTGTCTTCGGCTCTGAGTATTATGAATACTTTTCCTCAATTTACGCAAAGTTAAATCACTTGAGTACTGGTAGCGCGACATAAATTCACGGAAGCTCATGAGCGTTTGGCATGTTCACTCATGTTGTTATTGTTAAGTGTGTGCTGCTTGTGTGCATATGTCAGAACTGCATGTCAGGCGGGTGTTGCCACCTAATTACTTTTTACGAATAAAAAAGTCAACATTTTTCAACGCCAATCTGGCAATATTTCTAACAGAATAGTTTGCCAGTTGAAACAGAGAGAGATATTTAAAGTTACACTCGGTTATCACTTACACTTTCTTCACATGAATCTAACTCAGTTGAGTAGGGGGTAAACAAATGAGTGAGTGTAACCCATGTCTAATTATAAAAAAGAAGAGTTGAATGCGTATGAATATGATGGGTATTTTGATGAGTATGAGTGAGTGTATATACTGACGAGTATACTCGAATCTGAATCACTCATTGCAGGTCTCTGGTGTGCAACATCCTTGTGATGGTATTTAATTGTATAGGGTTATGGTATTTAATCGTAAAATTATGGTAGGGTATACGTTATAAGGAAAAAATTATAAAAAAACATCTGAGAAAAACGAAAAATATAATGGCAAATATACTCGAAATCTGACCATTATACAGGAGGAATCTGAATTCAGTGTTGAAAACAAATCAAATGATAATTGAAAAACAATGATTTTACATGAAATCCTTACATGCCACAATTACTGTAGTGTAAAACGGCAATAAAAACTGCTATCTTCAACTATCTATCATCATAGCCTATTACGCCCCAGATTCATGATTACCTGACAAAATCTCTGCACAAAATTACTGCGATATTTTTCTAAAGTCCAGTTTTGTTAAACCGTGTTATTAAATCAGTTATTCGTATTCATGTATGCGATTTTTTAAATTACCTTATGGTCCACTTTTTTTGCAATTTTTTCTTTGGTTTCCTCTGTAGCATCTTTTTCTGTTTTTGAGTGAGTGATAGAAGAAACTTCGATAACGGCAGTCTCAACATCAGAAGAACCTGTACTTTTGGACGATTCAGCCGGGTTTTCCAAGAGTTTCGTTGGTGATTTTATTGTGTTAATTGCTATTATTGGCTGAGTTTCTTTTATAGCACTCTCTGCTGATTTTGTTTCTTCTGAAGTATTATCAGCAACACGTGCCACAGATACTTCCTCAGATGGTTTTGGATCTTTAACTGCTTGGCCTGTTGCAGCTATTGATGAGGTCTTGTTTCCATTTTCCGTTCTCTGTTGCTGAGTTTGTTGGTTTGAGGCTACAGGCGTTTGTACCTGTATCGACTTTTGGGCTGATACTTGACTCGGATTTAATGTTGAGGCAACAGTGGATGTCGACACTGCAAGTTTTGGAGCTTGATTGGTAGTAGTTGTAGCAACTAGCGGTTGTTGTTGTTGTATTGGTTGCTTACAAGACAACGTGGTTTGAGGTGATTTGGAAGCCATGGTTTCCGAGGTTACTGCTACAACACTTTTTGCTGAACTCAACGACGATGAAGAGTTAGCGCCAGCTATAGTTGTAGTTGCTGTCGATGGCTTCTGATAATGAGTAGGGAAGGGCGCAGGAATAGCGCTTACCATTGGTGATGACTTGTTCGAAACTGTTCCAGCAGGTGTACTGGTAACGAATTTGTTTTGTTGATGTCCGCCTGAAAACGTTGGTGAAGTGGCTGATTGTTTTGCTGGCACCAGCGAAATGGAGGGTGGAACTTGTTTAGAAGCGGATGGAGCTGGTAAAGATGAAATTGCCGCCAGAACGCTATTAACAGAACTGGATGTATTTGCTAATCCAACGCCAATGGTAACTGGGGGAACTGGGGTTATTTGTGTGCTTGATGGTAGACTGGGTGGTTTTATTTGGTTTGTCAAGGGAGGTGGCGGTGGTGTTGCACCCATTTTGTTACCTGCAACTGCTGTTTGGTTAGCTGCAGCTGCAGCTGACAGATATTTCTGTTGCAAACTTTGCTGCAATTGTTGCATATGAGCAGCTGCAGCTGTTGTCAGTGCTTTTTGCTGCTGCTGATGAGTTTGGCCATGCAACTGTTGCTGTACAGCTTGATGTTGAGGAGTCTGATGCTGTCCAGACTGCGCTTGCTGATGCGCTTGTTGTAGAGGTGGTTGTGTGTGATGTTGCTGCTGTTGAGGATGCTGTTGCTGTTGCTGCTGCATTTGATATTGAAATGCTTGCAACTGTTGCATTATATTTGGTGGAAATGCCTGCAACTGTTGTTGAATCTGTTGGTTTACCGAGGCAAGCGTTGGATTTGGAGCTGAACTGCCATTTGGTTGTTGTTGATGATGTTGCTGATACGTTTTATTAAGTAATTCAGCTGCTGCTGGTGTGCGCGTTAATGCCAACGGTTCTCCACCTCCACTTCCTCCTCTATCTTTGTTTTGTTGCTGTTGCATTTGTTGTTGAAAATGTTGCTGAAGTAGTTGCTGTTGTTGTTGTTTTAACATATTTTGAAAGCGTTGCTGCTGGAAAAATGCATTCAAATCAGCTGGCGTAGATTGAGGCAAAGCATTTTGACCATGCACTAAGTTTTGCATTTGTTGCTGAATACCGGCTAAAGTCTTGGCAACTTGCTGCGGAGTTTGGTTATTGGGTCCATTTGGGGCGCTACTCCCAATGCCCGTGCCACTACTACCACTTGGTCCTGGAGGTTTCTGGTTGTAACTCATTTTTCATAAATCTGGCGATCTGAAAACTATATAATGGCAACAATTAATAATTAAATGTTTTTTAAATGACGAATCATTTTTTTTAATAAATTTTACAACAAATAAAATATCATAATAAATTTTATAAGTTATTATAAAATATAAATAAAAATTTTGAAATTTTTTTTTCAATTATTTTTTACCACTGTAAAATTTTTTAACATTTCTATTGTCACCTTAATATAGAAATGACGCAAATCATAATTTTACAGGGAGATACAAAAATCTTAATAACTTCTTAAAATGTTATATTATTAAAAAATTTTTAATGCAGGTTGTGCATTGTGCAGATTTTTAATGCAGATGAAAATCGCCAACAAATTCAGTATTTAAAACCATATTTCAGATTTTTTGGTTTCATTGAGGGTATTCTAACAGAAAATGCAAAAACAATTTTTCAAAAATTATAAGTTACGTCCTTTCTACCTTAAGGTGACGATATGAAAGATAGAGCCCTCAATGAAACAATTTCGTTTAGGTTTGAAATATGATATTAAGAAATGAACACAATATTACGTCGGTTATCTTGTTATCTTGTTTTTGCAATGAACACTTATTTAACTAAATACATTTTGATAAAGAACATAACTTACTCGCTCTTTTGATTCTGGATATTTTTTGTGCTTTTGATAGGTTCTACCGTATAGCACACTGACTAATGAGGATATTTTGTAAGCATCAATTGTTTAAGTATAAGTACCGTCAATTGCGGATAGTCTTCTTTTAAGATCTTACCGACTGAAAAAATGAGTGGAAATTCTTATTATATTCTAAAAATAAACACTCGATCATAAAACGTAAATTAAAACTATATTCTAGGGTGTGCATTAGAGCGTATCACCAAAACTAACCTATTTTTGACCCCGCCTCAATCGTTAGATATTTGAAAGTCATTTTCGAAAATAATATGTTTTTTTTTAAAGTGGTCCCTATGGTGCTATTTTGGTTTTTTCGTTATATCTTCGGTGTTTCTTGTTCGATCCGAAAGATTATATATCTGTGTGTTTGTTGGTGATATCCAAATATTTTCTGATGTTTTTTTGCCTCAAATGTTTTTTTTTCGACTGATTACACAATCGATCTTCGTTCCTACCATATTATCCTGCTCCAAAAAGTCCAACAAATTAAAGCTTTGAAAAAATAATTATAACCATGGGAAGAAGTGAAATAGAAAAAATGGATTTTAGAAGCACTTCCGACCTATTTTGCAAAGAATAACACTTTGGATCATAATAACATTTTTTTTGAATTTTCGAAATCTTTTCGGGATTCAAGGTGGCTGTAACGCTCGCAACTGTCAAGTTTCGCGAAAATGTGCCCCAATCGATTTTCGTCAGTGACTGCTGTGGCCGACTTATGTAATTTTTTGAACGAAACTCTCCGTGTTTTGCGAGTGGCAAAGATAATCTGTCGAAAATATAACGTGACACAAACGGATTAAATTATGACGTCAACATTACATCATTTAATTATTTAAGGTACTATTACAGTGTGAAGCTATTAAAAACAACACCTTTTTTATTCATTTTGTTTACATAGTATTAATAAATTATTTAAGTCAAATTTATTAAAATTATGTACAGTTAAAGTCGAATTTATAAAAAAATGTTTTTTTTTTGTTTTTGTATTTGTTGTTTCTTTTCTAGAGGTCGTTGAAGTTGGCGTGTTTAAAAAAAGGTTGTAAGTTGGTTTCTCGTCTACAGCATTTTCAAGGCGTCGGAAAGTAAAAAATCAAAGTGCATTCTTCAGTTAAGGGTTGTACTTGAGCACTCTACCTACGCAAATAACAAAAACAACAAAACAAAAAAAATGGCATGCGCTGAAAAACAAATTTACAAAAAACCCCTCTTTTTGGCAGAGATTCTTAGTCGTAAAAAACAATATATAAAAGTTTCTCGGCTTTTTATAGGTAGAATGCTTATCGAAATCGAACAAGCAGAACTCGAGATATCTTAGAAACCAATACGAAAAAACTTATTTCGAGAAAAACACGATTAGATTTTCTTCTATGAACGATAATATATGAATAAATGCGCGACATACGTATGTAATTTATGTTATATCTTGTTTTTCATTTGATATTTTTTTCTAAAATTTCGTGTACGTATTCTTAAGACCTTAAGGAAGCAGATTCATTTGAGGTAAAAAAAACATCAGAAAATATTTGAACAACACCAACAAACACACAGATATAAAATCTTCAGGATCGACATGAAACACCGAAGATATAACGAAAAAACCCAAATAGCACCATAGGGACCACTTTAAAAAAAAAAATATTTTTTTCGAAAATGTCTTTCAAATATCCAACGTTTGAGGCGGGGTCAAAATATGTATATTTTTCTGCCATACAAGGTGATAGGGTCTAGTGTGCATGGAGGTTTGTTTGCATTAAAAAAAATTGGGTCTAAATTTTACAGATTTCAGTGATAGGTATAAGTATTTTTCAACAAAACACAGATATTATTTTGATAATATTGGATATGTATTAAAATATAAGATTTTTAATTCTTTTTTTTTATTTTAATTCTGTTTTTTATTTGAATTCTTTTTAGGGGTACCTTGTGTTAAGTGAATATAGCAGTAATTTTTATTTTTATTTTTAACATCCGGTATTTGGCACAATATTTCTTATCCACAATAATGAAGGGTAAAATTTAAAAATTGGAATTAAAGGGTAAAATTTGAGATAAGGGTTTATTTAGTCCATAATTGATTCTATGGTATGTTTCGTGGAAATGGGATGTTTCGTGGAAAAGTCGAGCATTCCTAATCATTCCGGGCATTTTATATTGCTCTGGACAAGATCTCTAATGAATATGATGAAATTCTTCTGCACTGAAGGGTTGTCAGGTCCATTAAGGCACATTAAGGACATCTAGTTGTATATGGAGGTGACTGTGGTAGGTTCCAATTTAATTGATATACCATATACCTTGTGAATTTTGCACTCTTTCGATTTTTTCTGAGTGTAAAACTGATGAGGGGTTCCATATTATTGAGCAGAATTCTGTGTGGGGCCTAAGGATCGTTGAATTCCTTGCTATTTCTAATAACAAAACTGAGCATTAAATTAGCCTTGTTGACGATAAAATCAATATGATCCCTAAAATTAAGTTGGGGGTCCAGAATGATTCCTAATTCTTTTTCAGAGAAAATTTGATTAAATGCAAGTCGCAGATCTGGTGAATATGAGATATTGACACTTAGCTATGTTAAGTGGCAAGTAATTTTCTTGGCAGCAAGTTGAAATTGCGTATGTTTATATTTGAATCTTTGATAAATAATATAAGCAACCACGGAGCAGGATGGCTTCCCTGCGGGACCCCTTGAATCGACCTTGATCGAGCTAAATGTTGTGTGTTTTATTTTTATACAATATATTACACGATGTGACGACAAAAAAAGCACAAGCAAATCTTATATTAATTCTTAAATAGGAACATGTTGCGAGTCCATCGCACCTTGTCAGACTTCTCAATGTTGTCACAATTTTTTGTAATTTTTTCTGTTTATACTGATTAATTGGACATTCTGCTAACTGATCAATTTGTTTATGCTGTCGGATTGCAGCGAAAACATATGATTCTGACAGTAGAGCTTAAAGCTTTGGCTGTGCAATGCGATTCATCGTAGTAAATTTCAGAACACCACTGAATTTCAATGGTTTCTTGGATGCTATTGTAGTACGGATCTCTAGTTGCTTTTAACAAAACTTTGAAATACCGATGACACACATATGGTTTCCATATCATACTACATTTTGTACTACATGTCTGTCTAGGATATTAGTGCAACAGAGCCCGATAAACGCTGCTACATTAATCCTAACGAATACATAAAAATATCAGGATTTGCACAGAAAACTAATGAAGTCCACATCGTTGGTAGAAGGTTCATTAAATTACAAGATTTCTTTGAAACTCCTCGTGAATCAAAAAAGCATTTAGGAATATGTCTTAAACCACGTCAAATTTAAATGTGTGTGTTCTCCGTATAATAAAAATGACTTACTTATTCCAATTTTTCACATAAACGCACTACAACACTAGATATTTCTTAATACTAAATAAGATTTAATACTAACAGAAAGTCAAATAAACTTAATAATTATTTAATAAAAATAAAAATCTATTAAACGCAAACAAAAAGCTTTGAGTACACTTGTTAATGTAAATATAATTACATAATACTTATATCGATGGAAAGGCATTTTTGTGTAGATGTGCAGAATAATATTTTAATTCGAATAGGATGTCATTAAGATAGGAAATCTAAAGAAAAGTAAAAACATCTTTTTGCCAGTGGGTTTTTTGAGAAAAAAACATCAAAATAAGTACCGACATAGTTCCGTTAAACATCAATGCGTAACCGTAAGATGGACAGAGGTTAACAAAGCTATGCGGTATTGTTGTCGTAAATGCTTTTTCATAGCGCGCCTATTTTTTACCGTCTTTTATTTCACTCATGTTTTGGCGAGCTGGAGTTCAGAATTTCGAAGATAGAAGTTTGGCACATGAGCTGTTTTCTTTGCATAAATGTGATAATTGTTGTAAACTACTCATTAGTCCATGGCAGTACTGCTGACAATCATTTGTATGAATTTTATAGAACTGCTGCGCCAATAGAAAATTATACTTTGCCTTAATTAAATCAAATTTTCATTTTTGATTTTCTTTCAAAGTCTATAACGCATTGAAGGTGAATTTATTTTGTCTTGACCCTAAATTAATAAACTGTGCCATCAAAAAATCAAAGCTACCACCCCCTATGATTTTTTTGATAGAATGTTCTAATTGTGGTAAACGTGGCATGCAGGTTAAGTGTGTGGCTTATCATGCTCGGAGCCCGGGTTCGATCCCCAGCCGCGGCGAAAAGTTTTTTTCAATAAAAAATTTTTCTGATCGGTCACCACTTCTCTGCAGACAATGGCAAATCTCAGAGAGTAAATAATTCCATGTAAAGCTTCTTGAGAACATGAACTTTAGCCGTTCGGAGTCGGCATAAAACATGTAGGTCCAGTTCTCGGTCAATTGTGTGCAAACATTTAATAACACACACAACACAATTGATCATAAGAAGCTCGGTCAAAGTCCTTTCAAGAGCTGAAATGGCCAATTTGTTTTTTTTTTTAGCATGCTCGGAACCCGAAATCGATTCTCAGTCGTGGCAAGTTTAGGCATAAAACATGTAGGTTCAGTTCTCGGTGAATTGTGTGTAAACATTTAATAACACACACAACACAATTGATCATAAGAAGCTCGGTCAAAGTCCTTTCAAGGGCTGAAATGGCCAATTTGTTTTTTGTGTTCAATTGTTTTTCTATTTTTTTTAAAAAAATTCATAGAATATCTGCAATCAATTTAAAGTTATAGCCTCAAACTTATTTTAATAATCTTGCTTATTCTGCATATCTTATATATTAATACGTGAACTTTAAACCAAAGATCATATTATATAAAGATGCGCCACGTATAACATTTAAAAGTAATAAAGATTTTTCAGATCAAAACGTTAGCTTTTGTGAGTGCCAAACGAAAAAGCTTTAAATTCTTGCTTGAGAGAAAATTTTTCGACCTTTGAATGAACTTGGTCTCTGCAATGCTCTTTTACTCTTCTCATGCTGTGCGCTCCCCTTGCCCATAGCACTGAGCATATAATAGATAGAGGACTCAAATCGCATAAAAATGTGTTTCTATCAGGGTACTCTGAATAAGGTACCCGCAACACAGAGAGCGCGACTGCCGCAAATGTCAAAGCGAACTGCTTCAGCTGTTGTTGTTGTTGTTCTTTTTTTCGACAGCCAGTTGATTTTGACAATTTCGGATAAGCGAAAGAGAACACAGTCAGTTTTGAGGCAACCTTGTTATTCAACCCTGGTTTCTATCGAAATTGTATGCACATAGTATAACTAACGAAGTAATAGCAGGATTGAACGTACTCTCTCTGTCAGTACCCTAAATGTCAAAATCGGCCATCTTGGCGAATGCAGACAAAGCAAACAAGCCAAAGCAAACAAACAAATCTAAATTCAATGGAACATCGTGTTGTGTTAAGTGCAAATAACATTTAATATTTTCGTTGTGATATTGTTTTATTAAACAATAAACTAGATAAAATAAATATAATACAATAACTGAGGAATAACAGTGACTTCAAGGTGTTTGCAGCGAATTGTTCTAAGAGGTCCGAGTTTAAGCAGCAGCAACAGTGACTGCAAACAGCATCCAATGAATTGCAGTTTATTCAATTTGCACTTTTAATTTTATTCATTATTACTTTAACAATAACAATAAAAATAATACACAAAGCGACAAATCACAATTTTCTACAATTATTTAACATAAACACGCGAGAGTTGGTAGCGGATCATTGTTTACATTTTGCCTATTCTTAGCGTTCTACTCGTTCGTAGATTTTGTATGAGCTCTCAACTTCGTTTTGACAATCACGGTAAGCTGCTCTCCTCCCTGATATTACTTCGTTAATTATACTATGTGTATGCAAATGATCGTCAGTTTGTGTTTTGTTGTGGCTACCAGTGCTACGACGCATGCGCTTTGTTGTTGCTAGCATCGCTTATTTTTGTTTTGCCAATGTCCCTTTCCCTTGCCGCAGCCACCACAATAGCTGCCATATATTTTGTTATTGTAGAGTTGTTGTTGCATGAAACCGGTTATATTTGTTGTAACACGAAAATCAATGGATAATGAATGAAGCTAGTTTTTGAATTTTGCGATTTCAGCATTTTTTCGTTTTTGTGATTATGAATTTTTTAATTCTAATTTTTAAAAAAAAATATTTCAATTAAATTGAATTGAATTGAATTAAATTAAATTAAATTAAATTACATTTAATTAAATACAATTAAATTAAATTTATATTAAATTAAATTAAATAAAATTAAATTAAATTAAATTAAATCAAATTAAATTAAATAAAATTTAATTAAATTAAATTAAATTAAATTGCATTAACTTAAATTAAATTTTATTGCATTTAATTAAATTAAATTAAATTAAGATAAATTAAATTAAATACAATAAAACAAAATTAAATTAAATAAAATTAAAATAAATTAAATTAATTTAAATTAAGTTGAATTTAACAAAATTAAATAAAATTAAATAAGATAAAATTCACTTAAATTAAAGAAAATTTAATATGCGTACGCGACACACTTTGTAAATGAAAATTCAATGTTTAGTATGATTTTGAGATGCAGTAACTTTAACCAAATTTGATTTAATGTTTAGTATGATTTTGAGATGCAGTAACTTTAACCAAATTTGATTTAAGTTAAAATTTTCAGCTTAGAACGATCATGAAGTTCTGATAACAAATGATGATTTATTTATTTATTTATTTATTTGGCCAAGCAAGGCAATTACTTATTCTAACTTAAATTAATCTATCTTATGATAGTTTTTTTTTTGTTGTAGTTGATTTGTAGTTGATAAAAGGATTTTATAAGAGTGCAAACATATTAGTGTCCGACCGATTATTCGGCGTCGGCTTCGGTAATCGGCATAATCGGCCTATATTTTGACCTTCCGCTTCGACTTCGGCTACGGCCGAAATAGGCGATTATTTTTGCCGAATGTTTTGCATTGCCAAACAATTTTTAATAAGTTTTTTGAATTTTTTTGAATTATTCAGTGAACTCCGTTCAAAATTCCACATTTGAAACATTTTCCATTGTTCGTTTTGTTTTTCTCTTCTTTTCTGTTCTCACTGCTGGGCAGCTGTATATGGATAGACGTACCAACCTTCTTGGGGAAAATGCTGATAACTTGCTTTTTTTAAGCTTACAACATAAAGCTTTTTAATTTTAACTATTGATTATTTTTATGATTTTTAAATCTTATTGATTCAAGTATCATTGGTTACATACATATGTATAAAATTAATTGTAATCACTTTTTTGTTTTTCTTGTGAATTGATTTGTTTCTCTATGAATTGAAGATTTTTCTATGGTTTTTAACCAAGAAGATGTTCTTCTGAAAATTAGTGTCTTCTTAAATTTCTTTCAACTTTTCTTCTCAATATGGAATAAATAAATAAGAAATGTCGAAGTCTTATATGAAAAATTTCTTGAAAATATGGGCTTTAGAAGAAATTAGTTAAAAGATATCTTATCTATAAGAAGATTTTACTGAAAAACAAGAAGATTTCTTCTTAGAAAATATCTCTTCTCTTTCCTTTTTTATGCCCCCAGTTATAAATAAGTTTTAAAAAGAAATCTTATAAATATTATGTAGCACTATTATTCTCTAAGTAGTAGTATATTTTTGTAGCTTTTCTCGACTGAATCGAAAAAAGAGTACATTTTTTCCACGTTATCTTGACGTCAATAAATCAATTACAGAAATTCTCAATTGCTTTCATCTGTTGGTGGAATCTTTCCCCATGCTCGTCGCTCTCGTCACCGAGATTCTTCGGAAAAAAATTCAAATGGGAGTGCAGAAAGTGAATTTTCAGAGACATATTTACGCCCATTTTTTATAGTTCTTGAGCAAACGGTTTTTCACGATTTCTGAAGTAACATTGGGTCTCAAAAAGTTGAATTGTTGCATACGAGAAGATTCCACCAACAGATGAAAGCAATTGAGAATCGGTGCCAAGGATTTTGGGACGACGGAATGATGGGCGACTAATGTTGGTTTCTCATCAGAGAAACCGATCCCGAATTAAATAAACGACATAACAAGAATTCTAATCATTTTGAATTTCTGAATGATAAATAAAAATTATTTACAATGTAAATAACAATATAAATGATTTAATGCAACAATAAAAATTATTAATAATAATAATATACAATTTCAATAATGTAAATTATTAAAAGAACAATAAAAATGAAGAATATATGATTTTATTACAACAACCTTTAGTTCTCATTTTTTTTTTTATGGCAATAAAATAAGTCCAAATGCATAAATTGATAATCACACAATTTGGGTGATTTCGTTCCATTAAACACAACTTTTTCATTTCTCAATAGATTTTCTTCAACAATAGCTTATTTTTTTTGGAAAAATAAAGGCTTTTAGTAAAAAATATCAAAAGTAATAAAATATTTTGATTTCTTAACGAAATTTGCAACTATTTTGTCTTTTTTTGGAAATTTTTCTGAAAAATAAAAAAAATCCCCGAAATTTGAATTTATTGCGCCAAAACTAACAACTCGACCAAAAAATGGTGTTTGCATTGTTTCTAAGAAATTTTATTAGCTTTTATTTGATATATCATTTGTTTGATTACTGTTGTTGGTTCTGGAGATATATGCAATTAAGTGGAACCAACTTTTTTTTTTCGTTGAAAACCATACAGTGGGCAATATCTCGAAAACGGAGTGACAGAAAAAAAAAATAATTTTTTTTTTCGGAATTAGCGACCGATTTTACATGAGAAAAGGATAGTGGCATTCAAAGTACAAACAACTTTTCGTTATTTGTAATCCAGTGTAATCAACGAAAAATTGTAAGAAGAAAAAGCCCTTTAAGGCAGCTTAAGGTTGCGGTTATAGTAAACGCGATTCAGACAGGCAGGCAGGCAGGCTGAAATCTGTGTGAAAAAACGAGATGCAAATAGCTATCTATCTCGCTTGTTCACATTGCCTGTCTGCCTGCCTGTCTGACTCGGCGTTCACTATAACCGCAACCTAAGGCAAGAAGTACATATTTTCAGTTTTGAGGTTAATTTTCTCAGAATAACAACTGAAATAAGATGTAGTCATCTTAAAATTCAATCATTTTTATACCCCCACGCGTACTGCGTAAGGGGGTATATTAGTTTTTTCACGACGTGTGTAACGCCCATAAGGAGGCGTGGTAGATACAGAAAAGTATATATATTCTTGCTCAGCATCACCACCTGAGTTGATTTAGCCATGCACGCTGTCCGTCTATCGAAACGAAAACAGGCTTAATTTTTAAGCTATGTAATTAAATTCGATATTTGAGCTTCTTTCTAAAAAGCGGAGATCAATTCGAAAATCGGATGAAAATTACGCCTACCTTGCATGCCAGCCTTGCATGGGGCATTTTAACTTTGGCCTAGCCGAATATACACCTTACTAGTTTATGATATGGGTCGTGACTTTAATTACTGAGAAAATGCGAAAAAGCTTTAGTAGCTGAACCCTTTTGTTAACAATTGTGACAATTGCTACGATGCGGCAAACCTTTTTTTTAACCGAAACACCATTTAAACCATTCTCGACGAAAAAAATTCTGTTCATAAAGGTAACAGAATTTTTCAGTCATTCATCAGTTTAACTAAACTTTCATCCACTTTCTTTTAATGTTTTGTAGTCTTCGATAGATCACAGCAGTAATTATTTTTCAAAATAAATTTTACCGATTACATTTATTTTGAAATAAATCATTTTTTAATTGTTAAAAACAATTATTTTGTTTATATGCATATCTAGTAAAATATGAGTCAAAGTTTAATATATGAACAATTCAGTGCAGTGAACAAGGCCTGTTTGAAATATTTCACATAATCGAGTGGCTACTGTACATACAATATACATTAAGGTGCCTTGAAAAAAAAAGTTTCATTTGTACCCATCCTAAAATGAACCTTGATATATTTTATGATGATTCCCAAAATATTTTGGCTATGCCGAAATCCGTCAGTGAGCTAAACCATTTTGCAAAAACCTCCAAAAATCATGTTTTCTGTACATATATTAACTCGTTTAATAGTTGTAAGCAAATAAACTGTCTCAAATTATAGGCCTGAAAAAGTCCGTTCAATCTGCATCAAAAATTTGAAAATATTTGCAATTGGGTTAAGTATAATGAAGTTTTCATGCATTTTTTTTTTGAAATTATTTTCACAAAAATTCAAATAACTTTGTTATATCTCATACGATCGCCGTTATCAAGATATCGTTGGAAAGGTTATGCACTGCAGTCATATATTTTGGACATTTTTCTTTGTTTAATAAAGTGTGGCTCTTATTTTATTTCTCCAATTGTGAGCAGTTTACCTGAAAATAAAATTTTCAAAATTCAAAATACTGTATTTTTTTTTATTTCAAGCGTTTGTTTCAATGTAGAATTTTTGAAAATGCTATAAATAACTAAGAAAAAAATCATGAAAAACATCAATATCTTTAATCCAATTGCAAATTTATACAAATTTTTGATGCAGATTGAAAGAACTTTTTCAGGCCTATAATTTGAGACAGTTTATTTATTTACATCTATTACACTAGCCAGTATAAATGCGGAAAACATGATTTATGGAGGTTTTTGCAAAATGGCTTAGCTCACTGACGGATTTTGGTATAGCCAAAATATTTTGGGAATGCTCATAGAATACATCAAGGTTCATTTTAAAATGAGTACAAATGGAACTTTTTTTTTCTTCATACAAGTCGAGGCACCTTAATATACATACTTCGTGCATTCGAGCTACACCTCCGAAGCGAATAATTTTCAAGATTAGAAACTCTTGCATGTTTTTTTAAGGCTCAAAACTTTTTACGCATATATAAAAAATGTTTGTATTGATGTTACCGCTTAAGATACAAAGCGTGATTAAAAACGAAAACAAGACAGCTAAAAAAAGAAAGTCTAAAGTCGGCCTAGGCCGACCCTAATACAATAATAGTATTAAAATGGGCGTATCCATGGGTGGATGAAGCCCATATTTTATATGCAAATCAATTTTGATGATAAATTTACACATACCAACTTTTATTCTTGTAGCTCACATTTTAATGCCGTTATAGTGTTTAGTGTTAGTGCTATTGCAGGTTGTATGAGAGGTGGGCGTGTTCGTGGACGGTTAACGTCCAATTTATGAAAACATCTTTATTTTTATATAAAATACATCCATACAAAATTTTATCCCTGTAGGTTAAACATAATCTTATTTATGGAGTTTTCAAGATTTTGGGTAATACCGGAAGTAGCAATATATACTTTTCTATACCAGACTCGCTTATATCTGTAACAATTTTATACGTTTATACAATTCTTATACGTAACAATTTTATCAATTATTTTATATATTTAAAATATTTCTTATCGTTTTGACTGTTCTAAATAAAAAATTTACAACTTACAATTCTGTTTATAAATGCTAATCAAAAGGATTTTAATTACATTATATAAAAAAACAATGGAACAATTGAAGAATAGTGGAAATGGTCTTTTTTCTTTTTTTTTTTTTTTTTTAAATGCGTGTTTTGAGCTAACAAATTGAATGGTGAAAAAATTAAGCGTCGCTCTCAAGTTGTTTAGAAGTTATAGGGGTCAACGTTTATGAAAATGGGCTTAAAAACCTGTGTTTTTTTGTTGTTGTTTTCGAACATAAGTAAACGTAATGGATATCAAAAGAAAGGTTATGCTAAAACCTTTTTGATGAGCATTCAATCATAAAAATCTATGCATTATTTTGGATGATATAACTGTTTTTGTACTCAAAGAATTTCAGGTGTGCTAATTTTGGTTGTCCTTTTGAAGTGTTTGTCTTTGAGACTAGAAAAATAAATGTTTTCATAGAAGTATGTTATTTATTGTTATTTCGTAAAAGGGTGAACAGTCAAGTGTGCACAATATATAAAGTTTTATATTTTAACAATTAATGCAAGTACTTTTCAAGTTTTTTGTACACTTACATATAGTATATTGAGACGAAAAAAAAGCGCCGCAGGCGAAAAATTGTTATAAAAAATCGCGTGATTTTTTATAAAAATTTTTCATTTTTGGATAGTTAGCAATAAATGGATTTTTTATAATTAATACCTAACTGAATAGGTCATGGTATGACCTCTTGCTACCCATATTGCTTAAATTTTATTAAAAAAAATCGAAAAACAGGCAAATGTGTAGTAATTTTTCAACTTTTGATCCCTATAACTTCTAAACCACTTGAGACCGACTCTTAATTTTTTCAGAATCGAACTTAGGAGCCCCAAATCCATGTAATTACATGTAAAAAAACACAAATTTTGCATTTCCATTATTCTTCAATTATGCCCTATTCCGTGATGTTTGACACATATAACCACATGGTAAATAATTTAGTGCATTATTAATTACTTAGCAAACCTATTACTCTTTTTGAAATAACCGAAGTCCCAAAAAATAATTTGGAGATCATGAGATTAAGATATTGTTTCATCAATAGGGTCATCACCAATCTTTAATAGTGTTTAAACCACATGCAGATGAGCATAATTATACATACTAAAATTTTACTTAGCATTTATCTAAAACAATTATACAGTATGTTTATACAGATATATAGGGCATGGGCCAAATTGTACAGTTATGTCGCTGATAGAGCAGTTCACCTGAAGAAGCAGTTTGTATGAATGGGGGGTCAACATTAGGAAGTTCTGGTCAAAGCGAACCAACAAACAAAATATGTGTACAGAGTGGCAGCAGCAAAAGTCAGACAGCGCAGCACTTTTCTTTTCCTCTTTCATGTTTATTTGCGAAACAATGATGTGCATGGGAGCGAGTGAAGAAAAGCGCTAAAAGATTGACTACGTAACACTTGTGCTTGCTTTTCTTTGCCCCACTGTTATGAGTTTGAGATGCGATATAGAGCCCCAAACGTTGCCGTCAACACAGCTACTCAGTTCGGGTTTTGTAAAAAATAGAAACTCGAAAAAACTTGTTCACGGATTAAATTAATACTTTCTTTCGTATTAGATTCATGTTCAGAGCTCCAATTTAGGCGGTTTAGATTCTTAACTTCAAAGTATATATTAAATGTAGTAGCAGTCTACCTCTTTTGGGGGAAGCGGCTCCGTCAACCAAGCACTAATCACAACTTTCACGGTATAAAACAATAAATCTTTACTTAAATTTATTTTATTAATATACTTTGTTTTTCCAGAGTATACTTAATTTATTTATATGAAGTTCTTTAAAAATAT
Source organism: Tetanocera ferruginea (assembly GCA_958299015.1). Lineage (NCBI taxonomy): Eukaryota > Metazoa > Arthropoda > Insecta > Diptera > Sciomyzidae > Tetanocera > Tetanocera ferruginea. The sequence continues at coordinate 70,461,297 of OY282643.1, read as the reverse complement.
ATTAACTTTTTATCATACTTTTTCTCTATGTGCACTTTTCAACTACAGCATTGGCAGAAATAATTTGGATTTTTTTCTAACGCAATTTTCGGCTTTTATCCTTAACGGAACAACCCAAGTTGTAGTTTTATCACACCCAAACAGTTTTTTCTATGGAATTTTACTTTATTTATAGGATTTTGAGTGTTTAACTTGCATAAATATTAAATAATTACTTATATTGAGGCGCGATCACGAAAACTTTAAGAAACCACTCGTCGACAACGACACGAACGGGTAAACGATGAAACTCTACACTTAAGTCTCCACATCGTTGTAGATGGCGTCCGTCTTCTGCGCATGGGAACTGTCGATGAAAAGGTTGCATACTTACCTCACAATTAACAAATATTGTACTTTATCGACTCTTTTTTGTGTGCTAACTCTGTCAAAAACCACGTAGCGAACACCTTTCGTTTCAAGTTTCAAGCAACAGTGAGTAGTTTTAATTTTCAGACTTGCAGTCAATACAAACGTTTAGACGATGCAAATAATGATGGTATAGTTACCCACTTACAGTACCCACTAATTGAATGTGAATTGCATAGCGCTTCCCAGCGAAACGCAAATTTTGTTTTGTAATACCTAATCGAGTGCGTTGTGTAAGCTTAAATTTTTATTATTTGTCTTGTTTTGACTTTGTGTTTGAGTTTTATGTATGAAAAATTTCAGAAACATCAGAAGAAACTGAAATATAACAAGATTAATTTGTTTTAAGACTGTGTGCGAATTTATCTAAAATTTAGAAAATGACTTTTCTTTTCATTGGAAAGCTCCAGCCCTGCAACAATTTAGAATATTTGACAACTAAATTTTTGACAACTAAAATCTATTTCGGTAGCATTTGTTTTTCTTTCTATTTTTGTTTTCTGTGTTTTGAAAATAAATAATTTAACTTAAATCAATTGCAAATTATTCGGTTCCTACAATAAATGGAAGAAAACATCAAATCAATGCAGCTCAAGGAGCAGTATATGAAGAAATTGTCGCTTTTTTTTTTGTCAAATATAAACTATTTTATAGTGTTTTTCATTTTGTCAGTTGTATAGGAAGTGGGGGATGTTCGTAAGTGTAGCACGCCCATTTTGTATGCGTCTAAGTTTTGCTGTAAAATGCATTCATATCACACATTCACCCTTATCATTGAACCCGCGCTCGCTCTCAAAACAGCGTCGAAACAAATATTTTCTATTTTTGAAAATTTTAATTTCGACGTCGAATGAACTGTTTTATCGATAGTGATTCCTCACTGAATTATTGAACAAACGTCGTCGAACATAAATACAAAGTTTTGGTCGACAAAAATTTGAGAGCCAATTCATTTCACTTCTCAAGCAAATATTGAGGAAGTAGAACTTTGTTATAAATTTCTATTCAATTATCATTGGTATTGAGATTTACCTATTAAGGTGGCTCATAGATTTAAAGAGCATACATTTGATGGTTCAAATGAGGGTAAGAGTCATTTCATGATGGTATTACAAAAGGACAATTAAAAACTGAACGCTTTTGAAAGAATAACGTTCACCAATTTAAAGAATGGTCGATATTCTAGCCTTTTTTTCCTTAATAATGAGAACTAGCAATACTAGTGAACGGAAACAGTAACGGTGGAGGATTGCTCACAGTCACTCAAGCTTTAAAACCTTCGAGAAGGTGCAGATATATATTTGTGCTGGGTATTTTCTGGGTATTGAATCAGTTAAAATTTCAACTGGATATTCAGTAGAACCACTGTTAAGACTGCTGCAAAATACCCATACCATGGGTAAAGCTCGAAATCTCGTCCAAAATTCGATGAATATTAATCTTGTAGTTGCCAGGATATATTAAGATACACCAAAATAATGTACAATTGTAAATTTAAAGAAATTCTGTGATGAAGCAGGTACCTTAATTATACTTGGCTCTTTATGTCGCAACATTAACAGCAAGGTAGTCAAAATTATAAAAATTAATTATTATGGATTAAAAAAAACTATATCCATTTAGAAATTCCAACTCTCCACCTTACTCTGTAATAGGACCTTTTATGGATGTACTAAGTTGTAGTTTTTAAAATTACAACTTTTTACTTGTAAAAAAACTGAAACCAACGAATACGGTCTCATTGTTCATGAGGTCTCAATGAGAGCAGATCTATTTGATGGTCATGTCTGGCATATTTGATGGTCATAGCTGGCATATTTAATGGTCATAGCTGGCATATTTGTTGGTCATAGTTGGCCTTACACAAGTCAATAAATTTGCAAGATGCAGCTGTGACTAACATCTTTAGATCCATCGATAGATGTGCTAATGTATGCACAATATGAACAGCTATCATCCAATACCATCACAAGCTGAATGATTGTGCAAGTTGGTCGTGGTATAGCCAACCAGTTTGCGAATATTTAGGTATAAGCACAGCAACGAACAAATCACAAATTAAGCGCTATCCCCAAAGATTCAAGGATCGATTAGTTTCGCGGAGACGTAGCACAGTTGAGCAAACGAAAGCTGCAATGGTGAAGTAGCACTCCTAGGCTCCACCGGCAAGTTTGCAACACTTGCAGAACCAGATTCCAATGCAGCCATGCTTATGGAATCCTTGCTGCAGAAGGAACAGATATATTTGCTGTCCTGGGTGCTTGATAGGGTTCTTTCTTGAGGCAGCACGTTTTATTTTAAATTTTTCATGTATAATTTGTTTAAAATAAAAATTTATTTTGACGTTTAATTGACAAGCTTCATAAAATTGAGAGTACCGATAAAGCAGTTTGGTCGCGCGTTTTCAATGATAGGGTGAAATTTTATTGTCGGAAGTGAAAATTATCGTCGAAATGATGTTCGACGACGAGCTGCTGGTGAAAGTGAGTTCTCGACGACGATATTTACTCGACGCGGGTTCAAGGATAGGGGTGATTATGTCTAAAGTTTAAATACAATCCTTTGCATAATGATTTCAAATCTATATATTAATACGCAAACAAAAAGTTTGGGGTACACTTTTAACTGTGATAATGTCAATATATTTACATCAGCACTGCCGAAAGTACTACTATCGGAGTATTTTACTCCTATTGACTCTTGAGTACTACTATACTCCCCAAACACAAAAAGTACTACTATTTATTAATAGCTCAAAACGGCCTAATTTGTTCTCGCCATTAATGTAAGAAATAATTTTTTCTGAAAGCTTCCTTTTTTCGTTCACTTTATTCGTTAATTTTCTTGTTCACATTGTCTTTCATTATGCCGCACAGTGTAACGAGGCGGCCAAATGGAAAAAAATTCGCGAATTTGGAAAATAAGTAAGCAAACTTCTAATTAATAGCATACGTTATGTGAATCTATCTCCATTCGGCGATATCTTTCCATTTATGGAAGTTATGCTCATTGTTTTAAATTTAACGAAATTTCAGTTTCTGCAGTTTAGTATTGAAGATTATATATCGTTAGATTAAGCAAAAACAATAGATAGTAAACGATTAATTACTAACATTTTGTTGTACCAAAACAAAGTCCAAGAAATCGTAAAACAGCAAAAGTTGTATATACTTTAAAAAAATTTGTGCTTTCCACTTTTATTCAACTTTTTCACATGTTAGATAATCAACGTGTAAAGGGTGTCTCAGTAAGAGTGCACTTTCTTATTTAAAATTAAAGATGCGTATTTTTTGAGAGATTTGTGATTTTTTTATTGAATTGTAAAAAAGACATGTTCCGATTATGTATGGAATAAAATATCCAACAAATGGCCCTGATGACAGACCATTACACTTTTCATGAAATTTTCGATGACATTTTCACAGAGATGTGGCTGTATCTCACCGATGACGTGTCGGATCTCGGATTTGAGCTCAGGTATTGTTTCTGGTTTATTCACATAATCCTGTGATTTCAGAAAACCCAAAGAAAAATCGCACGGCGTTAAATCGCATGATCGTGGTGGCCAGTTGACATCAGCATTTATTGATTTAATTTGTTATGGAAATCGTTCCTGCAATAAATCCATTGTTTGATATAAATGCAATTAATCCGTGGTGTGGCAGGTGGCGGCATCTTGCTGAAACCACATGTCGTCCAGATCCATGCCTTCCAGTTGAGGCCACAAGAACTCTGTTATCATGTTTCTGTAACGAATGAAATTTGAAGTTGTTGAAAACGATGCCGAATTTATGTTGTCGGAATTTCGGCGACACTCTCGCTTACAGTAGCAATTTTTTCAAGAGACCAACCAGTACGTTGACGCACAGTAGTCTTACTGTCCATAGCCGACACAGTTTCTTCAAATTTTTTGACCACTCTTCGAATGGTTGACACATTAGGTGCACTTTCTCTACTGAAAATGGTTCAAAGTTTGCGAGCGGTCTTTCACAATTAACTTTCCACAATTATAACGCATTGTTCTTTCGTAAAGCGCTCCATTTTTAATAATCGGAGTAAATATATGTTCCAACTGCGAAATCTCAGAGTCGCACAAAATAAAAATAACACTAAATTTAAAAAGTGCACTCTTACTGAGACACCCTTTACAAGTATTAAAGGTACGACAACATGCAACGTATATATTATGTATTGTTTAAATGAATCAAAGGTGATTATTTCAAAATTTTTATTTTTGGCTTAGGGGAGAGTGGTACTAGTTGTCACAAAATTTGAATGAACTGCTGTAACTCCCACAAATTAAGCAATAATGGCACTGCAAAACTTTTACAGATAAATTCAATATTTTATTCTTCAATCCTGATATGAATAAAGAATATTATTTTAAAAGAAATCAAAAAATTTTCTGGATAAAAAATTCAACTCGTCTGGGACAAGTAACCCCACCCGTGGGGTAAGTTGTCTCAACGCGTGGTCCCCGTTGTCACACCTCTAAATCGTCGTCGCTGCCGCACTCCGAAGAACAATTTAAGCAGCAATGTATCAAACAATCACTTTCAATGCATTATGAGCATAACGTTTGCAGTTTATATATTGACAACAATTGTTATTGGATTTGACGCTTGACAACAAACTAAACGTAGTGAATCCACGTTATCTTTATTGATACTAGCTGTAATCGGCTTGCATCATGATATCTGAAGATGTCCGACCTCGGTTTGTAAGTCGTTTGCGATTTCTTGGCATATTTCCTTAAATTCAAATAAAACATAGAATACTTTCAAAATCTAATATATAAAAATCTCGTGTCACGGTGTTTGTGTATGAACTCCTCCGAAATGAAAATCGCACATAAATGAAAGTCGGTACGAACTAACAGTTGACACGCGCCCTTCGACTCTCAAATTTGAGCGATCTTTGGAAAGGGGGGCATGGCACCGCCCACACAATTAAACTTTTTGATATAGAATAGATTTGGAACTTCATGTCGTATAACAGTAAAGCTTAGTTTGTAATAACTGATTGGTCAGGTCTTTCAATTATAAAAAAGACACTGGCATTGGAAAACGAGGCGTGGCTACGCTCATACAACTCAAATTTTTGATACAGAATAGCTATGGAAGTAAAATTCATATAACATTTTAACTCAGAATGAAGTTACTATTTGGTGGTGTCCTGCTACTGGAAGACTAGAATGGGCATTGTACAGGGGGTGTGGCTCCACACATATAAGACACATTTTTTCAATTGAATCGCTTTGGAAATAACGGTCACAGATCAAATAAACTGGGTTTGGAGTAACCATTTGGTGATATCCTACTATTCGAATATACTCGCAAACTAAAACGGGTGGCTCCACCCATAAAAGAAAATTTTTTATTTAATAGCTTTGGAAATAATGGTCAAAGAATATTGAAACTTAGAGTGGAGTTTGTCTATTGACAATCTGGAACAGGCACTGGACAAGGACGGCAGCAACGCGCCGGGTACCAGCTAGTGGTTATATAAAATTATATGTGACAACAAGCCCCAAAAGCGCTGTGACAACCTGTACCATTTGGAAAAAAATGTAAACAATGTTCTGTAAATTTAAATATAAAGTTTTATCTAAAAATTCATAAGTATTTGCAAAATATAATTGTATTGGAAATTTATTTAAAGTTGAATATTGCACACTTCTATTTGTCTAAACACAAATTTTTAAAATATATAAAAATACACAAATCCAACTTAGTTTCTTAAATCTCTTTTAATTTTTGCAAAACAAAACTAACGGCACTTAAACTTTCTTGGGATGCTAGAAATTGCAATAGCGTATAGATGACATTGATATTTAACTCGATAACGTGTTGAATCAAAAGATATCGGCGTTGTGACAACTAGTACTTGAGACAACGGGGACGACTCTCCCCTATCATGTTTATGCAATAAGCCCTTCAATTATTAAGCACAATATTGCCGTTTCCACATGGCAATGCAACGCAGAAATTACATTTTCAGGGCTTAATTTAATAAGGAAATGTCGTAAACGTTGGGACGGGTTTCGTTTTTCGAGTGTAGTTTTGAACCGGATGGGAAAAATTATAACTTGGATAAACCAATAAAAAGGTATGCTTAATAGGCTTCAACTATTACGAATGAAGCTATGTGATATTGCCATCATGTCAAAATTTATAGCCATTTTAATGAAAAAACTTTGTTATGAAATGAAAAAACAAGGTAAATTAATAAAAAGGAGAAAATAATAACATTTTATATATAACACTGGTTTACAGCCAATATGTACTTTGAATGCCACTATTCTTTTCTCATGTAAAATCTGTCGCTAATTCCAAAAAATTTTTTTTTTTTTTTGTCACTCTGTTTTCGAGATATTGCCCACTGTAGGGTTTTCAACGAAAAAAAAAGTTGGTTCCACTTAATTGCATATATCTCCAGAACCAACAACAGTAAACAAACAAATGATATATCAAATAAAAGCTAATAAAATTTCTTACAAACAATGCCAACATAATTTTTTGGTCGAGCGTTAGTTTTGGCGGAATAAATTCAAATTTCGGGGATTTTTTTTATTTTTCAGAAAAATTTCCAAAAAAAGACAAAATAGTTGCAAATTTCGTCAAGAAATCAAAATATTTTGTTGCTTTTGATATTTTTTACTAAAAACCTTTATTTTTCCAAAAAAATAAGCTATTGTTGAAGAAAATCTATTGAGAAATGAAAAAGTTGTGTTCAATGGAACGAAAGAACCCAAATTGTGTGATTATCAATTTATGTATTTGGACTTATTTAATTGCCATAAAAAAAAAAAATGAGAATTAAAGGTTGTTGTTATAAAATCATATATTCTTAATTTTTATTGTTCTTTTAATAATTTACATTATTCGTCGCCCATCATTCCTTTGTCCCAAAATCCTTGGTACCGATTCTCAATTACTTTCATCTGTTGGTGGAATCTTTCCCCATGTTCGTCGCTCTCGTCACCGAGATTCTTCGCTTTTTTTGTCTAACGCCTTGACAGTGTTTTTCATAAGTCCAAGTTTGATGTGCAACGGTGGGAGAATTATGTTTTCCTTTTTGACGAGTGGAACGTTTTTGACGTTGCTCTCTCCAACTTTCGACTCAATTCTTTCTGGCCAGTCCTTTTTGTAATAGTGGTGTTCACGTGCTCAACTATCCCACTTGCATAGAAAACAGCAGTACTTTGTGTAGCCACTCTGTAAACCACAAAGCATACCAACGACTTTGAGATCAGAACATATTTTCCAGTCGTGTTGTTCATATTTAATACATGTCAATAGCTTCGCCATTGTTTCGTACGTTTCCTTTGTGTTGACTGCATGTGCGATCGGAATCGATGGCTTTTTGTTTCCTATATGAAGTAATACCGCCTTCAAGCTCACTTTGCTGCCATCAATAAAAAAAAGCCACTCTTTGGGAATGTACGGCTGACCAAAGGTATTAAATATGCCAGGAATGTCTACGCAATAGCAGATATTGTCATTCTTAGTAATGTGTATAGCAAACGGTTTTTCACGATTTCTGTAGTATGTCACCTTAACATCGGGTCTCAAAAAGTTGAATTGTTGCAAACGAGAACCATGCAATTCCGATTTTTCCTTTGACAGTTCCAAATCTCTTATCCAATCATTCAGCTGAGCTTGCGATAAAAGGTGAGTTGCGTTTTCAGTTGTAATAGTACTACCACCTGTGGTTCCTTCCGACTCCATTGAATCTACGGATTTTCGATTGTTTTCGCGTGTTGAATCGGGACAAGTAGGATATGGAACATCGTCAGAATGAGATACTGGCAATAAAACATTCGGGACAGTGGCGTATATCACTCGTTTGTGTTTTCCAACACCAGTCACTTTGGCCAGACAAAAATAGCAATCATTTAGGTGGCAAAACGGTTGTCTCCAGATCATCGGAACATCGAATTTCATGTATCGTTTTTTACCCGAGCTCCATTCAGACAATATTAATTTGCACGATTGACACAAAATACTTGGCGTCCATGATTCACCAATGTTCTCATCCGCAATACCAAAATAATGTAGATATGACATTTGGAGTAAATTCGTAAAATTGACTCGTTTCTTTTCGAAAGTAAATTCGCACACGTAGCAGAAAATATCTGGGTAGTTTTTACACTGGAATTCTCGCAGTCTTTTACTCATTTTATTTTGAAGTATATCTTATTTTTTCCTTTCGTTACAAATTGTGCGTCCCTTTGTTTGCCACGTTTTTTAGTATAATGCATGAATGTTTTTGCTTTTATGCATCTCGAAAGTACAATAAAGGTAGGTAGGTCCACGACTCAGAGCGCGACCGCCAAAACTGTCAAAAAAACACAAAATAAGTATTCACATGGCATAACAGGTAGGCTCTCTTTCTTATAGCCATAAGTGTCGAAATCAGACGTTTTGCTGTGACGGTTTCGACGGTTGCACTCTCAGTCGTGAGCCTACCTGTTTTTATTGTAGCGTGTTTGTTCTTATCTTTTCTTTCGCAAAACTCTTGACTTGATTCCTATGAACAATAAAAATGAAAAATAAAAAATTAAAAATCGACTTTTCAAATACATCATTACGATATCAAGCACATGAATAAAAACAGTTTGCCTCAAATGCATATTATATGATGCTTCTTGTACTATAAAAGCAGAAAATAGGGCAATTTTTTTTTTTGTTTTTATACCCTAAAACTGAAAGGTCAGGGTATATTAACTTTGTGCAAACGTTTGTAACGCATAGAACGAAGAGAGGCCGGTATAGAAAAGTATATATATACTTGATCAGCGTCACCTCGTGAGTAGAGCTATTCATGTCCGTCCGTCCGTCCGTCTGTGTGTTCGTATCTGTATCCTTCTTCGTATCCTGTGTCCGTAAACACAGGATACGAAGAAGGAGTTGAGATAATTGCATGAAAATTGGTACACATGGCCACATGGACCAAAGATCTGCACTATTGAATATTTTGGAATATTCATATAATTTATTTCATATAATTTATTTATATGACAATAAAATTTGTAAAAAAAACATAACTTGGGTGCTTTCGTTCCATTAAACACAACTTTTTCATTTCTCAATAGATTTTCTTCAACAATAGCTTATTTTTTTTGGAAAAATAAAGGCTCTTAGTAAAAAATATCAAAAGTAACAAAATATTTTAATTTATTAACGAAATTTGCAACTATTTTGTCTTTTTTTGGAAATTTTTCTGAAAAATAAAAAAAATCCCCGATATTTGAATTAATTCCGCCAAAACTAACAGCTCGACCAAAAAATGATGTTGGCATTGTTTGTAAGAAATTTTATTAGCTTTTATTTGATATATCATTTGTTGTTGGTTCAGGAGATATATGCAATTAAGTGGAACCAACTTTTTTTTTCGTTGAAAACCCTACAGTGGGCAATATCTCGAAAACGGAGTGACAGAAAAAAAAAATTTTTTTTCGGAATCCGCGACTTTTTTCCCAATGGATTTTTTTAAGAAAAAACATAAAAATAAATGATGATGAATGAAATAAATAGATTGCTGTTGTAGAGAATAATAGAGCTTTGTCGTATTTTTCTGCATATATTAATTATAAATAGGCAAACAAAAAATTGGTCGAATTTCGACCACAGGCGATACTTGTTTGTGATAATATGGGAGGAATACGTGTCCGTGGGTCGTTTGTAAAAATATTCAATGGTGCAAATGAAAATGTATTCATATCAAGCTTCATACAATTATCTCAACCTTGTTCATATACTCTATTGACGGACAACACGCAGATGGACAAAGGGTTAAACACACAGAGCTAAATCGACTCACGAGGTGACGCTGATCAAGAACATATACACTTATAGTTCCAGAATAGGAAAATTCTGGACTCGCTTATTTCTAGGTGTTACAAACGACTTCGTTGGGCCACATTCAGATACTTTACTTTTTTGACCCTTCGGGTAGCAACCCATTGAGTGAAACTTGGGTGAGCAATGTTTTCAATGAATTAAAGTTGTACAATTGATAAGATGCACGGTTATGTGCGAAATAGTTTTGCAAACTTACTTTGAGTAAGAATTTTCTTTTTTTAATTGAACATTTAAGTTGGCAACTATTGAGAGTGCTGAATGTGGCCAGTAATGAATTGACAAAAAATAAATCAAACGAAATTATCCAAGCCTAGTGTGAACACTTTTGCAAAATTTCGAATTTTTTTATTATTATCTTAAGCCTAGCGAAAACTCAGAAACGGATCGGTAATATATGTCTTGAATGCAAGCAATCACCCAAAAATTAACTTAATCACAGTTTATACATCAATCTAATTGATTGAACATTCAAAATTTGTTTTCTATTAAGCACGTTGAGGTGCGTGAAATTACGCTTCAAAAAGAACAAATCAGTAGCAATAAAGAGGATAATGCAGCGTTTCCATGTGATCTTCCAGTAATTTATCCTATCCCATATAACAAAATAATTGCTATAAAGGGCGAGATGCATATGTGTACATTTTTGCTTTTATATTCAAGTTTCGGAAAGTGCTTCATGATCCAGTTTATCTTTATCTTTCCCTTCTTTTTAAGCGTTGAGGAAATTAATCTTTTAGAGGACCAAGCTGACTTTGCATTTATAGCTTTCAGATTATCATGGAAAATGTGTGTGGAAATGAGTCGTTTGCATATTGTCTTGGACGTCCGCGATGTCTAATTGGATGTATTGGAGAATTTGAAGGACCCTCAAATAGTGTTAAAGCTGATGAATGATACGTTGCCAGTGGAACATTTTGGCTTATCCTCTGATGCTATAATATAGCAGGCAGACCCTTTTTTCCCGACAACTCTATAAGGCCCATCCCGGCGAGGTAAAAATTTATTTGTTTCTCCTTCATTTAGCATGTTTAAAGCTCGTGTTGCTACTAAAACTTGATCTCCAACATTAATTTTTTGTTGAGGTCTGCGTTTAAATCGGCATACATTTTGTTTTTATCTTGCATTCGTTCTTCAGATTCTTTGACCATTTTCAAAGTATTTGCGAGATTTATTAAATGAGGCGTAATTTGCGGAACGAAGTTTTCAGATTTAATAATTGACTTCAAATCATGGTAAACTTCAATTGGTGATCTTAATTCTCGTCCAAATGTCAAATATGCCGCTGAGTAACCTGTGCTATTACATTTTGCTGAGTTGATAGCGAATCTTATAGCAGATATTTTGTGATTCCACTGCTTATGATTTTTACCCACATATATAGATAGTTGAGCTTTTAAATCTCTATTTTTCCTTTCAACAGGATTGGATTCCGGATGATAAACTGGGGTGAAACTTTGTTCTATTCCCACAAAAAATTAACAATATGTTAATTTTTGCATCAAAGATGAAATAAATTGCGACCCATTATCAGTATGTGTACGTCTTGGAACTCCATATCTAAGTATGACTTCATTCAACAAAACAATACAACAATTTTCTGCTGTGCCTTCTCTAAGAGCAAATAACTCTACCCATCTACTGCATAAATCTTCGATAAATAATATCCATCTATGGCCATCGTCAGTGTATGGTAAAGGTCCAAACAAGTATACTGCAAGTATTTCAAACTGTTGATTACTTGAAATTGTTTGTAGTAAACCCGCAGGCTTTAAATTTGAAGGTTTGTATTTCTTACATTCGATACAAGTTTTTACGTATTCGGTTATATGTAAACGCATTCCAGACCAGTGGTAATTGCGAGTTATACGATTGATTCTTTTGTCTATCCCATAATGACCAGCAGTTGGATCATCGTGATATTTATAAATAATCATTTTCCTCATCGATTCTGGTACTACTAGTTGTCCGTTTTCTGAGTCTTCTTCTGAACAAAAACGATAGAGAACTCCGTCAAGCATAAGATAACCACGATTTGTATATCTTCTAACATTTTCATCATTGTTTTCAAATGAATTTTTAATTTTTTTTTTATATCATCGTCCTCCAGTTCTTATTTCCTCTGCTCCCTTGCGAGGAAAATCAATATCGATAGAAAAACATTCATATTCATTTTGATTTTTAGACTCTTCTGTTGGTCGTGAAAGTGTATCTGCAGTGACATTCTGCCTTCCAGGAGTATATTCAAAATTTATGTTATACATTTGAAGCTGTAGCGCCCATCTAGCAAGACGACCGGTTGGAGTTTTTAAGCTAAAAAGCCATTTTAAAGGTTTGTCACATCATCAGCCCTGAAAATATGTGTACTTTAATTGCCGCCCTGAAACAACTTCGATCCCTGGTCGCAACCATAGAAGGAATCAGAAGTTTTCGGCGTCGGTACAAAGAGGAACAAAAATATATACATATTTTAAATTTGTGAGAACATCCTATTATATTTTCATTATATTAAAAACATTTAATCAATAAAAACATTGTCGATTTTATAAACCTCCTGACAGGTTGGTGATCAGTAACAACAGTTATTTCTGAACCTTCTACATATCCGCGAAATTTTTGCATCGCCCAAACTACAGCCAGTGCTTCTCGCTTTGTTGTAGAATAGTTCTTTTCGGCTGGAAGCAAGAAACGACTTCCATATTCCATTGGATGTTCGTTTTCTTTCCGCCTCTGCAGTAGAACTGTCCCTAGAGCATAATTGCTGGCATCCGTTTTGATTATAAAAAGTATATTTTCATCGATTTGTTGCAGTATAGGTGGTGATGTTTGAAGTATTTTCAGTTTGTCAAATGCTAACTGCTCATTTGTTGACCATTTCCATTTTTTATTCTTTTTAGTTAAATTTGACAATGTCTTAGAAACATCTGCAAAATTTGGTAAGAAACGACGATACCACGAGCAAGTTTGAAGAAAGGAAATTTATTGCTTCAAATTTTTAGGATTTGGCCTTTTTTATATTGCTTCAGTTTTTTCAGGATCGATTTTCAAACCTTTGGTAGTTAAAATATGACCCAAATATTTGACTTCTGGACGACAGAAAAAACATTTATCACGGTTAAATTGAAATCCAAATTCTTTAATCCTTTGAAACACTTGGTTCAGATCTTTCATATGAGAATCAAAATCTTTGGAACAAATAATTATATCGTCCAAATAAGCCAAAATTAATATGTTTGGAAGTCCGTTTCGAAATTTATCAATCAAACGCTGAAAAGTCGCTGGTGCGTTTTTTTAAACCAAAAGGCATTCTCCCAAAGAGAAGACATATATCCCAAATGGTGTAGTAAATGCAGTTTTTAATTTATCTTTCTCTGCTACTTTAATTTGCCAGTAACCAGCTTTTAAATCTAATGTTGTCATGTATGGGTAGGGTTCCCAACTGTCCCGGATTTCGCGGGACGTCCCGCATTTCAGCTAATTTTTTAGCGTCCCGCGATGACCCCTTGCGGGACACCGCATTTGAGAACTTAAGATTGTTTGTATCTAAATTTCCAATTCGACATGTAACACAGTTTCCTAAACTGTTTAATTTAATTATCAAAATAAATTTATAGCTCGTTTCAAAAGAGATTTTTTAGTTTCATTTTTCGATGCGCAGTGAGAAATTATATCTAAAGCTAGAAAATTGTTTAGAGCGCAGTTTCTTGTTCTTTTTGTACTGTTCGCTGAACTTAATGCTGTTTTTGAATGTTTTTCTTAATATTTAAATGCGAAAACATTTAGAACAAATGATTGCATAAGTACGGTGTTGCACCAACGGCCTGCAGCAACCTGCATCTTGTGAGAGAAATAAAATAAAAATTACATAAAAAATAAATTATTTTCTCAAGAAGAAATTGTGAAGTGAAATGACAAAATATTTTTTTACGCACATTTTTTTTTAATTTTGATTGGTTGATTTTAAAAAATAAAATTCAGTACTTCCGCAGCGCAGTTGCGATGATCAACAAAATTCAGGAATATACATTAATTTTTTTTCATTTATTTTTCTGCTCAGAGAATATTCAATTTTATTTTTAATGTCGACCAATCAGAATCAGTGTTGCCGGAGTAAATTTATTTGTATATCCAAAATTCAAAATAAAAATAGCCAAAATGTAAAAAAAATAGCCAAAAGATTAATTAATTGTATTAGAAAAAAGAAACAGGACTAACATTCATACCTTTTTAACTAACTATTTTTTTGTACAACAAAGTACCATTTTTTACTGGAAACAGATTTATAAACAAGGTTGTTTTAAAATATGTTATAAAAAATTATATGCTAAAAATATAAGAGCATATTTTAAAAATATTAAGGGCATATATCCTTTAAATAGACGGACCTTTAATGTAGAAGGACGTTAGCTCATTTATTTTTTACTTGATAAAAGTAGAAAAAACTTTATAATAATAAGGTTTGCATTTTCGGAAGTAAGAAAAGTATTACATGTTTTTTATCTTCGAACCAACTATTTCAGGTGTCAAACCTATTCAGTCAAGTCTGCCTTGGTTTAGAAATGGGAGATAGATAAGAAGGTGAGAAAGTGAAATCAAGTGAAACAAGTGAAGAATGTTTTATGTGTGGCGGAGGGCAACATCAACTTACTTTTCCATGCTGACTTGCTTAATTTTACTTTTGAAAACAAACCACAATTACTTTCAATGATCAAAGTTATATACATTGTTGCATACTCTTATGTGGTACATGATTCGAGATGTCAAATTATTGGATATTCTTGCGCTCGGCTGCACGATTAACATCACAGGCAGGTCGTGTTAAAATGAAGAGAGAATTCACCCTCACGTGAATATTTTAAATCATTTTCCTGCAAGCATTTGGAAGACGATTGGCAGAGAAGTGGATTTTGCGATGCACCAGTAATTCGCCCAAGTGTTTTTTGGGAAAATGCATCGCTTTTCAAATGCTCAAGCAATGAATGCGCTAGTCACGAAAATTTTCAAAATCTTCCTTTACTAATTTCAGCGATTGTTGGAAGATGGATTTTTGAAAAATGTTCAAAATCTATCATGGAAATATGAAGCAGGCTCTGAAAAATCGTAAAATCAATTATAAAGTTGAACTAGTATAGTTTTGAAGCAACGTCACATTATATTGAAGAGAAATAAAAACAAATTCACAAAAAATTCATTGAAATCGGACTAAACAACGATGCTTTGGAACAAATTGCTGAGGACTCTTAAATGGACTTTGTTTGACACCCTTTTCGGCGAATTTCTTGTTACTCCTCTAGGCGGTTCATTGGAGAATCTTCCCGGCGAATCGGCCTAAGCAGATTACAATAGAAGGCAATTGCTTGATCTTCCCAGCAATTCTTTGGGGATTCTCTGGCAATTGAAAATTTTATATGTGAAATAAAAAATTAATTTTCGCCGGAATGCAAAAACATAGCCGAGTAAAAAAAAAATAGCCAAATGAAAAATAAAATCGCCAAAACTCAAAACGAGCAAAAAAAATAGCCACTTTTGGCTATAAATAGCCAAAACGGCAACACTGATTCAGAATGAAGAACACTCTCCAAATTATTTTCTTATTCTCAAACATGCGCGAAAATGTTATTCTCTTTTGAAACAGGCTATATCATTTATTTTTCATACATTTTATTTATCAAAGCGATTTGGATTTATTTTTTGGTTTTTTCATGAATTGGGCAAGAGTTGGAAAGAGATCTAAACAATATCAAGGAACCAAGCGATAGTGTAAAGGCACCGTTGATACCCTGTATTTCTCAAAGAATAAAAGGAAATAATTAATAAAATAAAAAAATTCTAATGTTGTCCCGCATTTTTCAGCCAAGTCCCGCATTTTTGATCGCTCCGTCCCGATTTTGTACTTTTCAGAGTTGGCAACCATATGTATGGGGTAGATTTAGCTGCATGTAGTAGATCATCAATGTGAGGCAGAGGATATGTATCAGATATTGTGATTGCATTAAGACGACGATAGTCTACACAAACGCGTATTTCTCCATTCTTTTTTGGAATCAATACCACAGGAAATGCCCACGGGGATTCTTTTTCTTCGATTATATTGTTTTTATTACATCATCTAGTTCTAATTTAAGTTTTTGTTTCATGACTGGTGATATTCTTTACGGGGAACATGAAATTGGTTCAGGCGTTCCCGTATTTATATAATGTTCTATAGAAGGAACTGGTTCTGAAATATTCTCAAAATTACTCTTGTTTTCTACCAGACGCATTTCTAACTTCTCTCTTTGAGCATTAATAAGATGACTAGCTTCGTTTGAACGCAATTTTATATTAATTGAATTTAGACATATCGCACACTAAATACAAAACAGTCACAGCTCGAAATTTTTTATATCGACTTTTTGTTATAAATCCATTCACAAAACAAATATCTCACTATCTTTTTCATTATTTTCTTCATTAATTGGAAGAATGAAGTTTGTGTGTTCAAATGAAAATTGCTTTTCTTCTGCAGTTTCAACCAAAGGGTTTTATTTTTCGCTTCTCCTGAAAAGTCATGTTTTTTGAGTTGTGACTGTTTTGTTTTTAGTGTGCGATATGTAAGATGTAGTACTATTTTTATTAGGTTTTAATTTTTTTTATGGTGGAAACAAATCAAGATTTTTAATTGGCATTTCATAATTAACAGGTAAGGAATTTTTGAAGTTTATACTTGAAGGTGAGTAATCGTTTAAAATTGTTGGTTGTTGTTCTGGTGTTTCTGCTCCTTCATTATCTTGTATGTTTGTGCTTTGAAATCATGAGAGGGAACTATTTACTGCAGTTAAACTGATGTTCTCGTTTCTTGTACTTTGTGAAACAGTAGTACTTTGTGCTTTGAATTCGAAAAGTGAGCCTGATTCATCCTTAAAGTGCTAATTTCTTTGAGCCAAATCCATCACAATCCCTGCTTCTTCAAGAAAATCAATTCCTAATAACGTTCGATTTTCCTTAGCATTTGGAAGACAAATGAAGCGAATACGTTGATATCAATTGTTGAAAACAACCGTAACATTTTAGTTTTGTGTCTTCTGTGTTTAATGGTTTTCGTTTTTCATCTTCCATCTTTTTATAACAGTTTTCAGCCAAATGATTTTTTTTTTCTACAGTAGGAATATATCTTTAATATTTTTTGATTAATCAATGGCTTAGGGTTTGAGTAATGCATGCTTTCCTTCATTTCATTTACAAGGCTTTCTACTTTTCTAGAGGTGCATAATAACTCTTGAAACGTGTTGACACTGTCTCGGGGTATTTTTTCTCAGATTGAGAAAAGAAGTTGGGAATAAAAAATATTAATCATTGTACTTTGGGATAATTTCTCTTTTAATTGAGCAAATAGTTTTCTCTTTCTGCAAATGAAATTTTCTATTGACTGCGACGGTTTTTGCTTATCTTCGTTGATTTCTGCAAAAATTCTCCAGTCGGGTTTTGGTGGAGCAAAAGATTTTCGGAGAATAACAATTGCTTCATCAAATGTATTTATTTGCCACCTTGCCACCATGAAGATGCATATGCCTCAAATAATAGGGGCAAGCTAGCGAGCGCGTTGGTATCAGAGATATGAAGCTATGAAGTCTTCTATAATTTAAGCGAGCTTTTATAATTTAAGCGAGAGTCAGTTTTTCACGACTTCAAGCTTTTTTAATGACTTTTAGCGAGAGTCAGTTCTTCACGACTTCAAGCTTTTTCAATAATAACTTTTAGCGATAGTCAGTTCTTCACGACTTCAAGCTTTTTCAATAATAACTTTTAGCGAGAGTCAGTTTTTCACGACTTCAAGCTTTTTAAAGTTTTATTATTAAGAATGAGGGTAGCTGATGCTAAACAAAGTACAGTAATTAGTGTGTAATTGTTGCTGCGTCTGATGAAGAATATAGCTATTAAATTTGTTGAAACGTTGGGATAAAAATTGATGAATTGATGTTGTAGTTGCTGCGTTCGAAATTTTCGCATTAACGGCTAGCTGTTAACTTTTTCGTTGATGTTGCTGCGACAAAAATTTTCGGTTTTACGGCTATCTGATTTTTCACGTATATTGCTGCGGTTGAAATTTTGCAATAATGGTTAGCTGTGAAAATTTTCATTAGTGGCTGCTGCGATAATGTTGAAGAAATGGCTAGCTATAGATTTTTCCGTTAGGCGCCAATGTAGGATTTGAGCTTGGATAGAAATATATTTTTTAGTTTTTGTAATAAAAACGTCTTCCTTCTTTTCATTTTGTAGCTCGAATGAATTTTATATATTTCATTATTCATTTTCGTGATTTTTAAAATAATAACAAATTCAAGGTTAACGACAAAATTAATAAAGTATATAAACATAAAGTATTATTAAACGAAATATCATAAAAAAAACAAACAAATTGGCCATTTCAGCCCTTGAAAGGACTTTGACCGAGCTTCTTATGATCAATTGTGTTGTGTGTGCTATTAAATGTTTGCACACAATTAACCGAGAACTGGACCTACATGTTTTATGCCAACTCCGAACCGCTTATGTTCTCAAGAAGCTTTACATGGCGTTATTTACTCTCTGAGGTTTGCCATTGTCTGCAGAGAGGTGGTGACCGATCAGAAAAATTTTTTATTGAAAAAACTTTTCCCGCGACTGGGGATCGAACTCGGGCTCCGAACGTGCTAAGCCACACACTTAACCTGCACGCCACGGTCACCACCATAACAATCTATCAATAATAACAATAATAATTTTATCAATTATAAGAATAAGCATATGCTACATACTTAATTTGTTTATCTCGTTTTTTCACACAGATTTCAGCCTGCCTGTCTGAATCGCGTTCACTATGAGCGCCCCCTAAGATTTGTTCTTACTTCACTTTTGTTTTTTAAGTGTCTGTTTAGACCGCCAAGCCCATGATAAAATGTGTGATCGAGAAGGGATAAGAATTGGGTAGTGAAAATGGAATGAAAGATTTTGAGCCGAAATGCCGTTAACAAACTTACATTATGATCACACATAGTGTTTGTCAAAATTCATTCGAATTGATAGCTGCGACGTAGGCTGTGCGCAACTTGATAGTCAATTTTATTTTCAAGATGCCATCGTCAAGGCAACAACTCAATTTATTTACGCAAACTGTCGTTTAACTTGACCGTCAAGTTGCCTCACGACTTGAAAGGAAAAATTAATATCAAGTTGGTTTTCAAGTTCGAAAAGTTTGATTGTTTGAGTAAAAAGTGTGAATGTGTTGCAACTTGAAAAGCAACTTGATAGAAAAATTGAATAATTTTTTTTTTATGTAATTTGTTTTTATTTTCTCTCCCAAACTCCAGGTTGATGCAGATCGTCAGTGTAAGACCGTACCTTTGCGATTATTTGTTCTGAATATTCTGCATCTAAATATATAGCTTAAAAAAGGATTTAAAGCTTCGACTGCGATATTCTGCGACGCAAAACAGGTTTCGTAATAACATAATAAAGTTTATTGGTGGTTTTTGAAGTACTGTGACGAAAACAGCAAAAAAAACACACAGTACATAACATAAAGTTCAGCAAACAGTACAAAAAGAGCAAGAAATTACGCTCCCAAACATTTTCTAGCTCAAATGTTTTTCTCAAAATTATGCTCTTGGCATTAATCAGGAATAAAATGTGAACAAAACCAATTTTTATCTCGCAATTTATACGCTTGGAATAAAATTAACCTAGAGATAGTTATCCCCAAGCTAAATCATACTTATGCCTCTTGTGAACAAAACTAAGGGCTAAGGGCATTAGCTTATTGTAATGGTGATATAAGGAAATATGGAGTAAGAAAGCAGGACAACTATTGTAAATATGCTTGAAAGAATAACATTCTGTACAAGGGCAAATCATTTCATCATCAAAAAACACCATAACAAAATAAAAAGGTCATATATAATATACCAAGTGAAAGATAAGTTTTCTGGCTTTTATAATTTACTTTCTATAATTCATAATATTAACGGCAGTTTTTGAGAAAATAACGGTTAAATGAAAGCAATTATTTTACTTTTACATTCAAACAGTTATATAATATGAAATAATAAACGGTTTTGATTGATTATACTTTTTTCTAAAAGCTTATTATAATATCTTCAAAATGGTACTATTACCATTAATATCGGTTTAATAATAAGAAAAATATAGTCAGTTTTCTAAAAAGACCTAATAAAAAGAAAATTATTTTAAAAAATTAATAACTCGAAAACTAATCGATAAATCGATTTTTTTCTTCGGCAATTCTAATTTATATTAAAAGTACTTCACGAATCCATTGTCAGATCACGGCGCCCAGGAAATCGTAATCTCCCCAAAAATATTGCTTGCCGTCTTAATTATTCGTAATAAATAATTTAGTTAATGTATAATAAACTAAATATGATGCTTAATTTGACGAAATTATATGAGAACAGAAAAAATGTTCTTCTTCTTATCATATTTTGCATCTTCACAATGACTCACATCAATCGAACAGTAGGTAGATTCCAGGATTTGCTATCGCTAAAACTCTAAAAATCGCTAAAATGCTAAAAATCTAGTGTTATCCGAAATTTTAGCGATTTCGCTAAAATGCGATTCTGAACTTCACATCGCTTAGCTTTTTAGCTATACATATTTAGCGATAGCAAATCCTGGAATCTACCTACAGGTCTACTAACGACTACTGAACATATCTTTTCTTCGCAAATTTACGACGATTAATTTTCATCAACTCAATAGATGATTAAATTTAAGCAAACTTCGGAAAACCAAAACAACAACTATTGCTCTGAAATTTTCGTAAATTTGCGATTTCGGAAATTTCAGCAGTGAAGTGAATCTCTAATTATAAATAAACGCGACCTTGTTTGAATGTGTTTGTGTCAACTTCATTGTGTTTGTAACATACTTCATTTCAGTTCAACACCGCTTCCTTATCTTTTACTTCTATGCTAGGGGGTTAAGGCAAGTCAATTTCCTAATGTCAAAAAATGTGGCAGCACTACGGTTTTCCAAACACTTCCACGTAACATATGTTGTTTCAATAAAATCAAAAACAAAATATAAACTACGATTATAAAAACAAGATTTGTTCATAAACTTTGTATAAAGTGAAATGGACGGCAATACCAATGAATATAGTAATCCTGAGGAGCAATTGGACTGGATACAAATGCGTCAAGGTTTTGAAAGAAGTTTAGGAGAAACAACAAAAGAAAAAATGAAGCGCAAACTTAAAGAAAATCCTCTTGTACCAATTGGTATGTAACAAAAACTTATATAAGACGATTGTTTACTAATGACGTTTTACTTTTAGGATGTGCGGCTACAGCTTGTGCACTTATATACGGGCTATACAGTTTCCGGAACGGGAATCGCAAGATGTCACAACTTATGATGCGCACACGTATAGCAGCCCAGGGTTTCACAGTGTTGGCACTAGTGAGCGGAGTTGTTATGACCTATGGCAATAAGGAGTAATAATTGAAAATTTTTTGTTCTTATACTTAAAATGCTTTGAATCATAACTGATTTCTGAATTGTAATTTAAATACGAATATTTTAAAATAAGAATTAAAACTTTTAAATATTTATAACTCACATATCACACAAGCGATACATATAACCGATACTACAAAATGTTAGATGACTAAAAATTTAAGCATAATTCTACTAATTATACCCTAAACCTGAAAGGTCAGGTTATATTAACTTTGTGCAAACGTTTGTAACGTAAAGAACGAAGCGAGTCCGGTATAGAAAAGTATATATATTCTTGATCAACATCACCTCGTGAGTCGAGCTATTCATGTCCGTCCGTCCGCCTGTGTGTTGTCCGTAAACACAGGATAAGGAGATGAGATAATAAGATGAAACTTGGTACACATGGACCCAAGGATCTGCACTATTGAATATTTTTGGAATACGCCCACGGACAATAAAATTTTGTGAATGTGTTTTGTATCAACACAAAGATGTCTTCGAAAAATTAGTGTCATCAGCTCACACGCTCACCTCCTTTACAACACAAAAATTTAAAACTCAATAAATAAGCCTCTGTTTAACCAACAGAGATAAAATTTGGCACGTATGTTTTTTTATGACAAAACAAAGATGGTTTTGAAAATGTACGTCATCCGCCCACGGACACGCCATACAATCCAAAAAGTTTAAAACTCAATAAATAAGATTATGTTTGTCATAGAGAGATCAAATTTGGTATGTATGTATACTTATATATATACCAAAATTAAAGCGTGTTCAAAAATTGGCAGTAATCCGTCCATGCACACGCCCAACTCGCATAACGAAAGCAAAATAAATTCATTAACAATTTAGGGTCCGGATAGAAAATCTGACTAGTTTTTCGTATGCGGTAGTCGTTAACAGATTTGGGGATAATTTTTCTTATTTCATTGAAATGGTTTTCTATGTGGTGGGCTTCAAACCCAACACACAACCTTTGTTGTAAAGTCAAAAGCCCCCCGCTCAGATCAACCGTAAAATTTAATTTTTTACCTGTAGTATGGACATTTTTGGTTGTAGATTGTATCTAGTCATATTGACGTCAGCGTTGTCAAATACAAGTTGGACTCATACAGGTAAACAGATGGTTGCATCTTGCAAGCAGAAAACATCGAAAAGTCTAACGGTGGTATATGAGTTCTTGACCCATGTTAGTATCCCTCGCGTGCTGTTTCTCCACCTGAGCTGATTTCCAAAAAATAATTTTGTTTTAATTTTGCGACTAGCAAGAGTAGAAAAACACTGCTTTGATAAAGTGACAAGTGCCTCGGCAATTCCAATTTGCTTTTGCGGCAGTTGCACTTATTAGCTTTTCTAAGTGGGCTGCTTGAACCACAGATACTACTGATGAGTCGGAGTAGCGTCCGACGAAACCATGGCCTAGTCTGCTCGGTTGTGCTGCAAAGAACTTTGTTGTTGTAGCAAACCTGTTCATGAATTATTTGGCATAAAGCTCTAAAAAATTATTCTTAAAAAATTTGTTTTAAAGAATTATTAACTAAAACTAAAAAATTAAGATTAAGTTGGAATATGGATTAAATCAGATGAAAAGAACGCTTGCCTCCCATATAACGTGTCTTTATCAAAACGGCATAATTGAAGAATAATGGAAATGCAAAATTTGTGTTTTTTTATATAATTATATGGATTTGGGGCTCCTAAGTTCGATTCTAAAAAAAATTAAGAGTCGCTCTCAAGTGGTTTAGAAGTTATAGGGATCAAAAGTTGAAAAATTACTACACATTTGCCTGTTTTTCGATTTTTTTTAATAAAATTTAAGCAATATGGGTAGCAAGAGGTCATACCATGACCTATTCAGTTAGGTATTAATTATAAAAAATCCATTTATTGCTAACTATCCAAAAATGAAAAATTGTTATACAAAATCGCTCGATTTTTTATAACAATTTTTCGCCTGCGGCGCTTTTTTTCGTCTCAATATACTATATGTAAGTGTACAACAAACTTGAAAAGTACTTGCATTAATTGTTAAAATATAAATCTTTATATATTGTGCACACTTGACTGTTCACCCTTTTACGAAATAACATACTTCTATGAAAACATTTATATTTCTAGTCTCAAAAACAAACACTTCAAAAGGACAACCAAAATTAGCACACCTCAAGTTCTTTGAGTACAAAAACAGTTATATCATCCAAAATAATGCATAGATTTTTATGATTGAATGCTCATTAAAAAGGTTTTAGCATAACTTTTCTTTTGATATCCATTACGTTTACTTATGTTCGAAAACAACAACAAAAAAACACAGGTTTTTAAGCCCATTTTCATAAACGTTGACCCCTATAACTTCTAAACCACTTGAGAGCGACGCTCAATTTTTTCACCATTCAATTTGTTAGCTCAAAACACGCATTTTTTAAAAAAAAAGAAAAAAGACCATTTCCACTATTCTTCACTTGTTCCATCAAAACTGTAAAATAGATAGCTTAAAATATTACAACAATTTATTTAAGTAATGTCTTCAAGTTTTGCACAAAAGTTTTGATCTCAAACATGTATAGTGAGTTTGAAAATGAGACATAGAGTGACAACCACATCTTACTTCCATACAAAGTGATGTCATACAAACCGATAATCTTTTAAAATTTCAAAAAAATCAATCTAATGGCTTAAAATTTATCACATATACTAACATAAACGTTGAGGTAACTGACGTAGAGTTGCCTTTAATTTATCTCCTTACATTTTTTTCTGTAGGATGACCAAGACTGGTGTCTTAGAATTATTATTACCAAACTTCGAATTTTACTGTCCTAATAGATAAAAGCCAGATTAATGGAATTAGAGATATTTTGAGCAAACGAGACAAACATTTAAATATTTCAAACAAAATTTTTTTACAGCATATTAAGTTTTTTTGTTTTAAGATCTATATTTATTATTAAATGTTGCAATATTTTAGTAATATATGTACTTAAGTCTGCTTTACAATTTTTAATAAGTTTGTGATCAAAATGCTTTTTGTTTTATATGGAAACACTGTTTCGAAGATTGTTTTAAGCTATGTATATAGAAAACTGATATCTTTTTAAAATCCTCAATTAAATTGAAGTAGTAATAGGGTATGTTCGAGCTGCAAACACTGCGGCTGTGTTGCATGATAGCCCATCCACAACGACGACAACGGGCGACGGGTCTCCACTCTGTCGTTGTAGAGAAATTTCGGGCGACTTGAATTTTTTAAACGCGACAACAACAAGCTACAGCAGAAAGTGCTTAGTGAAATCAGCAATTTTTTTCAGGTTATTGAATTGAATTTAAATTAAATTATATCTTAATATATAAAAGACAAGAGTCCTGCTCCGTGTCCTATATGGTAAAACATGTTCAGCCTGGACCAGAACCTGTTGTAAAATTATCCATTTGAAATTTTTGTACTTACTAAACCTTTTGCTCTATATTGTAAAACCTGTTCAGCCTGTACCAGAACCTGTTGTAAAATTATCTATTTGAAATCTTTGTACGTACTGTACTTTTTAAAACCTGTTCAGCCTGAACCAGAACCAGTTGTAAAATTATTCATTTGAAATGTTTGTACTTACTAAACCTTTTGCTCTATATCGTAAAACCTGTTCAGCCTGTACCAGAACCTGTTGTAAAATTCTCTATTTGAAATCTTTGTACGTACTGTACTTTTTAAAACCTATTCATCCTGGACCAGAACCTATTCTAAAATTATCCATTTGATATCTTTGTACTTACTATACTTTTTAGAACCTGTTCAGTCTGGACCAGCACCTATTCTTTAATTATGTATTGGAAATCTTTGTACTTGAAGACTATCGTCATTTTCCTCAACTACTATACATCAAACATCATGTCTTGCTATTACAGTGGTTCTTAATTAACAGAACCAGAACCTATTCGGTCTGCATAAACTGAACAGCAATTATTACATTCAGTGTGGTGTCAATGGGAATTGCTAGAATTAAATCACAATGTTCGGTCTTCTGATCCAAGTTTTAGCGATTGGCTACTCAAGTTAGGAAATGGAGATGAAGATATCATAGAAATTTCCGATCATTTTGTTTGTAAAGGTTCGCTTATTAACCCTTTAAATGGCTTGCCTAGAATAATTGTGGACAATTTTTTTGAGCTTATATTCCCATCATTTAATCAATAAAAAGATCAAAAACCATCCCTCTGATTTTTACATGAGCTGCTTTGCTTTTGGCAGGCTGTCTAATATAATGGACAAAACCATGATAACGTTGTATTATAATATTTTAGTTCAACTAAAACAACAGGAGACAAATGCAAATGCGTTATTTATGCAATTATTATTATAAAAAGATATTATACTTTGTGCACCAATCAAAATAATCATTTCTTTTTTTGCAAAATTTATTAACACGCGATATAAAAAAATTGAAGGCTTCTGTTGGGCATAAAATCGAAAATCTAAGTTAAACGTTATATATCTCCCTAAAATTATTTTTGTCATGTTAGCACAACTTCATTTCATAGTACCAACCTATTTTATTTTAGTAAAGACGTTGGAAAATAAAAAAAATTTTTTTTCTTAAGTGTCCAATATAATGGACAAATCCATTGAAAGGGTTAAATAGATTTCTGGCGATACTTTGAGTCCGAATAACATCAACCGTTATTCCAAAATTGCTATTCTGTGCCCAAAAAATTCCGATATGAACGAAGTCAACGAGCAAGTTCTAAATATTGTAGTTGGCGACACAGTGAGAGCACGGATTTAATTGAAGACAGTGATGATAACGATAAACAAAATTACCCTGCCGAGTTTTTGAATGAATTTTATCCTTTAGGAATGCCACTGCATAAGTTAAACCTCAAAATTGGAAGTATTATAATACTTCTTCGAAATTTCAATACCACCAAAAGAGATATCTCTAATGGAAGGTGGTTAGTTTTGAAAAACCTAAAAACTTAATTAATCATCGCACAAGTATTGACAGGCGTACTGGTGAACATTAAATAGTTTTCATATCTACAATTGATTTGGTCCCGACAAACATAGATTTGCCTTTCACTCTCCGGAGGCGACAATTTCCAGTTAAACTGACATTTTCAATTACCATAAATAAATTGCAAGATTAAATATTGCAAAGAGTAGGAGTTTTTCTAAAAGAAGTGGTATTTAGTCGTGGGCAGTTTTAGCGGGCTGATGATGTAAAACTAAGCATTATAGATGGCAAGGGACAAGGTTAATTGGTTAAAATTTTAAGAATTTTTTTACTAAAAATGTTGTATATAAGGAAATTTTATAAAAATAATTCAATAAACATGTTTTCAAATAAAAACCTTTGTATATAAATCCAATAAATTTTTTGTCGCATTTTGTACTCTAAATGGTTCCTTCCCGTCGTAAGACGGGCTTTTACACTAGTTATTTAATAAACTCACATCAAAGTTTGCAATGAAATATATAAATTGAACACAAAAACGAGCACTCGAGCAGCCGGCATGAAAAAAACACGAATGTAAACAATGGCTGACATGTACTTTTGTCGTCTGTTTTTGTCGCCAAATTAGAATTAAATTGAAGCTGGCTACAGCTACATTTGATGTCGGGCAACAATGTCGTCGCGATTGTCTCCAAAAGTTCATCCCATAAGAAATATATGTGAAAAATACAGTGACGTTTGACGCTCGTTGTCGTCATTGTGGTTGGGTTATGATTTGTCAAAGCATCACGTTCTATGCTAATTTCTGGCAACATTGGCCAAAGCAAAACGTTCTAGCGAACAAAAATTTGACATTTGATGCGCAGGAAATGCGAAAAAGCGGCAACACAAAATTTTTGTCTGCAGAATAATACTGGATGAAGTAAAGGAAGACAAATGTTTATTTATTTTATTTTTTATTATTATTATTGGCCACGTATATAAATTTACTAATAATTCAATCGGAAATGCGTGAAAAATATATCACCAGGATATAATTGAATGGTTTTAAAAATTCTTCTTCTCTTCTTAAGTCTCTTAATTCTTGCTTCTTCCAATTTCAATAACAAACTTTTATCATTTTCGATTCTATACAAAATTAAACTATCAGCAATGTATCAGCTGAGCATCTGCAACAGTGTTGCAAGTAGGGTTCCCAACTGTCCCGGATTTCGCGGGACGTCCCGCATTTCAGCTAATTTTTTAGCGTCCCGCGAATACCCCTTGCGGGACGCCTTTTGTCCCGCATTTGAGAACTTAAGATTGTTTGTATCTTAATTTCCAATTTGACATGAAACACAGTTTACTAAAACTGTGTAATTTTATTATCAAATTTAATTTATCATTTATTTTTCATACATTTTATTTATCAAAACGTTTTGGATTTATTTTTTGGTTTTTTCATGAATTCAGCAAGAGTTGGAAAGACATCAATATCAAGTATTCAATGCGATGGTATAAAGGCATCGTTGATACCCTTTATTCCTCAAAAAATAAAAGAAAATATTTAATAAAATAAAAAATTGCATCTAATGTTGTCCCGCATTTTTGAGCCAAGTCCCGCATTTTTGATGGCTTCGTCCCGATTTTGTAATTTCCAGAGTTGGCAACCCTAGTTGCAAGCGTGTAGAAAGGCCACATACCCATACTCGTACTCACCATAGTGATTTAACATATCCTCATATAAAGTAATCCAATGGCGTCAAATCACATGGTCTTGGTGGCCAATTAACAGGACCATTTCTTGAGATGATTTTTCTCAATAGCCGAAATTTTCTCTCAATAACCGTGGCGTGGCATTGTATCGAAAACTGGATTTCCATATTTTATACCGACCCCAAATAGCTTAAGCTCATGTTCTCAAGAAGCTTTACATGGCATTGTTTACTCTCCGAGGTTTGCCTTTGTCTGCAGTGAGGCGACGTCTGATCAAGATTCCAATAGTATGTGGATTGAACTGCAACTAGCGAATGCACAATCGCTTTCGCAATCGATCTTGGTGTACTTACTGATAATTTTAAATTTTCCAACTGAGAAATTTATTCGAAAAATAAAACATCTATTTTTGGTTTCTCAGAATTCTTTCTTTAGCAATTTTTTATTTTTCAAATATTTCATATCAGCTTATATTTCAATTTTACAGTTATGGGTCATTATTTGATATTTTCCTTTTCAATTATTCTTTTTATTCTCTATGTATATTTGTGATGTGCACAATGAGAGTTATAACTTATGTAATAAACTATTTTTTATTGTTTTCTTAATTGTTTTGATTGATCGAAAGAAAACCTGAGAAACAAAAAAATATTTAATACTTGCAGTTAATAATGAATTAAGGGGGTAGTACAAATTTGGTGAAATTAAACTTAAAAGAAAAGAAAAAAAAAATAAATAAAAACACTTCAGATCATTAAATCATTACCAAGTGCAAGTGATCACCATCATCGTTATGCAGAATTCGCAAATTTTATGTAATTTGCATACATTTTTGAGCAATTATTTTTAACTGCATTTAAATAAAAATGTTTCATACATTATCATTATTAATATATTTTTGTGTGCTCAAATGTTATGAATTTATGCCAATTTTATGTTTATTTGAATAAGGTTGGATGTGAACTTAGCGACTTTGCGGAAAAATTTCTTCCATACAAAAGATAGTTCATGCATAAAATTTTCAATTTTAATTTTTTTTAATGTACGTAAACTAAAAACCAACGCCATTTACTGATAATAAAATGAAGGCATTGACAGGAAGATTTTATCTTGTGAAAGTGTAAGAATTTAAAACTTTTGAGCACTTAACTTCGTGTTTTTTAAATTTTTTTTTATTATTTTTGAATATTTGCTTTTTCTTGTGATAATATACTATTTTTGTTTTTTTATTTTCAACCAACTGAAAGAGAATTTTCACAATAGTATTTAAATATTTCATCGAAAAAGGCACAAACTACCTTCTCTTTCTTTAGTTATAGTTAATTATTTTTTTAAATTGAATTTAAAATTTTTTTTTATAATTTTCAAATATTAATTACAATATTAGACAAACAAATTTTGTGAATTGGTACATTTTTTCTTTCAGAGAATTCTTTATTTTTTGCAAATATTTGTTTAATATTTAGCAAACAATATTTTGTTTTTTTTTTTTTTTATCTAAAAAATGTATGAAAATCGTTTTACATTTCAAATTCAGATATTTATTAAAAGCAAAAGAGAAATTTAATGATTCGTGCGTAACAAAAAATATTGACTGACGACTATAAATTTTCTATCTTCCATTAGATGAGTACATGTACCGAAAGAAAAAGTACCGATTAGAGAAAGCTCAAGACAGAAAGTTGAAATAAATTTAATCACAAAACTATTATTACTATTTTTTTTAATTAAGTTACATGTTTAAACCAACGAACTCTGTTAGTTTCCTTGCAAAAAATTTAAAATGATTTTTATCAATTATTTTTTTTGGGGCCGCCGCTGACAACTACGATGTTGTCAATTCTCTTTTAACTTTTTTGTTTGTTTTTTTCTTTATTAAAGATATTCCAAATGGAGATGTGAGGGGCGTTCCACATCAACCATGGCTAATATACTCGTATATGCTGTATAGCTTGAGCCCGTTAATTATTAAAATAATATGTTTAATAATAATTTTTTCTTTATTTTCTTTTTGCTTGACTTAAAAACTATTTATGATTCTTCTTGTTTACGCTGAACTCAACACACGCTATACAGTCACACACATACGCATCTATATGTGATTCAAGCAGAAGAGAGTCCTCATTAATTAGAGAAATTAAATTTTTACAGAATTAAAAAAAAAAAAACAACACAAAAATGCTTTAAGAAGAATTATTTAAGAATAAAATGTTTTTATGTGTGCTGTATATTATTTTAGTTCTATGCTGTGTGCTTGGTCCAACTTGTTCTTCTCTGGCATCGTTTGCACAGGATATTCTTTAAACAAATTTCCATATCCTGCGTCTTATTTACATGCGAATTTATGCAAAATTCTTTTTTTAATTTGAATTCGTTACTATTTGTTATGAAATCTTGAAATTTTTTATATTTATAACGTTGAGTTAAGCTATATTTAAAAAAAAATCTTGGCTATTTAATTCAGTTAAGCATTATCAAAATGCTCCGATTTCGAACTATTATTCATTCTATTGTTTTCTTGACCATTTTTAAATATTTTTAATTTACTTTTTTTATTTATGTTATTATTTACAACATGTGCTTTTTGAAAACGAATATATAATATATATATATATATATAAAATAGATACATTTATAAAAATATGTATATGTATATATTTTATATATATAAATGGTACTTTGTATGATTCAAATATATATTCATCTTATATTATTCCAAGTTTACTTTTATTTTAACTTAAATTAACAGATTACACAAAAATTCTTTATATATAAATTTATTCATTTTTTTTCTTTTTGTTAATGCTGCTAGGGTGAGGGTTTTGGCTAAAAGTGAGTTGTTACCTATTACTTTGATTTGGTACGAAACTACATTATCGCTAGTTTTATATGTTTTTTTTAATTGTTGTTAGAATTCCTATAAAATATATTTTACAATTGATCATGAGAAACGTGAATACAATATATTTATTCGTACTCACTTTGAAGAAAAATAATTGCGATTTCTCAAAACTATTTCTGTTTTTTATGACTCCCCCTTTAGGCAGTCAAAAGGCCGATAGAAAAAATTTTACATTCCTATAAAAATAGAAAAAAAAAACTATTTAAATGTCGAATTCTTACGACTTTGGAAAACAAAAACTCTTAATCTCCCTTTTTAACAACGACAATAAAAAATTTCCTTTCAAATTCATAACGGTTGCGGGTTCTTTCTTTTGTAGTTAAACATTACAGTAGTTACTTGGAAAATACATTTACTACTATAACTTTGCTAAGTCTTCACTACACAAATTTATTCCATAACAGAATTTATGCAAGCATTGAATAAATATATTTATTTATGTTCCATTATGACTGTAAATGACGATAAAACAGAAGAAAAAATAAAAATTTCAAGACTTCTTAGTACATTTTATATACATTCTCGGTAACTTGGGAACTCTTCTTAATTGTATTTCTGTTATTTTGAACTGTGTTATAAATTTAATGAACTGAACATCAGAGTTATAAATTGTACATAACATAAGAGGATATAACATCAGAAATTTCAAATACATCCAAAAAAATTAATAATTATAAAATGATTTTTAAAAAAAATTTAGTTTAAAAGAAAAACATTAAGTGTACATTAAACCTAACGTTGAATTATTTATATTAAATGATTGCACACAAATTATTTTAGTTTAGATTACAAAATAAATACATAATAACTTAAATTTATCATCTGTTACTGCTATGAGCCTAAAACATCTCTATCAATTACACTTTATTGTGGTTTAAGGATTAGTGAGCAAAAAATCTTGCTTACGAGAGAGTCTAAAGGTTTCTGTTTCGAAAGCTATAAAATATAGCAAACATGACTAGTAGCATACAATTATTATTATTTTAAACACCTCCGCAATATTTTTGTTTGCAATTTTCCAAGATTCACATAATGAATTTCATACCTCTAACGTATGCACCATATGAGTGTTCAATGTACGAGTGTGCCTCATACTACGATGGTATGTATGCACCGATGTTTAAGTTTTCCCAAAAGGGTCCTTAGAGAGAAGGTTTAAACCACAACTTTTAGTGAAATTGAAGTTTATCGAGTCTACTTCAAGCGACTTTAATGAGAGCGAGAATAATTTAATAAGACATTCAAAATTATTTAAGATTTTAAGGAAGTTTGAAAACTGAGCTATTTTAAATATTTCCTCGGCAACTTTTGGTAAACGAAATTGGTTTTCCTGCAGAAAACTGCTTTTTAAATAATTAACCAATTACACGTGTTTGAGGAGAACACTTTCCACATTAACTCGTTTGAAAACAAACACAAATGTTTTCATAAACAGGCTCAACACTTCGAAAAAAATCATTTCAAAATCCTACGTCCAACAGAATATTTGACAATTGAAAATATTTCCTTGTTGGTCGTGATTGAGTCTCACAAAAGAAACTAAACTGAGAAGAAAAAGGCGCCAATTTGTAGCAGCAGTTTGTTATTAACATTATATTTTACATTATTTTTAAATACAATCAAGTATTTATTTTTTTTTTTCTTTCTTTTTTTTTTTGTTATCATTTGCTCTACTGCAGTTGTGTTAAAATATCGCATTGAATATTAAGATTCTATTTATTTTTGGAATTTCACACAATTCATACAGCGAGTTGTTTTGTTGTTGCTTTAATGATGAAGTAACACACAGAGAAGCAAAAAAAAAAGTAACAAAAAAGTTTGCATAACATTGAGTGTTAATGAAAAATAGCTAAATAAACTAAAATATTATTTGAACAACGGCACTAGATTATAAATAGAATTAAACAAAAACATTGAATTGATAAATAATATCCAAATTATAGAAATTTGCGCAATTACTCCGTCAATTTTTTTTTTTTTGGTTTTTTTACATGTTGGAAATTTTCAAGAAAACAATTGATTTTTAATAAATATGGTAACCGAATGGAAATAAACTGTTTTAAAATAAAAATTGTACCTGCTTGAACCCTAGTCCACATGTTGGACGGTAGTACAGTACGTTCAACGCGTTAACGGACGTGTAACCATCGTAACGTGTTTTAAAATTGACGCATTCTTATTTATTAGACAAGAGAATGCAGTTCCTTTCATCGTATTTGTAGTGTTAGGCGATGCAACAGGATCTATTGTGGTCCAATACTTACAGGTGATGATCGTTTGCTTTGGTTGCTTGGTGTTTGCAGCTTCTTCGGTATTTGTATATAAATCATCCTCGAAATCCTGTTCAGCTTCCAAAGAAGCTAGCATTTTTTCCATTTCTTTATCACTGCAACCGTTGTTTGATTTTAAATCAAACTGATTTAAATCAGAAATTTGTATGTTATTGTTATTGTTGGCTGAGGTATTAAAGAAATTTTGAGAAGCCGAGTGACGTCGTTTGCGGTTAGTAGTTTTAAATTTGGAACTAGTGGTGGAGATATTTGCATCAAGAAACTCTTGTACTCGTTGGTAGGCGGCTTTTACAGGTGTGTCAGTTGCGGAAAAGCTGTACATGTCAGCAGGCGATAAAGAAACATCTAACATATTTTTAAAATTACGCTTAGCAATTTCAGAGTTTTCAATTTTGTAGTCCAACTCATTCAAAGACTGCGATGGTGCAACAATGTTAGTTTTGGTCGGAGCTGGTGTTCTTTTCTCCCATATCTCTGCCAAGTTATCATGATCCCAGCTGAGCTGGGCAAGAAATGGATCGTCTTCTGTGCGGAAATTAGCAGCATTTTGCTGACCATCGTTCAGACGTTTCAGCAGATCGATGGGTTTAAAGCCCACATTTGCCTGCTGCCAGATATTATTTTTATCGTTGCAACTCCATAAACTCCCAAAGAATTGCACTTGCGTGGGGACTGGTGGTTTTGATGTGGGTTCACCACTTTCGCGGCACAATAAATCCGCTATTAATTGATTTACTTTGTTAAAAACATCTTGCGGTGCATGTTTTGGCTGCGACAAGTTTTTGCCTTTCATTGCGCAGTCACCATCACTTTCTTCCGGAGCAAAGTTCGAGTTCTCACCATCATTAAATGTCATTAATTCCCCACGATAAAGCATATTCTCCGCCTCCATTTCCGCCTCTGTTTCGCCTATATCCCAGTCACTATCACTGTCTGCAACAGCACCCTCACCAATGTAGAGATCTTGCATGTATTTCAAGTCGCTCATAATTTCATCGGCCTCTAGCTGAAGTTCATCTTTTAATAACCGATTAGCTGGAACTGATTTAAACTCGTTATTGCAGGCAGCACACATACCCCACAAAGTGTGTGGATCAGCATTATTTTCATTGTTTAATTCGCATTTTTTACCAATTGCATGCATTGACCATTGCTCCAAGGCATTGTATGACTTATATGATTGGAAATCAACTTCATCGCAAACACTTGAATTGATTCTTTCTTTTGTATTTGTCGGCCATGCAGCAATGGTGCGATAATTTGAAGCTGATGGTAGCCAATGACTATCGGTAATAGGGTCGCGTGTGGCTGCTGCGGCTTTGGCAGCAGCGGCAACAGCCTTGTTCAGAGCTTCAATGGCATCGTTACAAGCTAAGCCAGTAGTTTGTAATGGGATACCTTGAAATGAGTTGGAGAAAATCAAACACAGTGGATGCTGTTCGATTTCATTGTGTGCATTTCTATCCGAGGAAGTTTCAACCTCAGTCTGACATATTGCGTCACAATTTTTTAACCGAAACTTCATAACGAAATGACATTGACGTTCATCCGACGCCTTGAGTGAATTCGCCGCACAGTTTGAGGACGCATATAAGGGTACACCATGGTTGGTAGCAGCTGTCGATTCATCTTCTGCAAGGAAAGAGTCTTTTCGAGTGTATTCCAAATACTTTTCAGATTCCCAGTACAAATATCCGCTCTGGGAACGTTCATATTCAATAACATCCAACGCGCTACAAATGTAAAACGAATGCCCATCTTCATAGGGTTTAATGGGGCGAAAGTGTGTAAGATCAGAATTAAGCAAATCCTCGTCTGCGGCATAGCGTTCCCTAGGACGTGAAATATGCTGCTGCTGCTTTTGTTGAAAGCAAGTTGCAGTAGACTTTGTATTGTCTTCTCTTAAAACCTTTACGGCTGCTAACTTTATGCGTGCGTACTCTATAAAACCACTCGTGCTGGCGGAATGGTTTGGAAGAGTCACCTCCTCATTGACTGGTGGAGTGGGGATATATTTACCTAAAACACGCTTACCATCATTTGCGCTGCTGTTACCACTACCATACATTTCTGTCAACGACATTGGATTTGAAGTTGACCAAGAGTGCATGTCGGGTTGGAGACTTTGACCCAGTAATGGCGTCTGCCAGTTAAAGTTAGCAGAGTGTGAGTATGATGAACATGAAGTTGTTGATGCAGAAGTTGGAGCAGAATCCGTTAAATCAACTACATATTGATCCATTTTCAATGACGTTCCAGAATTTAGGTCACACAATTGCTTTGCTTTATCTATTGAGCTTGTCGATACGGTAGAAACAGACGTAGATGCGTCAGCAAGTTGTACATTCAAAAACTGCTGTGGTGGTTGCATTGAATGATTATTGGCGTTGGTGTTTGTATTTGGGTTTGGTCCTGCATTTATTCCTTCTGACCATTTTGATCTTCCATAATGTGATGGCAATAGAAAAGAATTTTCCTGTGAGCAAGAACTATTGACGTTCATCTAAAGGATTTAAGAGAATAAAATATATGAACATTTAATTAGTTTTTTTCTTTATTGTACAAATAGATTAATAAATAAAAATTGAAGGAAACTGATAGTTTACCTTTGTGTTCAAATCATCCGGGTTAATTTTCTTGGCGGAATTCCAAACATGCTTGTAAAACTGTTCGTCAGTGTCTGCTGCACCTAATACGTTTAAACCATCCGACCAGATAGAGTTTTGCAAAAATATATTGACTGGCGTCTCGCGACCTTTATGTGCCGATTTGTTAAAATCTTCCAAATTACATGGCATCGAACAATAGTCGCTGGTATTCAGGTTGTTGCTGAAATTACTACAGCATAAACTAGCAGAATTTCCTTCATTGATTTCTGACTCTTGTGGTATCTTTGTTAAGTCAAAACGATGATTGTAATAGTTCGACCAGAAATTTTCCAGATTAGTCTTAAATGGTGCAAATGATGCTGGTTGCATATTAGATGCAGACGACGTTAATTGGATGCCAGCACCGCTTTTTCTGTTATCATTTTTATTACCAGTAGTATATGATGTATTTTTCCACAAAGCCTCCAAGCTACTATCGAATTTTGCTTTGAACTGAGCAAAATCCAGATGATCGTCCGTAGCCGCGTTCGCCAAAACTTCATTTGAGCTACCACCGCCAATATCTCTTTTGTATAAACGACGTGTCGAATGCAATGAAACATCTGTTATTTCTGGAACGGAAGCAAGTGTATCATCATCGTCGTCGTTGCAACAAAACGAAATATCAACTAGAGGTATAAGAGGAGAACTATTTGGGTCGGCATCTCCAACTGCTTTCTCAGAGTCTGGCTTATCTTGCATCATTTCTTGATCTTCAAAGTGTTCCAGTGCACGGTCACGTAGACTCATATTTGCATATGCTGCGCTTTCAGATGTGCTACGGTTACGATTTTGTTTCACAATGAATTCTTTGATCAAATCTCGACCCATTTCCCAACAACCTTCGAAATCTGTATCCCAAAAAGGTGATGAGCTTCGATAGGATTTACTGTTGCTGCTGTTGACACACACACCACCACTTCCACAAGAATTTTTCCGAATATTTTTTCCTTTGGACAAGGCTAGAAGAAATGTTAGTTTTCAAATTTATTATTTCTTTAAATATATACAACAATTTTTAATTCAATATCTTCAATCGTTATTTCGTAAGTCTCTCATAATATTTGTTTTTGTTTTTGAACTCTCGTGGTTCCTGTTTAAAAACTTTTAGTTTCCTTAATAGTATCTTATTTTTTAAACTATTTTGGTTCTTCGTTCATAATTTTATTCATGGGACAATGAACATTTTATGATTAGGCTGATAAGAAACCACCCGCTAGTATTGAGAGTAACCAATTGCCTACTTATCACTAGCTATTTTACTAGTTCTTTACGTACTAGCTACTTTTCTGTCCCTAGGTAATGCATAGACGGGTCAGTTGAATCTACTTCAAGCTCGTACTGTTTATTGTTTATATTTTTTACGGCTTTCTCTCATGAAAATGGCTGATATTATTCAAAACAACTTTTTCGGAAAAAACATGATATATGAGGCTTTTCAATTTCATTGAACAACGTGAATACAAAATTGTAATAAATAAAAATAATTTAACTGAAGATTGATGTCGCAATGCCTAGGTTTTTTGTTTTTTTATATTTCTGACTAGCAAATAATCTTGCCCTAAAGTACTAGTGAAGTGACTAGGGAGTGGGAACGTAAAAGGTAGCAATTGACTCCTACCTATGACATCTTAACGTTAAATACGCCAGTTGATTGCAAAGAAAGTAGATTGAAGTAGAACTAGTACTGGCTACCTAGGGGCTAGTGAAATCGCTAGTTCTGTACTAGTGCCAAATACTGCTGGGCATTTCATTTATTTTGAGGTGGAAGGTTTTTGTTCTTTTGATTTGATAAGCCTTAAGATAAGCCTAAACATTTAATTAGCTCTACAGGTTAAGTCTAGAGTAATAATACCTGTCAGCACCGTACTTACGATTGAAGTGAAATACCATTTGCTTATGTTTTTCAAAGATAATTTGAATAAACTAAATTATATTATGAAAAAACTCGTGTATGAAAAATGTTCATTGAAATATGTTAAATATTTATAAATGTTCACTATGACGCGCTACAGAAGTTAAAGTAGTTATCTCAAATAATTTAACTTTTTAGTTGAACTAAAAATACAACAAACTGCGATTGGAATGAATATTCGAAGTATTCAGCACATTTTTACTTTTAACAGATATTGCTACGCGTTATAAACTACATCATTTTGTTCAGCCAGTAAGGAATGCATATAAGCGACTTTGACGTTATTGGCGCTATTATATTGATGTTTTCGTAAATGTGTACAGGCCATAACATAACTAATTCTGATTTTAATCATAGTTTAAAGCCAGAACAAAAGCTTCAAGTCGTAAATTCAATGCAGAGAGAGAGAGAGAGAGAGAGAGAGAGAGAGAGAGAGAGAGAGAGAGAGAGAGGAAGAGTAATAGTGATCTTTGAACCTGTCATAACAATTTGATTCGATTATTTCACTAGTATGTGTGTCATAATTTAAAAAATATGAATCTGCTATACTCCAACCGATTATATCCCAATAAGCCAAAAAATTTACTGATCCGGCAAAACGGAGCTAAAACTGGATGTGCCCGCTTTGCTGGTATGAAAACGGCATGTTCTCGTACCTTCAATTAATGCTTTTACAGATTTCTGATTGATAATTGTTTTTTTGAGGTAAAAAAAGCATAGTTGGCATAGAAAATTGTTTCGTTTGTAAATTATTTTCAGTTTTAATATGATGTTATAAAGTATTATATAGTGAAATATAATAAGATATATAAATATACTTAGCAACAGTTTGTTTAAATGCTTTATTAAAATGTACGTTTTAATGCTAACAAAGCGGTACGTTTGTGTTCCGTTTTGCAGGTATGTTTATGTACCATCTTTTCTGCGTAGTAACGATTTTCATTTTCAAAGTAAAACGTACCGTTCTCATGCCGTTTTCGGTAGCAGAATCGTGTCTACACACACGACTATGCTTTAGTAAAACTTTCCGTTTTCAGACCGAATGGTTTGTTGGGATACTTTATCAGATATAAATATTTGCTATATGTGGATATAAGTAAGTATTCAGAAGCGCTAACAATATTTAAAATAACAATTGATTAACTCTAGAAAGACGGGCAGGAGTCCCTTCACGAAATACAAAGAGCTGCCTGGTTCATGTTTGTGTATTTGCTTGATTGTAAGAAAAGGAGAGAACGAAGAACAACTGAATTTCATATCAGGTCTTTCGTGACGTAGGCGACCAAACAATCTAAATTTTTTGTTTCGAACTTATGTTCGAATTTTTTAATTGTAATAGTAAGTACATTTTAGCCTGCACCTGCCTGCAATGAATACTATTTTTGGTGTTGTTTTGGTTTTTTGGTTGGAATTGCTAATTGCTAATTTAAAGATAAGTCAGCTGTTGCTTAAAAATTAAATTTATTAACATTGGTGAATTTTAAAATGGCGAAAACAGCACGCTAAAAAAGGAAGTAAGGTTGGTGAATAGCGACCTTAATGATTTTATCGGTTATA
This sequence comes from Tetanocera ferruginea, assembly GCA_958299015.1. Classification (NCBI taxonomy): domain Eukaryota; kingdom Metazoa; phylum Arthropoda; class Insecta; order Diptera; family Sciomyzidae; genus Tetanocera; species Tetanocera ferruginea. The sequence goes on along the minus strand of OY282643.1, from coordinate 70,421,585 downwards.
ACGGTGGTCATATATATATAATATATCTTACATTAATTGCAAAGAAATATGAAAAATTACCTTGATTGCGACGACGTCTTGTTCTTCTTTTAACTACGGTGGCAATTATGTTTCCGTTATTGTTATTATTATTATGATGCATACTATCTTGATTAGTTGAAATTTGAAGTTTTCCCGTTGCTAAACCTCCAAGAGCTGTTTGTTTCTTTCCGTTTTCTTTAGCACAATTACTACTTCTTAATCCCAAACCTGAATCACTGCTTGAAACACTTGATGTAGTGTTTTTTCCCTTATCCACAGGCCATGTAAACGACTTAGCATTCCTCCTCAAGACTCTAAAAGAGTCTTCCATATCTTTTGTCAGCGCTGGAAATGCTCGGTAATATCGCTTTTTAGGATCAGACTCGTTGTCGGCTGCCAATGCTTGCTTTGATAAGCTTTCGGATCCAACCCTGAATGTTTTATTATTATTATTACTATTTGCCCCGATGAAGCATCCACTTGTTAATGCAGCGCTGTCATTTAGCCCTTTGTGATGTCTATTAAAGTGATGAGTTTTATTTGGTTGAAGGTCGAAAGTAGAAAGTGTAGCAACTAAGGGATCGTCATCCTCAACATCAGTTGATTGATTTTCAATATCGATAAGTTTTTCAAACAGTTCATCCACAAGAGCTTCAATGGCTGCAATCTACAAGAAAAATTTGTTAAATTGGAATGAGCAAAAAAGAAATCATAACAAAAGTTCACCACTTTCGTAGTATAATCCTAATAAATTATGGTTTTGTACACAAAAGTGGTACGGGCATTTAAAAAAAAAAAAATAAGTTGTGTAAAACTCTGTGTCGACAAGCATTTTTAAGATTAAAATCGCTACCTTAAATCAGGGAACCCTGACTTTGGCCGTGTAGATTAGATGGCTTCAAACATTTAATTTTCAAGGTACAACCATATTAATTTGAGTACTTGTATATTTTGTTGCGAGGAATGCAATTGAAAAATTTGGTCAATGTAGAAATTACTTATTTTGATGTGTTAGTTCGATTTTGTAGGTTGCTTTAGACTTTTCGTGTTTTAATGTTCAATTTATACTTGAAATACTTTTTTGTTGTTTTCTATATTCTTTTCTTTTTTATTTTAACTTTAATTCACGAAATACCCCAAAATTCGCTTTTGAGAGATTAATATTTCTTAATTTATATGTATTGAACTTATATTTTTTACTCAAATTATGAAGTCAAACTTAAAACACAAGTACAGATCAGGAAAAAAGATGTCCATGGAATCATTATGTTTGTCATTAAGTTTTTTGAAGTGTATAAAGTTGGTGTTATATAAGGTAATTCGAATTCGATTTGTTTTCAGTTTTTTTAACAATCCATTGTCATAAAAAGAGTGCAGAGTGCTCTGTAATTTGATATTTACATTTTTTTTTTCAAATTGGTCAGTTATTTGAAAATGATTATAACTAAAAATGTTATTGAAATTGTCCGAAGTGGCTTGCCAAAAAACAAATAATTTTAAAGCAAACATTTCAATGGTAACGTAAAAGTTTATTAAACATATCATGTTTGAACTTTGCTCACTCAAAAAAAACTATACAAATTTTAATGTTACTAAAATAACTGTATTAATAAAAATTAGTATTTAAAACACAGTTCATAAACTTCAGTGCTTTACTTACAAAAGGTAAATAATTAAAATGTTTTATTCAATCAACTTTTAGAATTAAGTTGACAAGCACTTTTGTTGTATATTCAATTTTCAATTATTATTATAAGACTTCCATCCAGATGTAAGGATAATACAAACTAAATAGAATCTACATTGAATAATGTTAAAGCAACGAAATTAATTTTAGCACATTATTTAGCAGGTAGCAGAAGTCAATCAGTAGATTACTACCTACTGTCATTCTTCTTAGAATGAAACATAAAGATATAAAATTTCCATTAGCGAAGACAATTGCCGTAAGATATTATAATTAACGAGGAAAGATAAATTCTTTTGTATTTACAATATTTAACTAAGTAATTTACTGATACAGACCAATTGCCCTTGAAATATTTATTATCACTGAAAGTTTTTACATTCTAATACCAAAGTAATAGTTGTCGAAATTTACAAATTTTGTGTTTGCCTATGCAAATGTTTACCTGTTTTAATGAGCATGATGGGAGCATCAACGTTGTGATATCAATCTAAAGTTGTTTAGGATATTTTATTATGACGTATTATTAGATAAATTATTAGATAAACCTTTTTCAATGTTGACATCATGGGAAAAGTTAAGGCAGTTATAATCATAGTAAGAGTTTCAATCGTATTTTGTAAATACGACATATGTGCGAGTACGACAGCACGAAATTAAAACAAAATCCTTCTGATTAAGCGCTTCAACCAAACTCTTCCCTTTGATTTTAGAAATAAAAAACATTAAACATTCTAGTAAACATTTTTTGTTAAGTTAAAAGTTGATATTTTTAATAGTGTAACACTTTGTGGACTTCTAAAACATTAAATCAAAATAGATTCTATTAAGTTTAACTTAACTTTATATTAACAGTTTAATGTGTAAGAATTTATGAAGTAATAGGTGGCTACATAAACAAAGTTTTCACAGCTAACAGAACATTGTATCGTCGGTTATCTACTCCGATATATCAGTATTCTCCGTGGTTTTTGCATTTCACTGAAAAGCTTATAAGCACAACTCCAGCAAAACCAAAACGGTTTAATGCCAACAAAATGTTGGAGCATATATGCAAACGTGATAAATAAGTAAATACAAAAAACAAATTTTTTTTCGAATTAATGCAGTCCTTTTTTTGAAATTTTGCGACTAAAAAAAGAGTAGAAAAGCAATGCTTCGATAAAATTAGACGGTCTTATATGTGATATTGTTAAGGTTTTTTTTAAAGGTTTATACTAGTGTCCGAGCGAACGTGAATTTTTGCCGAAGCCGAAGCCGAAGCCGATTCTTCGGCAAAACGGAAATAATCGGCCGAAGGCCGAAGCCGAAGCCGAATAAGAAACATATGTTTTCAAGCAAAAAAAAATTATAAAATTTATTCTTTACTTTTGTTAAGAGCCGATGTTGAATGTGAACAACACATTAACGTCAAGTTTTTTCTGCATTTCATTTGGCATTTCTCAATTTCAGCCTAACTCAATTGAAAACCATGGAAAGATACATAATCGAGCCACGCGTTAAAGTTATTCAAGAAATGGTAACAGTGGATGATCTTCAGTGATGAGGCACATTTTCAACTCAGTGGATTCGTCATGAGCAGAATTGCCGCATTTGGGCGAATGATAATCCAAGAGTGATTTGGTGCGGTTTATGGGCTGATGGTTTCATCGGGCCGTATTTATTCTAAAATGAGGCTATCGTGAGATGATAACGAACTTTTTAAGGCCCGAATTAGTAGATATAAATGTGGACAATATGTGGTTTCAACAGGATGGTACCACTTGCCACACAGCTAACAAAACAATGACTCTTTTGCGCGAAAAATTCAATGGCCGTGTTATCTCACGTGGTGGCGATGTCTATTAGCCGCCAAGATCATGTGATTTGACACCGTTGGACTTCTTTCTTTGAGGTTATTTGAAAGAAAAGGTGAACGTCGATAAGCCAGCAACATTAATTAAACGGCATAGAACCTCAATTATGCCTCAGCGTCATCGAAAATTTGGACCATCCGATGGAGGTGTGCCGCCGAGGTCGCGGCAGTCTTTTGGCCGTTATTTTTTGTTATTTTGTTGAACCATACCAATATTATCATAATAAAAAGGAATGACAGTAATTTTCTGAATAATTTGTGTTTTATTCAAAATCGACATCGGCCCTTAAAATTTAACCACCCTTTATATAAATTTCATCAAAAAATTACTGAAATCATTAAATTTGAGTTAAACGCAAGTTTTTCTGCAAAATTTGGATTTTTCTGTAATCGAATTATTGACGTCAGAATAAAGTAGAAAAAATTGAATATATTTTCGAACCAGTCGAGAAAAGCTACAGAAATGTAATACTTATTGAAATCTGGCAGAAAATTTCTAGCGTTAACTCGGCTATTATATTTCAGTCCATAACAAAAGCAAAAACGTAACAGTCGGACTCGCTGCATTTATCATTTGAATAAAATTTTCAAAGAATAAACACCAACTCATGAAAGAACAGAAAAGGAGAGTCAAACAAATTCAAAAAACTTATAAAAAAAATTGTTTAGCAAAGCAAAAACATTCGGCAAAAATAATCGGCTATTTCGGCCGAAGCAGAAGCCGAAGCCGAAGATCAAAATATCGGCAGATTACCGAAGCCGAAGCCGAATAATCGGTCGGACACTAGTTTATACCCTAGAAAAATAACAGCGGTCTTATTCATAAAAATATCTTAAATTAGCTTTAAGATGTTTAATAGTTAAAAAGCTTTTTAGAGTTAAAATGCTTTTTAAAATTTTGTTATTCAAAAAAATTTTGCCTCATTTTTTTTTATGAAAATAGGAACACTTTCGAAAATCGAAAATGGTTTGGGATTTGATAAATTTTATAATTCTTTGTTTATTGTTCACAATTTTATCAATATTAAACATTCAAACAGTCAAAAAAAATTTTATCTACATATGTTTTGCTCTGAGAAAGTTATCACTTCCCAGCAGTTATTTTGGAGAGAATTGAAAAAACCAACTAGTATATTTTTAGTGAAATTGGGGTTAGTTGCGAACTAGTAAAAAAGACTCTCAGAATAGAATAGTTTGAATTTATTTTTATATTCTTAGTTTTTCTTGTCAGCAGGTACAAACAAAATCAAAAAACAGATACGCTCGAAACGTGCTGTGGCTTGTTTTTTTCATTTAGGTTCCGAACTTTTTATTTTTACTTCCGAAAACATTTTCGATGAAAATGATATAAATAATATATTTGATTAGCTATATTGTACTTACCAGTGTTCCAAATAAGGCGAATAATAGGGCTAACAAATGACCACTTTTGGACAGTATAAAAATGGACCAGTTTAGAACTATTCATAATAGAACTAGTACAGATATAGGGAAAAACGAATTGTCTTTTCCTATGACATCAACCCGCAAAAAGCGTCGGTTCATTCAATGCAAAAGGCTATTGTAGTCGGACCAGTACTAGCACGTTTTGGAACTAGTACAGAACTATTCTAAGCCTAGTTCATTTTTCTGCAGGGTTATTATTTTTATTTTCAATATTTTGAAATGTTTTGCCATATTTTGTTATAATTTGAAATAGTTTTAAGTATTTTTGACAATATTTGTACTCAGATGAGAGTAACAATTTTGTTTATCAAGGGTTTATTGAAGGTTTCTCATATATGAAGCTTTTACAAGAGGTTTGGAAGTTTATGAATAATATTTTTGATATTTTTCTTGTAAAGGCTTCAAGAGGCTCATCACTTATTATGAACACAGCCGTAATTATGTACAAAATAATTTTTTTTAAATAGTTCTTCACAAACAAAACTATTTAAAATATCAAAACTATTAATGGAAATTGCTGTTTATTTATCTCTGAGAAAATTTAACACAACTAAGTGAGATATTTTAAGAGAGAAATAGAAATACATTTTTCAAATAAACTGTAGCATAGACGGATTGAAGCAGCTGGACTTAAGTACCTGATTAATATTTTTTAGTTATAATATTTAAACATAGTATATAGATACATTCCTAGTTAATTGCAAGAAGAACTTCAATTCTCTTCAAAAATATCTTCAGTTTTTAAAGTTGACAATTCTTATCATCGTCTTTAATTTTGATAAAGAAGTTTTTTAATAAATATATAATACAACTCACCTCACCATAATATAATAGAATACACTCACCTCTTGTTCTGAAGATACAATTTCTCTCAAGCATTGAACTGCATTAATTTTTTTTAGTGTATTTGGTTCACACGGAGGATAACGTCTATAACTTCCTTTTCGATTAGCAAAGAATGTCTTAAGACAAATAAGGAGTGCAGAAAAATATAAAAACATTAGTTATTTGTTACACATGAGAAATAATAACTAAAATTTAGAACAAATTTAATTACTTCTAGGTTGCTGAACTCAATGGGATCATTTATTTGAACTGACGATTGTAAGAGAGATAGGAGAAGTCTAGAATATATTTGTGGTGCCTCAACGCCTAATTGCTCCAAGCGTGATACTAACCAATCTGAAATGGCGTTCACCGCACGGGTTGACACAAGCTGTGGATACTTCATACCTATTGAAAAATCAAGATGGTTTCGATAAAAAAACATCGAATAGTCGCACATCCCAAATTTGTTTTTTTAAGTATAACATTCCACCGTGCAACATTAATATTGATCAAGAAAAATCGCATATACTCGTAAAAGTAGAGCTTAAATTTTGATAAAATAAACATAGAACTAGTCTTGTAACATTAATTCTTTTCATTTTTCATATTCAAGTCGAATTAAGTTTCTTGCCTAGCCTTTCATCTCGTTAGATTGTCAAAATAAAATTTATAAGATATCAACATTTTTCACTGTTTGTATTTATTTAAGCTCTATTTTTCGAATATATTCGAATTTATTTAAACGATTGTTTTAGTTAACTAATACCGCACGAAGTCTACAAAACAAAATCGGAGATACGAACTACATTGAAACTTATAAGGGGAATATTTGCTAAATGGGTTTACACAATAAGTTTCTTTCATTAATGAAATAACTATCAGTTATTATGTTTAATATTTTCTAACATTTAAAATGTTTACTTAATTTTACATTGAGGTCATTCATTGACTGCAATCAATCATTGTTTATTTAGCAGAATTCCTAAATTGGTACGTCGAACTTATCTTTGGACATTGGAGTGCGATTTTGTGGCCGATCAAATTTTTTAGGTCAGGTGGTGATTCGAATCCGGGTCTGCCAAGAAAATAGCCAGTATTTTTTACAAAAGCTTTTGTCTAGATATTTAGTGAAATGGTGTAGTTTAATATTGTAAATGAATATTAAAACAAAATTTCCCAATTAATTGTTCACACACAGACACAAGTCTTTTTATCAAAATTATTTTGAGTGAAAGAGTATCAAACCTTGGTCGCATGTCGAGATATGATTTCTTTAAGGATTAAATACCAACGTGCGGAGAACGATCAAAATACAATTGTTCTTACAGCTGCTAAGCACCACTTCTTACATCAAGTATTACAAAATAACAAAAAATAAAAAAATTATTGTTTTATCAGTTGTTTTTCATTCAAAGGCAATTCGAAAAATTTGTTTCCTTTTTAAAGGCTACAAGTTTTTTCTTGGCAATATTTAATACGCTGCTCATTTTTTAAATTAATCAAGCACAACAAAACAATTTCAGTAATCGACCACATAGAACTGATTGACGATTTCTTCTATCTGCGCTTTACCCACGACCAAAGAAAAATAAGCTCACGAACGATTAAAAATGCAATCTTCTCATGGGAACTCATTTTTCGATTGGATTTTATCATGTTAAATACTTTATAGAGAGAGTTAACATTCAGTAATTTTATGAATACACAATTCTCATGTGTACTAGACCAACCACGAAAAAAATCGAAGTAAATCATTCTTGGGGTGCTCATCGTTTTTTTGGTTCCATTTCATGTGTGTTCATCCCGAATTAATGTCGGGAATATATTGCAAATTCAGTTTATGTAAAACATAATTTTATGTATTCTGAAACAGAAATTGACTATAAATGAAAATAGTGCTAAAGGAAAGATTATCGGGGCCCAATCCGATGGTTTTTTGATAGTCGAACACGGTGCCGTTATTACTTTTGCACGGAATTTAGCCCTCAGCAGTCACTATTTGGAAAAGAATCACAGAAAAACGTAAAAACTAAGCGAAAATTTGAGGTAATGACGTCGCTAACTGTAGGGATGTTTTTTAAATTTTTGAAAACTCAATTTTTATAGCACTTGATACTATTAAAGAATAACTAAAGAAATTAATATTAAAATTGAAATTAAAAATCTTAATCTTTATTATTATTATTAATTTATGCATTCTGAACACAAATTAACCAATTATTCGCCAAATACACGAGATGTCGGGTAGTATCATTTTTTAAACTAACTGAGGATTTGTAACTTTTTTCCTTTCGTGATAGAAAAATTGAAAAAAAAATATGCAATATTATTTTCGAGTGTATTTGCCGTGCAAAGAAAAACGAAAAAAAAAAAAATAGTATCAAAAATGATACTATAGGGAAGTAGGGCTAAATGAGTATTCAAATATAAAAGCTTTCTTCGTTGCTTATGGGAATATCTATTATACCTGACTATCTTGTATAAGTTTTGCAATTGATCTTCATTCTTTGAAATTCTTTTATTGAATGACCCCGCTAATACATTACGTTTAGCACCATCATTAGTCACGCCCAGTAATTTTACTTTTTCTAAAGCTGTTTTGTGTTGAACGCTTTTGGACCATACTTCGTTTAAAGAATTTAGCGGAATAGCACCTATTGATACTAATTTTATTGTTAAATACTTCATTATTTTGAAATACCAATAAAATCTAAAAACAAGTGTATGGCGGAAGTATAAATTAAAATTAAAAAAAAATAATTAAATAAAAATAAAAAATTAAATAAATTAGCAGAGATCCGCTAGCAGAGATGAGAATGGTGATCTGAAGCTCGTTCCTGTAAAAAAATTGAAAAGTTACCGATTTCGTGAGAACTCATGTTTCTGTGCACTCAAATCGTTACAAATTCGGCCCATAATGAAAAAGAACACAAATCAAAAAGAAATGCTATGACAACCAACTGTTTACTGTAAATAGCTGCAAGAATTTGTTTTGTTTTGCGTACTCTAATATTTTATTTAAAAATGGTTATAATCATTAATTAATTTAATTATTATTCTTATTATTATTATTACTAGTGTAAAAGCCCGTCCTACGACGGGAAGGAACCATTTAGAGTACAAAATGCGACAAAAAATTTATTGGATTTATATACAAAGGTTTTTATTTGAAAACATGTTTATTAAATTATTTTTATAAAACTTCTTTATATACAACATTTCTAGTAAAAAAATTCTTAGAATTTGTAACCAATTAACCTTGCTCCTTGCCATCTATAATGCTTAGTTTTACATCATCAGCCCACTAAAACTGCCCATGACTAAATACCAGTTCTTTTAGAAAAACTCCTACTTTCTGCAATATTTAACCTTGCAATTTATTTATGGTCATTGAAAATGTCAGTTTAACTGGAAATTGTCGCCTCCGGAGAGTGAAAGGCAAATCTGTGTTTGTCGGGGCCAAATCAATTGTAGGTATGAAAACTATTTCATGTTCGCCAGTGCGCCTGTCAATACCTGTGCGATGATTAATTAATTTTTTAGGTTTTTCAAAACTAACCATCTTCCATTACAGATATCTCTTTTGGTATTGAAATTTCGAAGAAGTATAATACATCCATTTTCGAGGTTTAACTTATGCAGTGGCATTCCTGAAGGATAAAATTCATTCAAAAACTCGGCAGGGTAATTTTGTTTATCGTTATCATCACTGTCTTCAATTTAATCCGTGTTCAGATCTCTCACTGTGTCACCAACTAAAATATTTAGAACTTGCTCGTTGACTTCGTTCACATCGGAATTTTCTGGGCACAGGATAGCAATTTTGGAATAACGGTTGATGTTATTCGGACTCAAAGTATCGCCAAAAATCTATTTAACCCTTTCAATAGATTTGTCCATTATATTGGACACTTCGGAAAAAATTTTTTTTTATATTCCAACGTCTTTCCTAAAATCAAATAGGTTGGTACTATGAAATGAAGTTGCAAACACGACAAAAATAATTTTAGGGAGATATATAACGTTTAACTTAGTTAGATTTTCGATTTTATGCCCAACAGTAGCCTTCAATTTTTTTATATCGCGTGTTAATAAATTTTGCAAATAAAGTGAGTATTGTGATTGGTGTGCAATAATTGCTTAAATGATGGGAATATAAGCTCAAAAAAATTGTCCACGATTATTCTAGGCAAGCCATTGAAAGGGTTAATAAACGAACCTTTACAAACAAAATAATCTGGAATTTCTATGATATCTTCATCTCCATTTCCTAACTTGAGTAGCCAATCGCTAAAACTTGGATCAGAAGACCGAACATTGTGATTTAATTCCAGCAATTCCAATTGACACCAACGTCACTGAATGTAATAATTGCTGTTCAGTTTATGCAGACCGAATAGGTTCTGGTTCTGTTAATTAAGAAGCACTGTAATAGCAAGACATGATGTTTGATGTTTAGTAGTTGAGGAAAATGACGATAGTCTTCAAGTACAAAGATTTCCAATTCATAATTTAAGAATAGGTGCTGGTCCAGACTGAACAGGTTCTAAAAAGTACAGTACGTACAAAGATTTCAAATAGATAATTTTACAACAGGTTCTGGTCCAGGCTGAACAGGTAATTTTGAGTACTTCATATCTATACTTCGACAAAACTACTAACATTTAAATAAATCGATAAATTTCTCAGTTGCTTCAGTCAGTGAGTAAACAGAAGTCAATTAAGATTCGTACAGAAATATTTCTGCGATCGATACGCGTTACAGAAACGAGCTTCTGGTTACAGATACGCAATGCGCATTGAGATTATGGAGACAGCATTTTTCCAATCTGCTTGCAGGCGACGATACCAACAATTCCGCCCTTGGAGAATGCAGTGCGACACCACCAATCGACGATGATGGAGTGGAAATTCTACCAACTAGCCATGACGAGGTTAAAGTTGATATAGAGTGACTCAAAAACAACAAAGCTGCAGGTACCGACTGCTGAATTTAAACCGGCTGCTGTGAAATGATAAGGTGCATGCATCAACTCATCAGCAAAATATGGAAAGCGGAAAGCAGGCCCGACGATTGGAATATCAGTGTGCTTTGTCCTACACTTAAGGAGACCCGACAATCTGTGCCAACTACCGAGGTATCAGTCTTATTTCCATCGCATACAAGGTTCTTTCGAGCGTATTGTGTAAAAGATTGAAGCCGCATACCAAAACACTGATTGCACCTAATCAGTTTGGCTTTTTTACTTAACGCCAAATCCTGGAGAAAACCCACGAAAATCAAATCGACACCCACCATCTCTTTGTTGATTACAAAGCTGCGTTCAATAGCCCAATTCGGGATTGCCTCTACGTCTGACAATGTCTGAGTTCGGTATACCTGCAAAGTTGATAAGGCTCTGCATGATGACGTTAAGCAATACATGCAGCTCCGTTTAGGTGGGAAATGACCTCTCCGAAACCTTTTATACCGAACGAGGTTTCAGAAAAGGCGAGCCGCTATCATGCGATCTCTTCAATTTCATCATGAAGGGAATCTTACGAAAGGCAGCTCCTTGCATATGCTGGTGATATCGATATTATCGGCCGAACAAAGAGAGATGTAACCCCTGCTTTTGCCGCTATCGAAAAGGAATCAGCTAAAATGAGTTTGACAGTGAACGAAGGCAATACAAAGTATATGCTGTCTGCAAATAGGGATGCGCGGTGTCTAGGCTCCCATGTTACAGCAGGCAAATTTAACTTTGAATGTCGGCCTAGAGATAAAGCTAAGAATAACAATTGCTAATATGAGCTACTACGGGCTAAGTAAGCAATTAGGTTACAGAGCCCTCTCAGAGAACTATACAAGCTCTAAGACGACATTGACTTAGTCCAGCGTATAACAATTCTGCGACTACATGCTGTCGTCACAGAATTGCTACATCTCCAACATCTACTACATCTACTACAATGCTGCGTCTCCAGCGAAAAAGGTATTTGAGGCGAAAGCCGAGGGTCAACGACGAAGAGGAAGACCATGCCTCCGATGGATTGACCAGGCAGAGGAAGCCTTAACCTCGCTTGATGAAAGAGATTGGAGACGGCGCGAACGAAGCACAGTCGCCTGGCGAGAGCTGATGAAGTCGGCCGTAACCCGACTACGGGTTGTCATGGCCACCTAAGTAAGTAAATTAAAATTAAGCCTTCCAATACAGTATAAATCACTTCCATACTTGAAATAATCTCTGTAAAATACACACATAGCTCGTTTTCAATTTCGAAAATGAATTGATCTATTGGTGAACCATTAAACCATTCTATGAATTGGTCTTAAACCTCGCCAACTTTTGGTAGGATTTTAGTAGTTAGTTTACACAAGAAACGTTGCTTAATAGTAAGTGTTTTTAAGATTGGGTCGCATTGAATACTGAACTCTATCGTCATATAACAGCTGTCAAAACAGTTAAAAAAGGGACCTTGTATTGGATCACCCTTTATATTGGTCGATACTTTAATTAAACAGAAGTCTACAACTACTTTAGTAACGGTACAATTTTTGACATTTCATCATCAAAGGGTTGCCATATACAAAAAACAATGAAAATTGATCTCTTTCGTTCTAACAATGTCATGCAACAAGATTGATGGTACAAGTTACATCGTTGACATTAAAATTACAACTGCCTTTCATTGTACGTGGTTTGCTTATTTTAAATTAAATATATGCATGGATATTATACAATTTCTTTTTAGTAGATGTATGTACATCGATTACTCCTAAAGTACTTGTCCGATTGCCGTAATTTTTGTAACCTTATAAAGACCATGAACGCGGAGGAGCCCATCCATAAAAAGGGCGGTATTCGACAAATGGACGTGTCACTGTAAGAAAAACACTGTATCTCAGTAAATATTGACACTAGGGTACCGAAATTTACAGTAAAAATACAAGGGTAGGCACAATAATTTAAAAATTACGATCAATTAAGTGGGCATTATTCGACAAAGGGGTGTGGTAATATTAGAAAAACTCTGTATGTCAAATAAAATTGACACTAGAATATTGAAATTTAGTACATAGGTACACTTATTACAAAAGACTCATGAAAATCGGCGTTATTTGACAAAGGGGTGTGGCAATATTAGAAAAACACTACACCTCGAATAATGTTGACACTAGAGAACTGAAATGTAATGGAGGGGTTGACACAATTATAACAAAGAAAGTGAGCGTTATTCGACAAAGGGGTGTCACAATTAGAAAAAACTGCATTTTAGTTAATATTTAAACAAGGGTACTAATATTTGATAGGTGCGTAGGTAGAATCATTAAAAAAGTGGGAGGGATTATACATAGCTTCTGATACTTTAAGAAAGCTACTGTATATCAGATAATACTGATACTAGGGAACTATATAAAGTATGAAATACTGATATAAAGTATGATCAATAAAGTACATAGGCGGTATTCCAAAAAGGGCGTGAAACTTTAATATGACCAATTTTAATCAATTTTTTATTTTGTTTTTGTATATTTAGTAGGTATGAGAATAGGTCGTAAAGTATTTGTCACGCTCCTACCCGCGAGAGGCGTGGCACTTTTTCAAGAATACAAATTTTCGGCTTTACTTTCATCTATAAACCCCACAAATTTGAGCGATCTTTAGAAAGTGTTGCATGGTACCGCCCATAAAATTACATTTTTTGATATCGTATGTATTTGGAACTAAATGTCGTGTAACAATGAAACTCAGCATGAAGTAACTGATTGGCCAGGTCTTTCAACTATAAAACAGACACGGGCATTGGAGAACAGGCGTAACCCCACCCATACAATCAAAATTATCGATAAAGGAAAGCTATAGAAGTAACAGTCGCAGAACATTTAAACTCAGAATGGAGTTACTATTTGGTGTTGTCCTGCTACTGGAACGGGCATTGTACTATGGGAGTGTATCCTCCAATATAAAACACATTTTTCTTAAATTGAATCGCTTCGGGAATAATAGTCAGAAATTAAAGAAACTCGGTTTGGAGTTACTACGTGGTAATATCCTACTACTAGGAAGTACTAACAAATTAAAACGGGTGTTGAACAAGAGGTATGAATCCGCAAAAAAAAAACAAGTTTTTATATTTAATAGCTTTGTAAATAATGGTCACAGAATATTGCAACTCAGAGTGAAGTTAATGTTTTTTGATGGCCTTCTATTGGAAAACTACACAAAAAATGGAACAAGGACGGCAGCAACGCGCCTGCAAATTAATTGCTGCAAATATATTAAAAAAATTCAACTGGGTACAGGATAAATAATTGTGTTAACGTAGTTTAAACACTTTTTTCTAAAATTTATCACATTCTCTAAAAACGAAGATATAAAAACTTTTTAACAAAAAAACCTACTTCAAAATCACTACATAGTGAAAAATTATTTTACTTTTCGTATTAATCTTGGTCAAATTTGATAATTTTTTTATACACATTACAACATTGGAAATCATATTATTTAAATTTTGTCTATTTGTTTTATTTTTATCATAAATATATTAATTTTTTATGATAATAAAAGCTTCGGAGTCGACGCTTATAAAATCATTTTCTTGTGCAGCAACACACAATAGCGTATTCAATGTCAATTTTCCAAGCTCATCCAAACAGAATATTGAGAATGTTTAGGTTTGTAAAGCTTTTCGAATTGATTTTAAATTAAGATTTAAAATTAATACAGCGTCACCAAAGCAGGATATTGACAAATAAAAAAAAATTAAAATATAGTAGGGATGGTAAAAATATCATGATTTAATGACAAAGATTAGCGCCGACTGTGACTGTGGTGGTTGGTGACCGTGGCATGGAGGTTAGTGTGTGACTTTACATGCTCGGAGCCCGAGATCGAATCCCACTCGCGGCAAAGACTTTTTTCAAACAAAAAATGTTATGATTGGTCACCACCTCTCTGCAGACAATGGCAAACCTCAGAGAGTAAATAATGCTATATAAAGCTTCTTGAGAACATGAACTTTAGCCGTTTGGAGTCGGCATAAAACATGTAGGTACAGTTCTCGGTCAATTGTGTACAAACATTTAATAACACACACAACACAATTGTTCATAAGAAGCTCGGTCAAAGTCCATTCAAGGGATGAAATGGCCAATGGTCTGGAACGTGAAATTATGCGGTTACCAAACGTTTCCTTCAGTAAATCAATTGTGGCACGAGCTGTGTGACATTTTTCGCCGTCTTGTTGAAACCACAGCTCTTGCACATCATTGTTGTTCAATTGAGATACGAAAAAGTTAGTAATCAAGGCTCTATACCGGTCAATATTGACTGTAACGTTCTGACCAGCATCGTTTTTAAAGAAGTACAAACCAATGATTCCACCAGACCATAAAGCACACCAAACAGTCAGTTTTTCTGGATGTAACGGTATCTCAACATTAACTTGAGGGTTATTTTGACTCCAAATACGGCAGTTTTGTTTATTGACGTAGCCATTTAACCAAAAGTGAGGTTCATCGCTAAAGCCTAGTACTCTGTTCAGTTTCATGTGAAATTTCACATACAAAAAAATTATAGCTGTGAAATATGTGTAAAATTTTTCACAACATGTTCATCAAAGTTGTACTATGTCTTGCTGGGAAAAATACCCGCAACATTTCTCTTACAAAATTTTTCACGACAATTTAATTGAACCGCCTTTTTATTTTGATGTGAAAAGTGACAGTATTCGTAATTTTTTTGTTTTTATGCATTTATATTTCTCTATTTTGAGAAGTAAAGCATGACTTTCTATTTCTTGCTATTTCTTAAATTTTTCAATTTCTACGCAACAAAATATTTGTCAGAATTTTCACGCAACAAAAAAATAGATGTTGCGAGTGAAATTTCACGCAAACGAGCGGAGTAAGGCTTGTATTTTATTATAGGCTTATATTTTAAACAACAACATTCTTTGTTTTTTCTTTTTTGTTTTAATATTTATAAGGTTGAAATGGGAATTCTTATTTCCCATTTTATCACTTGAATTTGGTTAACTTGTGTAGTATAGTAACATGAAAAGGTGGAATATAATTTTTGAAATTGATATTAGTAGAAAATCACGACTGATCTATGAATAAAGTTCCATTATATGACTCTTTGTTAATCTTGCTAAGACCCATTAGCAAATATTCACTCTTTAGCTACGACTAGCGACAAACAAATATAATTAAATTTTTGACTTTTCAATTCAATTTAAAGCGCATCAATTTAATACAAATTACATTCTTTCTATATTAAATACTATGAGGTCCACTGCAATTAAAAACAGATATTATTTCTGTTAAGCCAAATTTTAAATAATTTACAAATGTTCCTTACTTTTCTCACCTTACAATCATACAAATAAAACGAACCATTCGAAATAAATGATTATTAAAAAATAATAAAATTTCTTTATATCTAAAATGAATTGAGTCGAACTTTAACTTTGATACTGAAATCATGTTCAATTTTGGTAGATTAGAATTTTGAAAAATGCATTGGACCTTAAGTAAAAACTACATACATATTAGGTACTAATAGCACAAAATTCAAACAATTACAATTACATATACAAGGTATTTTATGCAAAACCTACCGTTAACTTTTTGTTTTTAAATCAGCCGTGTCATTCAACTAAGAAGTATCCAATTTCATTGAAATTGGACAGGATTCTGCTGCTGTTCCTAATGATGTTCTTTTGAGCAGCAGCAAAATACTCGTCAGTTTCGCGATATTCGGAGACTTCTGCAGGATGTGATATCTGTGAGTTACATCGACGGCGAAATTGTTGTTGGATTTTGTGGTTGTACCAAATATTTAATAGTTTCAATTTATTCATTTTTCGACTTTTTCGCTTCTCTCAAAAATACTCTTGTTCCATTATGATAATTTGGCGAAGATATTTGAAAACGTATCATGTTTCAAAGTTTTGAAATGTGCACGCTATGTACCGAACTTCAGAAAATCGTAAAATTTAGAATTAAACGATTTACGGTTAATCTATCTTTGGTTTCTGGTACTACAAAAATCTTGCTAGTAGAAGATTTGCTCTAGCTGCAATAACAGTATTTAATAAATGAAAACGAAACGTTCTCCTCAATACAATTGATCAAATCAAAATAATTACAAAGGCTTAAAAAAATAAATTAGTTTGTTCAAAACCCTAAATCGTTTGGTATTTGTTATGTTGCTGTAGTTGCAATTCTTTGCATATCTTTTCTTGAAAGCCTTTCGATCTGCCCAGTGTATAATTAATACAGAATCTATTTCATCATTAGCAACTATATTAAATATTGATGCAAAACTTAATTTGAAAACAATTTTATATAAATTTTAATTGTTGTGTTTTGCTTGGCGGATGGTGT
The DNA here is from genome assembly GCA_958299015.1 of Tetanocera ferruginea. NCBI lineage: Eukaryota > Metazoa > Arthropoda > Insecta > Diptera > Sciomyzidae > Tetanocera > Tetanocera ferruginea. The sequence continues at coordinate 70,404,374 of OY282643.1, read as the reverse complement.
GTTATTGGGTTATTTTTTTTTTTTTGTAAACCTTGTTTTAACTTGGTATATTGCTTAAAGTTCAATCGTCTCCAAGTTTTGAAGCGCCAAGTATTGTATCTGCGAAGTCCAGGGATATGATGTGGTTGTCGTCGAATTTTTGGAATTGGTTATAAATATATATGGTTAATTCTGCATTTAGAAATCCATTTTGTTGTTTTTTTTTCCGTGTAATGGAACTGAATTCTAATAAGAATTATTCCACACTTGTGTTTATTTGATAGATTCCTGAAATTAGTCATAAGAATATAAAAAATTAATTAATAAAGTAAGAGTGAGTTTTCAAAAATGTGGGAGGTTTTAAGGAACATGTTTCAGTAAGCTTTACGATATTGTTTACTCTCTGCGGTCTTGCATTGCCTGCTGAAAGGTATTTACTTCAAAATCTGCTGGCAATGACGAACTCCTGAGAATAAAACAATACCATGCAAAGCTCCCTGAAACATTAGGTATCCGTAGTCGGAATAAAAGGATGTTGGTCCAGTTATCGATTAATTGTGTAGAAACATTTAATTATATTCAAAACATAATTTATCATAATAAGCTATGCGCAAGTCCTTTTAAGGACTGAGTTTTTCTATTCTTGAGCCTTATATTAGTTTTGATCGCCTATTTTATTCAAATTTTGAGGTAAATGTTTCTAGGAGTGTGTAATAAATTTGCAATTATAAAATTTTTAAACTTTCAACGATTTATTTAAAGAAAAAATTAAAAAAAAACTTTGTTCAGGATATCAATTTCTTTGATAACTTGTTTAGAGTTGATATTATTCAGTTTGATACTTTAACCATTTTTGCCAAAATAACTTTCTCGGACTAAAACTTGCAACTTTTGACGGGGAGAGGACATTTTTTAATCTCTTTTAGCACTTTTTCGAGTATGGGAATACTTCTCGAATTAACTTTAGGGAATAGGAACAGATCTATTTTAAGGTAACAATTTAAAATCCAAAAGCAGCAATAATCATGAAAAGCTATCTTGTTCTAACTAGTGCAACAGCCAGGTATTCACGATAACGTTTTGGATTTTAACAATTATTTGACACACTGGAATCATTTACAGTGGTGACCGTGGCGTGCAGGTTAAGTGTGTGGCTTAGCACGCTCGGAGCCGAACTCGGGATCCCCAGTCGCGGCGAAAAGTTTTTTTTCAATAAAAAATGTTTCTGATCGGTCACCACCTCTCTGCAGACAATGGCAAATCTCAGAGATTAAATAATGCCATGTTAAGCTTCTTGAGAACATAAACTTTAGCCGTTCGGAGTCGGCATAAAACATGTAGGTCCAGTTCTCGGTTAATTGTGTGCAAACATTTAATAACACACACTCAGAGAGTAAAGAATGCTATGAGATCATAATGACTAAATGAGAACGTAAGAAGCTCGGTCAAAGTCCTTTCAGGGGCTGAAATGGCCATTTTGTTTTTTTTATGCTTTTATTTTTTATTTATTTGCTTATTAAAAGCTTAAAAAAAAATAAAGTCAAATAAGTCTGTAGTTTATTTTTTGTGACAGATTTTTGTGACTTGGGTTTTTATGCACCCCAGTGTGCCGATTCCGTTATACCAGAGAAGTGTGCCGATTAAGGGTTAGAGGGGTAGGCTGCTAAAAGCTAAAAATTATAATTTTGTATTTGTCAGCGCTTGACACTTGTTGAATGAGTATTCAAATTAATAGAAAACAAAAGTGTGCTTTTGTCGAACATCATTAAATAAATGATATAATTTTGTTCGTTTTAAACAATGGACAGTGCATTAGACATTTCTAACCACTGTTATTAAGTTATAATAAGGGTATTCACGATCCTGTTCACTTGAAATGCAGGTGAAGACTTGTGCAGTTTGGTTTCTGTGAACACAATACACTTTTAATTATGAATATTATGGTTATTACTGAAATTATTATTATGATTTGCTGAGATTATTATTTATTTAGTACTTGGTACATAATCTTTCAAATATTGCATCTCTACTTCAAAGTTATCAAACTTTTCAATGTATACGAGTACAACTGGAAAGTTCTCAAGTTCAAGGCTGAAGTAGAATAGACCATTTCAGTTGTAAAGTCGATTTATGACTTAAATCGGTAGTAATAATAACAAGTCTTTTCTTAATTAGAAAACATATAGTTGTAGATTGTCAGCTTCTTAGACATTTTGAAATAAACAATTGAAAAAAATTGTTGTAGTGCATGATATAATAACTTTACCAGGTAGTATTGACAAGTGTTGATTCTCTCAGCTACAAGTAAACGAACTCTTGTCAAAAACAGCTGTTCGTTGTTGGCCACATTCAGCTGTGACAACTGTTGTTGTAGCGACACATCGAGGAGCACTGTTATCGGCATTGAAGTGTCAGAAAAGTTGTCAAGTTGATGAAATGTCAAGCTTTGTATCAAATACCAATGGAAATTTTACCGACAAATAAAAAATTTTTTATTTTTAAATGCATTTAATGCGCAACTTCATATTTATGTGCATCAAGTTTCGACTTAACAGCTGGCAACTGTTGAGTACGCTGAACGTGACCAGTGAAAAGTAATTGTATGAAATGGCGGATTGTGAGTGCTCCCTTCTTTGTTATATTTTTGACAGATGGTAGTTTCCAACAGAAACATCAACTCTACCTTGTAGTTATTATATCATAGTTGTAGTGAATATTTACGATAAAAGAATATTTAAAAATTTAGAATATATTATATTGGAAGTTCCATCCTAGGTGTAAGCACATATTTTTTTCGGAAACCACATCGACGATACCACTGCCACTACCAACTAATTTTTCTATGGTCATGTCATAGTCATGCCAACATATTTGAAGTTTTTTCGACAACCACACTTCAGACACTACTGCCACTTGCTGCAGCTCCACTGTAGTGAGTGTCGCTTTCCAGCATAGTGTTTTCATCTTCAAAATCCATCGTCAATTATTCCTGTCACGGTTCGGACTTGAAAATTCGTAGATCGCAGTAAATCTAAAAAAAAATCACAGTAAAAGGAATTTTTTCGCAGATTTTGTATGCTTTATATTTACAACCGTGTACGTCATTTTATATTGTTTTATGTACATTTTATACTTGTAACATAATTAACATATAAATATATACATTACTATTTACTACATATATGCAATTTGGATAAAACAATTTTTTACTTATTCAAAATATATTATCCTTAGAAAAATTTATTAAAATTGCTTGTAAAAGAAATAAATAAATAACCATTAAATTTTTGTCGCAAATAAATCTCGGTAGATTTGGAAAAATCGCAGTGACGCAGCAAAGTATTAAATTTTTCTAAAAGCGCAGTAGATCTACTGCAATTTCAGTAAAGTCCGAACACTGATTCCTGTATAACATTATCTTATGACGTTTTCGTTTCTCCCAAAAAATGTTGCCTTGTGCGGTGCAAAATATTTTCAATGCCCGCAACCCTGTAAAAGTGCATGTTTTTGCCTACTCAGAAAATGTCAACACATAATTAACGTATCTAACCATCCTTGACTTACGCAATCATTTCATAATATTGCCGTTTTAAGAACAGCTGATATGCAGGGCAACATTCTCCCCTGAGAAAGCTTCGCAGTGCAGAAAATGCGCTTTTTTTGCCCTGCGTGACATTTGAAGAAACGAACACAGAATTTGCACTTATTCTAGAATCGAACACGAAAAAAGGCAAGGGCAGTGAAAAGGCAAAATTTTTTGGTAGAAACGAAAACGCCATTACTCATCAGAAAACAACAAACTAAAATAAAGCTAATAATAAAATCAGCTGCCAAATCAAACAGAACAAAGTATAAGGTTCGCAATAGACGCAATTAATTCTACTTTTGTTAGATTGGTTTTATTACTTTAAAATCTTAATTTAATTAGAATTTCCGAACTAAATTTGATTTAAAAGCTAGTTTTACTTTTCTTCAATGAAGGAACCTATATGCGAAAAAAATATATTTCCTATTTCTTATTTTTTTAGTTACAATATCGTAAGATTTTTCATCAATCTGGCATCTCTAAGTAATCGAAACTAATCAAGTCATTGAAAGGAACGGAACAGTTTTGTGAAAATGAAATCATTGATATCCACTCATTCCACATACACACCTACATTTGGACTGAAATCGAAAGTTGCCCCCACCCGAATATTTACATTAATTTTGATAAAAACGTTAAATTTAAGTTATTATTTTCATGAGTTACAAAAATTCCACAAAAATTAAGAAAATTACTATCAACAGTACTGATAGCGATATACCAAAAAAAGTACAGTTGGAATGAACTTGGAAATCAGTCATATTCTGATTGGAATCGGTGGAAGTGAGACACTCGATAGCCTTTTGTCCAGCAATAGCTAAAAAGCGCGCTGGGCGCACTATACACCTACGGTGTGGCAGAGTGAGATAGAAATATGTCACAGAAAAACCTTGTACAACTGGTAATATAAGAAAAAACATCAATTAAGAAAAATTTTACGGAGTCTCGACCGCAGCTATGTCACAGCATAATATAATAAAAAAATAATTTACTTTTAAGAAAGCAATTCACAAATTTAAAAAGATTATAAACACTAGAATTGTAAATCACAATTGCGCCATTATCTATCTGCGCAAATACTCCATCATCCAACCACAAAGGAACGTTTTGGCTTTTCATTTTTTTTTTTATTTCAATTATCTTTTATTCTGAAAAATTTTCACTTCCACGTTTCCGCAATTTATTTCACAAGTTTATAACACTACACCACATGAAAACAAAATAAACGGTAGCCATTTTAAGTTCTTTATTTTGATATTATTGCAATAATTACCTTTTTTAACGAAAATTAATAGACTTTTCGCGATTTATTTCACTTATCGCGACTATTTAACATGGCAGTCGAAAAGTGAGCGACAAAAGTTTTGCAACGAATATCTTTGCTGGTCGAAACAACGAGTGGTCAGCTATTCAGCACTCGTTATATATTTGGCTGTGTTCAAACAGTATAACTTGAACTATGACTCACAAAGAAAAGTTTTCACAAGATATAGTATGGGTATTCATTCTATGGTGGTGACCGTGGCAAGCAGGTTAAGTGTGTGGCCTAGCATGCTCGGAGCCCGGGTTCGATCCCCAGCAGCGGCGAAAAGTTTTTTCAATACAAATTTTTTCTGATCTGTCACCACCTCTATGCAGACAATGACAAACCTCAGAGAGTAAATAATGCCATGTAAAGCTTCTTGAGAACATAAACTTTAGCCGTTCGGAGTCGGCATAACACATGTAGGTCCAGTTCTCCAGTTCACAATTGCAATTGTGTCAACCCAGCAAACTGAAGTCAAATATTGAAGAATTTGGCACGATTACGATTTCCGGGGCGCCCCGATTTGAAGATGTTTTCTGGTAGAGAACAACAAAAAAACATGATTCGCCGAACAAAAAATCTATAACTCTATTATTTATCGAGTTATCGATTTTTTAAAAATTTTTTTTGTTAAAAGATCTGTTCAAAAAAACATCTATATCTTTTCCGTTACTCAATGGATCTTTAAGATTGATATGTCATTTGATATATCATTAAATGACCTTTCAAATATATTTGGTATAAATATTATTGCTACAAAATTTTTAGTTTTATAAGCGAATTTATTCCAAAGTTGAATTTTTTAATGAAAAGAACCGTTATTTTCTAAAAAATTTACGTTATTAAGTTACTAAAAATATATTTTTTTTGAAAAGCTTACAGTTAGACCTTTTGTTTGACATATAAAAATATACATATTTTATCTAATTTCACACTATATTACATAAAATTTAAATTTTCCAAGTGTTTTCTTTGTAAAAAATCTGTTCACAAAATTTTCTATATCTTTGCCAATATCCAATGAATCTTGAAGATTGACATGCTATTCGAAAAGTAATTAAATGCCTTTTCAACGATAAATAAAACGTTTTTAAATTTATAAGCGAATAAATATCAGATTTGAATTTTTTAATTAAAAGAACCGTTTTTTTTCTACAAAATTTACGTTTTAATATACTAAAAATATATATTTTTTGAAAAGCTGAAAGTTTTATATTTTTTCGATAGATAAAAAAATGTACACACTAAAAAATTTGTATTGAATTTTTACACCGATCGGTGTTCCAGGGAGACCTACACCGTTCGGTGTTAAAAAACACCATGTCAAAGTACTAAAACTTTATTTCTGAAAGGGGATATTTTATTCACACCGATAGGTGTAAATAAATAAATATCCGATAGGATGCTTGTGTTAAACCCTATTAGGTGGTTATTTTTAATATGTAAAGTGATGATTTTTAACACCGAACGGTGTAATTTTTTATTATTCGATATGATATTTTAAGAATTTTAATTTATTCAAAAGGGTCTAAAAAAGTACCAAATAAAATGGCCGACATGCTCGAAAATCCGTTAAGTTCATTTAAATTTTAAAAAGTCGAATAAAACAAGCTTTAACGTTGCTTTTCCACGAGACCGTTTTCCCGAAAATGAATATAAAATATAGATTTTCGCTTTCAGTTTTGAAAAATTTCAATTTTCAATTTATCTGTCAATGATTATGTGATTTCAATGTTGATATTCTTCTTTGCCTTTCTGATTTCACACCGATCGGATATTTTTGGCATTTCACACCGGGTAAGCGGTGTAAATTAACACCGTTCGGTGTTAAAAATGTAAATATCCGCTGACCGGTGTGAATTTATTTTAGAAATTTTTTCGTGTGTATATTTTTTTTATTAACTGATCGAATAAAAATTACAAATTTTTTTCACTGACTCGAAAATCCCGTTAATTCATATAAATATTGTAGCTACAATATTGCCTTAAAAACAATTGTTTATTGTAATGGTAATATTCGTCAATGTGGAGTAAGAAAGCAAAGCATCTACACTGAGGGAAATATGTGTTAAAATTAAATGAAATTGTGTTCATATTTAACGAATTTGTTTTTGAAATAGAGCTTGAAACAAATTCATTAAAATTAAACACAACTGTTTTTAACGTTAAGTTCAAAACAATAGTTTTTGTTTTTAAAACAATGTTTTTGTTATGAAAAACGATTTAAAATAAAAATTTTAAAATTTAAAACAAATGTTTTAAAGCATAATTTTTTCCATGCCATTTTTTTAGCTTTTCCGAGTTTTTGGCAACAGATTCATAATAAGCTACCTCCGGGACCCTCCGAAACCCAAATGTTAACTCCATTTGATGAAGCTTGCATTTTAAATATTTCAATATTAGTTAATATAAATTACATTAGTTTTATTTTATCATTTGGTCTATATATGTCAAACCAATTTAAAAAATTAAAATATTGTCATTATATTCAGATTTTTGTTTGTTTTTTCAAAGAAATAATAATGAGAAAATTAAAAAAAGAAAGGAGTTTATAGGTAGTTGGAAATCAAACACACTTGCTTTAAATTTTGTTTTGTAGAAACGTAAAAGCATTAAAGTGCTATTTTAAAATTTTTTGTTTGATTTTAAAGTATGTTTTTTTTCTCAGTGTAATACTATGTTCACACTGAGATCAAATTAGGTAATTTCGAGCTTTTATGTAATTTCGACTGAAATTATCTAAAAACTATGGTAATTTCTAAACCTCTGCACGAGTGCGCTTGAAATGCGTTTCAAGCCACTAGTTTGTGGTACGAGCCTTTGCTATGTTATGTTCTCATCAATGAAATCAAGCATAACACTGCAGAGAGAACTCTTCGCTTGAGCAGAACAAGAACAAACGAAAACCGAATCAATGTTATGCACGATTCGACAAAGAAGAATGCAATGACTGGTAAGTTATGTAAACAACAGCAGAACGCTTGATGTCGTGCTGTGTTCTTTTGTTTTTAGTAGTACCCGACCGATTATTCGGCTTCTGCTTCGGTAATAGTCATAATCGGCCGATATTTTCACCTTCGGCTTCGGTTCCGGCAAAAAAGTAGCAACAATGCAGACATTAACTGCGCTTAAGATATATATAAAAATAAACAAATGACGCACAAAAAGGAATGCAAAAAACAAGCAAGCTTCGCCAAGGTTCTGCTGTGTTAGGTGTGATTGATGCATTTTTCGCTGTTATCAAAGTGTTCTATTTTTATAAAACGAACAACATCGTGTTCTGTTAATGCAAACAGCATGCATGGTTATGTTTGAAGCCGACGAGGGCTCTGCAGTAGTCGTTTGTTGTCATTAAATGAATTGGATAACCTCTGCTTGACTAACAGAGTTCTGTTAAGTTCTGAACTCTGCACTGTTGGCTCTACTGTTGTAGAAAAAACGAGTGCATTCGTGCAGAGGTTTAGTAATTTCCCATACAATTTGTTGATTTGGAAATTACCTCAAACAAGGTAATTTCGTTTAAATTACTCACGAAATTAGGCAAAAATGCACTGCAACTCTGAAATCTGAATATATTGTGAATTAAACACACCCTTTTTTTGGCGTATTAACAATTTTGCTATCCATTCCAGCTGAGTCGTCAAAATTATACATGACACATGATAATGGCATGATTTAGTGGTGACCGTGGCATGCAGGTTAAGTGTGTGGCTTAGCATGCTCGGAGCCCGGGTTCGATCCCCAGCCGTGGCGAAAAGTTTTTTCAATAAAAAATTTTTCTGATCGGTCACCACCTCTCTGCAGACAATGGCAAACCTCAGAGAGTAAATATGCCATGTAAAGCTTCTTGAGAACATGAGCCGTTCGGAGTCGGCATAAAACATGTAGGTCCAGTTCTCGGTCAATTATGTGCAAAAATTTAATAACACACACAACACAATCGATCCTAAGAAGCTCGGTCAAAGTCCTTTCAAGGGCTGAAATGGCCAATTTGTTTTTTTTTTTTTTTTTTTTTTACATGATAATGGCCACATTCAGATACTTAGCTGTTTTGACCCTTCGGTTAACAACCCATTCAGAGAAACTTAGGTGAGCGATGTTTTCAATGAATTAAAGTTGCACAATTGATAACATGTACGGCTTTATGCGAAATAATTTTGCAAACTTACTTTGAGTAAGAATTCTCTATTTTAATTGAACATTTCAGTTGGCAACTGTTGAGAGTGCTGAATGTGGCCAGTAAAAAATTGACAAAAAAATAAATCAAACTTCAAACGAAATTATCCAAGCCTAGTGTGAACACTTTTGCACAATTTCGAAATTGTCTCACGAAATTACCTAATTTGATCTCAGTGTGAACATAGTATAAGGTAAATATGAGTGAAATAAACAACTTTCCGTACAAGGGCAAATCATTGTATCATACAAAAACACCACAAAAATCAAATAAATCATATATATTATATACCAAATGAAAGATAAATTTTCAAGATTTAATAATTTACTCTTTATAATTCATAGTAATAACGGTAATTTTTGAGAAAATAACGGTTTTGTGTAAGACAATATTTTTTTATTGCACAAAAATACCTATAAAATACAAAGTACTCAACAGATTTCATTAGGGTGCTTCATGTCACGTCGCAAAAATTTCGTAAGCTCGTATTTCGTAAAAACTTAAGAAACGTCAGAATTATTTCTATGCATTTTGAGATACGAATATTTTTCAACTTTACGCAAAAAATTTGATGCTTATGTCGTAAAAAAGTTTTCGTAAACATTGTTTTGTTTGTCAAAACAAAAAATTTTTGATTGGAAATTTTCTTGCAAGGAAAATTTTAAAGAAATTCTTTCATTTTTAACCGACTTCAAAAAGGAGGAGGTTCTCAAGTTGGTTGGTTTCTCTGTTTTTTTTTTTTTTTTTTTTTTTTTTTTATATAAATTATTTAGCTGACTTTGCCATTAAAACATTGATTTTAAAACACCATCACCTCGAAAAAGCTGAGCATATTTGGGAGGACCTTCCAGAAGAAGTTGTTGAGACGGCAGAGCTGTCCAAATGTCAGAACGCTGACTCCAGGCGTTTAATCTCAAGGCCCGCTCTTCAACCAAAGGCATGGTGTGCAGGCACACGTCTCACTTGTTCTCGTTGCAGCAAATCTCCAGGCTTTCGCCGAAATGCAAATTTTTATTCACATGGCGGATCATCCGCCTTTCATGAATGCAGGATTTGAAAAAGTTATCAATATCATCAATTTAAGCTTGTTCCAGCGAGTAATGATTGGTTAGCTATTCGTGGACAGTTCATCATCCAAAACGTATAGGGTATTTCCTAAGGGCTTTGCTTGTATTTTTATAATGGTATCATGGTGCTTAATTTGTAAGGGAAGGTTATTTGAATATCATTTGCTATTCACCACATGTAAGACATTCGGCTGTGTCTTGTTACATGTAACCTAAAAACCACCCGAGTAAAACTGAAAATTCTTAGCCAAAGCTGTACAACGTTCGTACAACAGGCAAACAGGAAACTCAGTAAGTTAAAAGCCGCAAAACGGCTGTGCAACAGGCGCTTGCATGACATTTTAACCGTACAGATACTTTACAGCAGCTATAGCGGCCGAGTTAAAATTAACTTTTTCTGCAGCCACGGTCGATGTTCAGCATATGTACAGCCAAATTGTCCTGCAAGCGCCTGTTGTATAGCCGTTTTACGTCTTTTTGCTTATACAGTTTCTTGTTTGGCTGTTGTACGAACATTGTACAGCTTTAGCAAAAAAAATTTTAATTTTTACTCGGGCATTTAGCATGGTTTTCGAAGATTACAAACGGAAAGGTTTCTTTCATTTAAAATTTAACCTCTTAATTTTATATTATTACCTAGTGCTCAATCATATGGAATGCGATCAATTGTTTACAAAAAGGAAAATACGAAAATTATATAAGTCCGTTTATGTCAATTTCAAGTACGAAGAATACAATTTACGATATATTAAAGCTTACAAAGTGACATGAATCACCTTATTAATTTAAAATTTTTCTAAAAGCCTTATGTATTATAGGTATTTATATAATACCTTAATCATTAATATCGGTTATATATTAAGAATAATATAGCCGATTTTCTTCATAGACCTTATAGCAAAAAAATTTTTTTAAAATCGATAACTCGAAAACAAATCGATAACACAACATATCCTTTGGCTATTCTTATTTTTATTAAGAGTACTCTTCGAATCCATCGTCAAATCGCGCAGCCCCGGAAATCGTAATCTCCCCAAGAATTTTTTTCTCAAGTTTGATTTCAAATGTGATTCTCAAATCATTTTCAAATCGAGAATTTATGTTTGATATCAACATTTGAGTTCAATTTAAGATTGATTTGAGAATACATGTTTCTAACACGCGGTCCACATTGGCAATAAATTATGATAAAAAATATTGCTTACCATATATATTGCTCATGTAGACCACTTATTGCTCATGGTATGCAATATATGTTTTGCAATATTTCTTGCCATTTATGTTAAGCAATGAGCTGTCATTTTTGCCATAATTTACCATTACTGACATAAACAGAAAACTTTTCCTCGAAATTTTAATGCAAGAATTTGTTTCGTAGCGCTTTATTTACGATTTATTTGTTAGTGGTTCGAATTTATTCATATTTATTTTTTGTTACGGTGACTCATGTCACTTAGTAAGTTGTTCGTAACCTCGTATAGCGTAAGAACTTACGAAACGTCAAAAATATTTCAATACATTTTGGGATACGAATGTTTGTAAACTATTTGCACTATATTGATGGTTTTTTCGTAAATAAGTTTGCGTAAAGTTTTGATTTTATTGTCAAAATATTTTTTTTCTTTTGAATATTTTTGAAAATTTCATTTCATTGTCATTGAAAATTTAAAGATTTTTTATTATTTGAATTTAGTGAATATAATTAATTGATTTGACCATTTCAATGCACAACCATCTCGGGTTTTAAAACGTCCTACGGAGGACATCAAAAGAAAGCTGTCGGCATGGCTGTGCTGCTTTCATTTTATAAGAAATTAAGAAAGGTGTAAGCGTAGGACCATAGCCTGGACGGTATTTAAATCTGGGATCTCCATGTTGTCAGCCATGTGTTAGTTACACTTGACTAACGAGGCCACAAATTATATGAAATTAATAACAGAGTTTCCAACAATTTTTCGATGTATTTCGTTTGCAAATAAATTAAACTGAACTTAGTGCTACATCGCTACCTGGGCGCTCAATTGAACAGAATGCGACCAATAAAAAGTTTACAAAAAAGGTAAGAAAGTTCGTTCATGTCAATTTCAATTACGAAGAATACGATTTATGACTTACGAAAACTTACAAAGTGACATGAATCACCTTATTGAATTACCTTATTATTTATTTATTTATTAAAAATGACATGGCATACCATAGAATGCCTATGTAAAAAATATTGGTTGCAATATTTATGGTAAGATATATTTGACAGATGGTATAAAATAATTTATTTCCAGCGTGGACCGCGGGTAAAATGTTAACAGGAGGTCCACATGGGCAATAAATTGTGGCATAAAATATTGCTTACCATAAATATTGGTCGTGTAGACCACTTCGTCTACTACGTGTAGACAGTAGTGTTAAGACAGTTGCAACACATTCACAATTTTTTACACACACTCACTCACTTTTTCAACTGTCTGGTTAACTGTCTGAACTTTTTTGAAGTTGCCAGACAGTAGCTGGGACAGTAAAATTACATTTTCTATCATTCATTGAAAATTGAAGATAAAAAGTAAAACATATTTTTAAAAATATTAGCAGCGCAAACAATTGCAATAATATTAGAAACACTGAATATTTGATATAAATTAATGTCAAATTTGTTCAATGTTTTATCTACTGTCTTGCCAATTGTCTGGACGCCTACGTCATAGACCTGATTTCGAAGTATTTTTGACAATTAATACATATTCTTGACTGTCTTTACAGTACTTCCTAATGTAAACGATGTGTTAAGCAATGAGCTGTCATTTTTGTCATAATTTAACACCACTAACATAAACAGAAAGCTTTTCCGCAAAATTTTAATTGAAGAATTTGAGTTAGGGATGTTCGATGTTGAAAAAACATCGATGATTGCATCAATGTTGACATCGAAAGCTCATTATCGATTATCGCAGCCTTATTCAATACTTACTTACTTAGATCGCGCTTACAACCGTTGGTCGGTTTTGGCCTGGTCTAAGAATTTGCGCCAGCCTCTTTTGGCGTGCGCTTGCTGGCGCCAGTTGGAAACTCCAACCGTTGTCAGGTTATCCAATGCCTGGTCTTTCCAATGGAGATGTGGTCTTCCGCGTTGGCCACCGCTGGGTACCGAATCCAATTTTTTTCGCTGGAGCTTTGTCGGTTATTCTCTCGACATGACCTAGCCAGCGAAGCCGCTCTATTTTAATACGCTTGACTATATCGATGTCGGCATCAGTGTTGCCAGAAAACCAATGCGCCATATCGGGATTTTTTCTATCCCATATCGTATTTCGTCGTGTACAACTACAAAGTACAACTTTGAAGTTTCTATTGTACGGTACAGCCCTGTAGTACTGTACAAGGTACAACTAATAATATATGTAAATACCCCATCTATAGGGCTATAGAAGAGATTGTTAGTAGATATATTTGAAATTAGTTCGTTTATTCCTAACTATTGATTTAAATACGACAAAGGAAAACTAATTTTTTGGATTGGTATATATAGCTATATTTTTTATGAGTGCATATCAATTTTTTTATATATTATACTAGCGGACCCGGCGAACTTCGACTCGCCACAATTCAACGCCTTCAGATAAACTCCAGAGTTAAAATTTTTCACGTTTTTCCGGAATTTTCCGAGTTTTTCAATAAGAGTTTTATATTTTTCCATTTGAAAAGCCATTCCGGAACAATTGCACACAAATTTCCATACAAAAAATAAAATTTCGATTTTCCCAATTTTCCGAAATGTGTATAAAAGCTTTCGCATTTTAGTTAAAGTTATTCCGTTTTAATAAATTTAGTATTTTAGATCTTGTGTCGTAATTGCTTTTTTGCAGATCGTGTTTTTATCTCATATATCGGGACATCGTCCACAGAGACTCAGATCGGGCAAAATACGATATATCGTGTAATTTGGCAACACTGGTCGGCATATAGCTCATACAGCTCATGGTTCCATCGTATTCGGTACTCGCCATTGACGCAGATTGGACCATAAATTTTGCGAAGGATTTTTCTCTCGAACGCTCCCAAAGTCCTTTCATCAGAGCTGCTCAACGTCCATGTATGTGATGCGTATAGTCGGACGGGCATGATAATTGACTTATAGGGCGTCAGTTTTGTTCGTCGAGAGAGAGTTCTGCTTCTCAATTGCCTACTGAGCCCAAAGTAACACCTGTTGGCAAGAGTTATCCTTCGTTTAATCTCAATACTGATATCGTTGGAGGAGTTAATACTGGATCCTAGGTAAACAAAGTCCTTCACTACCTCAAAGGAGGTGTTGTCAACAGTGACGTGGTTTCCAAGACGCTGGGACTGTTGGTTTGTTGACACGAGATACTTCGTTTTATCTGCGTTCACTGCAAGACCCATTCGATTCGACTCTTTTTCTAGCCTGGAGAATGTTGCACTGACTTCGCGCGTATTTTGGCCAATGATGTCAATATCATCAGCATACGCCAGAAGCATAACACTCTTATAAAAAATGGTGCCGCTGCGTCTCAGGACAGCAGCTCGGATGATTTTCTCTATGAATATATTAAAAAAGTCCCACGATAAGGAATCACCTTGTCTGAAACCTCGCTTGGTATCGAACGGAAGGGAGAGGTCCTTCCCAATTTTCATTAGTGGTGTTGTTCAGTGTCATCCTGCAAAGACGTATTAGCTTCGCAGGAATACCAAATTCAGACATGATGGAGTATAGGTGACTCCTTATTGGACTGTCGAAGGCGGCTTTGAAATCGACAAAGAGATGGTGCGTGTCGATTTGTTTTTCGAGGGTCTTTTCCAAGATTTGTCGGAGCGTGAAGATCTGGTCAATGGTGGACTTTCCAGGTCTGAAGCCACACTAATAAGGTCCAATCAGTTGGTTGACGATGGGCTTAAGTTTTTCACACAATACGCTCGACAGGACCTTATATGCGATATTAAGAAGACTAATTCCACGGTAGTTGGCGCAAATGGTGGGATCGCCTTTCTTGTGGATTGGGCAGAGCACACTGAGGTTCCAATCATCTGGAATGCATTCTTCCAACCATATTCTGCATAAAAAGTCTGTGAATGCATTTAAACAGAGCTTCGCAACCGGTCTTAAACAGCTCAGACGGTAGGCCATCAGCTCCTGCGACTTTGTTGTTTTTAAGTCGGGATTGTTAGTCGGGCAGCGGAACTTCAACGCTGTCATCCATAATTGGGGTTTCCGGGATATCATCTCCACTGGCGCGATTGTTGTCAGCGTCGCCATTTTAAATACTAGAGAAGTGTTCCCTCCATAGCATCAGTGTACTCTGGATATCTGTCACTAGATTCCCATTCTCATCCTTGCAGGAAGAGGCTCCGGTCTTAAAACCAGCGATCAGGCGTCTTATTATTTGGAAAAATTTTCATTCCTGTCTCATTCCTGTCGCCATGCATCTCAATTTTTTCGCACTCACGCATTTCCGCCTCTCGTTTTTTCGCCTGAAAATGCGTTTCTCTTCCCTCCTCTTCTCTCGGTATCGCTCTAGAACAGCAGGCGTTACAACCGACTGCAGGGTGGCTTTGTAGGCGGAGTTCTTCTCTGCAGTTCTAAAGGCTTCGGCCGTCCGTTTTGACTGCAGCTTATCGACGTCTAGCTTTCTTTGTGTAGGATTGCGAGCATTCTCAGCTGCGCACAGACGTGTGCGGATCTTGGCTGCGACAAGATAATGATCCGAGTCTATCTTAGCACCACGGATCGTGCACACGTCTAGTACACTGGAAGAGTGCCTTCCGTCAATCAAAACGCCTTATTCAATAGATTTTCTTAAACAAAAGTTTAACAGTTGTTTAGTAACGTATTGTTTAAGGATTTAAATAACGTTGCTTAATTTGTTATTCATAATCATTTCTTATTCAAAGGCAAGTCGGTAATGCAGTAGCAAAAGAAGTTCACAATAATCAAGAAATCCTTCACAATAATCGGAAAAAAGAACCATCATACGCATGATAATAACAGCGTAAATACCAACTGAAAGCAAAATAACGCGGCAGTGCTGCCAATAATCATAGGTTCAATTTAAGTAGACTTTCAACGCGAATTTCGGCGTTTAAAAGCTACTTAAGTTACGTAGTTGTAAAACATCTTTATAAATTATGATTTGTTGTTTAAAGCATTTGTAAAGTAACGCAGTCACTAAAATCAGTTTATGAATAAGACCGTCGATGTCTATCGAACAAAAAACATCGATGTTGCCCAACATCGTCATCAGCACAGAAAACAATGTAGAATCAGGGATTTATTTAGTGCACGATCATTAAGGTGGCTTGAAAATAATTTTTTCCGACACTTAAGCCTGGTTTTCACTATGGCATTTTCAATGGTCAGTTGTTGTCAGTCTACTGAAAAATGCCAACACGTTGTCAATTTTTTTCTGTTTGACAATGGCGATAAATAGGAAAAACTGATCTCTTCACATGTTATTAGCAAATATTGCATACAAGTTGTTATTTCTGTGATATTTTACACTTTTATCTTTCATGTCAAATCAAAAATGATGAAGTGAAAACCAAGCAGTACATATATTGAGAAAGCTGAATTCAAGAAGATCCTACATCAAAAAGGATTTTGGTTTTGATTTGAAAAAAACAGTTTTTCGTCAAAAATCATCCCTTTTTCGCTGTAACTTAACTTGGGAAATACCTTCCCAAGCCTAGGTTGCAAATTAAAGGTCTCCAAAATCACAAAGGTATGGAGGTTGGGCCTTCGGAGACGTATAATTTGAACCCATATTTTGGATTGATATTTTGCTTGATAAGAATTCATTTTTTTCAAAACCACCAGAAGACGTCAACCTGATTTCAAAATACTTTTAGATTTATGCCCCTATCACCGTCCGCGAATCGAATAAAAAACACATAAAATTCGCCAAGTTGTTATCATTGTTCGCGAATTTAAAAAATTCGATTCGACTCAAAAGTCAAAAAAAGACGAATAAAAATACTTGGTGAGTAGCTGGCGAATCATAAATATTTTTTTGACGTTAGTTTATATATTTTAACAAATTCTGCTTTGACAGCACTGAATTAACGGCGAATAAGTGTATTCGCAAACGATGATACCGCAAGAATAATAGTTCGCCAGCTGAGTCGATTCTACTGCAACATTCGACTCGCGGACGGTGATAGTGCCCTTAATAACTCCTCGAATACGGGTTCCACAATGAGTGTCGCAAAAATGTTCTCTCGTCTGAACAATAATAAATAATCATTATATATTAAAAAACTTTTGTAAAATCACATAATCACAATATTCCAAACTTTCGTAGGACCTCATTTCAGATTAACCAACGGAGTTTTGAGAAAATATTAAAATTTAGTGAAATACTTTGTGAAAGCGTTCACAAAAAATTAAAAATAAAAACATAGATTTTATGTTCGTGACATCGGTGTAACGATGTTTGACATATTGCAATATCGATGCTAAAACATAGATTTTTTTTTGTCTCTTTACATCGATGAACATAGAACATCCCTAATTTGAGTCATAGTGCTTTATTTGTGATTGTTGTTTCGTTGTCCAAATTT
The DNA here is from genome assembly GCA_958299015.1 of Tetanocera ferruginea. NCBI lineage: Eukaryota > Metazoa > Arthropoda > Insecta > Diptera > Sciomyzidae > Tetanocera > Tetanocera ferruginea. The sequence continues at coordinate 70,386,696 of OY282643.1, read as the reverse complement.
ATTTATTTTATTTTAAAAATTATATGGTATAACATAGAATTCCCATGAAAAATATTGCTTGTCATATATATGGTAATAAATGGAATTTGACAATGGTATAAAATAATTTATTTCCGGTGTGGACTGCGGGTAAAGGTTTGATGAAAGTGGTATTCAATAGGGGTTTTCGCATGATCTAACATATTGGACGACAAAGTCGGATGGAAAACTAACTGAACAATTTGATAAGGGGCTTTCGCATGGTCCAACAAATTGGATAGACATGGCATATTGGACGACAAGTAGTACCATGCGCAAGCTAAAACGACGGTCGGTCCAACATGTTGGATGAATATCAAAAACTTTTGATTTTTCTACCGGTCCGTCCGACTTGTTGGACATGTGAACGAATGTTGGTCCAACACGCTGCATTTTTCATTTCTTATAAATTTTCAGCGAGTAAACAACGTTCAATCAGTGCATATAAATAACTAACAAACACTTAATGCACGCGTTTATGTGCTTTAAATAACCACATTTTCCTTTTATTAAAAGAAAAAGATTTTCTTTTCATATCCATCTCTTCCTTTCCCTTCAAAACTTGATCAATTATTAGCGCACCCAAAAATTCTCATGCCATTGCGCTGAAGTGCTCTGCTTGAGAATTTGTAATTAATGATGTCGTCCAACAAGTTGGATCATTCGAAAGGTCTATCAAATTGTTCCGTTAGTTTTCCATCCGACTTTGTCGTCCAATATGTTAGATCATGCGAAAGCCCCTTTTGGATTGAACGTTGTTTACTCGCTGAAAATTTATAAGAAATGAAAAATGCAGCGTGTTGGACTAACATTCGTTCACATGTCCAACAAGTTTGACGGACCGGCAGAAAAATCAAAAATTTTTGATTTTCATCCAACATGTCGGATCGACCGTCGTTTTACCTTAAGAGCCAAATAGACTACACAGACAGTCGCAACAAACACGTGTTTGTTGCGACGGTCTAATAGTGTATTTGGCTGTTTGAAGGTCTGTTCAGATGTCTGACAAAAATTAAAATATTTTGATTTTCGGTCGTGTCTGACGGACCGTCTGTGTAGTGTATGGTGAAACCTCACAGACTTGAGAAACTTTTGTTGTGCAAAGATGTGTTGCAGCAAAACAAAGGACAAATTTTGTTGAATTTATAGAGCTTTTCAAATCTTTGCCGTCACTTTGGAAGATTAAAAGCAAAAAGGATTCTGAAAAAATATTAAAAACAATAAATATGAAGTGTTAGTGATGAAAATAAAGATATAAATCATGAAGCATCGCTGTCCTCACTCATCGCGCAACAAAAGTGAACTAAAAAACCAAGTCTGCGTGCATGAAGTCTGTGTAGTGTACAGTCGTGTAGTGTACAGTCGTATGCAAAAGCCCCTAATGAACGCCGCATTGGTGATGTAAACAGCGTAATGCAGGCTTCAAAACTGGGATCTCGTGTGTCACACGGCGGCCATTTTTACACAGGTTCGATAGTTAAGAAGCTAGTTCGCCAGATTGGCACACAAGTTGGCTTCTTGACAAAAAATTTTGATTTTCTCTATCCAACGAAGCAAACAAAAAACATTCTCTATAGCCTTTACGTAACCAGGGTTGTATTGAAATATTAGTCCAATATTATGTGGAGTACATTTTGATGATTTACGCTACAGCCACACACACCAATATTGTCAAGACAATTGAGAATATGTATAAACTGTCAAATCATTGTCTTCAGCCAAAAAAATTTTCGATTTCTGATTTGTGGCCTGACAATAAATGACACTTATTTCTTTATTTGAAAATTCTACTCAGGGGCGGATCTATCTTAGGGCTTTATGGGCTTCAGCCCAGGACCCGGTTAATACTCTTATGAAAATACGTCATTGTGCGATTCAAAACATTTCTACTAAAAATCAGCTAAAATCTTACTAACTACAGTCTAATCAAGAGTCTTACCCTCTTTCAGGGAAATTTTTATGATAATTTACGAAACAAACTTGTTGGCGTTTTCCCAAATTGCTACATCATCATTAGGATTTTTTTAACATTTCCAGTCACAAGGTGTGAGGCTGAGCTCTCTTTCTCAAGAATGTCGTATATTGAAAAATAATAAAGGACAACAATGGCGAACTAGAAACTAAATTATTTATTAGTGCCCATTCAACGCAATACTTTTTTTCAAAAATTGACCTCATAATTTTCGATTTGTTTTATTTTTGGCCTATAGATTCCTATTAAAATTCTAAGAACATAAGTTTATTTATTGTTTTTATCGCCATTCGTTGAAAAGTTATGGACCTCTCAATTCTGCAAATCGTCCGTAAACGCCAGAATCGGGAAATTTTCAATTAATTGTATCTACGTCAGTTTTTATCCAATTTTTATAAATAAGGCACCGTTGGAAAGGTATTGAAAATAACTTTCTGGAAAAAATATATAATTTAAAAATTTTGTATGTTAGGCTTGCCAACCAATTTAAAAAAAAATGTATTTGCTAATATCTCAAAAAAAGCATACTTTTTCGATTTTTTGTTTTTTAAATTTGAAGAAGAATGTTGCCTTTGATTCAAAAGCAATTTAATGATGGAGCTTTTATATATTTTTTCAATTTTTATAAAAATTGGATAAAAGCTGACGTAGATACAATTAATTGAAAATTTCCCGATTCTGGCGTTTTCGGACGATTTGCAGAATTGAGAGGTCCATAACTTTTCAACGAATGGCGATAAAAAAAAAGAAACAGTTTCGATAGTATTGTAAGTGTAGACGTAGAATTCCGTTTAAGTTGTGACCTCTTCTACTTTGTCTCTTTGGTCCGATTGTTTTGTCCATTTTGCACGTATTATTATTGATCTTCCGAAAATTAACAAATAAATGAATAACACTCAATTATGGACTACTTATCGAGGCCAAAACAAAGAAAAAGTTAAAAATGTAAGTATGATTAAATGAGCAAGAAAGAAGAAACAAGCAAAATTTCAAATTTTTTCGATCATTTTGTTAAGTTTGATAGGTTGAGTTCATTGACTTAGTTGAAAAGAAGGCGAAGCAAATGCACTTTCCATTGGTGCCACTTTCGTCTCTGCCCGATATATAGTTTGCGAGCTACAGTCAGTTTAACTACTTATTTCAAATTATAATTAAGACCCTGATTTTTAAAAAATCGTATGGTTACTATATTTCACGCTGAGCACATGTCTTTTCCTCTCGTCCCTGTCATATATTTAGTTTTTGAGCTACACTTTCGTCTCTGTTCGATGTAGGTATAGTTTGCGAACTACACTCGCTAGTGCTAGTGGGATGTGGAATCCAAATTAATTTGCATTAAAAACAACAATTAAAATTTTACGCCATCTATTGGTTAAAAGCATAAAAAGAAATATGATCCAACTCGTTTTTTTCATAAGAGTTAAATCTAACCGGATCACAGACCCATTTCGTTAAATTTTTCAGTTTGAGTTCATTGACTGAGTTGAAAAGAGTTTTCAAAATAGTATAATAGAACAGTAGTGCATACATAAACCCAATGCGAACTAATGCTTAAAGTGCTGCCAAAGCGAACCAATCAGTTCGTGCAAAACCAAATCATACAAGCATAAACAACGAAAGAAAAACAAAGAAAGTAGCAGGCACATTATAAGCAGCTGATGATTGATTTTCTCATATAAAAATATGCATTTTTCTTCTTATATTTTACTATTTTGTGACTTTAATATAATATTGACAAAATCCAAAATTAGATATTCATTCAGCGCAGGATATATGTATCTGATATTTTAGTATATATATTATCTTTGAACGAAGAGTATCAAAGGCTGTAGGTATACCCTAAAGTATTCGCCAAAAACGTTGCCTAATGACCTTGAAAAAATCTGTTAAAACGACCCCATACAAACCGCGCTGTAAGACGTAATTCTACGTCAAAAAATAATTATTTCAAATAAGAAAAAAATTATGAAATGCAAAATTATATCATCTTAGAATTGCGACGAATCATGCGATAATAAGTCATCTATTATAATGTGCGTTTTAAAGCATAGAATCATGGCTAATTTTTGTGCAAAATACTTTATTCCTGCGTTCAATTATTTCTGTGATGATTTCTTAACTTTGACGACAAATTATTGAAATGGTTAAGTAAAATTACACCGGAAAAAGTGTATTTGATGGCGAAACAAAGAAATTATCAATACCGAATTTAGAACAGTTGATGATTTTGAACTGTAAAAAATTTTAATAATTTTAAAATGACAGAGTTTTAGACTAAAGTTGATTGAATAAAAATGAATAATTAACTTATGTTTGCTAATGTATATAAAATGATCGAATTATGAAGTTGTTTCCGTACATCATCGGTTAACGTTGAACGTATTTTTTCTTTTCAAAATTTAATCAAAACAAAACGTCGCAATATGCTTCAAGTACGCACCCTTCCAAGATTTTAACTTTTACTATGTTTTGCTATTTTGACTTTAATTATATCTATTTTTTATACTTTTCTACTTAAATTTTGTTTTTTTATAAACCAATTACACTGGTTTACAGCCAATATGTACTTTGAATGCCACTATCCTTTTCTCGTGTAAAATCGGTCGCTAATTCCGAAAAAAAATTTTTTTTTTTCTGTCACTCCGTTTTCGAGATATTGCCCACTGTAGGGTTTTCAACGAAAAAAAAAAGTTGGTTCCACTTAATTGCATATATCTACAGAACCAACAACAGTAATCAAACAAATGATATATCAAATAAAAGCTAATAAAATTTTTTACAAACAATGCACACATCATTTTTTGGTAGAGCTTTTAGTTTTGGCGGAATAAATTCAAATTTTGGGGATTTTTTTTTATTTTTCAGAAAAATTTCCAAAAAAAGACAAAATAGTTGCAAATTTCGTTAAGAAAATTAAAAGCCCTTATTTTTCCAAAAAAAATAAGCTATTGTTGAAGAAAATCTATTGAGAAATGAAAAAGTTGTCTTGAATGGAACGAAAGCACCCAAGTTATGTTATTTTTAAAAATTTTATTGTCATATAAAGAAATTGGGTTATTGTACTATAATTTTTTATTTTTCATTTTTATTGTTCATAGGAAACAAGTCAAGGGTTTTGCGAAAGAAAAGATAAGAACAAACAGGCTACAATAAAAACAGGTAGGCTCACGACTGAGAGTGCAACCGTCACAGCAAAACACCTGATTTCGACACTTATGGCTATACGAAAGAGAGCCTACCTGTTTTCATTATACCATGTGAATACGTATTTTGTGTTTTTTTTACAGTTATTTACAGTTAATACAGTAAGCCAAGTATTTTGTGTCAATCGTGCAAATTAATATTGTCTGAATGGAGCTCGGGTAAAAAACGATACATGAAATTCGATGTTTCATGTTTCAAAGTTTGATATATTTTCAAAGAGTGATATACGCCACTGTCCCGACTGTTTCATTGCCAGTATCTCATTCTGACGATATTCCATACCCTACTTGTCCCGATGCAACATGTGAAAACAATAGAAAATCCGTAGATTCAGTGGAGTCGCAAGGAGCCACAGGTGGTAGTACTATTACAACTGAAAGCACAACTCACCTTTTATCGCAAGCGCAGCTGAATGATTGGATAAGAGATTTGGAACTGTCAAAGGAAAAATCGGAATTGCATGCTTCTCGTATGCAACAATTCAACTTTTTGAAACCCGATGTTAAGGTGACATACTGCAGAAATCGTAAAAAACCGTTTGCTATACACTTTACTAAGAATGACAATATCTGCTATTGCGTAGACATTCCTGGCTTATTTAATACCTTCGGTCAGCCGTACATTTCCAAAGAGTGGCGTTTTTTTATTGATGGAAGCAAAGTGAGGTTGAAGGCAGTATTACTTCATATAGGAAACAAAAAGTCATCGATTCCGATCGCACATGCAGTCAACAAAAAGGAAACGTACGAAACAATGGCGAATCTATTGACATGTATTAAATATGAACAACACGACTGGAAAATATGTTCTGATCTCAAAGTCGTTGGTATGCTTTGTGGTTTACAGAGTGGCTACACAAAGTACTACTGTTTTCTCTGCAAGTGGGATAGTCGAGCACGTGAACACCACTATTACAAAAAGGACTGGCCAGAAAGAATTGAGTCGAAAGTTGGAGAAAGCAACGTCAAAAACGTTCCACTCGTCAAAAAGGAAAACATAATTCTCCCACCGCTGCACATCAAACTTGGACTTATGAAAAACTTTGTCAAGGCGTTAGACAAAGAAAGCGAAGCATTCACATATTTGAAAACGATTTTTCCAAATCTTTCTGATGCCAAGACAAAAGAAGGTGTCTTCGTTGGACCGCAAATAAAAAAAGTGTTAAACGAGCTTCAATTCGCAGAACTATTGTCACCAGTTGAGGCAGCGGCGTGGGATTCTTTTAGGACGACTGTTTCTAGCTTCCTCGGGAACAATAAAAGTGAATCTTACGAGAAAATAGTCAACGAGTTGCTCAAGAACTATAAAAAGATGGGCGTAAATATGTCTCTGAAAATTGACTTTCTGCACTCCCATTTGAATTTTTTTCCGAAGAATCTCGGTGACGAGAGCGATGAACATGGGGAAAGATTCCAACAACAGATGAAAGCAATTGAGAATCGGTAGCAAGGATTTTGGGACGAAGGCATGATGAGTGGCTATTGTTGGTTTTTCATCAGAGAAACCGATCCCAAATTAAATAAACGACAAAACAAGATTTCTAATCATTTTGAATTTCTGAATGATAAATAAAAATTATTTACAATGTAAATTACAATAAAAATGATTTAAGGCAACAATAAAAATTATAAATAATAATTATATACCATTTTAAATAATGTAAAAATAATGTAAATTATTAAAAGAACAATAAAAATGAAGAATATATGATTTTATTACAACAACCTTTAGTTCTCATTTTTTTTTATGGCAATAAAATAAGTCCAAATGCATAAATTGATAATCACACAATTTGGGTGATTTCGTTCCATTAAACACAACTTTTTCATTTCTCAATAGATTTTCTTCAACAATAGCTTATTTTTTTTGGAAAAATAAAGGTTTTTAGTAAAAAATATCAAAAGCAATAAAATATTTTGATTTTTTAACGAAATTTGAAACTATTTTGTGTTTTTCTGGAAATTTTTCTGAAAAATAAAAAAAATCCCCGAAATTTGAATTTATTCCGCCAAAACTAAAAGCTCTACCAAAAAATGATGTGTGCATTGTTTGTAAGAAATTTTATTAGCTTTTATTTGATATATCATTTGTTTGATTACTGTTGTTGGTTCTGGAGATATATGCAATTAAGTGGAACCAACTTTTTTTTTTCGTTGAAAACCCTACAGTGGGCAATATCTCGAAAACGGAGTGACAGAAAAAAAAAAAATTTTTTTTCGGAATTAGCGACCGATTTTACATGAGAAAAGGATAGTGGCATTCAAAGTACAAACAACTTTTCGTTATTTGTAAACCAGTGTTATGTTGCTTATTCAAAGATCCTTGCACGAAATGCAACATATTTATAACTAAAATGTGAACTAATGTTTGCTTACATTTTTTTTTTATATATAAATATTCGTAAGTTGATTTAAATTCAGATACTTAAAACTTTGTTATGGTTTTTTTACCTTTTTTATGTTAGACTAAAAAATACATATAAAACTGTCAATTTTGATTTTAATTCTTAATTCAGTACTTTAAGTACTTTTTGAAATCCTCAAAGTACCAAACCAAAACTTTGAATTATCTTCACTGATTCCAATGCATTTTTAAAACATTTAAGATGAGTGAAATAAAATTTATTTTTTTTTAATTCTCAATGTGTTAAACCTGTTTGGTATAGCGCTGTGCAATTATATACAAATATTTATGTATCTGATGCAATGTTTACAATAAAATAAAAAGGTTATTTCAAGTCCTGCCGAAACACGTACACATAAACAAAAATAATTCTTAGGTAGTAAATATTAACATCTAATTAAGGCTGCAACTGACAGCAAGACAGTGAAGACAAGCTGTAGAATTCAATAAAACAAACAAACATAAAAAAAATTAAAAAACTATTTGTATCGCCACTGATACAAGTACTTTAACAAACTGATTGACTCAATCTGATGACTGTTTCGCACAGGTAATAGGAAAGAGTTCTAATTATCTATAATTACATATATATTAAGGGGGTCTTCTCATTGAGCAACTTTTTTTTTTGCATTTATTTATAGCTTGGGTAGTTGTGAATATGCCCCTAAAAGGATTTTTAGAAATTTGAAATACTTTAGAAGATACAGCCTTTTTTGTGAATCAAGGTCTTCGTCAAAATGAGCTATTTTTTTTCGCCTCATTTTTAAACGCGTTTATCTCGAAACCACGTTTTTCGAACTGGCGGCCATGATATCTCCAGTTCAACTGAACCGATTTTCATGAAACAAAGTGGAATCGACGCAGAATTGTCACCATTCTCGGGTGAACCTCGACCATAATTTTAAAAAATTTTTTACTATTTTTTTTTTACACTAAACTACAAAAAAAAGCCCGAAATTGAATTTTTTTTTTTTAATGGCCGCCATTTTGTCAAAAAAAATCACAAAATTAAGTTTGAGGTTCACCCGAGAATTACATCTATACTGATTATAACCCCGTTTTTTTTTCATTTCAGACGCTCCGGAGACCCGGAATCGTGGCCGCCGTGACGACACCTTTTTTTTTCACCACCAACTTTGAAGTCTCATTACTTTTTGAACAGCCCACGTATCGAGGCAAAAAAATTTTTTATTTACTTTGAAACTTTTGTAATACAATAAATAAAAAAAGTTTTCAATTATTCTTTGCGTTTTCAAAAAAGAATTTTTTTAAAAAGGGTCAAAAAAACGGGTTTTGAATGAGAAGACCGCCTTAAACAGTTTGTCCTGACTGACTGATCGCATAGCCCAAACTATACGACCTAATTACATGGAATTCGGAAGGCAGTTTTCTTTTGTAACGTGGAGGTGTACTAAGAAATGAGGGTTAAAGGAATGTTTTTTGTATGACATTTTATAATTGAATTTGTTCAAATTTATATATCTAGAAAAAACTTATGACATTTGATTTGTAGGCGATGTCCAAACAGCACGCCTAAAATAAACGGGTATTCGGGGTATCCGGACATTCCTTTCGGGGTATCCGAACATTCCTTTCTTTTTCCTTCAACTGTCTTAATTAATGAGTAACATGTAAACAATGAATGCGCTACAGTTATTAACATTGGTACTCAAGCGGTTAAAAGGAGCAGCTAATATATAGTTCGTAACATAAAGTAATTGAAATCGAAAAGTTTTCGAGATATCTTGCAACCGACTTCAAAAACATGATTTCGAGAAAAACGCGTTTGAAAGTTTCGGAACGGATTTGAAATCATTCCAAGCGCCTTAACTAAACCGGCCATAACTCCGTTATTTTTTCAAATTTATGCATGAGGCGTACCTAACAAAACGGAGGCGCTCCACCGAATAAATTATTCGATTCGGTACCCAGTGGCAGTCAACGCAGACGAGGAAGACCGCATCTCCGTTGGGAAGATCAGGCATTGGATAACCTGCCGATGCTTGGAGTTTCTAACTGACGTCAGCATGCGCAAGATAAAATATGCTGTTTCTTAGACGAGGACAAAACCTACCAACGATTGTAAGCGCCAGCTACGGAGAAAAGAACCAGTTTAGAACCTATCACATGATAGGTTCCAAAGTTATAGTGACCGGCTCCAATTCTGCAACACATAAAACCAACCAGTTCTTTTAATATAGCGTTATTATTGACAGGAGTAAGTTGACACTGGTTATATACCTTTGAACCAATCTTAAAACCAGTTCAAAAATATATCGGCAGGGGTCAATTGACACCTCATTATGAGGAAGATTATGTTTTTGAAGACGTTATGCAAACTAATATGAAGGTAAGTTTTAATTAAGCAGTTAATGAAACGGAATTAGAATTGAAATTATTAAGTTAAAATATTTTATGCTTACACAGCCAGGATACGAACCCACGTCCTCCGCATGACAGTCTAGCACACTTCCACTGAGATCATGAGTAATGTTATTATTATGAGTAATGAGAAGAGAAATATAGCAAAAGATATTTAAAACTACTGGTCCCGTTCTGAGTTAAATCAAACCTGTCCTGTGATAGGTTTAACAAGAACTGTCCGGTTTTTTTCCACTTTAAGGCAATTGACCCCACTTTCTCCGTAGTGTAAGTATAATGATCGTTACAAATAATCAAAATATGTTTCATATAAGTTTCGGTTTGTACGCCACACTAATCAAAATAGTTTAAGTCCAATATACCTCCAAAATGACCTGAAGGGACCATTAAAGCGAACAAAAATCAATTTTATTTTGTTAACATTTTTCGAATCAACAATATTGTTAAAATATTCTCAGAAAATTTAAAGTCAATTGAATAAAAATTGTTGTAATTATAGGTAGGGATGAGACGGAGCTCCGCATCCGCATCCGCAGATCATCCGCATCCGCAGATCATCCGCACAAATTTGGCATCCGCATCAGCTTTTTTAATTTGTGTATATCCACATCAGCATTTAAGGTGAAGAACTATTAAAATCTTTGAAATTCAATATTTAAATTCATGTTATAAGTTGCTCTATTAAATGGAATTGTAAACTCCAAAAAACTTTTTCTTTGTTTTGGTCTCGATAAGAAGTCCATAATTGAGTGTTATGATTTATTTGCTAATTTTAACCTCAAACTGGTATTTTATTAAATAAAGGAAATATTATCAATTCTCAAAAATATCTTCTTATTCTGTTGAAAACATATGCATCCGCGTCTGCGGATCTGAATTTCGATTATCCGCACTCGCATCCTAAATGAAAGAATTTTACAAATCTGCATCCAAATCCGCATCAGCTCACATCACTAGTATACATTGTTGTAAAATTTCTTTAATTAAAATTAATTTCATTTTAAATATAACTACTGCTGTAATCCGATAACATGTTGAAAAAAGGCAGCTAAAGAATGGACATTCGATTAAAAAAATTTAATAAATGCCATTTTTTTGCCTTTTTTCAATGTACATTCTGCCTTTTTCGATTTTTTAGTGCCACAAAATCCGGGCCCTGGTTCAATTGTATTCACACTTGTGGCGGCCGTGGTCGTGCGTGTTAAGTGTGTGGAGTGCGAACCAACGGATCCCAAATTCAAACTCCAACTCGGGCAAAAGTTTTTTCAATAGAAATACATTTTTCTGTTCGGCAATCATCTCTCTGCAGGCAATGGCAAACTTCAGGGTGTAAATAATGCCATGTTCAGCTTCTTGAGAACATAAACTTTAGCCGTTCGGAGTCGGCATAAAACATGTAGGTCCAGTTCTCGGTCAATTGTGTACAAACATTTAATAACACACACAACACAATTGCTCATAAGAAGCTCGGTCAAAGTCCTTTCGAGGGCTGAAATGGTCGATTTGTTTTTGTGTTTTTTTTTTGTATTTTCACTGTTTCCTTCAAACCATTAAGAAAATAGTTTAGTGACCATAAGCTCCAACGGTTTATACACAGGGAAAAAAGGTTGAAGTAGGTGAAAAATTTGTCGGAACCCGTCTCCAATCTTTGCGTTAATGAAGACAGCCATCTATTTTGAGTCACATCGAAGCGAGAACAAAAAGGTACACACACAATCGAGAAAAAACGCTCAATTATATGAAGCCTGAGATGCTCTCGATCGCCAACAGTTACACAGGCACAGAAGATTTCGAGATACAAACAGCAGGAAGCAATGACTGCATGCTGACAGCATTACGATGTTCAAGTTTCAAGTCAGCAGCAGTCGTCTATTGCTTGGTATTGGTAGAAATCGGCCATAAGTTCGTTTAGCTTCATTGGACAAAATACAAGTTAGTTCAGTTTAGTTTGGTTTTGTTTTTCGAACTGTTGTGTCGGTGTCGAAGTTGATGTCGATGTCGGTGCTTGTTGTGTTTCTTTATTTGTTCTGCATATTTGATCAATGCACTTTTTGCCTGTGTATAAAATAATATAAAAGTTATTCTTTAGACTAAATATTCAAGAAATATTCTCAAATCTCGCTACATAGTTGTCTTAAGTAACCAGTTTTCGTAAATTGGCAATGTCTACGGTAATGTTCTACTTCTATAAGTTTTGCTAAATCGGTTATTTCGGTGCAAATTGAGGTTCGAAAACTATAATATTGCAAAATATGCTCTAACTACGAGTTTTAAATATTAAAATCAAAGCATCGTAAAAATACTTATAAAGCGTGAATTAATATCATTACTTGTCGGTTTGTAATTCATGAGAGACGCAGCAGCGCTATTCGTACACGCATATTTATCTCTTATGTGTTTATGTGTTTATTTTCCAGTTTTGTATATCAATTAATTTAATTATCGTACTTTATGGAGTGAGTGGAAATCTAAAGCGTGCGCTAGCCGGGCGATCGATCGTTCAAATCGTAGGCAAAACTTGTTGAAAATGTTTTGAAACGCGCATTGCTTCAACTCTACATATATATCGCATATTTCCAGTCTGTTATTTCGGAGAAACACCACCGAAAGGAATTGAAAGACTGCAAAATGAAATCATAAAAAAGTATATTTATTTGCATTCGTTTTGACGTGCTAAAATAATAAAAAAAAAACAAAAAAAAAAAAGAAGAATATCGATGACTTGAAAAGAGCTTCGCGAAATTTTTGTTATACCAACAAATATTTATTTGAAATTTAAAAACACCAATAAGCGCATTATATTGCTACCTCAAAAATGTGGCGCAAAATATTTCCTGGAACTACAAGCGATTCGATGTTTAACATGCTCTACCGCAAGCTGAGCTATGTTATATTGACCTTCATTATAGTTTTCTCCCTTAATGACATGCCAACAAAAATGCGTCACTCTGCTGTGCATGCCAGTCAATCTGGTATATATATGGATAATGGCATCGACCAAACTATAATGCATCGTGTGCTTGATGAAGACGATAAGATGGATGTATCCTATGAAATTTTGGAATTTTTAGGCTTGTCTGAACGACCACGACGGAAGCATGGTCACTTGTCATTGAGGTAGGTGTAAATTAGAGTAAAAGTTAAGATATTTTAGAAAGGAAAGAATAACATGGAATAACAATAGAGTTCAGCTGCTCCAGCTTCTTTGCATTTTCGCAGCGTGAACCCTATTATTAAATTGGTTTTTATTTATGGTGGGATCGTTGAAGCACACAGCGTCAACTTATAGTTATACGCTTCAGTGTATACTAAACAGTTACTACACCCAATTGTTGGCGTTTCTACACTCAGAAAGATACTTTTTTATTTTTGTGAAAAGATTTGGTTTTATTGAAGAAAATACTTCTCGTAGTGAGTTTTTTTAAAATATAGGAACAATTTTTAATTTTCAATTAATTTTTTTCTATAAATGAGAATTTTTTGTGCGAGAAAAAAACTTATCATTATTAGAGACATGGAAAATATGGAAGTATGGAAAGAAATAGACCTGATACCATAACTACCATGTCATCCGCATATGCCACTGTCTTGATACCACTATTGTTGAGTAGATTCAGCAACCCGTTCATAGCTGAGCCAAAGAAGGGGAGAAATCGCCTTTCCTTGAGGTGTTCCTCTATTTACATATCTAAAAAGTTGGCTGTTGTCAAGATCCTCCTGGATAACTCTTGTACTGAGCATCGAGTTGGAACAACAAAGGCAGCTAGATTGAATTGCTTAAAATTTAGGGATCTCTCAATGGTAGTAATAACCTCATGCAGCCCTTTGAGGTAGCCATGTTGGGCTTTGGATATTGATGTTTTGTCGAGTATGTTTCAGAGATGAATGACTAGAATCCTTTCCAGTGTATTTAGTACGATTGATGAGAGACTAATGGATCTGAATCCCTTAGCCGATTCATGACCGATTAAGCACCTACCAACTTTCGGAATAAAGATAACCTTGACTCTTCTCCAGCTCCTTGGAATGTAGTTAAGGCATATACAGTTTGAGAATATATTAAGGAGCAAGGGTATTACCACTTCTTTCATTTTTTGAAACACTACTGGTAGTATGCCATCCGGACCTGGGGATTTATAGGATGAAAGGGTATTTATCGCCCACAAGATTTTTTCCTTTGAGTTTCTTAGGGACACTTACCAATGTTTCACTTGGTGGGGATTCGTCACATGTATCTTTGCAGACATGAAAATGTGTGTCAAGAAGTTGTTCCCACGACTCCTTAGAAGATTCTGTCCACTTACCATCCTCCTTCTTTATAAAAGAAGGGCTGGAGTGTTCCTTGTAAATATAACTACCTCATTTTTGTGTGGCAGACGCGGCTCTCTTAGACCAACGTTATGAAAGGCTATCCAGGAGTTTCTTTACCGGCGTCGAAAGACTGTTTCAACAAAAGAATTGAAAGGGCGCGTCGTGTCATAGAGAATTCCTTTGGTATTTTGGTCGCTCGCTGAATTATTCTATTGACTTTATTTAAGTTTATAATTCTTAAAAAACATATTTTTTAAGAATTATATTTTGAGCTTTTAATGCCAAATAATTCATGAAGTAACAAGCTTGCTACAACAACAAAATTCTACGCAGAACAACCGAGCAGACTAGACCATGGTTTCGTCGGACGCTACTCCGACTCATCAGTTCCGACGCATCAGAATTCCATTTTGGTTTACCGGCTGTTGCACTAATTAGCTTCTCAAAGTTAGTGGCCTGCATGAACAACCAGAGACTACTCATGAGTCGGTAGTTATTTGGCATTAAATAACTACATAATTAACTACATGTCAAGTCTTTTCTTTTTGAGTATGGCAGTTATATTTTCTTAAAAAAGTTCATCATCGTTCATTTGTTGCTCAATTTTGTTGGTGAGAGCTGTCAATGCGTTTCTCAAATCCACGACTTTTTTCCTTTTGCTCCCTTTTGGAGCTTTTAGAGGCGGTCCCAAGGCGACGTCAGAATGGAATGAATCATCCAAATTCAACTCTACAACGTTCTGTTGGTTGCAGCGAGTTCTATATGTTTAATTTCTATTTGTATAAAACGAAAATGCATTCATTAATAGGTATACTTACTTTCTTTGTTTACAATGATCGCGCAAGAAGCTCATTTCCTCGAAATACGGCCAAGAAGTTTCTTCCATGGCGCCACTACCAGAGGAAGCAACCTCGTAGTGAAGTATTCGGATAAACGTCTCCCGCAAAAGTTTCCACCGCTTTCGCACTGATCCTCTGAAAAATATTATATTTTTGTTTAATATTTATGCATTTGTTAATTTTCTTACTTGGTTCGTTTACTTTTGCAGCCATCCTTGCCATGTTTTATGTCTTTTGGCTTTATTTATACCCAAGAAGCTCTGTGGTATTGCGAACATAATATTGGTATAAGAGAACATACCCTGTTACGGATCGTCGCTCATCTTCGTCTGCACCCCAATCAGCATCGTCATATCCAAATATATGATTGTTTCCACTCTTGGAGCTTTATCGATTTGGTTCCTTGCAAATAACGAACAACTTTTCACCGCACTCCAGTATGGTCTACCAGAGTTGTTGTTTAATTTGCTCAGATGGTAATCAGTTTGACAAATATCACCTTTTGTGGTTTGAGCCGTGAACATCAAACTGCTTTTTGCCTCCTGGTATGGGATTTAAAACATCTCATCACTTTCGTTTTGGGTTGAAGGTGACATTGATTTGCTGAGTTTAGTGTTTGGATCAAGAGGAGTAAATATTGAGTTACACTCATCCATATTTAATCCTCTTGGCTTATGTATATTTTCTCTTAATATCTTTTGATATTCAATCCAAGACAATATTTTGCAAGTCCCAAATCTTTAATTTTAAAACTAAACATTAAGAAATCTTTTAATTTCATTTTTGCAGTCTCGTCATTAGTAAAAATTAACATTTCGTGTATTATAAACGCATGGATCTGTTTTAAAACGTTGTTGGCCGAAACTTTTAAGCTCATAGTCTAGCTTTCGATTCCAAGCAAATTTAGATTTGCTTGTTTTAGTCCATACAACGCCCTTTATTCGGATTTTATATATCATGAAAACCTTCAGGTTGTTCCATAACAACTCCTCTCGTTTATTGCTTGGGAGGAAGGCTGTACCTGCAACCATCTGATTTATTTTCATATCGTTTTTTACTGCAATCGCTAGTAAGTACCTTATTGATGCATATCTAACAACTGGAGGCTATTTCTCCTCAAAGTTAATACCCTTGCGTTGACCATTTTGGTTCTTTTTGGTTTTGCAAACCCACTTGCACTTCCTTGTCTATAGAAAAACTCTGTAATGATTATGTTTTGTTCTTCTCTATTGATTTGTACTCCTCACGAAAATAGTCAAGCTGCTAGTCAAGAATCCTTATCATGACGATTCAACACTTTCTTCACTGTGTGCGGATCATCTTCATAGTCAAATGTACAAATGTATGAAACTACGCTGCTGCTGCATTCTTTCTGATCGTCTTAAAGTTCTTGTGCTATGAAATCACTGTTACTGCTTCATGATGTGGCGATTCCTGAACATATTTTCTTTCTTTGCTGCTGCTTTCATAAATATTTGTTTTCACCAATTGGGGAATCTCCGTTGGCCTACAAAGGTCAGTGTGTTCCAATGCTAACTTCATGTCAACTCGGTGGCCCTCTTTTGGAAATATATTCGGATGCTGTTTTCCTTTCACATAATAGCATAAACACAGTCTACAAGTTTCACGACTGCAACTTGTCGTCAGCAGCCCGACTTAAAATTCTTGATTTTTTTCATAGCGACAACAACGAGCAGCTTGTCATGGAATCAAAATGGAAAATTTTAATATCTCCATAACTGCAATTGCAAAAATTACATTTAGTGTTTTCTTGGCTTATAAAGCCTTCATAATAATTCAAAAAAAGGACGAACAGGAGATGGTGGGTTCGTCTCGTTAACTTTTCGCACGAGGAAGTGGGTTTATTTGAAACGTGCCAAAAACAAATTATAGGACATGGATGAGGAGCACTTTTTTAAAGCGAGCAGGATGAGTGTAGAAAAATTTAACGTCTTGCTTTGCTTGTGGAAAGAAAGGCTACAGGGTTTTTCACAAAAAAGGTAAAAGTCCCGAAATCCGCACCTTTTTTACGAGTCGCATAAACTTTTCCAACGATTTTTGCAAGCAGTTCCTAAAAAAATATTTATTTAATTTACATTGCAACTTATTTTAATAAAAACACTTACACGTTTTCCAATGTCCTCCCATATTTTGTCAAAAAAGAGAAAGGTAACAACATTACCTTTTTTGATATCCATAATGTTTAGAGTTGTTGGAAAATTTAATTAAAATCACAAGTTTTTTGGACGATTTTTGCAACTTTGTACCATCTTTAACTTCTAAACCACTCGTGAGCGACCTGAAATTGTCCATAATTAAAAGGTCTCAATACTTATAATTAAAAAATGGAAAATTTGAGTTTCCAGTGATCTTCAATTATGCCAAAAACTTTATATTGAAAAATGTAATTTCTTTTATTAATTTGTAATCCATAGACAACAACATCTCAATATCGGAGTCCGTGAGTGCAGAGGGGCCACTTTCACCTATGAAATACCCTAAACCCACTTTTCAAAAACAAAAAATTTTTATTGTAAATGGGCGTCTCCAAGGGCGGATGAAGCGGATGACGTCCATTTTTCGAAGACATCTTTGTGTTTGTATAAAACACATACATATCAAATTTTATTGTTGTAGGCTTATTATGAGCTGAGTTATGCAGTTTTCAATTTTCGCGTTGTATGGGAGGTAGGCGTGTCCGTGTGTGGATGATGTTCACTTTTCAAAACCATCTTTGTTTTGTTACAAAAAACATATGTGCCAAATTTTAGCTCTGTAGGTTAATCAGAGGCTTATTTATTGCGTTTTCAATTTTTGGGTTGTATGGGAGGTGGGCGTGTCCGTAAGCGGATGGCGTCCATTTTTCAAAGACATTGAATATATTTCTAGTTTGATTTCCTTCAACAACCCAATAAGACGTTCTAGGCATACTCGACTGCTAACTGAATATCAGCATCATACTTCGTACGCAAATAATGAACCCATCAGTCGATGCTGCAGGGAGTTTAATCACTCTAAAAAGTGAAGCGTATTTTAAAGACTGCCTTTTAATCAACTTGTGCCTCAATTTAAGCATGATTTGCATTTTACTATTCTAAATGCTTAAAAACTCAAAGAAGCATGTTTGAAGTCAGCTTTTGGAAGTTGATTTCAAGACAAGCTAGCTTAATTTAAACAAATTTATGGGTTTTATTATTAAAAATGGCTACAATTCATCATATCAGTCTTAATTTAAGATAAGTTGCATTGCTATACAAGCCAATTTGTTAACGATAAAAACTGAAATTCAGCGAAGGCAAGGCTGCATTTACCATTTAACTGTCTTTAAGTAAGACATCATTGAATGCTGTTTTACAGTATAAAAAGGCAAAAGTAATTTCAGCAAAAGCAGTCTTAATGCTGTTGCAGCTTATTTTAAGACAGTTTTTTACCTTATATGAAGATTTACTTTTTACAGTGATCTAATCTCCTCATGCTACTCACCTTCCATGCCCAAATCCTCTTTCAAGCTTACCCTATCTAAATTTCTCAATTACCAAAATTAGCCCAGGTTCGAGATAAATTATAGATATATATGTATGTATATTTGGTTTGGTAAATAAATTTACAAATTAGCATAGTAGTGATAATAAGTTCCTTTTCTTATTAAAATATGTTAGTATGTAAGTTCACCTTATTTTTGCTTTTCTTCTTGCCTTTTCTTTTCGACATGTTCTTGAAATTATGTCATTCAGGTGGGCGGATTACGCCCACATTGAATTGATATCATCGAACACAATAACAAGGAAAGGAGAGGGAGAAAACAAAAAAAAAAAAATAAAAACAAAAACCTGTTAGAATAAGTAAATTGCCTTGTTTGGCCAATAAATATATAAATAAATAAATAAATTATGAGCTGAGTTATGCAGTTTTCAATTTTCGCGTTGTACGGGAGGTAGGCGTGTCCGTGGGCGGATTCCAAAAATATTCAATAGTGCAGATCCTTGGGTCCATGTGATCACGTGTACCAAGTTTCATCCAATTATCTCAACTCTTTCTTCTTATCCTGTGTATACGGACAACACATAGACGGACGGACGGACGGACATGGATAGCTCGACTCACGTGGTGACGCTGATCAAGAATATATATACTTTTCTATACCGGACTCGCTTCGTTCTGTGCGTTACAAACGTTTGCACAAAGTTAATATACCCTGACCTTTCAGGTTTAGGGTATAAAAATGAATATGCAAAAACAATTATTAAAAAAATTTGACAAAATTGAAAGTGAGCTGATGAAATGTTGCAATGACTTTGCAGAAACAAATTTTGAGTTAAAGCAACTAAGCCAGGAAACATTAAAAACAGGGCAAAGGAAAACAGATTTGCTTGGAAGAGTTCGTCAAGGACAGCAGAGAAGTGAACAAAAGCTTAATTGAATTTTAAAAGAGAGGAGCTTAATGAGATATATTTTAAGACATTTAATATAATATAAAATAAATGAATTTAAATTAAGAAATTGATGGCTCGCTTTTTTTATGCCCATTAGAATACAAAATATATTGGCAGTAATACTTGATGATGCAAATTATGATGCGAACTGATGCAGCGCTGGATTCGTTGTTGCTTTCTCTCAATTCCTGCTGAGGATAATATCTATTTATTTCTTAATCTCGTAATGCCTGCATCCACTTCTCATTAAAAGTCATTTTTATTATTTAGGAAGTTGTGGAGGACATGCTTTAATGATTGCATTAGTGTTTTTAACACTATTATCGATTCCTTACTCAAACCTACGGAATCGCGCTTTGAGGTGCCCAAAAGGATTTTCAACGACTCGTCTACATTTTGATAAGTTATAATTGAAAGTTTTTCATTTCCGCTTTGCATAACATTAAACGCATATGACTTCATTAATGTCCTACTTAAGCGAAAAGCGTAGTCACCCACTTAGCCAATTCTTTCGGTCATTCGCTTAAGAAAAGACATTGCTCCAATTGCTGTTTTAGTGTAAATGTTTCATAAATTTGCGAATCGTTGCAACGTCCTGGGCTCTCAAATTTTATGTTAATGAAGCGATACCTGAAAACAGAAATTATTTTAAATATTATTCACTTTTCATAGACAAACGTGCAGTACTCTCACCTGGCATCTACTAATGCACCCTTTATAGTTATAGTAGTCGGTAGCGTCTTGAGAAGAAGGGTGAATCTATGGCAACGTCTGTAAAATAGAAGACAAATACCTAAAGCTCTGAGGCCATAAATATTCACGTTAGTCAAACCATTTGCTCCCATGTACTGAGGAAATCCAAGCACTTTGAAACCTTATACAAAGTTCGCGATTTTTTCCCTAGACAAAGGAAAATTCGCCATCTAGCAAAATGCTGCATACAGTTGACTTGCCAACTCTGAACATATTGCCAATAGTACGCTATTCTGCTGACGATCGCAGTGCATATAGAGCTATGACGACACGCTTTGGTGAGGTATGGCCTTTCGAAGGACGGTGTCTTGTTTCTGTATGGACTTTAAAATCTGCAACAATTCATTAAATTAGCTCCGACTCATTATAAAGTTATTTTTAAAAAAAGCATCGTCATTGACAATGCAATCGACCTCCCAAAATACACTAAGGGAAAAAGTTATGTAGTCAGTACAGAGACAGCTATGTAAAATCTATGCACTGCAACTTGTATGAGAACGCAACAAGAGCAGTATTTACTGAGTAAAGGGAGCGTGCACTGACTACATATCAATTTATTCACTTTTTAAAATGAATAAAAAATGTATTCAATACATCATGTTATGTGTTGAATACATAGCACACTTCAATAGATACAAGCAACGTGTACTCAATCAACGTGTTATGTAATTTTTTACAAAAACTTTACTCAATACATAAAATATAGACTCAGTACACGTCCCCCTTATACGATTGAAGTGACACATTTATTTAGTACATAACATATGGACTCAGTACACGTATCTCTTGCACATCGGCACACGATTTTGCTGTTTTATGTCATTCGTTTCTTGATTTTCAAATAAGCAACACCTCTAAAGCCTCTAGAAAATCAGAGCGGGAATGAGTTTATCCAGTGTACTCTAGAACAAAAGCGATGATTGGATAAGAAATAAATGGCTGGGTTTCTATAAACAATTGCGAATTATTTTGTGAAATCTAGTCATTTCTTTATTAAGTTATTTATTGCATTTGTTGAAAGGGTGATTTAAGCACAGACATGAATTATGTATATATTCAATACATGAAATTATGAACAAAAAATATATAATGAATACATTATGCATGTAATCATTGCATAAAATTATGTTTTTAGCATATGTAATGAGTAAATTATGTATGTACTAAAAATATGTAGTGAGTAAATTATGTATGTACTCATTACATAAAATTATGCATTTAAAATATGTAATGAGTAAATTATGTATGTACTCATTGCATAAAATTATATACTCCAAATATGTAATGAGTAAATTATGTATGTAATGAGTCAATAATCTATGTAATACGTACATAAGATCTTTACTCATTACATAAAATTATTTGTAAAAGTTTGCGACGAGTACAGTGTGCATGTACTCACCACATACATCCATGAATTCACGACACATATTTATGCGTTGAGTACATAAAATTCTTTATTGACTATGTTACCGCTTGAAAGCATTATGTAGTCAATCCATTATGAAATAAATATAACTCATTATAAAATCGATTAACAACATACCATTTGACTACCGTGAAGTATCGATTTAAAATTGTACAGTGTTTTCTACAAAGTATAATTTCTACTTTAACAATTATTTTATTTAATGCCATCCCATTAGAAGTTTGTAGCGGAATTCCCAAAAAATTAACGTTACCCAGTGGCGTAGCTAGCGTTGGTGCCACCCGGGGCGGAAACTAAATTGTGCACCGCTTTAGAAGATTTTTTTTTTATAAAATAAGTCGATGAATCTTACTACATATTTTCGAAGAGATTCAAAAAATAAACAAAACTATCTATTGTAAGAATCTAAAATTTTCAGAAACTTAAAGAATTTTTTATGAATTGTGAATTTACTTTTTATTTAATTTAATTTTAATTTAGTTGAAGAATTTACTATCAGTTAACTAGACAATATCAGTTTAAACTTATTGAAGAACTGACATTATGAATTTATAAAAACTTAAGTTAGTTTAATATAGAAAACTTTGAAAAATTTACGAAAAATTTTGCATAATTGAAGAAAAAATAGGACCTGGAAGCAAAACGTTGACAAATTTTCCCTAGTGACCCTGAATAACTATTAATATAAATATTTTTTCGAAATCAACCCCCATTTTCTACATAAAATTTCAATGAAAAGTTTAAATAAAATATTAAAATTTTTTATTATAAACATTTTTCATAATTTTTATTAATTTCTTTAAAGTATCTTTATTAATCTCCGCTTGGACTTTTATAGACAAGATTGAGGTCTGTAACGTTTGACTGCTTTATAAATATCACCACAAATATCTCAGTATCACAATATGACAAAACAAAACAAAAAAAAAACAAATTGGCCATTTCAGCCCTTGAAAGGACTTTGACCGAGAACTGGACCTACATGTTTTATGCCGACTCCGAACGGCTAAAGTTCATGTTCTCAAGAAGCTGTACATGGCATTGTTTACTCTCTGAGGTTTGCCATTGTCTGCAAAGAGTGGTGACCGAACAGAAAAATTTTTTATTGAAAAAAACTTTTCGCCGCGGCTAGGGATCGAACCCGGGCTCCGAGCATGCCAGGCCACACACTTAACCTGCATGCCACGGTCACCACAATATGACAGTGATACCAAATTGATATCATAAATTTGTTTCATTGTCATTATCTACATAATTCCCAAAGCAAACTTGCCGAGGTTGGACAAGGTAAAGAGTCATGAATGGCTCAAAAAGAGCTAGCAATTCAAAGAAATCTGTTGATTCTTCACATTCAATGATTGAGAACAAAATTTTATTTTAATAATTAGAATAATTTTTAAGGAACTGTGCATCTTATCTTCTCTTAAAAACTGTATTTTTGATAGTTTTTGTTGGTTGATTTGAACATAATAATAATTATTTAAGTAAAATAAAGGAGTCAGAAAACCATCTTAGAGTTTTTAATAGACATCTTCAAAATAAAACAAAAAAAGTCAGAATGCCATAAATTGCCATAGAACGCCATTTATTTAATTTAAATATAAAATGTACTGAATTTAAATCAATTTAATTTGTTAGAAATTTTTTAAGCAAGTAATAAGTTTATTAATGATTTTTAAACTGGTAGTTTTATGTAACAGTATACCCAAAACATATTACTATTCAAAATTATGTTCTAGCAGGTTAAACGCTGTAAATGAGGTTTGTTTCATGATATATTGTCTCAGAACTTAGTAATCACAAAATCATAAAGTATATTTTTATTTTTGACATTTATGACATGGACATGTTTTTCTGAAAATTTCTGGAGAAATTTACTGCTTACGAAACAATTGGCGCCTCCATTCATCATACTCTGAAAATCATGTAGGCTTTCGAAACTTAATGGTTTAAGAAATGTTTACTATGCTAGCAAGTTTGAACAAGTGCTTTTTTATTAAACTGAATGGAATATAAAAAAAAATATTTTTACATATTTCCTTTTGTACTCCATCTTAATATCATGAAAATTTTAGTATAATTTGCTTGGAAATTGCACCCTAACCAATGAATGTGTGAGCGTTAATATTTAACAAAATTTAATGTAAAGTTAAAGTTTGTTGCAATAAAAACGAAGTCCTGGTGATGGTAAAAGTATTTTCATTCACTTTTGCACCCTCTTGAAATTCAAATATAAAACCGAAGTCATTGAGGTGTGTTCTTTTTATTAAAAAAATCAAAAATTATGTGGTAAAAAGTTCTTTTGCCAAATTTTGCAACCCATTTTAGCGTGCACCCGGGTCGGACCGCCCCCCCCCTTGCTACGCTACTGCTAATATGACAGACGAAAAATTGCATAACTATTGCAATAATAATTAAAAAAAATATTTCGATTATTATAAATTAATGAAAATTATTTAGATATTGAAGTGCTGATTATAATAATTTATGTTCTTTTTTAGAAAGTCTGCACCGCAATTCTTATTGGACGTTTACCACAGATTAACTGAAGAAGAGAATAATGATGGTTCATCACGTTCGAAACGTGATCTTCAGGAGCAGGAAAATTTCATTACAGATCTTGATAAAAGAGCTATCGATCAAAGTGACATTATTATGACATTCTTAAATAAAAGTAAGTTCCTTATAATTTAAAATGTTTGTTTCCTTGGTATTTCGTGGAAACTAAAGCTTTTGTTTAGTACACAGGAATCGTTACATTTTCATATTATCACCTACACTGAGAAAATAGTTTCTTTCTATCAACAAAAGATTTCTATCAAAGAAAGATTTTATAGTTAACAAAAAGCATACTTATGGCAAAATAAATATTTGGTTATTCTAAATAAATTATTCATTTGAGCCTTTTAGTTGTGACAAATGTTTATTTGTTTATAGTTTCCAAATCATTATCTCGAGCGGACAAAATGATTTGTGAAAAGAAAATATATTGTTTGTGTTACGCACAAGAGGCTCCAAATCGAATAAAACGCTTCCGATTGATAGGCGAGAAAAAAGGATTATGTTTATTCTCAATGTAAATAAAAAGGATAGTTTCACAATATAATATATATATATATAAGTTAAAAAATCTTACATGAATGTTGCCTCTTTCCAGGCTTGTTCGTAACAAATTAAATAAAATTATTTTTCACTTACTGAAAAGTTTTACAATTCAAACTTTTGAACTGTAGAAATCAAAACAAGAATAAATCAACAGTTTGTAAGAAATAATTTTTTATTTGATAAGTTCAAAATTCAAGTTACCAATTAGCGAGCGCAAAATTTGGTTCGTGGTTCAGTTGGCAAGCGGTTCGTTGCATGGCGAGCGACTCAGGCTCTATCCTCAACTAAACAGTGATTTGTTTTTTGTCTTACAAGTTTTAAGTGAAACTAGTAAGGTATATCTTCGACTTAGCCGAAGTTAAAATACCCCACCGGGCGATTCGCAATGGTACAAAATCTTAAATTGCAGCTCTTTTCATATGAGATTTAAAAAATTTTATGGGAGGTGGGAGGTGGGCGTGTTCTTGAGTGGTTGATGCAAATTTTTCTAACACGCCTCAATTTTGATATAATATACACAAATACCCAATTTCAGGTCTGTAGCTTAAATATTAGCCTATTTATAGAGTTTTCAATATTATGGGTTGTATGGAAGGTGGGCGTGTTCATCAATGGATGACGCCCATTTTTCTAACACATCTTAATTTTATTATAAAAAGAATAAATATCTTATTTTACTTTTGTAGTTTCGACAGAAGCCTATTTATATTGTTTTAAATTTTGGGGTTGTATGAGAGGTGGGCGTGTTAGTGGGTGGATGACGCCCATTTTTCTAACACACCTGAGTTTTTTCATAGACTATACAAATACCGAATTTTAGTTCTGTAGCGTAAAAATTCGCTTCTTTATGGAGTTTTCATCATTGGGGTCGTATGGGAGGTAGTCGTGGTTTTCATCCGATTTATCCCTTTCTTGAACTTGATCTTAGTTTTTAAAAAAAAAATTTAAATATCGAATTTCAGCACGATACCTTCAAAATTACGGCTGTAATCGTGTCCACAGACAAACAGACGGACATGGCTAAATCAACTCAGGTGGTGATGCTGAGCAAGAATATATATACTTTTCTATACCTACCACGCCTCCTTATGGGCGTTACACACGTCGTGACAAAATTAATATACCCCTTACGCAGTATGCGTGGGAGTATACAAATTTTGTATTACAAACGCCAAGTCAATGGATGTAAGTTATGAAACTAAATTATTTTCTCAGTTTAAAATCCAAGAAGACTTTATCACAAAAAAGTTTAAAAACTAATTTTTGATTTGATTTGACCTAAACCTCTCTGGCAGCACTTTTTTTGCTGGGAAGTCAATAATTTCTATATTTTTTTTCTGTTTCATAATTTCTATATTTTTTTACTTTCCATTATCTTTCCAACGATATAAGATGAAGGTGTACGCTTAAAGGGTTCAGAAGTTATAACAAAAACGTGTAAAGTGGGGTGAGCCAGAAGACAATTTGAACCAAATCGGAGATTATGGGCCTTACCAATAGTCAAAGCGAAAATGTTTAAACTTAGTAACGTAAGCTTTTTGTAAGAAATACACTTTTATTTTTTTCGTACCAATAAACGAACAAAGTTTTCTGCTACCAAGTGTAAGCTATTGTCAATGCACTTTAGTTTAACAAAATAAATGTAACAAGCAAGCATACTAAAAACATATTCAACTGGTTCAGCTTCAAATTGAACGTGGTTAATTCTTCAAATATTTTTCCGCAATGTTTCGTGCTGTTATATGTGCACATTGATATTGATGTTGCATTGGCGTTAGTACAGTATTTTGACGAAATGGAGTCAGAAGAATGTTTCTAATAGAGTAACCATCGTCGCCCAATAGAACACCACCACGCAGATTTTCTTTGAATTTTCTTTTATTTTGTACATTCGCCCATGATAGAATAATAAGGTAGACCCATATTAATATGGCTGCTCAAATGTCTAGTTTTACACAAACAATGCTGTGAGTGTTATAAACGTCAAACGAAGAGGCAGCAACAGCAATGAGAATAACTCAAATTCGAACAGCTGATTTTGACATCTAGCGCACTTCCTCTCCAATATGAGCCTACCTTGTTATTCTATCATGCATTCACCAAATTCTGGAGTCGTGAGCTGATCCCTTCCAACTCGAAACAAGATCTAATATCATGCCATCTGCATCACAAATAACCTTAAAGAAATTATAACGTTTTTACTTTTATGTTAAGAGGTCTAATTATGAGGTCACTTATGAATTTGAGGTCCGAATATTTTACAAGCTATAATTAAATGCTTTTTCCTGGACATTGAGAGAATAAATTCCTTTTCGACATCAATGTCTTGCTCCAAGCTCACCTCCAAGAATTTGACTTGAGTGCAGTCAATAGATCCGCTCTGTAGGAAATTGGTGAAAGAAAGCATTTTAGATGCAATTCCAGCTGCAATTTCGCGTATTAGTCCCGTTGTTTATAAACTGCTGAGAAATATTATGAACTTGAGCTGGAATAAGACAGCAATTCCGAAATAGTAATAAAGTTATTCACTTTAATCACTTTTAAATTCTCAAGTGATTCAATCTTATGGATAAAATGGATTTAAATGGATTTTTATTATTATAAATAATATAATGTTAGTTCTTGAAATGTGAAATAACTTGCGACATAAGTAAAAAGGATCAAAAATTATATCCTTTTCATTGTGCAGCGTAATGTTCGGGCCTTGGTTTAGTTTCAGCATTCGAAGCAACATCTTTTGCGTAAAGCCCATTAGCAGCATACCGCAAGAAAATGATAACTTTATCCTCTAGAGTCTAGACTAAGTCCCCACATGTTCGGCTTGCGCAGTTGTGAATGAAGAAGCCTCAACAACTTAACTTGGAACAATGATGTTTTTATATATTCCAGAAAATACTTTGATGAAGATTAATTTTTGTTTGTATTGAAAAAATTTCGATCAATAGTTAATTTATATTAATCATAAAGTGTGCTTCAAAGATAACTAAAAAACTGTTTAACGACTATAAATATTTATTATTAACTTTAGAATAGTAAAAATATGAGAAAATTTTTCGATTTGTGAAAATGTAACTGAAAGAAAATAATAATCAATAAAGAAGTTTAAATAAGTTTTACTATTATGATTTTTATTAACTTTATGGAAAACAAAATCAATTTTAAATATTTTTGTAATAAATTATTGTATTTAGCTTTGTTAAAGTACTTTTTTTTCAACGATAGGAACGGCTTGTTTATACATATGTTTTAAAACAAAAAATATTTATTTTTTATTAAGTAAACGTCAAAGTGTTAACTGGAATCTCGATCAATTATAATGAATAACTGTAATTCTATTTCAATTTCAATTTCAATTTCAATTTCAATTTCAATTTCAATTTCAATTTAAATTTAAATTTATTTAATTAATTCGTTGGCTTATAAGAATTGGTTTCTTTTGCATGCCGCAGGAAAAGAGACTAGGTAACAAGATTAACAATTATTAATACAATAACAACATGGTATAATTTAAATAGAAAAAATTAAGCAAATAGATTATTATCAAATTAAATAAAAAGGTATGAATTAAAAGATTTAAAATTTAAAAAATAGTATACAGTGGCTCTGAGGAAATAATAACTTTAAAGAAGCAATTGAACATTGATTGCAACTTATCCATATTAAAATTCAAAAATCAAAAATAAATCAACTTATAAATTAATCTAACATAATTAACAATTCATAAAAAGAGGATGAAGAATAGAAGACGAAATTAGAGTAAAGTTAGGAGAAATATTGGAGGGCTAAACGCTTAAAGGCTTTTTGATTGGACCTTAATGCTATGTGGGAGAGAATTCCACAGTCTAATTGCACTGACGAAAAACAACCTGTTAGAGTTTTTGTAATAGTAGCTCGGAATCAATAGGTTTATGCTTCTACTTGACCTACAGAACTGAAGTTTTTCATACAAATAATGTGGACAACGCGAGAGGATTATTTTATGCAAAAATATACAATTTCTTGCTTCGAGATACTGAAATAAGCACCGACCATTAGTTTAGTGCGAAAGAAGGATACATGATCGAACCTTGCTATACACAAAAATAACTTGCTATACACGACTTCCGAGTAGGTTATAATAGGCATCAGCAGTTGTAAGACAAGTTCTCGTATTGTTTGGACGCTGCAGTTATTCGTAGGTTACGTAAAACATAGTAGATTTTACTGACGCAGGAATTAATGTGATCTTCACAAGACAGGGAACTATTTATTTGAAACCCAAGGTTAGATGCCTTCATAACTACTTTCAATACAACATTATTGAGTATAATTGGGGGAAAATCCAAATTTATGAAGGGTGTTTTAGAGATCGGTAAAATTTATGATTTAAGGGGGTCGAGCTTGAGTTTATTAGCTGTAGCCCATTTAGCTACAGTATCTAAATCTTAATTTAATCTTGCAAATAAATTTTCAATAAGCCCGCTAGGTCTAGACAAAAATAATTGAAGATCATCCGCGTTTGCATGCATTGTGACATTGTTCCATATACTGAAAATATCGTTTATGAGCAAAGAAAACAGAAGTGGACCTTGGGATACTCCAGTATTAGTATTCATAAATGTTGAGTAATTACACCCTACTTTTACTCTCTGTGACCTTCCGCTTAAGTAACTTTCCAATAGTCGAACTGAAGTTCGTTTTTTACACAAAATACCATGGTTACCTGAATCAAACGCTTTTAAGAAGTCCAGTAAGCATAGTAAGGTCAAATATCTCATATCAAATGGTATTCTAACATCATCCATTACTTTAACTATGGCAGAGGAACAGCAATGGCCAGGCCGGAACCCAGATTGAAGATCTGAAAAGAGACCAAGTGTGTTTACATGGCTTGAGATCTGATCAGCCATTAGAGATTCGCACACCCTAGAAATTAAAGATAGCAGGCTTATAGGTCTAAAGTCAGGGAAAGTAAGGGAAACACGAGGTCGTAAAGATGTGGTTTATTAAGTGCGCGAGTGGGCTGAGATCATAAGGCAATATAAGTTTAACAAATCTTATGGATATGCCATCTTCACCAGATGCGTTTGATTTTATTTTAGTTATGCAGCGCGCAACGTCAATTTTGGTACATAAAATTTTAAAATAACAACAAGCAGATACCAAGTATTTAAGTTTTTGTTAAGTGTATAGTCGTTTCTTACTCTGCCACATTTTCTACCTGACTGTTTTTAACATTAATAAAAAAAAATATCAGTACAACCTTGAAAATACAACATATCTACTTTTCTTCTTTTTGCTTATCCTCATCTTAAAATTCTTTACAGACCACCATGTAGATGAGGTTCGGCATGAGCACGGTCGTCGTTTGTGGTTTGATGTTTCCGATGTGCCTGATGATAATTTCTTAATGATGGGCGAACTAAGAATGTACCAGAATCCAGCACAAGGCAAATGGATGACTAGTGGCAGAGCGTTTACCATAACTGTTTATTCAATTGTTAAGTCTGAAGGCCAACGTGAACTTGAAATTTTATCATCAACGAATACTACAGCCGATTATCAAGGATGGCTTGAGTTAAACGTAACGGAAGGTTTATCAGCCTGGCTAATAAATCCAAATGAAAATAAAGGTCTCTATATTGGAGCTCATGCGGTGAATAAACCTGAACGTGAAATTAAATTAGATGACATTGGCTTAGTGCATCCCAAAGGCGATGATGAGTATCAGCCATTTATGATTGGATTCTTTCGCGGACCGGATGTGAGTTAAATTTTGACTGTAACTGACAAATTGTATTAATATTTTTTTTGGTTAGCTAATAAAAACGGTCAAGCGACACAGTAGGAAAAAGCGCAATACACCCCATTCACGAAGACGAAAGAAGTCCGAAATGGTCAATCCACTGTATGAAGGTCCCATGGAAAATATGAGAAGTTGTCAAATGCAGACACTTTATATTGACTTCAAAGATCTAGGGTGGCATGTAACTGTCATTAAGATATTTATTGTGACAATATTTTAAAAATATTTTATTTTCTATATTTTAGGATTGGATAATAGCTCCAGAAGGATATGGTGCATATTATTGCAGCGGTGAATGTAATTTTCCACTTAACGCACACATGAATGCAACAAATCACGCAATCGTACAGACTTTGGTGCACTTGCTCGAGCCAAAGAAGGTACCCAAACCATGCTGTGCTCCAACTCGCTTGGGTGCTCTTCCTGTCTTGTATCATCTAAACGAAGAGAATGTTAACTTAAAAAAATATAAAAATATGATTGTCAAAAGTTGTGGATGCCATTAAAACGATTAATAATTAAATGTTATTGTAAGAATTAAAAAAAAACACCTTAAAAGTTTTTCTAGGGACTTACTACAGTATTGGTGCGCACTTATTAACCCATATGCCACACGAAAATTTTGATACATTTTCATATTAGATATGTTCCCGCCAAATTCCAAATAAACTTTGAGAAAATTTGTCAAAATTAGAGAATTTTTTTAAAATATTGGAAAGGACTTCAAGCAAGTGTCGACCACACGATTGTTCAAAGAATTTTTGCATTTGAAATTAATTGCTTACAATCAATTAATAGTCGTTCATAAATAAAAATTGATGGATTATTTCTATAAAAAAACTCTTTAAGCATCAAATACTTTCTATAATATGAATATTATTAACATTCCTTTAGTTTTAAAATCTTCCTTATACTGAATTGTAATATACAAACAATAACTACAAACTAAAAAGATTTCAATCCTGAACTCCTACGAGTGTAAACATTGGCCCGCCCATAAGCACTTTCAGTTTTTCCGGTTAGATTTTCTGCACATACAAACCTTATTTGGACTATTTAGAAATTTCAAACACAAAAATGCCAATTCGGTTAAGCCTTTCTCACTTGATGCGCTAACTAACTAACATCATTTAATTTTTATTTTTATTAGAGTTGAAAATTTTAGTCTGGAAATGTTCAACCTGTTCTTTTATTATAATTTTTAGCAATTGTGTTTGCTTGGACCGTATTTGGAGTGGTGACCGTGGCATGCGTGTTAAGTGTGTGGCTTGCATGCCCGGATTCCGAGATCGATTCCCACTCACGGCAATGTTTTTTTTCAATAAAAAAAATTTCTAACGATACCATGTAAAGCTTCTTCAGAACATGAACTTTAGTCGTTCGAAATCGGCATAAAACATGTAGGTCCAGTTGTCGGTCAATTGAATACCAAAATTTAATTACACACACAACACAATTGATCATAAGAAGCTCGGTCAAAGTCCTTTTAAGCGCCAATTTGTGTTGTTTTTTTTTTTTGTTTGTTTGGAAACTAACTTGTTTACTTTTTGTTTTCAACAATATATTATTTTCAAACAAGTAGAGCAAGGATTGCTTTATTTTATGTTTGAATTAACCTAGGGAGGCTGCATTTTTGCAATCAGAGGGTAGATTGAACGCCGTCGGTGCTGCATAAAGATACCGTTTCTTTGTGGTATCCAACCTACATCTCGCCACAACTAAGTTGTTGGTGCCTCTGGTAATTTGGGTTGTGTTGTAATTTAAGTTGTGCAGATTCTTGCTATCGGTCTGTAATTTTGAGTTTTGGTTTTGCTTCCTCCTTTAAAATTTAGCAGCACTTTTTGTATTTTAAGTTTGCTTGGATTTATACCCCATTTTATCATTGCAGAGAACAGCAATGCCAGTACTTTAGAAATGGACGAAGATGAGTTTTTGATGACTAATATAGAAATATCGATTCCTGAAGCTTTATTTTCATTTAAATCAGCTATTATCTCTTCTATCTCACTACCAGTGGACTCTTTAAGTTCATATGGAAGATAAGGTTCATCCAGTGTTG
Organism: Tetanocera ferruginea; assembly: GCA_958299015.1. Classification (NCBI taxonomy): domain Eukaryota; kingdom Metazoa; phylum Arthropoda; class Insecta; order Diptera; family Sciomyzidae; genus Tetanocera; species Tetanocera ferruginea. The sequence goes on along the minus strand of OY282643.1, from coordinate 70,354,003 downwards.
AGAATGCGTTTATGTTGTTGTCTTCTTTGCAATCGAGGCCTTCTGCTACATCGGTCTGCTGCTCGGTTAACAAAAAACTTATTCAAACAGTTGGCCACCTCAGCCGAGTCCGTCAGGATCGTTCCATTTTCTGATTCGATTTTGCTTTCCATGTTCCTTTAATATCATTTTTTACTTTGCTGATTTTTTTCGCTATTATAACATCAATCAACATTTTCCTAACTTCTTTCACTACTTTATTGATACCTTGTAACCTTATTCTCAAATCGATTCTATTGGGATGCTTTTTAAATAGCTTATAGAGTCTTTTCCTTATTTTTAACATCGAGATCAACTTCATAACTATTTCTGTTAAAGTTCCTATGATACCATGTTTTGAGCACTTTTTGCCAAGAGTGTTTAATATCAAAAATGCGTTTTATTTTAGCTGATATTAAAAACCCTTTATTTTTAAAATCTATTAATTTTACATGCTGTTCCATAACAGAGTTAACTGAGATTAAGGCAAGGGCGTGCACAGGATTTCGCAAAGGGGGGAAACGGTCTATATGAAGTGACTCACATATATGAGAATGCGTTTTTCTATTTTCTTAGAAATTTTGTCAATGCAATACTCATATTACATGAATGATTGACAAATGTTATTTATTTATAAATTTAAAACGTATAATTAAATACTTACAGTCAAATCCTATTATGCTATCCGTGCTCCTCCCCCTTCAAGACACTAACATATGAATAGTAAAAAGTCCATTAAAGGCCACACTTTTTATAAACCGGATGAGCTTTAATTCAAATCGTGTTTTTCGGGCCTTCTTAGTTGACATGAATTTATTAATTTTTATATAGTCCTAAGAGTAGCACGAAAATTACAACAAAATTATATCCCATATAAAATAATCGCGAATATCGTTCATTGTTTCATTCAGGTCTTATTTAAATTCTTGGGATCTTGTCGATAATGATGTTCTTTTCAAAATTAAACACGCCAGTTGTTATGTGTGCTTAATGTAGATAATATTTAAAGAAATAATTTTAAACAAAAGTCGCACATTTTGAAAGCGATATATGATATATTGTGGCAATGTACTTTTTTCGATAAATTTTAATTTTTTGTGTATATTTGCTGAAATTATTGCGAATATTTTAATTCTTCTGTATATGTGAAATAATTTGTTTTTCCATATGTAAAAATGTTTGAATCATTATTTGTAAGGAAATGATGAGAAATGTTTTGATGAGCTTCTACTGCTAGACGAATGATTTTCTTTTCCTTTTCCGAAGTAGCTATTTTATAAAAGAATCCATTCACGAGATTAATGGCCCTCTCTGCATATCCATTAACGACTGAAATATTTCTGACGTTTTCTTCAGTTTCCAAATATTTTTCATTTTTGATCCATAGACTGGTCACGAAACAAGACAATTTTAGTACAGTTAATCTCTAGAGTCATAAATCGCCCTCACGATACAGCATGCGGTTCTTTTTAATTTCCGCACCTAACCTTTCGAGTTGAGTAGTTTCTCTCAAAGAAACAGTTATAAACGTATGCAAGATCTGCGCAAATCGAACATGCTCATCCCAATCATTTTGATTGGGTTACAACCCAACTACCCCTCTCCCCCTTGTGGACGCCCTTGGTTATTTTCCCTCGGCCTCATCTGTAATTTATCAATTTATTAATGTATATTTAGTATCTACAGTATCGATTACATACTCTCCATGATTATAATGGGTTTGACTCCAGCGGTACATTGCGTTTTTCCATATATTTGCGCAGTTCAATAATAGCATCAGCTTTGTGGGATTTTATTTTTTTTTAAAGATTATTTTTAAGAAAATCGTTAATCTCGGGAATATTATGGCTTGTCGACGGTTCCTCCGTGTTGTCTTTCGCTTCCTATGAATTAATTCGGATCATCTCAACTAATTCATTTTCCAATAATATAGACCCTTGTGATGCATTTTGTACTAACCAAAACCCTTCTTTTTTAAACCTTGGATCTACCACAGTAGCCAATCTCTGAAAACTTCTAGATTCATAAGAAAAAAGTCTCTGTTTAATTTTTACTTCCATGTGCAAGCAGGTTTCCTGTCCTGCTGTTCGCAGTTTTGATTTGAGTTTCATCATCTTTGAATATAGCCCCCAAGCAATCGGCATTATATAGGAGATTGTAACATACTAATTTCCAGAAATAATGCTTGCATTTTTACTAAACGGTTCCAACAGTAAACATAAGTCTTGAAGTTGCTCTACTTTCTCCGCTGTAAAAACTGGCAGTGCTTTAGAGCAGTGATGCCCAGAAAAATTATTTGAAGAGTGCTACAACAATTACAACAAAAATACAACAACAACAACAAATCTTTGGATTCGTGGCACAATCATTTTTCTAACTACAAAAACACATAAAAACAACAACACGCTTAAAACATACATCTGCGCCAGCGCAAAAGTTCATATATAGTAAACACACAAAACAACAACACGAATCCTTCAATGTGCGCAAATACAACAATAAAGTAATAAGAAGCTGAAAACTTAATTCGGCGAATTACAACAATCATTGCAATATTGAAGTTGTTGTAGAGTGGAAAGAGTGGAGCATGTTAAAAACAACAACACGAATGCTGGCAGCGCCAAAGCAAAATAACAAAAGGACATACAAACAACAACACGAATGGTGACCGAGCGTAAGCGCACAAGTTAAATTGTTGAACACACAAAAACAACAACATGGAAATGCAAGATACCGTCATTTGATGGCTCTTAAAAAAACAATAAAGCAATAAGAAGCAATGATTTTACTTCAAACTGAATTCGTCGAATTACAACAATCATGAAAACATCGAAGTTGTTGTAAAAGAGTGCAAAGAGTGGAAAGAGTTAGGCGCTGGGCATCCCTGCTTTAGAGGGCTTAGAAGCACTGTAAAGATAGCTTCTTTGGTAAGCAAAATTCGCAAACGCTCTGTTCCATCTAGTTGACACTTCTTGAATAAGACTGTACTGGCTATCTTCATCCTGCTATTTTTAAATTTGAGTGATTCAACGCACAGTACATTGAGAGCAATAATTTTTACCAAAACTTTGTAATTTTAGAACAAACCAAGCAACTTTAAATAAACAACCAACTTTCAGAATTAGTTTCATCAACTTCCATCTCTCATCGCGCACTCCGTCTCTAAATGGTTTCACCAAGCGTGGTTATTTTACCTTCCTCGGTCTGGTCAATGCATCGGAGGCATGGTCTTTTCAAAGTTCTCTCGTGGAGACTGAACTGACCGACAGTGTAGCCAAAGATGCCTTCGCGTTAAAATCGGCGAAAACTTTTTTTACGTCATGGGCCGGGTAGCGATCATACACGTCCTCTAGGCTCGCGTAAAAGGTGAAGGTTTGATTTGTTGTTTCATGTCGTACTTATCCTATGCTGTTTCTTACGTTTCAACGCTTTATTTTCTTTTTCGTTTTTTTGCATAATTCTGCTGTTTTATTTTATTTCTTGTGTTGCTTTTGATCTACAGTTTATTATAACACGCTTTTGGGTCCTTTTTTCTTATCAAGGCATCTCAAAAAGCTCAAAAAACGTCTAAAAGCGCTAGTAAAAAGAGCCCACTATGAACACCAACAGCGCGAAAAAGTTTCTTAAAGCGCGAGCAAAAAGTGCCCGCTATGAACAGCAACAGCAAGAAAAAGCGTCATGATATCGCTACCAAAAGCCTACACAGCTTCAGCTTCCACTATGAACGTGGCCTTAGAGCATCCTTGTCCTTTCCATCGCATCTCCTGGATGGCGGTGATGTCAGCCTTTATTTTTTCGAGAGCTTCCGTTAGTTGGACAGAGGCACCTTCCCTATAAAGTCCGGACATTCCAGGTGCATATCCGTAAATCATTGTCCGTTTTTCGTTTGCGGTTGTCGTCAACGTAGTAGGGGTTCATATCCGAAGCTGCTTTAGTTTTTATTGGGAATTAATAATGTGGGAGGGAAACAAACCGTACGAACATTCCATTTTAAAGGTCTTGTAGAGAACCCTCAAGTTTATAGTCTAGAGGAGACTATAGGCGTCAGCCAAATCAGTCTCAATTTGTATGTGAAATTATAACAAAATTCAGAATTTAATATTCCTACTAAAAAACAACTTACCCGCGATTTGGTTATTTCTTAATCGTATGTAGAGATGTTCGATAGTCCTACTGAACTATCGATAGTTTTCATAATATAAAAAGAACTGGACCTACATGTCTTATGCTGACTTCGAACGGCTAAAGTTTATGTTCTCAAGAAGCTTTACATGGCATTATTTAGTTTCTGAGGTTTGCCATTGTCTGCAGGAATGTGGTGACCGATCAGAAAAATTTTTTATTGAAAAAACTTTTCGCCGCGACTGGGGATCAAACTCGGGCTCCGAACGTGCTAAGCCACACACTTAACCTGCACGCCACGGTCACCACCTCATTCATAGTAATAAAAATATGAAACTATCGATAGTGCCATCGACACTTTGACACCTCTACAGTGCATGCTTGAAATAAACACATCCAAATAGTCATTTTTTATCTTCAGCCTTATAGTACGTTAACATATCGAGATTAAATCGAAATGAAGCCTTTTGAGGAGATTAACTTGCTAATCTTATTGATTCTGACGAAATTAGCCATACAAAAGTTAATCCCTCAGAACGAGATTAATAATTAATTTACTTGTTAATCTCCTCAAAAAAGGTTTGCAACGCTGTTAGAAGCGATAATTCCTTAACAAACTACAACCGTGTAAAGAAGCAAGAAAACGAAATGTCAAACAATTGCTTATATTTAATTTATGTATTTGGCTGCGACATATATTTTTAGGTTTAAATTGTCGAAAATTTGTGAAAATCATTGATGATTCGAAATGGCTACAAAAAAGTGAGTGCTGTGGAATTAAAAAATTAGTATTAAATAATGTAATTGATTTTTTAAATCATAGGTCAGGCAGCAAAAGAAAGTACCATCAGTCGTGAACAGAAACAGTGCTTCAACCGGACCAATCGGAATAGCCGCATGCACTTTGTATTAATTATATTAACATTAATTATTTATCGTGTAGCTATATTAATTAAATGAATGTTACTTTTAATCGTTTGTTTACTTATTTGTTAATATGTTTGCTTATTTGAAATTAATTGGAATATTTACGGCTGAAGATAAAAAAACAAAACAACGAAATGTCAAAGTAAATCTCTTTAAGCTAGTGTAAACAGTTTAGATTACGGAAGAAGATTAGCTTAATCTTCTTGCTCTTAATCTCCATATGTAAACATACACTGAGGGAAAAATGTGTTAAAATTAAATGAAATTGTGTTCATATCCAACGAATTGGTTTTTAAAAATAGAGCTAGAAACAAATTCATTAAAATTAAACACAACTGTTTTTAAAGTTAAAAAACAAAACCAGATTCACAACCAGCTACCACCACCGGGACGCTCCAAATACCAAATGCTAACTCCATTCGATAAAGTTTTCATTTGAAATATTTTAGTATTTCATTAATTAGTTATTATTTTATTATATGTTTATTATTTGTTATATGGTCAAACCAATTCAAAAAATTAAAAAATTGTCATTTACTTCAAAGTTTTGTTTGGGTTTTCAAAGAAATAATAATAAAAAAGAAACAGTTTCGATAGTATCGTAAGTGTGGACGTAGAATTCCGTTTAAGTTGTAACCTCTTGTACTTTATCTTTTTGGTCCGATAGTTTTGTTCATTTTGCACGTATTTTTATTGATCTTTCAAAAATTAAAACATAAATGAATAACACTCAATTATGGACTACTTATCGAGGCCAAACAAAGAAAAAGTTAAAAGTAAGTATGATTAAATGAGCAAGCAAAAAGAAACCAGCAAAATTTCAAATTATTTCGATCATTTTGTTAAGTTTGACAGGTTGAGTTCATTGACTTAGTTGAAAAGAAGGCGAAGCAAATGCACTTTCCATTGGTGCCACTTTCGTCTCTGCCAGATATATAGTTTGCAAGCTACAGTCAGTTTAACTACTTATTTCAAATTAAAATTAAGACCCCGATTTTTAAAAAATCGTATGGTTACTATATTTCTCGCTGAGCACAGTCCTTTCCTCTCGTCTCTGTCTGATATTTAGTTTGCTAGCTACACTTTCTGTTCGATGCATAGTTTGCAAACTACACTAGCTAGTGCTAGTGGGATGTGGAATCCAAATTAATTTGCATTATAAGCAAAAATTAAAATTTTACGCCATCTATTGGGTAAAAGCATAAAAAGAAATATGATCCAACTCTTTTTTTTCATAAGAGTTAAATCTAACCGGATCACAGACCCATTTCGTTAAATTTTTCAGTTTGAGTTCATTGACTGAGTTGAAAAGAGTTTTCAAAATAGTATACTAGAACAGTAGTGCATACATAAACCCAATGCGAACTAATGCTTACAATGCTGCCAAAGCGAACCAATCAAATACAAGCATAAACAACGAAAGAAAAACAAGAAAGCAGCAGGCACATAAGCAGCTGATGATTGATTTTCTTATATAAAAACATGCATTTTGCTTCTTATATTTTACTATTTTGTGACTTTAATATAATAGTGAAAAAATCCAAAGTTAGATATTCATTCAGCGCAGGATATATCTGATATTTTAGTGTATATATTATCTTTGAACGAAGGCTTTTTATTAAAGGCTGTAGGTATACCCTAAAGTATTCGCCAAAAACGTTGCCTAATGACCTTGAAAAAATCTGTTAAAACGACCCCATACAAACCGCGCTGTAAGACGTAATTCTACGTCAAAAATACAAAAAAAGAAAAGAGTTTATAGGTAGGTGAAAATTAAACACACTTGTTTTAAAATTTGTTTTGTAGAAACGCAAAGGCGTTAAATTTCCATTTTAATATTTTTTGTTTAATTTTAAAGTATGCTGTTTTTCTCAGTGTAGTATAAGTATAGTATTAATTATGAAATCTATTGCAATAAAAACGTTTGGAAAGGATATATCATACAATATATCGGATCGGATATATCAACGTACATCAATAATTGATATTACATTAAAAGTCATAAGATTTAATTAATTATGAACCATAAGTTTTCTAAACAAGAGACAAAAGACTCAGACATTCCGATCTGACTTGTGATTTTTGTTTCAACAGAAATAACTTGTGGTTTAAACATTTCTCTTGTAATTTTTACAAATTCTTTTATAACACAGGTCTGCAATAATTTACCCCTTGCAGTTTTGATAATGGATTTAGATAGACTACGTCAGGTTTTAAAGTTATTTAGCATTGTTTTAAAGCAAAAATTACCTAGGCCTTCCTAGTTATTAATTCATATTTTATTTCAATCATTTCTTATTAAACAAAAATTGCACTCAATGGTTGCATTTGAGACTTATAAATAAGTTATAAATAATTTTACCTATAATTTTTCAAAATGATATATAACACGGTGTGACTACTAAAAAAGCACAAGCAAACCTTAAAGAGAAATTCTTAAAGAGAGACATGTTGCGAGACCATCGCACCTTGTCAGACCTCTCAATGTCGTCACAGTTTTTTGTAATTAATTTTTAAAGTTGAAGTGTTCAAATACTGTTGTGCCGACTTTCATTGAATTTTTACAGTCATTTGCCTTGTGGGAAATAAAAACTAAGTTGCACTTCTTTTAAGTAGAATTTCACGTAGAATAAGGCTGTATAAAAAAAATTTGATTAAATGCAAAATGATGTGTGTAGCGTGTAATTTTAATGCCACTTACCATACCTTCTTTGCAACGAGTTACAGATGACCTAATTCTGTTAAGGTTTGACGAAATGGCAACACTTTGTATGATAGTAAGCCTATAAATGGGAATCGGAATTGGACGATTAAAAAAAATCGTTAAAATTGGCGCCATTCCGCCAATCCTCAACCGATTTAGATATTTTTGCGCTCAATGTAAAGTTACATTAACACGCAATGAGTTTTTGTAAAAATAATAATGGAACTCCTGCAACATTATGTCATTAAAATTCATAGAAACATGAATTTTTTTCTGAAATTAACGAAAAACAAAAGAATTTGCTTCGCTACACACTTAATTTTGCATTTAATCAAATTTATTTGAAATTCTACTGAAAAGCAGTGCAATTTAGTTTTTATTTCCGACAAGGCAAATGACTGTAAAAATTCAATGAAAGTCGGCACAACAGTATTTGAACACTTCAACTTTAAAAATTAATAACAAAAAAACTGTGACGACATTGAGAGGTCTGTCAAGGTGCGATAGATTCGCAACATTACCATCTTTAAGAATTTCTATAAGGTTTGCTTGTGCTTTTTATTTTGGTCGATTTCGTCTCACAGTGTAATTTTTTATACAACTTATTCGCATTTGAAACATTAAAACAAATTTGTTTTAAGGTATTACGTCCCCTTAAATATCTAAAATACTTGTTTCTGTTAACATATTTCGTTTTGTGTCTATTTTTTTTCCACGCAATTTTTTAATAATAATCAAAATAAAATAATCAAATTACGTATATTACATACCGTATGACATTATATAACCACAGGCACACAATAAAATTGTTGAACATACGGTACATGTCTTGTTCCTGGGGAACATTTATAAAATAATTGAAAATACGGAAGGGACATCTGGAATAACTTCCAAAAACTGACATCATTAAAATTAATTTAAATGCTGTTAATTAAAAAAAAAACAATATAAATTTTAAGAGTTACCCGATTAAAGTACATACATACAATGTATTTTTATTTCGAAAGCATCTGAGTGACTAATTATGGGAGTATTTAGCTCAACAAAACAAAAACACAAACTAAGAAAGTTAAGCATGCAATTTCAAAATGCTTATCGTATAACATTAGTACAAATATTAAACAAAGGTACCCAGTAGAAATGCTGATGAATTATATTTAAAAAAAACTAGTAGGGTATTATATCTCTTCGACTTGGCCAAAGTTACAATACCCCCACGGCCGATTCGTAAGGGTAAAAAATCTTAAATTTAATTTATTTTATATGAGAATTATTAAGATTTTACTACTTTGATGACGTCCATGACGTACATGAGTATCAAATTGTTTTCCAGCAGCTTAAAGAACAGCTTCTTTATAGAGTTTTCAATTTTAGGGTTATATGGGAGGTGGTCGTGTTCATGGCAGCATGACGCCCATTTTTCTAACACGCCGTACTTTTGATATAAAATACATAAATAATAAAAAATTTATAGAGTTTTCACTATTGTGGGTTGTATGGGAGATGGGCGGATAAGGCCCACTTTTCTAACACGATAGAAGATAAGAATTTTTTAGAGTTTTCAATTTTGGGGTTGTATGGGCGGTACACGTATTCGTAGTTTGATGACGCCCATTTTCTTAACATGCCTTAGTTTTGATATTAACTGCTGTCATATCGATTAATATTTGTGTAGCTTAAATATTAGCATTTTTATTGACTTTTCAATTTTGGGAGCGTATGGAAGGTGGACTTTCAGTCTTGTTCCTTATATATATTTCCTTATATATATAGTTCCTCTTATATTTCTTAAGTGCAACTGAAAATATTCCGGCATTAGAATTGTTAAGCATCAGCCTGTTACTTTACCACTGTCTTGGGAAATTTCGGGCACCTCTGAAGTCATAGCTAAGATTTTAGCATATTTTACCAGGTTAGTTAATATAATCTAAATAATTTTTTATGATCAATTCTTTCTGATTTAAATTTTGATTAAGACGGATTCACTGATCACCTTCACCATGTTTTTCAAGTTTTTTTTATATAAAGTTTATACGCTCTATCTTCCCCACACTTAATGAGAGAGTAGCAAAAACTTGCAGCACTCTCTTTGACTTGATTAACTTTATTTTAACTTTCTTGCTGAATGTTCTTGATCGGAATTGCCAGAATGGAGTTTCTTGAGTTGAAATTGGCATATTTTATTTTTTGTTAAATAAAGAAGCATTGTGTCTGGCAATATTTAATTGTTTTGTGCAACCAGTGCTGCCAGGTGCCAGCAAAAATAAATCTCCATTTTTGCATACAAACAAAAAAATTTCCGCGTTTTTTAATTACAGTTTTCCCGTTTTTTCCCCCGTTTTTGAATTAAGAAAGAAGTATAATTTTAATATTATAACAATTAAATTTATTTAATTATAATTTATTTAATTATAACAGAAATAAATACATAAATCATATACGTGCATACATATCAATACATATCAAACATACACAAATTATAAACGATATATTATCGATATTCGGGCTAGAACCTAAAGGGTCTGAGATCAAGCTAACAATCATTACAAAAATTGCTTAAAGTTATTTGTATAACATGCATTATTATTATGAAGACTTAAACATTCAGTATTTATATTAATTTCAAAACATTTTTAAAATTTCATCAAAGATTTAGTGTGGAGAATTCCGGATAGAGAGCTGCACTGAGAAAACAAAAAAAAAGTAAAACGCACATTTTAAAAATGGTTAGTAAATGTTTATTTTAAAAACATTCTACGCCATGCGAAAATGAAAATCCTTCCTTTAAAATACAAAAGTAAAATGAAACGTTTTAAAATAAAAACGAACGTTTTACTATGATACAGTGGGCTATAATGAATATTTTTACTCCATACATGAATGAGAACGCATATTTTAAAATAAAAAAGTAAAATGAAACGTTTTAGAAACAACAACGAACGTTTTGCAATGATAAAGTAGTCTAAAATTAATTATTTTAAAAACATTTTACGTTATAAGAAAATAAAAACGCACATTTTGAAATAAAAAAGTAAAATGAAACGTTTTAAAAAAAGTAATGAACGTTTTAACAAGAATTTTATAAAAAATGCATGTTTTTGTCAAGATTTTCTGTCACTATATAAGATGAGTAGTTTTAAATATGTTTTGCTATAGTTAATTTATCGTTGCCAATAGCTCAGTGGTAGTGTGCTAGACTGGCATGCAGAGGACGTAGGTTCGCATCCTGACTGTGTATGCATCAAAAGTATTAGTTTTTATTATTTAAATTCTAATTTTAATTGTTTCATTAGTAATTAACTCATTAGTCAGAGAAAACCCTCGAAATAAGTTCACGCTTACAATCTTAAAAACAATCTATCAAAATTTATCAAAAATAAATGTGTTTAAAATAAAAACAAATTCTTGCAGGTTTCGTTAGGGATTGAACCCTGGAAGGTTGAGTATTAAACTCGGCCGAAAGCAAGCTTGGCTAAACTTGAACTTTTTAAAAGGCATTTAAATTTCATATAGTACGTGTAGGCAATCGAGGCAAATAAAAGCTCTTTTTTCAAAATTTTCATTTTAAAATATCAAAACACACGTTTTAAAAGGTATTTTGAAAATGTTTGTTTTAGAAAATCAAACGAACGTTTAGCAGCTCATTTTAAAATGTTTATTGCAAAAAATCAAACAAAATTTTTTGAAGCTCTCTTTAAAATTCGCGTTTTTAAATTAAAAAAAAGTTAGAGGCGCAAAATCTGAGTCAAACGTTTTAAAAAGTAGCACGTTTCTGTTAGTTTTGAAAATGTAGTTTTCTCAGTGTGTTATCAAGAGAGTTTTTTATTTTTGTTTTATTTAAATTACAGCGGAAACAATCCTTTCAGCACATGCCATTTTTTTTTTAAACATGGATACCTGTGGAATATAAGTGGACCAATGATGAAAATGCTTTTTTTAAAATAGATTGGGTCAATAAAAGCAAATAACTCTAAAACTATCATTCGTAAAGTTGAACCTTTAAAAAATTTCTTTGCAAGCGGCAACAAGGAATTGTCTACAAGATGACATTAGATATGACATATTTGGCTTTGACAGAGTAGATCTAAAATAAAAAGTAAGTTACTTTACGTTTTATTTTTCCCTTTTTTATCATTGTTTTCCACGCCATCCCCATTTGAACGAAAAATCCCGAAAAAAGGAGAAAATCCCACCACCTGGCAGCTCTGTGTGCAACAAAACTTTCTGAATGTATTAGATGTCAGTGAATCGTTGTACGGAACATTCCCGAAGAGAGCGCAAAGGAGCTCTCATTAAAAAACTTGCTGAAGGTGATGAGTGAATCCGCCTTTATCATAACATTTACGATTTATAAAGCCTTAATGAAAGCATTTAAAGCACTAAGCTGAAAAAACTGTATTTCTGCATGAATATTGGCCCCCTCAGAGCTAGTTCAATATTAACCCTGGTTTTTGCTGTCTGTTATTTGATTCTTCAACACGAAATTTTTTTTGCTTTTCTTAAGAGAGTAACTCAGAAATTAAGCTTAAAAATTCCTACAGGGTTAATAATTGCTTATCACAAAAACTGGTTTAAAATATAATAAAGTACATAACATTTTAATTGTAAGCACATTGGACAAAGTTCAAACGTCTTTTAATAAGCTTAATATACTCATAGCTTTAATGCATAAACACAGACATATACATATGTACAGCACGCACTCGGGTACAATGTAAATAATCTAGAAACCAAGCTCATTCTCTGACAGTTAAATTTCATTTGAAAATATTAGTATTAAAATGCAAAATTGTGTAAAATTTTTTTCTTATAAAATAATTTTAACAACTAAAAAAGTTCATAAAATTTCCCATAAAAAAAATTTTGAAATGATTCATTCCCATGAATCAACATTTTGAACAGAAGATATGGACATATTATATAAGATGTAACATAACATAATTTCGCAAATAATCGTTACTTCTTAAAAATCCAGGTCAAACCTATTTTGTTATTTTTACGGTTATTGTCACATGAAATGTGTTTTCACCTTTACACGGAAAATGCGGTTCTCAGTGTATGTTGAAAGAACAACAGCTGTTTATTTTTTGCTGAAATGAAAAAAGTTAACGACGGTCGCAAACACGCGTTATAGACAGAAAATAACTAAATAAAAAACACAAATAATGGCAAAAGAAAACCAACGTAGGGCAAAAAAGGGCCAGCGATTCGCAGAGAGAGTATCTCATCACTCAGCAGCTCTTAAATGCTATTCAGCAACTACTTTCCATTAGACGAATAAGAATCGCGTTTTCGCACTTTAACGTAAAACAGGAATTGACCCCCAGGTTTGCAAAATTCCTTTCATTAAGTCAAATGTAGAATTTCTTCTCCGTGTAACTTTTGTTCAACGGTAATATTCTACCGTTATCATGTTAATATTTTCGTTTTGACATTGGGAGTCATTTCCTCGATTGTTTTACAGAGGCTTGATGTGCATTGCAAAAACCGTCAAATAAATAGTTCATCTCAATGACATCTTGGCAATATTTAGTGCTCAATCCTGGTAAGAATAAATTAATTTGTAAAGCTTAGTATTTGCTCAATATTGGAGGTAATTCATTTTAGCCAAAATGAGGAAGTTAACTCAACTTGTAACAAATTTGGTAAGCAAAAAACTAAATGAGGGCCTGTCATATGGTCTTGTATTGTCATCTGTTGGCTCTGTGAAGAAAATTTCTAAAAACAATGATATTGAGATGAAATAAGAGAATAAGAAAAAAGCAATTTAAATGACCTTGATAGGAGAGCTCGCGGATGATCGCGGATATCAGTAGCCGTAAAAAGTCCAAAATCGCAGTTTTAAACATGCGTGAGACGAAGGTACACTCAAAATCTTTTGTTAAGTACCTTGGCTTGCTGTCGACTCTCGACTCTGTTTCAAACAGCACGTAGAGTATGCTCACAGGAAAGCAGCCACTTCATGCCTGGTGCTAGCAAGAATGTTGCTAAACACACTAGAACCAAAGCAAGCTCGTAGGACACTTCTTCTGACCGTCGATCATTCGATTTTGATGCACGCATCAACGGTCTGGGCCGCAGCGATTAAGGTAAAGTCCTACCGCCGAGGAGTAGAGTCGGTGTATAGACTAGGCGCTCTTAGAGTGTGCTGCGCTTTCAGAACAGTGCCTGAGGATGCCGCGTAAAAAACTGGCTCGAGGGAGAAGTATGAAACAGTGGCAGGCACGATGGAATACATCGGGTAATGTACCCTGGACCCATCACCTAATTCCTTGACCTATTTATGTGGTGTGGTAGAAGTCACGGTTCAGTGAACTTCTACCTCACCCAAATTCTGAGCGGGCACGGTTGCTTTAGAGCAAACCTGCATAAATTCATGCTTGCAAGTGGCTCCTATTACACTCATTGCTTTGGTAGCATAGTAGAAGTGGTTACACCCTTAAACTTGGTGAACTTCATGTTGAGAGGCGAAACCAACTGGGCAGTGGTAAGCTCTTCGTCCAAACGCATAATCTACGAACTTCGAAGAGTCGAGCGTTTGCAAAATATGTCAGATTGAGATAGGAAACTATTTACGAAGTTTAAGGCTCTCCTCGACCCAGACTCCATCAAAATATAGAGAAAATGTAGGCTCTTAACTTGACAGTCCCCCGACACACAAAAGTAGTCCTTCAGGTTTCAGCTTACCGTGCGTTTAGACCGCCTGAACGAACGAAGAATTCATTGCGAAGAATTTAGTGCGATAAAAACGTCGTTCGGCGTACTGTCTACACCGGACGAACATCAATCGCGAACGAACATTATCCGCCATCTTGTATGTTCAGGCGGTCTAAACAGAAAATTATGCATTCGGCGAACATGAATAAATGCAGGGTTGATAGCTATTTATTTATATATTAGTAGTAAAACTTGGAGTAGTAAAACAACAAATTCGTCTGGCAAGCATTGAGTGTCACATAATCGCGATTTTATTTAAATTTTTCAATTTATTAATTTATTTTTAATATTCATAATAAATAAATTAATATTATTTTTTTAATATTTATTTATTTTCCATAGCAACATTTTAAACTATTAGCTATTGTATGAAAGAACTTTGTAATTATTATTATTATAATATTAAACTTACAATTAAATTCCAGCGAAAATTAGCAGAACACTTTCAAAAACATAAACAAACCTTGAACAGTACTGCTTTGTGTTGTTTTGAAGTTAAAGTTACTACGAACTTTTGTACTTTTCGTGATTTTTTCTTTGAAGATACTCCTTTTTGCTACTTGTTTGTTTTTAAGGACAGCGCAACACCCGATTCGCCCAAAAAGATGGAGCGACGGCCGAACAGTCCGAACGAAAGAATTCTCGTTCGTTCGCCCTAATTTACCGTCTACACCCAAGGCATATTAATCCAGGTACTATAATAAGAAAAAACTGAATGGGAGTATAATGTCAAAATCAGAAATGACAATTAATTTACACCTAATATCAAAAGATTAAAATTGTTCTCACAATATCTCTAAAATACAATGAAAATATCAAGCACAAAATTCAATAATTAAAACATTAAAAAACTGCAAACTTACACATAAGAAAATTAGAAAAAGGCTAGCATAAAGTTTTTGTTTGAAAATCAAAAAATCCCCCAACTCGTTTATAAGAGTGGGCATTATTTGATTTTGACATTAGAATCCCAAAAGTCGGCAGCGCAGTTGCATTTTATACTACCTGGATAAATATGCCTTGGTCTACACCAGCGTTTGAATTTGCTGTAAAACTATTGCAGTCGATAGTCAACAATTGCTGTCTCCTGCGTAAAATTCCGAAGCCACAGCTATAGTTCACGAAGACCTATCACAGTCGATGGTCGGCTGCTGCTGTCTGCTGTGTAAAAGCCCATCCACAATGACGACAACGGGCGACGGACGACAGGTCTCCACTCTGTCGTTGTAGAGAAATTTCGGGCGACTTGAATTTTTTAAACGCGACAGCAACAAGCTACAGCAGAAAGTGCTTAGTGAAATCAGCAATATTTTTTCAGGTTATTGAATTGAATTTAAATTAAATTATATTATTTAATAAACTCACATCAAAGTTTGCAATTAAATATATAAATTGAACACAAAAACGAACACTCGAGCAGCCGGCATGAAAAAAACACGAATGTAAACAATGGCTGACATTTACTTTTGTCGTCTGTTTTTGTCGCCAAATTAGAATTAAATTGAAGCTGGCTACAGCTACATTTGATGTCGGGCAACAATGTCGTCGCGATTGTCTCCAAAAGTTCATCCCATAAGAAATACATGTGAAAAAAAAGTGACGTTTGACACTCGTCGCTCGTTGTCGTCATTGTGGTTGGGCTATAAAATACGACAGTCAAAGCAGCAGTTCACGACCGACTGTCGTAGTCAATATTCGGCTGCTGCTGTTTGATGCGTAAAATTTCAGTCTTTTATTAATTAATTTTGATTGAACGCAATGATGACGTCTAATGTCTACATCAATTTATAACAGCAAGAATATTTGTCTTCTCTCGAAAAATTGAGATTCAGTGCTAAAAATTACACAGGGGCATTCCATGCAAAGCGGTATATTTTAGCAAAAAAAAAAGCAAAATTTCTAATTTTTAACAACAGAGCAGTGAACCTACATGAGTTTAGTCCCTTATAGTAAATAATCTTTTTTTCTGGTTCGTCACTGCAATGATAAAAATATATATATTTAGTTATGATATCGTCAAAGAAACCAATGCTTATAATTTACTCAAACTTTTTCTCAATTTTTCCTTTTATATACGTATAATTGTTATGTAATTGATTTTATTTAATATCGTATATCATGTTCACAATGATCACAACCTCCATTTCGCCAAGGAAGAGTTACGTTTGTTTAAAATCGATTACATTTCAATTGGCAAATTGATGTTGTGTACGTCACGCCTAAAAGATATATATTGCCATCAATAGAGTAAGAGGAACGTGGAATTATTTCACATCAATACTAAACGGACATAGTATCAACAGTTGCAAAACTAATGAGTCCGTTTTTCATTATCAGTTCGAACTTAGGAGTTATAGGCCAAAATCTGAAATTTTGTATTTGTTTCAATAATTGCACCATATCTCTTAAATGCGGGGGCAGATTTCGATCGTGTTAAATTTTTGATATTTAAAATATAATTTCTTTAAATTTTTGAATCCAAAGTTGAATTTTCTTTCTTAGTTTGCGAAATATATGCCTTCAAAGCTGAAAAATATTAAAATTTTAACATATTTTGAGACTTAAACTTTTCATCCTCTCTTAAATTTTTAAAATTGTTTTTTATATGATGAAAAACTCTTCATAAAAACTTTACAGAAAACTTTATATAAAAAAATATATATTTTACCTCAATCTTTGACTGTTTTAGAGATATTTTGAAAAATGTATCAATTCACCAAATTGCTATCCTTCTAACAATATAAACCAACTTACAGAGTTTTCTAATAGAAACACACCCCTTTGTTGAGTCCCACCTACCTTCTTTACCGCGATTTGTAAAAATTGTACCTACACCTTTACCGAATTTCAGTACCCTAGTATGAATATTGATCTTAAAAAAGGTATTTTTTAAAGTGCCACGCCCTATGGATAATCATTATAAAATAGTTTAAATTCGTACGAGTCGCATACGTCACACATTATGTCATGTATGTCACGCTTGCTTTTCATAAATTTTCACATTTTCTTAAAGTTTAATTTCTGAATTTGAATTTGTATAGTTATCTTCAAAATGCATATTTTCATTATTATATCCATATTTTTTTTTGGCAACTACGGTTTAGCTGAATTTTCGTGATAAATCGTTATGACATCAAAACTGGTTGATTCATTGTCGGGTACGACACACAACATTTGATCGTTTTCCTTCTTTTAACCTTCAAAAGAAATTTGCTAAAACTTATTTCTAGAAGTGTGAGAGGCATTAAATTAATAAAATAATGTAAAAGAATAATTCATAATTACTTCGATTTTAAGCAAGCTTCTTTTAAACATAGCAAAATTCGTACAAATGTCGTGTACGTCACGATAGAATGCCCCCACATTGGTGCAAAACAACGATTTCAAATATACGGCTTAAGATATAAAGGCATTTTAAAAAACCAATAATATCAAAACCATGTAGTTGCTACCGAAGATTTCCGATTTAAATACGATTGAGCACCTGTGGTTTTTGCTGAGTCAAAAGATCTACTATGACTATCCAAATCCGCAAGACAAACAAGAGCTTTTAACCCCAAAAGAATATAAAGATTTAGTCAACAGTACGGCAGTCAGAATACCACATTTAACTGCCTACTTAAATACTTAATACTAGAAGATATCAAATTAGTTAGTGAGCTCATTGTATTATATACTAACATATATAACATTTTTGATAGCCTAATTTTTTTATTTTTGTTCTGAAATTAATACAAAAATAATTTTCTAATAAGCCGGGCAGAAATAAATATTTATTTTTCAAAAATAAAACGTGTATTATGCATTTAAGCGTTTTTGTTTGTTAATTTGAGTTACATACTATATATTACCGAAATTAGTATCATAACTTATTTGAGTCATAACTATAAATGACTCAAAACATACCCAACAAGTAACTTGAATGTTATCTGAAAATATAGTACCGAGGTTAGCCTGTAATAGTCAGCAAAGTGATAAGAAACGAGAGACTATGTGTGAACATATTAAACCGACGATTGCCCAAATAGGTCTTATTTTGACAGTATGCCTGCCCAAAGTGTTCCTATGCACTTCTTATGGTGCAGCAGTCAGCCATTCACCGTCACATCCAACGGACATATATCAGCTACTTTCTTGACACAAAATATGCAATTGTTTCTCGGCAACAGCAATAAATCTTCAAATACTTTCAAGAGCAAACGTCAAGCATGCCACTTGAACAATTTTTTATCACCAAATAGCAAAAAGAAAGTTTATTATATGTCATTTTATTCGTTTCTTTGTTTGTGTTTTTATTCTTTTATTTTTTAAATCAAATTAATGATAATTTACAATAAACTTTTATGATATAGTTTTTTAATAAAAAAATGTATTTAATCTATTCAGTCGATAAGCTTTATATTTAAAAACAACCTAGTTCTTATTATACCGGCAAATTAATAAGGGGCATCATAAAATAAATATTGGCTTTGTGGTAGCAAATATACGTCAATTGCGGATATTAGAGAAGCCAATCGCTTTTTTAAGTCGATACTGAAATCTTGAGAGTATCGAAGATCTTATCAAAGATGATTTAAAGAGCCAAAAACCATCAAATGTTACAACGATAAAAACAAAAAACACAATTTTATTAAATTTTGAAGATATTGTATTTTGAAAATGGTAATGGAATTTTCCTTTATAAATTTTGATACATCTGCATTCAAAATTAAATATATTAATAAAATGATAGATCTAGTTTGTCAGAATTGAAGTTCTTTACAATCCGGATGTAATTTAAAATTTAATTTTTTTTTATATTATATTTTTTATATTAAATAAAGTCTATTTTTTCACGGTTAATATTGTAAATGAACGAATCAAATTGAAAAATGTATTTTAATATTTAAGGCAAAATAATTATTTATTGAAAATTATGTACATTTTACAAGCTAGTTCATAATAAATTATAGATAATAAATTATAGAAGAAAAAAATAGATTCATGGCAAAAAATAATACTAATTGTAAGATATAATTAAGAAATTAATAAAAAATACTTACAGAACACCACGATGTCAATGTTTTACACTTTTCGACGAAAAAACACCAAAAACCCCAACAAAATTTTCGGAAAGAAAAATTTTTGAATTTGCAACTGAATTTTTCACACAATTGACATTTGAGCAAAGATTAAAAGATAATTTTGGTCAAAAAACTTTTGGTTTTGAGAAAAATTCAAATTTGATCAATTCATAAACTCTCCTAAAACCAAATCTCCATCCTTTAAAATCGATTAAATTGCGGATTTTTGTACAAAAAAATTGATTTCTGTTTTAAAATATTCGGAATCCCCTGAAGCGAAATCATAATTTTTAAAAGTGGTTTGCACATCTATGGCCAAAACCTGTTTTAATGGCATCTGAATCGATAAAATCGGTATATTGGTCTGGGAGAAGTTGAAGTCACAAAAAAACTTTAGTCTATTAATAATATAGATCACAAATTGACTGAAGTTTGGTCCCTGTGTCGTTATAACGAAATTTATTAGCCAACAACAAACATCCTTACCATATCATAGAGATGAGCTCCAGAGACTTTTTTGATTTTTAATCCAACAAAAGTTTTAAATTACAGTTGTGTGCATTTGCCAAAGTTTCTCAGCTTACTTTTAAGAAGTGTGAATTATTCGGAGAAATACTTCGATGCTTAAAAAAAACTATCCACTCACCACACTTCGAATCCAGCACTTCCGGCTACTAGCACAACAAAAACTAAGTCAACATTAACTAAAGACAAACGAGAACATACTTTTACTTTTTAGTGGATGCCTTGCATGCCTAAAACAAATTTTAATAAGTTGACCACATTTGAAAATATAAAATTAAATTTTCGAGTTCCGGAAGGTTCTATGTGCAGTAGGCCGAATCGAAAAAATAAATTTCGGCGCACACCAGCTAATCTAAAGCTTTATTGGAAGAAAGTTTCGAAAAAATTTTTATTTCTTTATAACTTCGTTATTTTAAAGAATGATATGTTTTTGTTTTTTGTCCTAGGGAGAAATATTTTTTGTCATTAATGCCATGTTCACACAGAGAGTTTAGTTTGCGTTTCGTTTGAGTTTAAATGCAGCTGTTCACACAGAGATGCGTCGGCAGAATTGAGTTTACGGTGGATTGAAATGATCGCCAATTTTGAGAATTTCGCTCAAACCTCAGCTTTTTTTGGGTCATACAACTTGCTCGCGCAAGTGATGCTATGCGTTTGCTTGCGATAACAGCTTTTAAACGCGCCGAAACGCAACTCTCACTATGCGCAGCCTCATAAGCATGAACCAGTTTTTTCACAAGCAAAACGCTTCGCTTACAGCACAGTTCATATGCTTCACTCTGGAGGTGCCTTAAAGCTAAATGATATTACCTTTTCACGTCTTCGGTAAAGCCTCTCTTGGTTCGAAAATTGGATGGTGCTATTCTTACCACGGTTTCCAAAAATTATACTTTAAAAAATTATACTCTCATTATTCATGACACATCTGCATAGTACCCCATGTTATTTCAAACTTGAGACATATTTTCATGTTCAGCCGCTTAGTCTAGGCAACTCCCACAAAAAAAGCTTTTAAAAATATTATTGGCCATTTTGTGCAAGACTAAGAATTTCTGCCAAAAACAGGAGTTTTTTGTAAATTTATTTTTCAACGCATGCCATTGTCATAACACAAAATTTTCGAAAATTATCATATTTTCAGTTCATATCGCAAATAGTTGAAGAGAAATTGTGCTAAAAATATTTGTATGGATATAGTAGTAGTTGGTTATGCAATAATTTAATTTCAAGCTTTGATTTCGGATTTTATAACGGTAATCTTCAGAAAGACATTTCTTAGTGGTCATGTATGGAATTCTAAATTTCGAGTTGTGACAGTCTTGCACGATATGAGCGATATATACATTTCATTTGTTTAATTTTTAGTTGGTTTCGGCACATTTGTGGACAGCAAATGGTACGTACAAGTAGTAATTTGGGGCGTCGAACACGTAATGCTACAAACATTGTAGCATCTAGAGCTTCCCAAAGTAACGAACACCGTGCCAATAATACTTTGGCTACTCGAAATGCAACAGCCCGTTTTAGGGCTGCGCGAAATCCAGCACCACGTCCGTATGTCCGACGTACTTTGGAGCGTGCAGCATTCAATTATGATGAAAACTTCGATTACTTTTCCCATGGGAACGTTTCCATTGGGTCAATGACTATTGTTTGCGATCATTGTATGGCATTTAAGTTCAAACATGAGGTGCCTGGATTGTGTTGTGCAAACGGACAAGTTAAATTACCTCAATTGAATTCACCACCGGAGCCTTTGCGTTCTTTGGTATCTGGTGGCACACCGATTTCAAAGCATTTTTTGTTAAACATACAAGCATATAACTCTGCTTTTCAAATGACTTCGTTCGGTGCGACAAATATTATTCGTGACAATTTTATGCCAACGTTCAAGGTAATTCCCTTCATTCCTATGTTTATTTTGATGACAGTGAAACGTACGATTGTGAAATTTAAATATTCAACAGATTCAAGGCCAAGTTTACCATCGTCTTGGTTCTTTGCTACCCTTTCCTGATCAAAGTTACCAATTTCTGCAAATATACTTTGTGGGAAACTCAACCATTGAAATTGATCGTCGTTGTCATATTTCATCAAATTTACGGAGAGAGATTGTCGAGCGTTTGCAGAATATGTTGCATGCTGAAAATGAATTAGTACGTCTTTTTCAAACTGCTCTCGATCATATGCCATCCGATGAATACGCTATTGTGATTCCAGCTGATAAAACGCCACCTGTTTTAACGCAACATGTCAGACGATTTAACGCGCCAATAGTTGATGATGTCGCTATTGTAATCGTGGGCGATGAATTCAATTCCCGTGACATTGTGCTACGTCGTAGAAATATGCAACTGCAACGGGTGTCTGAAACTCATCGCTGCTATGACGGGTTACAGTACCGTAACTATTACTTACTATTCACTCCTGGTAAGAAAGAAAATAAAAGCTGTTTAGTGAAAAGATAAATTCTAGATTTCCCAGTGAATCAAAGAAGGCGGCCCATAGAAGTAGTGGCATATTTGAAAATTACAATTATCGGGATGATTCGCAGTTTCCGATAAGATTGGCCTTTTCAATGACTTCGAGAGACTTCAATGAATAAACTCAGAGAATTCATGTTTTGAACATGGCAAGCTATATGTAGCTTGATCTCGCGTTGTTACTCTAACTGATATGTTCGTTTATACTCCACTTGGCAAGACAAAGAAAATAGTATATTCATATGCATTACAATTACATTTTATTTCATTCAATACTTTTCAATTTTTAAAACAATGATAATAAAAAGAAATACATATTTTTTCCATCCACTGGTTGAATATGTCAAGTATTTTTTTTCTTTTAAAAATACAGAATTTAACACTGTTACTCGCAACATCTGTTAGATTACCGTCAAAGAAACAGACACACACGGTAGCTCTAAGGAATTGGATAAGGCGTAGCAAAGCACGCCGGGTAAAAGCTAGTATTTTATAAGAATAATACGATATGACTATAATAAAATGATAAAAATAATAAATGATATGATAAGAATAAAAAAATAAAAATTAATTAATTTCTAGTGGAAATAGCGAAAAATTTCTTTAGTAAAAGTTTATTGATTTTTACGGGCTGTCCATTTCTGAAATCAAAATGACACGTTAAAATGGTAGAAACTGAGATCCGGTGCTATAAGGGGTCAACTGAGGTCAATAAGTTTCAGAGACAAAAATAGGTATTCCTGACACTAAAACAAAAACACACCATTCTTTAAGATCGGACTATAAATACCAAAGTTATGCAGAAATATGACGATGCGGGACCCCTATGTTCGGTAAAAAATTTTTTTTTTCAAAACCTTTCAATAATCCTTTAGAATAACTGCTGTGCGGCTACAAATTTTTTTTTTGCCTAAGCGAGACGGTCTAATGTGCAGGTTTACATTAAAAGGTATTTATTTTTTTTATTATCTTAACTTTTTTACATTTTCTTTGATATTGCTATAAAGAAATTAATAATTTTTATATCACTTACACTGAAATATGTTTTAAAATTAAATAAAATTGTGTTCATTTCGAACGAATTTGTTTTTGAAATAGTCCTTGAAGATATTTCATTAAGTTAAACACAACTGTTTTTTAAGTTACATTGTTTTTAAAAACAATGTTTTTAAATGTAATTTCAGAGTAATCCTTTTAAATCTAAAAAATATTTGCAAATATATATAAACCAACTGGCGCCAGCAAGCGCACGACAAAAGAGGCTGGCGCAAATTCTTAGACCAGGCCAAATCCGACCAACAGTTGTAAGCGCCACTAAGTAAGTAAGTAAGTAAGTATATATAAACTAAATATATATATATATAAACTTCGGCAAAGTCGAAGATATACCTTACTAGTTTTTTTTGTTGGTAACCATTAGTTTTGGATGTAACAAATTTTAATTTGGCGGTTAATGGTGCGAGCGTTCTATGTATCTACAATGGATTTTGATTTGATGAATACTTGTAATGAGTTATCGAAATTTGCTGGAGTCAGGCGCGGATTTAGGTGGGGCTAGGGGGCTGTAGTCCCCGGCCCCGAGCAGCTAGGGGCCCCGCAGGCGCTTATATATTGTGCTTATTGTAAAAACATGACTTGCCATATAAAAAATATTTCGAAGTAATTGACCTTAAAGTTTTAAAAAAAATGTATATTTGTAAGGAATCATGGTTATGCTTCAAATTTCTATTAAGTATTGGGCTAGAATTCATCTGGTAATGGTCGCAATATTTTTAGTGGATGTTGATAATGCATCAAGAGACGTAATGAACATGAAATGAGAACTTTAGAAGCAATGTTGCTTATCATGTTTTTACAATATAACCTTCATATAAATCTTTTGAAAATTTATGTGAAGATCAGACCCAAAAATCCGAAACGTGGCATGAATCTTCTGCATTATTGAACAAATTAATAAATCGTCAAAACGTTTTCATGAGAGTTTTCTGGAACCAAATTTTGAATCGTTTCAATGCAATTAACTAATATTTGCGAAAACTAGATACTGATTTGATACCTGGTTTCTTCGCTTATCGAACTTGTAACAGATTTGCAAAGTGAATTTTCAGGGTTTGAGAATAGTGCTAAGAACCTGAGTCGATTTGTTTGCCAAGACTATTAGATAAAAATAACTAAAAAAAAAACGGCAACAAAGAGCCCAAAACAATCAATGTGACTGTTGATAGACTGGTTGATAGATTCAAAATCTAAACTTTTTGCTTAAGTTGATAAGCTTGCAATAGAATTGATAAAAAGAATTGAAGCATATGGACACATAACAAAACTATTTGGATTCTTGTGCAAATTAATGGATATTGAAAACGAAAAATTAGATGCGGGAGTAAAACTCCTTGTTGAAGTTTTTCTAAATGATATTCAAATGGAATTACTCTGTGAATAAAATCACTTAATTTCGCTTATGGAACTTCCATGATACGAAAAAAGGTCTTTAAAATCAAAGAACAGAAGTTTTATTTTAAAAATCTGAAATTTCTTTAGTAGAAAGGAAAATATATTGAAAAAAGTATTTACATTCGTTTGAAGAAATAAAAAATTTTAATTTAAAGGTCTCTTTCCAGCTCTTAAGTAATTACTCAAGTAAAAGTTTCATATATTTCTTAAGTGTATAAAAGTATAAATTCACAGTGTCGCTGTGAATTCACTGTTAGTTTTGAATAAAGAAAGTAACAAAACAGAAAAATTGTTTCTTACGAGCTGGATTCTTTTTTAAGTAATTTTTTGTGTAACTTTTTTAAGTAACTTTTTGATTACATTTCAGTTTTTTGTATGAAATTATGCTTTACTTGGGAGCTGGAAACAGCCCTTAAAAGTAGAAATTTCTTTGTTTAAAATTTTATAAAAATTGTTTTTAAAACATCAAACAATAAAGGCAACAACAACGATAAGGAAAACTTAAATTCGAACAGCTGACTTTGACATCTAGCTTACTTCCTCTCCAATATGCGCCTACCTTGTTCTTCTACCATGAAAAGTTATACCTGAAGGATCTCTCTGAGAGATGTTTTGTTTTTTTGTATAGATATGAAACTATTAAAAACAGAAATTATATGGTCTCAGGCATGAACGACATTTTTCCAAATGTTTATATAGCCTTTCGATTGCTTGTAACAGTACCGATAGCAAATTGTGAAGATGAAAAGTAATTTTTTGTATTTAAAAGAATAAAAAATTTTCACCGATCTTCTGTGTTACATGAACGTTTGTCGTCAATTACGCAACTTTGTATTGAAAATGATTTGTTGCATACGATTAACTTTGACGAGTTGATAGAAGTTTTGCCACATTTAAATCGAGAAAAAAAATTTGTAAATAAAAATGCAAAGGATATTGTTTCACTTAAAGGCAGTGGCGTAGATATGGGGTCGTCCACGAATCTGGACCCCCCCCCCCAGAGCCATCAGCCAAATATGAAAGTTGTTGTCAATTGATGTTATGTTAAAAGTTGTTTTCAAAACAAAAATTACTGTTTTTGTATAAAATTTTTGAGTGGAATCATCTTAACAAATATTATGTATGTAACAAATTAATATTTAAGAACATTCTTTGGAGATTTTGGTGAAACTGAACAATGCTTTAAATATACGCGAAAACTTTTTACTTATAAATATTTTTTATGAACTGAGCTGAAATGAACTTAAAAGTACACTGAGAAGAAAAACGTACTTTGAAATTAAACAAAAATTTTAAAATAGAAATTTTATGCATTTGCGTTTCTACAAGACAAAAGTTAAAATAACCGTGTTTCATATTCAAACAAATTCCTTTCTTCTTTTTACAATTTTCTCTTTTTATTTCTGTGCGATAACAAAAACAAAAGAAAGCAGTTATCTTTTATTGAATTAAAAAATTCTTGACCAGATCAAGTTTATTTTTGCGGATTTTATTTTTAGCACCCATTCTCTAGGGAAGTTCGCGGGGATTGAAAAAATGTCACTTTTGAAAATTCCATACACTTAATGGGTACACTTTAATTTTTTTGTCAATAAACAGAAAACCAAAACTCAACGATTTCATAAAAAATAGGTTGTTTAAAATAAACAAATAAAAAACATAACTTAAAATAAATTTAATAACAAAATAATAGACAATTTAACGTGATTGATGAGCACGAAATTATATGCAAAAACGTTCTTTATCTGGTTGAATCAGTGTTACCAGAGAGCCGAACTGAAATTTACCACTATTTGGGAAAAAAATTACCACTTTCTGAAAAAATGTACCTTTTCATAAAAAAAATATAAAATTTTAAATGATTAACAGGCATTATAACTCCCTTCACTACTTCACAATAAAAAATTTCTTTTCTTCCCTTGAACAATTCGTTTTTGCCTATTGCCAACAACTTTTCTAATTCACGATGTGTAAGGGACTTATTTTATCCACTTTTCCATTAACCGATATTCTTTTAAGCAATTTTCAATGCAATTTCAAAACATTTCATTTCTTCTTATGTCTTGGCGTGTTTCAACAATTTCCTTAGTTTTTAAGTTAAAATCAGAATTAAAACCGGAACTTCGGAATTAAAACAATCCTAGATTTGTTATTTTTTGATGCAAAAGGGGACTCCCAATAATAAAGGACTGCTTGTGAGTACGTTCAGAGAGGTAACAAGATTGCAAAAAACTTAAAATATTTGGAAATCTAAAAAATAATTATATTGCAAAAATTTACCACTTTTAGTCAAAAATTACATTTTTTACCTCTGCCCAAAAAATGAGTCTAAAATTACCTCATTTAGGGAAATTTACCTCAATCTGGCAACAGTAGGTGGAATTGGAAAGTGTGTTTCATAAATTTATGCTCCAGCGATTCTGTGATAATTGAGAACTTTGTTTATTTTTTTATGTAACTACAATTAAGTGGTTGCAAAAGAAACTAAAATTGCCATATTTGTCAAACTTGGATACTCATTTCATCCAAAATTTCTCAAGATCGATACCGATATATTAAGTTTGGAGGCTGGAGTCTGACCTTATCTCGATTAGTTTATCTTGAATTAATAATGGAAGGTGATTTATGTTTACATTTTCTGCAAATGGGATTTTAATCAAAACATGCTACGTGTATTTATCAGACATGCACAACGAAATCAACATCGTTTCGTTGAGACCGAAAAATAAATTATCAAAATTATTTCGTTTTTTAAATAACGTTAAAAATTTATCAAATCAAATTTCGTTTCGTTGAAAAACGAAAAATTTTCTATATTTTCTGTTAATTTTATAAAATAAAAAAAAACGAAATTTTTTTGTTGAAATTAACGTTATTTTCAACAGTTGATTGGGAAAAAAACGAAAAAATTTTATATCGTTTTCTCCGAAACGAAATAAATATTTTTCGTTTTTTAAATTAACGTTATTTTTTTATTTCGTTTCAACGAAACAAAAAAAATATTTCGGTTACCGTTAAAATTAACGTTAACGTGCATGCCTGGTATTTATTCAAATTAGGAAAATATTTTTAAAAAATTGTATGCACTGCGAAAAGGTTATTTAATGATATTTCCTATTTCGCTTGATATCGCTACAACATTTTCCACAGTGAAAGTTAGTAATGATGGAGAAAATTCAAAATTGCCTTTCTTAAAAAACTTGGACCACATTCAGAATAAAAATGAATAATAAGATTAATAAAATTAGAATTAGAAAATGAAAAGACAAAATAAAGTAATAAAGACTTTGTTGAAACGTTCGCAGCCCACCATTTGCCAATCTCTGCCCTACGTAATGGTTTATGTTTCCATAACTAGGCCTTTACCCATGGTTCCGTCGACTTTTACGGGTTACTGCAAAAACAACCGGACTCAAAATTCATCGACCCTCAAAAGCAAATTGTTTTCTATTGACCATTTTCATTATTACGCTTCAATGTGATGCTGTACATAGTAATATTTCTTAGTTCCGATAAACGAGAGATTACTGTGTGAATGAAAGGTCACACATACAAATATATAAATATTTCTCGCAAAGTTAAATATTAACAAGAAAGACTAGTTAGAAAACAATTTGGACAGACTTGCGTACATTAATTATAAGTTTATGCAACAGTTAAATTTACCTGAATACATTTCTTATAGATTTGCTTTAAGTAAACTTAAATGCTTTAGAAAGCGAAAAATTTTATTGACTGAACTGAACTCAAAATGTTAAAATGCAACAAAATTTATGAACTAATTAATAACTTCGATTATTTTAAAATTATCCCACAATTATTTTAATACTAAGATGAATTCATACAAAACTTTTGCCTACGGCTTCTTCATTTAAGCGTGGCATTAAACTGCATCACGGAAATCATTTTGTGAGAGTTCGTTCACTTAATTTCAAAAATGTACTTGACAAACTGCTTGCACGGCGCTTTTTAAAGAAAACAAATAAATTTAAAGACATATTTTTTATTTTATAGATTTACCAATAATAAACAAACCTTGACAAAAAGTAATGAATGAAGTTTTTTACACTACATGATATTTTTCTTAAAAATGGCTTTAACTTTGCAAATGAGTATTTCTTAGTTTGTATTTGTTTTTTTCATGAGTTAAAAATGAAATGAGATAGATGCCTAATTTTTGGCCACTTTATTCGAGATGCTACAATTATTCACATTTATTCTATGTACTAAGAGAATTATTTGGTGGATAATAAAATGTACATTCTATTTGATCACTTATCGAAAAATCACCTTCTTTTAAGGTGCTGATTGAAAACCTTTACCCAAATTTTAAAATTTACTGTGCCGTTATAAGTGTTTGAAATTTAATTTTGTTTTTCTTTTCTTTTTCACTGTTTAATTTTCTTTTCAAAATGCTTAGCAAATTTGGCAAATTTCTGTTACGAAGTTTACAAAAAACAAGATCAAGATTTTAACAGGAATTTGCGTCAGTTAATGAATATTCCAGTTATTGACACAAACTATACAGTTACGATTTATACAAACAATTTGGACCCAGTGATCCTGATTCGAATTCCTTCAACCACGACACCTACTTGCTAATTGAAACTTCTTTTATATAACTTTACAAACTAATCCACTTGGAAACAGTATAGAATGCACTGCCAATCCAAAAATATACGACGAAAGGACCCACATTGAAATACGTTGTTCCAGAATTGGTCTTTGAAGTTTTGTCCTTACTTGTGCGACATATGGTTTCGTTTTTAATAAAACGAAACATTGATTCCACTATATTGGCAGGCGTAATCTCTTGACATGTCTCCAATTTTTCTACTATGCAAGATTCTAGTTTTTCCATTTCATTGCACTGCTGAGCGCCCATGACAAACTTCGGCAAGGACTTAATATTTTCAACACCGTCTTTTGGCATGTAACTGGAAAAAGTGCTATTTATGCATTGCTGGATGTCGTCTTTCTTTGATTCTAGGCACTCTGGTCCCTTCTCGGCTATAAAAAGAGCTATTTGGTCACCACCTTTATGGCATACAAAATTCAACAGGCTTCGCACAATGCGCATGAACACATCTTGATTATCCTTTTCCACCGGCTCCAAGCAAGGTTCAAGTTTAACGTTGAATGTTTCAACACATTCAATCGCTTCTGGACGCTTTTTGCAGTACTTATTGAATACAACGTCCAGTTCACCAAGTGGACTGGCTTCTTCAATTTCTGCTTGAATAGCTGTGTAATTAACAATTGAAGAGATGCACTCGCCCAAATTCATAGTGGCTGCCTCAATTTCTTTGAAAGCTTCTTCCCCTTTTTCTTTTCCAGCTACTTCGATACACTTGTCCCTAAAAAGATTCTTGGCGTCATCTAACGTCAGATTAGTGTTGACGAATTCAGCTGGCAGCTGTGACTGTATGTCGTTGACGTTAATTTTGCTGATATCAATCTCTGGCTTTACAGCCGCAAATGCTGCCAGCAGCATCACGAATGCAATCTCAAATTTATAAAGTCCCATTTTTAACTCAAGTAATCTTCTGATTGGAACTTTGACCGCGTGATTGATTTACCTTGATGAAAATTTTAACGAGTGCAATAGCTGGTGCTGTTTTTGTTTTAATTACTTGTACTTGTGGCCAAGTACAACACTATCACTTGTTCCGCTCCGCAGTTTACTAAACGCAGCTAAATGATGACTACTTTGGTTTACAACTGCTTGAATTTCCTCCGCAGCAGTGTGTTCTACTTGTTGTATCTTATTCAATTGCTTAATCAAATTAATGTAGCCAGCATTACAGTTGGTGAATTATAATCACAGTCAAAAGAATGTGCATATAATAGAGGAACAAAAACTCGACTAGTAGCAATAAATTCACAATAGACAATTAGCAATAGATCTGAATAAGCATTGCCAAATGCAATTGACTAAGATTGCATTGATTTTTATTTTTGGAAGTTGCCTCACAAATCGTCAAATTCAATTGTATTGTGTATGGTCAAATCTTTTGATTAGCTGTCAACATATATATTTTTAGCAGTCATTTGTTAAAAAAAGCAATGAATTTCTGTACAATTGTCTATAAAATCGTTTGATTTTAAATAGTAAAGATAAAAATAACATTTATTCCAAGAAAGATCCCTTTACCAATAAAATATTTCGCAAAAAGAAAAATATTTTAATATATGGCAGTTGATGGAAAATCCTTCAATTCAGTTTATACAGTGTTTGGCAGAGAGTCAATTGAATTGAAAGACTCAATTGGCAATTGGATTGTATCGTGTATGTCTCGCATTAGGTAGAACAAAATCGTGAAACTCACAGTCATTTGATGAACCATGTGAGTTGGGCCCGGCACAAAACGAAAAATGTATATTATTTTATTTTGTAAATGTAGAAAAGTTTTTTTTTTAAATTATAATATTAAGTTATTTAACTTTAAATACTTAAAAGTTCCTCAATGTGTTATTAAAAATGATCTCTTTGTTTATTATTTTAAAATTGAACTTTAATATTCAAAGAATATTTATTGTATATATACGTTATTATAATCTGTTTGAATTGTTATGTTTTTGAAAGCTCTTAACGTTAACAAAACAGTAAAAAAATAATATGTTTTTTAATAAAATTTTCATGTGTACATTCAGTTTCGGTTTCGGCCTAATATTAAAAAAATGGCCGAATTTCGGTTTCGGTTTTGGCCAAAATTTTGGTTTCGGTGTCGGACACTAAATATATGACATTGGATATGCAATCTTATGCTTGTTATTCGTTAAAGAATTACAGACGAACAATTCATCTTTCTTTAAAGATAAAAGAATTCACACGCAGTGCTCTATAAAGAATGGGACTTGGAATATATCAATCCCATTCAAGAAACAAAAGTTAATTATTTCGAAACAAATGACAAGAAAGTTATTTTTATTTATTGCATTGACCAAAGTAAATAATATGATACTTCCACAATTTTTTATATATAATACTTTTTTATATATGATATAAGCCAATGGCAACCCCCCATCACTGTCGGGCTACTGAATGGGCATTGCCATTGGCAATCTTTGAGGCAGCAGCCATCGCAGGCTGCATTCATCAAAAAATTCAATTCAGAGTGAATTCTCTACGTTTTGCAATTCATGAATTGAAAATAATTTGTATCAGCCTAAAGGCTTCAGCCTAACGATTTCACACCCTGAATGCCACAAAAAAGGATTTCAGCTTTTGAAAAATGTATAGAAAATAATGAATAGTAAATATGAGTTAACATTTTTACTGCTCTGAGGAATGGTAGCCCAAGTAACAATTTTCCTCCTATAAAGCAAATAAGAACATCAACAACTTATTAAAACACAATATTTACGGATAAAACCATTGCATAATATTCGTACAAGACAAAAAAGACGTACTTTTTTGCTTATATTAAACTCTACATCGGTAAAATTATATTCTTCTGAACATATTCTTATCATTACTTTATAGGAGCTTTATATCATGTTTTCAGTTTTATATCAGTGTTTCTTGCTATAGAGAGCATGAGAGAATATTTATATAATGAAAAAATTGAAGTTTTATGACCATAAGTTTTATGTATGTCAAAATAAATAAAAACATAGTTTATAATAAATAAATAAAAAAAAAATTATTTTGAACTGTTCATTCAATTTTTCGTTTTTTGTTTTCATGTGAAATTACATTTTGTTTATTGAATGAAATTGTGCGCTCTTTTTTCCTGATATTATTTTTATTTTATTATAATTATAAAATTTATTTATTTTGTGTGGGAAGCGGATTCGAACTAGGAACCTGTGTGTTGCAAGTCCGACACATTAACTTCTCGCCCATTTTTCCATATTCAGTAATTTGAAAAAAGTTTCAATGAATACCGACTGCGCTGCCAATTTATATGAAAAACTTATTCGAAATGTCAATAATGTCGTATTGAGGTGATGCTTTTTTTATTTTTTTTTTTTATAAGAAAAGGGCGAAATTTTTCTTTAACTATTCACTTTTAATTCATTATTTATTAACCGCAAAAGGAAGGTTTTTAAACTTGATAGCTTTTTATTCCAAATTGGAATAAAAGAAGATTCAGAGTTTCTTGAGAGCTGGCAACCAATTGCTGGTAATATACTATCCTTTTTTTATATTAATTGAACTGTTATTTAAGCAATTTTTATTGTTTTATACAATAATGTTCAGGCCAACTGTGGCTCTGTTTTTGAAAATTCCGCTCTAAGTTACACCAGCGACGAAGCATTCTTCCCTTGTGACCGAGGCCTATAAGTCCAGCAGTCTAAACATAAATCCATGATGTAATGGGGAATTTTTAACGTGCGCCTTTGTTGCCTTATATCATGATTGTAACAGGAAATGTTGTGTTTTAATTTCTTGTTGAAAATGTTCTCAGGAGTATTATAGGATGAAAATTATAGGCTTATAGGAATATTATTCAAACAAGTGATACTTCTTACAATTAACATTGTATAATTTTGTTATGTGATGTTTGAAGAAGGAATCACTTTATAGTTATTTAATACAATAAATATAGCATGATTATATCAAAAGTGAGGGATTCTTCTATAAGCCCTGAATAAGTTGATTCATAGAATATTCTTGCAGTGAGTTATATTAGTAAACACTCCTACAACAGCATTTCTTCCAATTTGAAGGATTATACAATAGCATTAAATCAAACTATAAGTTTGAAATCAGAATTCTTGTAATTAACAATCTTGTCTAATTCATCGAAAAATTAAAAACCTCAACCAGCTGCGCTGTTCATGATTAATATATAATCCAGTTTAATAGAACAATCTTCTATCGAAAATGAAGTCATATTAGTCAAGTCAACAAGCGCGTCAACGCATAAAATATGGTAAATTATAGCAAGCCAAAGCATTCCTACGCAAAAACAGCTCTTAGAGCGGAATCACGGTAAGTTAACAAATAACTTATTGTCCAAACTTTATCATTTAAATATATTTTATAGAAATGCTGTCTTTCCTTGCATCCATAACGACAATATTGAAACTTGACTTTACAGCGTAGACGAACAGCAACTATTGATGAAATTTGAGGTGATGAAAATTTTTATTGAATTGCCTCAGAAGCACATGGAATTACCACAACACACAATCAACTGAAATGAGAGACTTTTGCAAATTCTGATATCGTGAAGAATATGACTTTAGCTAAATACGATGATCAAAAATACGAATAAGTGAATGAAGGTTAAACTGAGTTCAATATTAAGAAAGAATTTCTTGCATGATATTGCTGTTTTTTTTTTTTCATAATTATATTCTATTTAAATTTTTTCGTCAGCTGAAACTTAAATGTGAAACTTAAGTTGCAGAACAGTTCTGTTTTTGGTTGTGTAAAGTTTATAAAATAAAGAACAAACAGAAAGACGCATAACGTCATAACTAAAAAAAAAATATTTTGCAGAAAACACTTTTAAAGTTTTCCATTTACTTACACATTACATTGAAACGAAAAGACATATTATATTCTCCCGCGTAGAGTATTCAAGATAATAATTTGAAAATAATACACAATATGAAGCATGGTATAATAAATACTTTTGCATCATTAACTCAAAAGTAGCGTTTTTTTGACTTTCTGGATATTCACTTTCTCACATGCATCAAAGAAAAACAAATAAATGACAAGTAGGCTCGTTTGTGTTAGTTTTCATCAAAAAATGTATAAATGTGTTGGAGTTTTGGTTAGACTAGTCTTGCAGGGTTCGCACTTAAAACCAGGCGTCTTATTTTTTCGAAAAATCTTTTGTAGGATTGCGAACATTCTTAGCTGCGCACAGATCTTGGCTGCGACAAATTATTGCCTTATGAATATTGAAATGGGCAATATTGTGATGACCGTGGCATGTAGGTACAGTGTGTGGCCTAGCATGTTCGGAGCCCGGGTTCGATCCCCAGCCGCGGCGAAAAGTTTTTTTCAATTAAAAATTTTTCTGATCGGTCACCACCTCTCTGCAGACAATGGCAAACCTCAGAGAGTAAACAATGCCATGTAAAACTTCTTGAGAACATGAACTTTAGCCGTTCGGAGTCGGCATAAAACATGTAGGTCCAGTTCTCGGTCAATTGTGTGCAAACATTTAATAACACACGCAAAACAATTGATCATAAGAAGCTCGGTCAAAGTCCTTTCAAGGGCTAAAATGGCCAATTTGTTTTTTTTTTAATATTGAAATGCTTGAATTTAGTACTACTAGCGACCATGTTTCGTGCTGTGGCGAAGTCAATCAACCTCATTCCGTTATCGGATGTGTTGTAGTGGAGGCTGAACTTTCAGGCTGTTGGACCAAATATGTTTTCCCTACCCACCTTGGCGTATAAGTCACTAAGGTCGAATTTTATGTTATATCGGGAGCAGCGCTTATGTTATATCGTATGCATCTTCAAAGTGCTCATAGAAACTGTTTTTGGTCTCATCATCTTTTTCTTCTGTCGGAGTGTGCGCACGTATCAGGCTGATGTTGAAAAATTTAGCCTTGAAGCAGATTATGACAAGCAGTTTGTTCACAGGAGCGAATTGCTGGACATGATACCGTATTCTCTTGACAACTACAAATCCGCATCCAAACTCATGCTTCTCCACTTTGCTGCTGTAGATATCACAGGATGCTTGCCGTAAGCAACCATATCCCTCCATTGCATTTCTAGTATTGCAGTGATATTAGATTTATATTTTTCCAATATATCAATCATTTATCCATACACACTTAAAAATCATACACACTTTAAACATTTTGAACTACGATGATTGGATATTTACTTTTTAAGCACCGATCGCTGTGTATAAACTCCGCATCATCGCAGATAAAATTTATTGTTATCCAAACGGAGTTATAATGTGAGTTCACGCCGGAATTCGATAAAATTGGCAGTTTACTTTCGAATACATGTTATTCTCTTTAAGTTGTTCTTTGCATTTCTTTCAGCATTATTGATTTCTAAAAAATTTGTGCCAAAAAATTATATTAAACAAGTAAAGGAAGTCTAAAGTCGGTCTAGGCCGACTTTGAAATACCCTAAACCCACTTTTCAAAAAAAAAAAAACATAAATAGTAAATGGGCGTGTCCGTGGGCGGATGAAGTCCATTTTTCCAAACCATCTTTGTCTTGTCATAAAAAACATACGTGCCAAATTTTAGCTCTGTAGGTTAAACAGAGGCTTATTTATTGCATTTTCAATTTTTGGGTTGTATGGGAGGTGGGCGTGTCCGTGATCGGATGACGTCCATTTTTCGAAGACATCTTTGTGTTGGTATAAAACACACACATACCAAATTTTGTTGTTGTAGACTTATTATAAGTTGAGTTATGCAGTTTTAAATTTTCGCGTTGTATGGGAGGTAGGCGTGTCCGTGGGCGGATGATGTCCATTTTTCAAAACCGTCTTTGTTTTGTTAAAAAAAACAAATGTTCCAAATTTTAGCTCTGTAGGTTAAACAGAGGCTTATTTATTGCGTTTTCAATTTTTGGGTTGTATGGGAGGTGGGCGTGTCCGTAAGCGGATGACGTTCATTTTTCAAAGACATCTTTGTGTTAAAATAAAACACATACATACAAAATTTTATTGTTGTAGGCTAATTATGAGCTGAGTTATGCAGTTTTCAATTTTCGCGTTGTACGGGAGGTAGGCGTGTCCGTGGGCGGATTCCAAAAATATTCAATAGTGCAGATCCTTGGGTATATGTGACCATGTGTACCAAGTTTCATCCAATTATCTCAACTCCTTCTTCTTATCCTGTGTATACGGACAACACACAGACGGACGGACGGACGGACATAGATAGCTCGACTCACGTGGTGACGCTGATCAAGAATATATATACTTTTCTATACCGGACTCGCTTCGTTCTATGCGTTACAAACGTTTGCACAAAGTTAATATACCCTGACCTTTCAGGTTTAGGGTATAAAAATTTACTCTCGACCTAATTGAATTGCAGCTGTATTGTTAGTATCAAATATTAATACAGTTGATCCTGTTTTTAAGCGGGTTTTTATACGCAAATTTTGAATACGCTGTTCTTTAAAACTTCCCCAGTTATTTTATTTCCGAGGTTTTATTTTATTTTTTTGTTTTTGTGCTGCTTTTGTTTGTTTACTTTATTTCACACTAACATTGAGTTTTTATTTTTGTATCAATAAATTTTTGTTCCTTTTTGTATGTTAGTGTTGTTTATGCTCTGATAATTTCTTGTAATAAGTGTGTACATATCCGAAAACAATATATGATTTTAAACTGATTTGGGACGAGTGAAACAATTCCTTTGAAATTTCGGTTTTTCTAACGTGGATATCGATTTTGCGCGTTGTTTTTCAGAAAAAAAGACCGAATATTCAGTTCTCAATGAAAACTTGGTTCTTATACACGTTTTTTTTTAGATAGTTTTTTGGTCCAAGTATACCACGTAAAAACAGAATCAAAGTAATTAATATATTAACAGTTTTTATAATATGTCAACATTTTTCAAGGTATATTTGTCTTCATATGTGAATGAAGAATGAATTCAGTATGGTTTCTAAGCTTTTAAGGTAACACAAGTCTTTTTTCATTCCATTAAAATTCTTAAGCAAATAAAAGCTTATAGCATTTTCTTTTCTCAACGAAAAATTCTGCCTTCTAAGGATGCAAAATTTTTTACATTTTGACCTGAATCCACAGAATTTTGACCTCTTCTTGGCTGAGAATAGATCATAAAAAAGGCAACATTTTTTTCAACGTTGTTGCGTTGGCTACCCTTTTGTTTACTTTTGAGAACTTCAAGCTCATTCGTGTTAATTTTTAATACATTTTATTGAATCATATTTGCATTTATTTTTAAAAATGAAAAATGAACACCAATAAAATATTTTGTTTTTTAATTTTCTATAAATTTATTTAGGAGTTTTTTGAATGAATTTTGAAGTTGCTTAAATAAACTAACCATTACCTCAGCTTTCACAAATTAATTTAACAATTGTTTATTGACTTGTGTATCCATTCATTAAAGCGCATCCATTCGGCATTGATTCGTTCAACAGATAAACATTCTACAATGCTCCTAGTGTTTTTCAAAGCAGCTCCGCAAGCATCGGTACAAAAAATTCTTGATGCAATGGTGACACAGTAACGAACACCAGCAAGTCCAATATATGTAGTCATTAAGTCTGTTTGAAATCTTGCAAGAATCGCGAAATCTTTCTTCGATTTGAAGCCACGCTTTGAGCAGAAAACTACCATACCATACCATTTATGGTATGTCATCGGTAGATGATCAAGTAAATTTCTTGCAACATAATTTAAATAAACTATTTGATGAGCATGTACCAATTTCAACTAAAAGCCTTAAATTAAAAAAAACCCTTTTAAGCGTTAAAAGTTAAGCGTTATGTTGCGTACAAACGATGGAAGCGGTTCAAAACACCCGAACTTTATGCAGAATTCAAACGATTGAGGAAAACTGTAGGCACTGCAATGCAACAGGCAAAAACTAGCTATTATAATGAAAGATTTGGAAATGCAGTTGGAAGTAAGAAAACGTGGCGTGAAATCCGGGAGATAGGTATTGCTGGAAATACAGCTGGTAAATGTGATGTTATGGATGTAAATGACCTAAACCAGAAATTCGTAAATGTCCCTGCGCCGGTTGTTACAAACAACTTTTACGCTGATGTTGCTGCTACTAGCTTTGCCCACAATCCAAGCGTCCGCTTTTCCTTTCGCTGCGTTGACCAATGTGAAGTTCTTCAAAGCTTCTTAGCAATAAAATCAAATGCTATTGGTTTCGATGAAATACACCCTGTGTTTTTAAAATCCCTCCTTCCTATTCTTTATAACTCACACTATAAATACAGCAATAACTACCTCCACAGCTGGCAGAAAGCTAAAATAATTCCGATTCCAAAATCATGTAAGGAATATAGTCAGATTGCTATTTTACCCTATTAGTCCAAGGCCCTGGAAATGCTGCTCTCTCAACAAATAAAAGATTTTATTTACAAATATGACCTTCTCACTGATAAACAGTCTGGGTTTAGAGCTAAACGTTGTTGTGTTACCGCGCTTATTGATGTCACCGAGGACATCCAATTAGGATTAAATGACAATAATGTAAATTTTGTAATCCTTTTAGATCACTCGAAGGCTTTTGACACTGTAGACCACACTATCCTATACACCAAATTACGAAATCTTTTTAAGGTTTATGGTATGTTGCGCGTACTTTATGTTACTCAATCTTTCACTCCTCTGAGAATTAGACTACTTCTTGCAAAGTCGTATCTTTTACCCACTCTTCTTTACGGATGTGAGTCATTTGCCAATTGCGATTATGTTTGCAAAACTAAAATGAATGTGTTATTCAATAACATCGCAAGATATGTGTTTCGATTGAATCGTAGAGATTATGTTTCCAGTTATGCCAGAAAAATCTGCAACATGAGCTTTGAGGATGTACTAAAGTTTAGATGTCTGCTACTGCTGAAAAAGGTGATTTATTCTGGTGAGCCCGCAAATTAACGTGTTCTTCTCGCGATCGAATCGGGTAAATACTTTAATACAATTTCAGCATTTTTGCTTAACTTCTGAAAGGCAATTCTATATTTAGGCTATACGTCTTTGGAACTCCTTACCCAATGAATTTAGATTAGTTTCTTTATTTCTCCTCACTGCAATAAATGTAAAATATATATCTGATAGTTTTAAGCAAGTTAATTTCAACATTTCCTTTAGGCTATTATTTCTTCTTTTCTTTATTTTTATAATTTTGCGTTCTTTATTTTAATCCTTTGTGTACTTTTTAATTTTAAACCCTTGTGCGACAGGAAAATTCTTGATTTAATTTGCTGGCGAATACTTTTTAATAAATTACGAATTTGTATTTTTAAAAAAATAATAATAAAATAAATAATTTATATTAATAAGTAACTTTAGCTTTTAAGTTATATTTTTTTCATGTGCTAACATTTTATATACAAAGCTAATACTTTAATTTTAAGGTTTTTATTTAAGAATCTTGTTGCATTAGCATACTCAACTAAACAAATGAAATGAAAAATGAAAAACTTAAAGCCGCTTCAGACTATCTGATAACTCAAACAACTTTTTGTATGCTTTTTTTGTCAGAGTTCTCAAAACATCTGACAGGTCATAGCATTTTCTTATAATTATTTTCACACTATAAGAGACTTTCTATAAGAGAAAACTTAACTCTGAAAAACAGAACTAAATAATTGCATAATTCATGCAAGATATTTATTTTACCAATTTCATAACCTATTTCTTGTTATTTTCCATAATTTTAAATTGTTCGCAGTGAAAAATTAACAACTTTGGTTTGATTTCTCTGATGGAAATAGAAACAATCCTAATGTCAAAAATCGTATGCTTTGTTGTTTGAGATAATGTGTTCACATTATCTGAGCTTCATTGTTTGACAGATCATATGAGAAGTTGTATGATTTATCAGATAGTCTGAAGCGGATTTTAGTGATGCATCTTCTTCTGTTACAATTGGTCCTCTGCGTCAAAATATTCAGACATTTTAGCCAATTCAGATATTCACATCATACTATTATTTTTTTTTAAAACATCGTCGCCGACAGAAAAATTATTTATTTATAAATTTTTGACGTGTTCCGTATAACAGCTAAATTTTTATTGACCTGTCAATAATTTCGTTAACAGTTTTCAATGAATGTCGGCTTTCGTTCAGTTGGTAGCATTTGAAGGCAGAATTTTTTAAACCGTCGAAGTTAAGAAAGCAAAAAATCTGAATTTTTTTTGCTTTTGAAGGCAACATTTTTGAGAAAAGAAATCGATTATATGAACAAGGTTAGAATTTTGATTTAGAGAAGAACGGAAAAAATTCAGAATTCTCAAAAGACCAGAAAAAATTTAGAATTTAGAAATTTAGAAAAAAGCAAAGTAATCAATGTCTATAACAAAAAACAAAAATAAAAAAGCAGGTTTTATGAACTGGTTTGTTCAATTTGAGCGCTAGTTTTTTCGAACAAGTTCGACACGTTATATTTGTCGACGAACAAGTTCTCTTAAGTGTTTGGCTTTTATGGTAGCACTTTTTATCAAATTGACATGTCTAATTTCATTTGTCAACTTTGAAGTTAAAGCAGCACTGCCAGCAGAACAAAATGTTCTGAATTAATTGTTACAAATATTTGTGCTGTTTTTTAATAACTTTCACTTTGTTGTGAATTATTGAATCTAATTAACAAGGTCGGAATATTAAAAAACCATAGAATTAAAGATAAAAAATAAGTTTTCGAGTAGATATATTTAATGCATTTGTGCAAGTATCCGAGCTTCGAAAATGACATCCAAGTACGAGCGCATAAAAAACGAATGCAAAAACCAGAATATCCTTTGGGAAGATCCTGATTTTGCAGCTGTACAATCTTCAGTCTTTTACTATCAGACACCACCGTTCACATTTCAGTGGAAACGCATACCAGAGTTTGTAGATAGTAAAGCGTCCTTCATGAATGAGGATGAAAACTTTGACGTTATTCCTGGTAAGATGGGCGATCGCTGGCTGGTGTCATGTTTGGGCGTATTGCATTCTTTGAAGAATCTGTTCTATCGTGTTGTACCCGCAGACCAAAGCATTCAAAAGTCAAACGGTATATTTCGTTTTCGTTTGTGGTGGTGTGGTGAGTGGGTAGAGGTTGTTGTTGATGATCGCTTGCCCACAATAAATGGCAAGTTGGCATTCTTGCAACCACAAAGCTCGAACTGCTACTGGGCAGCGCTGCTTGAAAAGGCGATTGCAAAACTACACGGTTCGTATGAAGCTCTTAAGTATGGAACACGATCAGACGGTTTGAGTGACCTACTAGGCGGAGTAGTTGAATGTATACCTATTAAATGTAATGTAAATGACGTCATTCGACCACAGCAGCTTAAATTACATTTAGATTCAACTTGCATTGTTACCTGCATTGCAGCAACAGGTGCTCCTCAGCATAAAAACGTACCAGAACGCCTGCCAAATGGAGTGGCGCTGAATGTGAACTACAGGTGAGTGAGAGTTGCATAAGCTAAAATCAAGTTTGTTTAAAAAAAGGTAGATTTTTAATATACGTCTGCGTGTCAACATAGCTACTTTCAAGTTCTTATTTATTTAATTTATTCTTCTGGTTAGAATCCATGTCATCTCTTTTGATTATGATACATTTATATATTGTCAAGAATATACAATATATAAAATGAGCATCTTGACAAAAAATGTAAACAGTTTTTTTTTTAAACTCATTGATGCGGGTGGTAAAAATTAATCGAGAAGGCAAGAAGGACTTAAGTCAGAATTTTCTTATTTTCTGGAGACGAAGAAAATTGTAAATGATGTATAAGCTGTTCAAACTACGATGTTTTGTTTATACATTTTTTAATTTTTTTACAAAAAATATTCGCAACTCTTCATGCGAGCATGCTGTTTTGCATTCCTTTTGTCGCTTTGTTGGAAAACACATTTTTTAGCTGTTTTGTCTAAGATAATCACTGACAACATCCAAAGCTTGTGTTGTCTCCCCGAAATCCTTAATGAACACAACTGAACAGCAACACACTTTGCGTAGTTTGTCAATTCAACACAAACCAAACTATTCACCAAGTTTTTTGTGAGAGTTGCCAGGGATTAGTGGAATCTGGTGTTCATGACAGAGAGCTGTAACGAGCTTCTTGCAGAGGGGTTCGTCAAAATACTCAGCAAGAATGCACAGCACAGCTTGTCCGAAGCTGTGCATTTATAAGTATATATTTTCGTTTTTAATATACTACGCAAGATTGTACGTAGTTGAACCGATTTTAAAAAATCCGGAAAGTAGGATTTTAAACTCGAGAAATAATTTATTTTAAAACCAAAATACTCAGGCACAAAAGTCTTAAGTAACAGGCTCAATTTCCTTTTTAAAACCTACGAATAGTTACGAAATACTGGCAAGTTAATGAAAAAAAGGAATCACACAATGGTATCACACAATAACCAAAAAAATTCATATATTTTACCAAAATATTGTAATACCGTAACTGGCCTTGGTCTTAACTATAATGTACCCGAAACATACCCAACAACTACCTTGAAAGTAGTCTGAAATAGTAACATAGTAAGTCTGTATTATGCCAAAAAGTGTTAAAAACAAGCGACTATTTTCGGACACAGTAAACCGACGAGCGCCCGAATAGGTCTTCATTCGTACAGTGTGCCTGTCCAAAGTGTTCCAAAACAAGCACTTCTTCGGTGCAGAGATCAGACAGATCGGCTACTTTATTGACACAAAATATGAAAATGTTTCTCGGGAAATAGGTTTTAAGCGTTCGCATGGGGAAATTAATCTCTTAAATTCCGATAAAGATATTTTTTATAATTTAAGAAACTAATGCTTGCAACAATTTTTATTTTAATAAAGTAATTGATTATAGTTCTAGAAAAATATATATTTGTTTTTCAGATTGTGTTCGCTTGACAAAGTCGAAACTTTATTGGGAGACTCTGTTCAACTGGTTCGTCTTAAAGACCCAATGTCCTGCAACGTTTTCGAGAATAATGCGGGCTTTAATGGTGATTGGTCAGCGATGTCACAATCCTGGGAACGTGTTTCGGAACAGGAACGTGACCGTTTATTTGGTCAGCTAGACGTTGGTGAATTTTGGATTTCTTTCCTTGCATTTACTCAAACATTTTCAAGTCTTGAATGCATATACTTAGATGCAGACACAGCGAAAGATGAGCTGTCACTTTTAGATAGGCCGAAACGGTGGCAAATGAAAATGTTTCAAGGTCAATGGAAACGTGGAGTTACTGCAGGAGGATGCAGAAATCACGAATCTTTTCATATAAATCCTCAGCTGTTGCTAAGCATTCATGAGAAACAGGAAACCGTTATTGCACTGAATCAACACACAGCTGTGGAACCAAAAGTCATTGGATTTACAATGTATAAATTAGGCACTGTGGGCAAGAACAAATTAAGTGAATGCTTACCAAAGGAATTTTTTAAAACACAAGTAAGTTTCCTTAATTCGGACTATGGTAATACTCGGCATGTAAGCTACCGCAGCCTTCTAGATGTAGGGCAATACTTACTGATGCCCACAACATACGAACCCGGCGAAGAGTCTAGTTTTACACTAAGAATCTTGGGTACCTCAGCTCTGCGTTTGTCACTTTTAGAAACCCAAACATTGATGCTATTAGATCCGTTTCCCGCTTTGAATAACGAAGCAGATGCAGCAAAAATAACGAACGTTTGTCAATATGAGCCGGTATTCATGCAATTAGCCGATGAGAACAAGACCATAAACTGTTTCGAGTTACAAGAACTGCTAGAGGCATGTTTACCAAACGACTACATCAAAGGATGTGCGAATATTGCCATCTGTCGACAGGTCATTGCCTTGCAGGATAAGGCTGGAAGTGGACGCATAAACTTTATGCAATTTAAAACATTTATGGTAAATTTAAAATCCTGGCAGGGAGTTTTCAAAATATATACTAAAGAAAAAGCGGGTGTTCTTCGCGCTGAGCGCCTGCGAGATGCCTTGTATGACGTTGGCTTTCAGCTGAATACAGAAATAATGAATTGCTTGATGCAACGCTATATCAGAAAAGACGGCACATTAAGATTAAGTGATTTTGCATCGGCCGTACTGCATCTTACGGCAGCTTTCGATTATTTTCAACGCAAAGATCACAACCAAGACAATATAATTGAAATAGAAATGTCAGATTGGATAAAATGCGTTTTGAGGTGCTAACGACAAACCTCTATTAAAGTAATAATATACTTAAACGGTACTTAATAATGTACTTAATAAATTAAGTAGTACTTGTATTTTTAAGTAAAATGTAGGCTATAATTTCTAGAGTCTTCCAATTCTAATAAGATGGTCATATTAGAATCAAAAAAAAAAAAAAACAGTTCGAAGGTGGCTTT
Source organism: Tetanocera ferruginea (assembly GCA_958299015.1). Taxonomy (NCBI): domain Eukaryota; kingdom Metazoa; phylum Arthropoda; class Insecta; order Diptera; family Sciomyzidae; genus Tetanocera; species Tetanocera ferruginea. Next base: position 70,309,016 of record OY282643.1, on the reverse strand, counting down.
TATCAGTGAGTGCATAGTTTAATACTAGGTGCAGGTTGTTTCCATGTTAGGTTCTTATTAGACTGCTCACTTTATTGATAAACATTCACAGTCCTAAAACATTTATACTTAGATTCACATGTTTTTAGACAATTATTGATGCGGTTTTTTTATTAAATGTGTTAAGTAATCCTTTTTATATTTTTGAATTAAATTGAACTGAAAAATAATAACTATAAAACTTAAGGTGAATGTTACCATTTTCAAAAGGAGGTATTCTCTTTAATTTTAATTTATAAGTAATAAGTTTTCTAAAATATTCAGTATCAACAAACAATTTTGGTTTGTACTATATTGTTATAGAATTACAAAATTCATAGACATATCGCGCACTAAACACTCTTTCAAGCCAATATTAAAACATGCACATTCATAAATTTAGTTTGAGATATTTTAAGCTACATTTTTTAATTCTTGTAAAATTTTAAAAATTGACTTAATGAATATTATTTTCGAACATATTTTATTTTATTTTTTAAATTAGATATATTCAACCAACATAGTTTGTAGCCAAAATATAGCTATATTTAACTTATATGAAGAATTCAAAAACACTTCTTTTTGTGCTGCCTTTCTTATTGTTTTTAGTCACATTCCTTTCTGGTTCACAAAAGACTCATATTTTTTAATAAAAAATATACTTAACCCTGTGTCGTCTTCGACGTTTTTACACTACTCGGCCGTCTTCGTTGGACGAAATCGTCTTTGGCAATTTTTTATCCGTTTAAAAGTATCCGACGGATTTAGTGAAACTATTCCGCAAAATATTCCTGAAGGTTTTGTTCAAAAATATTTAAGCAGCTAATCACTGCCAATATTAGAACACCGAAAAACGAGCATTTTTGAGCTAAAACTACAAAAATTAATATCTCGGGCCCAAAAAGATATTAAGAGGAACTATTTTAGGAATTTACTCAAATTAACATTTTGGAAGCCTCTTCTTATTTTATATTTTTGATCAAGAACATTTAAAATAACATGGTTCTTTATTTCACTTTTATTCTTATGGCATAAATGGCATGAATGAAAGGGAACAAAACATATTTTTGTCAAAAAAGCAACCTGTAAACAGTTATAATAATAACAGTTATAATAGTTAAAAAAATAACCAATAATGTTTTATGTCAGGTGTTTATGTTTTATTAAAAGTGCGACTAGTTACTTCGAAAACAAACATTTCCTCAAGAAATTTAAAGAAGTAGCGTTGATTTTAAAAATGCATTTTTTCGGCATTTTTTTTCTTTTGGCCATTTGTCACTATAAATTGTACTTCAATTAAAATTAGAAATACACTTTATATCCATTGAAATCAAGTAGTTAACGAATAGTACCAAATCAAATTTGAAGTCAAATTTCGTTATTTATTTAAATGTAAGTTCTACATTACCTTTAAGTTTTCATGTAAAAAGATGCTCATTTAAATTTTATACATTCCTTACTAAGTTCCACTCTCTGTTATTTTGTTTTTATCCCACAGTGCCGTAAGTTATTGTAATCGATCTGATTGAGTATGAAACTACAAACCCAGTTTACATTAAAAAATGTCATTAAAATGTTTTTTGTTTTTTAAATTTTTTTATGTTTATTTTTATTTTGTATCGATAGTATTCAAATATAAATTATAACTTTGTAACGATAAAAGTTGTGTATCGAATAGTTAAAAGCTCAAAATAAAATTAACTTATATATATTTAATGTATTAGTTTAGTAATAAACCATAAATCAGCTAACCTAGATATAGTACAATATACACTCCGCTTTACACAAATAAGTGCAGAACAACTTTAGCAAAATAATGCAATATTTTGTTTCTACAACAAAAACTAGACAGATATTATTTCCAAAGAAATTAAAAAAATTGTTTTGTACTTTTTTTACAGTTCTGTACTACAAGCAATTCAATTCAGTCTTTTTCGTTATTTTTAAATCAATTTCGTTAATCATCATTTTAAACGAAACTGTTGTTTTAATTCTGTTGACAAATTCTTTAAAAATAATGTTTACATTTTAGTCAGTGCTAAATAAATCGTTCCATCCATGCACCTTCGAATTGCCAACCTGACTAATAGATGTTTCTAAAAACAAAACACTTTCACATATTCTTCATTCTGTAAAGAAGTGGATTGTACTACTTTACCAACTAGATGTGAGTCGGTTGAGTCAGGTAGCCAATTCAAAGATAGATTGTTTCAATCTAATAAGCACGAAGTAAAAGTTGTTATCTCTTATTTTTTAATGACTGATGAAATAAATTATATTACAAAATAACGTTTTTGCTAATTACAAAAAAAAAAAAAACAAATTGGCCATTTCAGCCCTTGAAAGGACTTTGACCGAGCTTCTTATGATCAATTGTGTTCTGTGTGTTATTTTAATGTTTGTACACAATTGACCGAGAACTGGACCTACATGTTTTATGCCGACTCCGCTGCAACTATTGAAGTGAATTTAGAATACAACCCAGCAGATGCTTGAAAAAATGCAAAAAATAAAGCATCCAACTTTCTTTTAAATATTTTGCAATCAGTATCACTTCCGCAATAGTTTAAAGCTTTTAATTAAAAATATTGCAATATTTTGTAATTCGCACAGCAGCCTTCTACTTAGCTATTTTCACCACATTTAATCATGTAAAGCGGAAGTCTTAGTTCATTTTTTTATAGTGGTATCTATGTCTACTCGAATCACAGATGTATTTCTTAACAACACAATAAAGTTTTATACACACCTAGTCTCAATGGTTTCAATATTTCTGCTCGAACTGTATCTTAATGACATCCACACTCTCTTGCCACACTTTGCGGATATTTACTAAGATTAACACTGTCTTCGTTTAGGTAGTGCAAAATTGAAATGGCACCAAGTTTCGTGGGTACACAACAAGGTTTAGGCAGATCTGGTTGTCTGAGATGCATTAACGTTTGTACAATCGCATGATTTGTCGCATTCATTTTGGAACCCAGTGGAAAGCTGCAGCCACCTGCACAGAAAAATGCTTCAAATTTTTCAGGCGCAATTACCCAATTTTGCATGTGCAGATCGTCTTTGAAATCCAGTGTGAAATTCAGGCGTTGGCATGTTTCTGGTTGCTTGTATTGCTCCGGTAGCATTGGTCGTCTGGGCATATAAAAATTAGCGTTACGTTTTCGTTTTATAACCTCTCGTTTCAGACGCAATTTCTGTATTTTAATCATCAGTTCAGGTCCATTGAAATAGCCAATGATGAACGGATGTAAGTCTTCAACTTCTGTATTTGCTGTAACCAAGCCAAGATCCATAGCAGGCACTTCAAGGTTTCGCCAAGAATTTGAATCAATGTCTAACTGCAATGTTACACCAACGAGTAGCTCATTTCTGTAAATGGCATGCTGCATAGTTCGATGTTTCAGCCACTTGGAAAGTAATCTAGTCACATTGAATTCAAGCCAACCTTTAAACGTGGTAGTACTGTTGATCGAGGTAAGTATTTTAAATTCTTTTGTTTGTTGTTTACGATTAAAGATTTTTTGATAGATTGAAATGCTTGTGTTTGCCATTTTAAGATCATGAAAGCGACCAAGAGATGGATCCTGATATAAGCGAAGTGCAGAATACATCAGCTGAAGATCGTTTGGAACATTATTAGTATTGAAAGTGATAAACATGTTGGAGGACTGCACAGTTGAGTTTAAGTTGTTTTGTTGTTTCAAAACTAAAAAATAGTTAGATTTGTTATTTAAGAGCTACTGCTTGCTTGTTTATTTGTAACAACTTACTTTTACTAGAAAAGGATATAATATTGTTACACTTTTCCATCTCCAGTCGATCTAACTGAGTAATGAAGTTATCATCATTATTTAATGCCCGCTTGTGTCGCCTTCTTTGCTTCAGATGTTCCTCTTCATCAAGACTAAGCTCATTATAAACATTTAAGAGAAATTGTGATGCGGAGTTTCTGAAACATAAATTAAAGGATTTATTCAAGAAAGTTAAAGAGTATAAAAATAAGAAGTGAGGAAATAGTGATAATATAATTAATCAACGTCTTAACAATTTGGTATCCTTACCTCAAAGATGGTTGTCTTTTCATGCGAATTGGCCTGTCACTCAAACCCAATAGATCCATCATTTCGAACTCATAACCGTTTTCTGAAAGTGGCGTTGTTTTATAAAGTATACCTTCATTAAGATCATTTCTTGACACGTAACTGGAAGAGCAGAGTACTGCTAATAATAATGTTATAGCGCTTTGTTGCAACATTTTTAAGACTTCAACTTGACGCTTCCACTACTTAGACTATATTAATACTTATCAAAGCAGAGTATCTTATTATATGCAATACCATAACTTTCACAATGAGTATCAGGTATGACCTCTGAAATATGATAACATTAACTTGTTCCGAAAAAGTATTTAATTTTAAACTCACTGTTTATTGCCAGGATCAGGATTACAGTCATAAAACCGTAGTTCACAGGTAGGAAATTGAATTAATTGCTTCATTTATAATATATTCTTTTTCACCCCCTTTTAGAATTTTAGCCAAAATTGGTTATTTAAAACAATAGCTTGGTTTTCGTAAGAATTTCTTGAACATTTTTACCTGAGCACATTGCTGTAGTAATTAGCAATCAAAAGAGAGAGTCTTTCAGATGTTTTATATTTAAACTGAGTGATTTTATAAGAATTATTATGGGAGGTGCAAATTCGTTCGGTAATATAACAAATGTATATTATTATTATTTGTTTATAACACTGCACGACGCTAGATCTGGTGCCGGAAGTTTTTCAGCTGATTATAGATAAATTAAGTTTCCTGATTTCAAATATGCAGTGGCGTAGCTAGGGTTGGTCGCACCCGGGGCGGAAACTAAATTGTGCACCCCTAAGAAGATTTTTTTTTTTATACAATAAGTCGATGAATCTTACTACATATTTTCGAATCAACCTCTACAAAAATGACATATTTTAGAAGAGATTAAAAAAAAAACAAAACTATGCTATCCATGAATATTTGATAAAAGAAGTAAGAATCTAAAATTTTCAGAAACTTAAAGAATTTTTTCTGAATTGTTCCAATATTTTTGTCTCCGGGCTTATAAGTTGTGAGAGACAAATGTACTAAGAGTAAAATATCACACAATATCAGTTTTAATATAAAAACTCTAGTTAGTTGAATATAGAAAACTTTGAAAAAATTTCGAAAAATTTTGCATAATTGAAGAAAAAATAGGACCTGGAAGCAAAACGTTGACAAATTTTCCCTAGTGACCCTGAATAACTATTAATATAATTATTTTTTTTTCGAAATCAACCCCCATTTTCTATATAAAATTTAAATGAAATATTAAAATTCATTTATAAACATTTTTCATAATTTTTTTCAATTTCTTTATAGTACACTGAGGAAAAAATGTGTTAAAATTAAATGAAAGTGTGTTCATATCTAACGAATTTGTTTTTGAAATAGAGCTTGAAATAAATTCAAAAAAATTAAACAGAGCTGTTTTTAAAGTTAAATTCAAAACAAAAGTTTTTGTTTTTAAAACAATGTTTTTTCTATGAAAACCAAATTTAAAACAAACATTTTAAAATTTAAAACTCATGTGTTAAAGCATATTTTTTTCGATGCCATTTTATTTACTTTTCCGAGTTTTAGCACCAGATTCACAACCAGCTACCCCCGGGACCTTCCGAATACCAAATGTAAACTTCATTCGATGAGCTTGCATTTGAAATATTTTAATATTTAATTAATTAGTTTTTATTTTATCATATGTTCGATATTTGTCAAACCAATTCAAAAAATTAAAAAATTGTCATTGAATTCAAATGTTTGTTTGTTTTTTCAAAAAAATAATAAGAGAAAAATAAAAAAAGAAAGGAGTTTATAGGTAGGTGAAAATTAAACACACTTGTTTTAAATATTGTTTTGTAGAAAAACAAAGGCGTTAAATTTCTATTTTAATATTTTTTGTTTAATTTTAAAGTATGTTTTTTTTCTCAGTGTATCTATATTAATCTCCGCTTGGACTTTTATAGACAAGATTGAGGTCTGTAACATTTGACTGCTTTATAAATATCACCATAAATACCACCATAAATATCTCAGTATCACAATATTACAGTGATACCAAATTGATATCAGACATTTTTTTTTCATTCTCATTATCTACATAATTCTCAAAGCAAACCTGCCCAGGTTGAACAAGGTCAAGACTCATGAATGGCTCAAAAAGAGCTGACAATTCCAAGAAATCTGGTGTTTCTTCACATTCGTTGATTGAGAACAAAATTTAATTTTAATTATTAGAATAATTTTTAAGGAACTATGCATCATATCTTCTATTAAAGACTGTATTTTTGTTAGTTTTTGTTGGTTGATTTTTGAACAGAACAATAATTATTTTAGCAAAATAAAAGAGTCGGAAAACCATCTTAGAGTTTTTAATGGACATCTTTAAAACAAAATAAAAAAAAAAACGTCAGAAGGCCATACAATTGTCATTAAACGCCATTTATTTAATTTAAATAAAAAATTTAATGAATTTAAATCAGTTTAATTTTTTAGAAATTTTTTTAAGCAAGTAAAAAGTTTATTAATGATTTTTAAACTAGTAGTTTTATGTAACAGTATACCCAAAACATATAACTATACAAAATTATGTGATAGCAGGTTAAAAGCTGTAAGTGAGGTTTGTTTCATGATATATAGTCTCAGAACTTAGTAATCACAAAATCATAAAGAATATTTTTATTTTTGATATTTATGACATGAACATGTTTTTCTGAAAAGTTCTGGAGAAATGTGTTGCTTACAAATCAACTGACGCCTCCATTCATCATACTCTGAAAATCATGCAGGTTTTCGAAACTTAATAGTTTTAGAAATGTCTACTCTGCTAGCAAGTTTGAACACTTCTTAACCTGAATATAAGATGTAAAAAGGTGCTTTTTTATAAAAATTAATGATTTATAAAAAAAAGGGTTTTTATATTTTTGATTTTGTACTCCATCTTAATATCATGAAAATTTTAATATAATTTGTTTGGAAATTGCACCCCTAACCAATGAAAAATTACATATGGAATTGACTTGGGTTTTAGTGTGAGCGTTAATATTGAACAAAATTTAATATAAAGTTCAAGTTTGTTTCAATAAAAACGAAGTCGTGGTGATGGTAAAAAATATTTTCATTCACTTTTGCACCCTCTTGATATTCAAATATAAAACCGAAGTCATTGAGGTGTGTTCTTTTTATTAAAAAAATCAAAAATTATGTGGTAAAAAGTTCTTTTGCCAAATTTTACACCCCATTTTGACGTGTACCCGGGGCGGACCGCCCCCCCCGCCCCCCCCTTGCTACGCTACTGCAAATATGGACTCCTTTTTTCTCCATCAGCTCGAATTTTTGATTTATAGGCAAAAACATGAAAATCAGTTAATTTTTTGTTAATTTTACTATATCTACTATATTGATCTTACGATTTGTTTTACTATGACTGATTTCAATGAAGAAATACCCAACTAACAATTTTCCTTCCAATTTTAAACTTATAGTATGATTTAATGTTATAAACGTTGTATAGTGCTTCAATTTGGAAGAATTGCTGTTATAGCAGTGTTTACTGGTATAAGTCATTGCAAGAACATTCTCTGATTCTACTTATTCAGGGCTTATAGAAAAACTACATTCATATTGTATAATGATGTTATATTCATTGTATTAAATAACTATGAAGTGATTCTTCCTATAAACATCGCATAACAAAATTATACAATGTTTATGCCTTTGTACCTCTCAGTTCGAAGTTCGAAAACTGTTCGAAACGAATACAGAAATCGCCATGACACAAATTTTCTCTTTTTCGAACTTAGCTTGTCATTCAGAATATATAAAAAAAAATTATTTATATTTTATTAAAAAAAAAAAATTCTCTTTGCGCCCCAGCATTTGAACCATGGACCTTCATGTTCCAAGATGAAAACATTAGCACCCGACCTATTTTGACAAACTTCGAAATCTCATATAATTTCTAATATAAAAAGCGAGTTCACCGTCAATTGTAGTTTAAAAATGTATGTCAATCACAAGTAATGTAAACACAAATAATAAAAGTAGGGAGTTTTTACCATTTGGAATTTTAAATTCTGCATGTGTTTATAAGCCCACATATATTAAATTTTATATTTATTGATAAGAGTCACCTCCTGACAAGATATAGCACTTTCAATCTGTCGGTCGACAGGATTACAACCGTAATTTGTGACCTATCGTCATAAAATTATAATTATTTCATAAAAATGCACTCTCAAAGAGCTGATGTTGCTTGTCTTTCGTATTAAAAATAAAACACTTTTCAAGAAATATTAAGGAAGGTAGAAGAAGTAGATAGCACTACGGTGTGGATGTGATAGACGTCAATCTACTTCTGCCACTTCTTTAAATAAATCTTGACACTTTCTATAGATCTTTTTGATATAATTACGTAGACACGTGTAGGAGCTATGCAAGAGCTGGCTGCGTGCTACCTTGAAAATTGTAAAAGGAATAACTAAGTTTATTTATTCCACAGAGATAATTTGGTAATATGAAAGCGTAAGACGAGGATTTATTTTTAAGAAAAACGTTAAAAATTGCAAAAAAACAAACCTAAAAAATTATAAGCTCGATTCTGTTGGGTAATACTTAAATATTACTACCAAGAATGGGTACTTTAACTTCGGGCATGCCGAAAATAAGTATTTATAATTTTTTTTAATGTTAAAGTTTAATAAAAAATGTTTTTGAACCAGGAAATTATGTTTTACTTATTCGTATAAAACAATAAAAATTTGAAAAATAACAGTTCACTTAATAAGAAAAAATTACCTGTTAATAAATAATGAATAATAAATATTTAATAAAGAGTGAATAGTTAAACAAAAATTTCGCCCTTTTCTTATAAAGAAAATAAAAGAAGCATCACCTCAATACGACATTATTGAGATTTCGAATAAATGTCACATATAAATATTGAAGCTACCAATAGGCAGCGCAGTCGTTTTTAATTAAAAATTTTTTCAAAGTATTGAATATGAAAAAATGGGCAAGAGGTTAATGTGTCGGACTGGCAACACGGAGGTACCAAGATCGAATCCGCTTCCAACACAATAAATAAATTTTTATAACGCAAAAAAATGTTAGGAAAAAAAAAGAGAAAGTCAACTTCAATTTGTCACATGAAAACAAAGAAAAGAAAAACTGGAATAGAACACTTCAAAATTATTTTTTTTTTTAATAACATTTTTTTTTTCGAACATTTATTTTGACATATTTGACACGGCTATAAAACTTCAATGTTTTCATGATATAAATATTCTCTAATGCCTTCTATAGCAACAAACACTGATATAAGACTGAAAAAATTATATAAAGCTCCTATAAAGTAATGATAAGAATATGTTCAACAGAATATAATTTTACTGATGTAGGGTTTAATACAAACAAAAAAAGTGCGCCTTTTTTGGCTTATACGATTATTATACAATGATTATATCCGTAACTGTTGTGTTTTAATATGGTGTTGAGAATGTTCTTAGGTGTTTTATAGGAGGAAAATTGTTACTTGGGTACCAGACCTTTCAATTTTTGCACATTCAATAACGATATTTTTGGCAGTTTCGAATATATCGATGTTCGAAGTCGAAAAATTTCACAATTGTAAGTGGGCTGCTCTTTTGTCTTTGATATTCTTCAAAAATTTTACAAAAACTTTTTTTACATGATAGCAAATCTCTCTAAAATCTCATATTTTAGTTTTTTTATTATCTTGCATATTTTCAAAGAAATTGAAAAAACAAACATTTTTTTACATTCACTTTTATATAAAATATAAATATAAATATAAAAAATAGTCTGTTGCAGTTAAAATAATCTTAAAATTGTAATCATCATATCGCACACTAAATACAAAATAGTCACAACTCGAAATTTTTCGATACCGAATTTTTGTTATAAATCAATTCACAAAACACATCTCACCATAGTATAACTAACGAAGTAATAGCAGGATTGAACGTACTCTCTCTGTCAGTACCCTAAATGTCAAAATCGGCCATCTTGGCGAATGCAGACAAAGCAAACAAGCCAAAGCAAGCAAACAAATCTAAATTCAATGGAACATCGTGTTGTGTTAAGTGCAAATAACATTTAATATTTTCGTTGTGATATTGTTTTATTAAACAATAAACTAGATAAAATAAATATAATACAATAACTGAGGAATAACAGTGACTTCAAGGTGTTTGCAGCGAATTGTTCTAAGAGGTCCGAGTTTAAGCAGCAGCAACAGTGACTGCAAACAGCATCCAATGAATTGCAGTTTATTCAATTTGCACTTTTAATTTTATTCATTATTACTTTAACAATAACAATAAAAATAATACACAAAGCGACAAATCACAATTTTCTACAATTATTTAACATAAACACGCGAGAGTTGGTAGCGGATCATTGTTTACATTTTGCCTATTCTTAGCGTTCTACTCGTTCGTAGATTTTGTATGAGCTCTCAACTTCGTTTTGACAATCACGGTAAGCTGCTCTCCTCCCTGCTATTACTTCATTAGTTATACTATGTATCTCACAGGGTACACTCAGGGTACACTGAATAAGGTAGTAGCAAGACGGAGAGCGTGACTGCCGTAAATGTCAAAGCGAACTGCTTGAGTTGTTGTTGTTGTTGCTGTTGTTTTTCAGCAGCCATTTGATTTTGACACTTTCGGATAAGCGAAAGAGAGCACAGTCAGTTTTGAAGCAACCTTGTTATTCAACCATGGGTACACTGAATAAGGTAGCCGCAACACGGAGAGCGCGACTGCCGCAAATGTCAAAGCGAACTGCTTCAGCTGTTGTTGTTGTTGTTCTTTTTTTCGACAGCCAGTGGATTTTGACACTTTCGGATAAGCGAAAGAGAGCACAGTCAGTTTTGAGGCAACCTTGTTATTCAACCATGGTATCTCACTAGGTCTGTTTCCGTACTCACTTCAAGTAATTTGAAGTTACTCGAAAGCATGGTTGAATAACAAGGTTGCTTCAAAACTGACTGTGCTCTCTTTCGCATATTCGAAAGTGTCAAAAATCAACTGGCTGTCGAAAAAAAGAACAACAACAACAACAGCTGAATCAGTTCGCTTTGACATTTGCGGCAGTCGCGCTCTCCGTGTTGCGGCCAGGGTACACTGAATAAGGTAGTAGCAAGACGGAGAGCGTGACTGCCGTAAATGTCAAAGCGAACTGCTTGAGCTGTTGTTGTTGTTGCTGTTGTTTTTCAGCAGCCATTTGACTTGACACTTTCGGATAAGCGAAAGAGAGCACAGTCAGTTTTGCAGCAACCTTGTTATTCAACCATGGTTGCGGCTACCTTATTCAGTGTACCCTGCTCGAAAGCGTTTCTTAACACATTTTTCTAGCACGAGAGAGCAGAAGAACAAGCAAAATGTAACTTTTTGTCGCTCTCTATTGCTCGAACTTTATTGTGCTTGAACCAGTGATGCCAACCCGAAGAGAGTAAAAATCCGCAAATGCGACATAAAAAATCCGTGTTAATCCGTGTAAGCAAATTTGTATAGTTTTTTTTTTTTAATTTAAAATCTAAAAGCTGATCAATTTCACAATAAGTCGTTTTTAAATATTGTTTGTATTTTTTTTTAAATTTAAAAAAATTTGCATTGAACTTATAAAAAGTAAAAAATAATGTAAAACATAACAAAAAGTAAAAATAGTTAAAAACATAACATAAAACATATTGTCTAAAAACTTAAGAACACACGTAACTTAAAAACTTTTATAACTTTCAATATGAAATTGAAGGAACATACGGATTTTTTTATGAAAGTAAAAACATTAAATGGGGGGAAAACATTTTGTGAATTTAGTGAAACTATTCAACAAAATATTTCTAAAGGTTTTGTTTAAAAATATTTAAACACAGACTCGCTAGCAATATTAGTACACTGAAAAGCGAACATTTTGGGACAAAAACTTAAAAAATTCATATCTCGAAACCAAATAGATATTAAGAAGAAATATTTAAGAAATTTACTCATTTATTTGGCTTTTGAAAAAATTTACCCAGATTTGATTGCGTTCCAAAAAGTGGAATTATTTTACAATCTGAAAATTTGCTAAAATTGAAAGTATCAAGAAGCGAAATAATAACCAAACCACTTATTTTCTCTTAACAAAAACTAAGTTTTTGACAGTGAGCCTAAATCTCTCGATAAAAATAATTGCACACTAAATTTTTGAAACATTGAATTGAAAAATTGAATTTTTAACAAAAAGTCCGACGTCGTCGGACTTTTTCGTTCACGGGCCAACTTTGACAGCACTTTACTGACAGACAACACGACGTCTACTAAAGGCCTAGCTGCTCGCTTCCCCTTCCCTTTTCCGAGATACAGCTTTTCACAAAAACAAGTCACTGTAGTCGATATCGTCCAACGAAGACTGCGGAATGTTAACAGCCCATTAACGTTTTTTTTTAACGAAAACAACATTGCATTAAAATTTTTATTGTGAAGCGCCTGTTTATTTTAGATTATTTTTGTTTTTGCATTATAATTACTTTAGGTTTTAAGAAAATTAAATAAAATAATAAAAAAATATAAATTAATATACCCAGAATCCGTAATTTTTTTAAAGCACCTGAAATATGCGGTTAATTTTCAGAGCTTCTTCATCCAAAATCAAAAAAAAACTATAATTTATGTTCTTCTAAAACTTTTTAAGCTGTTCATCGAAGTTTTTAGAAAAATGCTGATTTTTACAAAAATGGTAGTTAAAAAATCGGTTTTTTGACTAAAATATAAATTTATTTTAAGTTATAAAATAAAAACCATTTCTTAAATTAAAAATCGAAACATTAAAAGAAGCAACGTTATTTCCTTTATAAGTGAAATAAATTAGCTATCGATCCTTATCATAGTTTTCGAGTAATGCTATCCACCGGTTTCAAACAGCGAGAAAAACGCGTTCAAAGTTTAAGAAGTAGTACATTTATTGAATCCTCTTCGGACGCTTGTGCTTATAATTCCAACAATTTTTTTTCAATTGACCTTTAACTACTGAGGTGAAATATTTTGGCGTATATGCTGTGGTGGTGGTAAATTTTACCCCTATTTAATTTTTAGAAAATTTTGCCAAAAAAAAGTTTTTTTTGATTTATTTGCTTTTAATTGTAATTAGATGACACATTTTTAAATGAATAAAGTTATAAAATAAAGAAATCAAACTTTTAGTCAAACAAAAAAAGGATTTTATTTCATGTTCACTTTTCTTAAAACTAAAAAAATTTAATCAAAGAGGGTAAAATGTACCACCACCACAGTATTTAAAGGTTGACTAAAGCTTTGTGAGACTATTTTTGCAATGTCATTCATTCGAAAAATGTAAAGAAATAAAATTTATTTTTGGTCACCAAAAAACTTTTATGGGTCCTTAAAATTAAATCGTTGCCCATCTTTACATACACGTGCAACTTTCAGGAGTGCACATTTTTATTTTTTGCAAATTTTGATAACCTTAAAGTTGTAACAAATTAAGTAAACATATTTTTGAGTGATACGTAAATTTTTTTACCGCTCAAATTAATTTTGTATTAAATTGGAATAAACATATAAAAACATAAATTAAAATAAAAACATATTAAAATCCTTGAAAATCCTCGAAAATCCGTGTGAAATTATTAAAAATCCGTAGATTTACCTTATTTTGTCGCTGTTGTCCGTTTATCTGTGCAAGGCTTAAATATCCGTAGAAATCCGTAATTTCCGTGTAGTTGGCATCACTGGCTTGAACACGATTGTGTTTTGAAAAAATGTATGCACTTGGTTGTTAGCAAATTAATAAAAATAGTTAAAATAACAAAAAATAACTCAAAAACAAAGCAATAAAATTTTATTGTTTTTAAAAAAGCAGCTGTTGTGCTTGAAACTTACTTGACTTCCGTACTTTTTGACAAATTTTCTCATTTTGACAGATAATCAAATAACTTTCTATTACTCGAATATTACTTGTAGTGCGTACGGAATCAGACCTACTATCTCTTTCATTAGTTTCTTCATTAACTGAAAGAATAATGTTTGTGTGTTTAAATGAAAATTGATTTTCTTCTGCAGTTTCAACCAAAGAGTTTATTTTTCGCTTCTCCTGAAAATTTATTTTGAGTTGAGACTGTTTTGTATTTAGTGTGCGATATATAGGAATATTCTATGAAAATTTCTTGAACATTTCATAATACAGTAGAATCTAGATAAAACGACTTTGCTTATAAAGGCTAACCGTTTTTAGAAAAGATTAGTTTTTCAAGTTTCCTATATTGTTATCTTTGCTTTTTAGCGATCACCAGTTTGGTTTCAAAGCTAAGCACTAAGAAAACATATTCGTCCGTTTTGTGCGTTGTCGGGTTAGTAAGACACACTGAGGTCTAAAGTTAGATTCTGATGTAATATTTAAAAAAAGGCTAAAAAAAAAATTTAATAAAAAATATACATATGTTCATATTTTTATAACAATAAAGATAACAACATCTTCTGATACATGAAGTTTCAACCATAAAATGAAAAGTTAGAAGAATCATTTTAATGATTCACAAAAATTTAATATAAAAAAAAACAAGAATTCAAAATATTGTGTAGAGAAATATAAAATTTTAAATTTTGCAACAAGCAACAATTGTAGAGCTCCATACGAGATCCGCTCCTAAAATATAACATAAAAATCAAAGTAAAGATTCGGAAAAAACAAGTTTTAAGTCTTGCAAATACATGCCTGCATATTTTTAAGCCGTTTAAATATATAAATTTTTACAAAAAAAAAGTACATACTTCAAATACCCTCCTTAATTTTTAGGAAAAAGATTTTTTGATAAAAATTTCGGCCGATTCTTAAGGGTAAAAGAATCTTAAATTGGTGAGATTTTTGTATGAGATTTTGAGAGATTTTATTATTTGTATGTGTCTAAAATACATACATATCAAATTGTTTTCCTGTAGCTTAAATATAAGCCTTTTTATAAAGTTTTCAATTTTAGGGTTGTATGGGAGGTGGACGTGTTAGTTTGTGTATGACGCCCATTTTTCTTTCACACTTCATTTTTAATATAGAATTCACAAATACCGAGTTTCAGTTTTGTATCTTTAATATTACCTTCTTTATAGAGTTTGCAATTTTGGCGTTGTATGGGAGGTGGGCGTGTTGGTAGGTGAATGATGCTCATTTTTTAAGAACTTCTCAGTTTTGACATAAAAAACACAAATACTAAATTTAAGAATTGTAGCTTGAAGAATTGTATGGGAGGTAGGCGTGATTTTCATCCGATTTAGCCCATTCTCGAACTTGATCCTTCCTGCCTGTCTGACTCGGCGCTCACTATAACCGCAACCTTACGCAGTACGCGTGGGGGTATAAAAATCACTAAAAACCATAATCAGAAAACTGCAATTTTTGTAACCGTTGCAACACTTGTTATGAGTTGTCGGCACCAAGAGAAGTTGCCACATTGTAAAACAAGAAAAAAACACTAGACAGCTAGAAAACAGCTGATTTAAGGCAGTTCCAATTTTAACTTTCAAACAAATTTAGTATGTCAGCATGATTATATGGTACACTTGTTTAAATTTACCGGTTTCAACGTTGCAGAATGTTCTAGGAAAAACTTTCACGTCCAATTCCCGTTTGCTTTCCATTCCACTTGAAATGTTCGCAAGACGTTAATTAGGTGTTATCGAGGCTTGCAAGTTTCTGCAAATTTTGCGTTCGCGTACGTTTGTCGATATTTTTCTATTTGTGAGAGAATTGTGCGTTACCTTCTTGCAAGCTGTTGCTGAATATTTTTCACTGGAGAAGTGCGAGAACAGACCAAATGGTTTCCGAGACAACGTACAGCTGAACAGACCAATTGTCAACTGTGGTTTGAAAACTAGAATAAAGCCAATCGGAGTGTTAGCGCTCAATACTAGTTTTTTTAATTAGATTAAGAATGTGAAGGAATTACCCAGTTTAAACTTTTGCTAATACTAAGTTCCAGCGTTACACCGTGGCTTAAGTAGACCGCGGACTAGCGTCAGTTAATACTCAGTCAATAAATTGACCATAAGTTTGTCATCATTTTCAGCCAGCGATCGAAAAATCGACCACCACGAACCAGCCAGCCGAAAAATCGGAACATTTTCGAAGGTCATAATGATGTGTTCGTTGAAGGATTTTAATTTTCGGGGAGATTACGATTTCCGGGGCGCCGCGATTTGACGATGGATTTGAAGAGTACTCTCAATATAAATACGAATAGTCAAAGGAATTACCCAGGAATTCGATTCATCGATTTGTTTTCGAGTTATCGATTTTTTAATTTTTGTTTTTTGTTATAAGATCTATGAAGAAAATTGGTTATATTATTCTAAATATATAAGCGATATTAATGATTAAGGTTTTATTTAAAAGGTTATATATGGCTTTTAGAAAATTTAAAATGAACGAAATCTGTTGAGTACTTTATATTTTCTAGGTATTTTTATGCAATAAAAGAATATTTTCTTACACAAAACCGTTATTTTATAAAAAGTACCGTTATTACTATGAATTATAAAGAATAAATTATTAAATCCTGAAAATTTGTCTTTCATTTGGTATTTAATATATATGATTTATTTGAGTTTTTGTGGTGTTTTTTTTATGATGAAATGATTTGCTCACTCATATTTACCTTAGATGTTTTGCTTTCTTACTTCATATTTTCGAATATCGCCAATACAATAAACAATTGTTAATAAGGCAACATTGTAGCTATAATATTTATATTAGAGATGTAACGTTTAGTGATTTGGCCAGATACCGGATATCCGTCGAGCTGCTAATCCGGATGACCAAATATCCGACATCCGGATAGTGGGTCCATTGGCTGGTTGTTAACAAAATAAATATATTTCTTATTCGACATGCTACAACCATAGCACAATAATAAAGAAGCTCATATTAATATAGCAGTTTTACATGAAATAACACTAATAGGCCTATTACGGTTCACAGCAATAAACTGATGTGTCTTCTATAGAGTAGACACAACAGTCAAGAAGACACAACAGTTTCGAGCTATTATGATTCACAACAATACATTGTTGTTATTCTTGATTGTGGAACGAATGTAGAATTTGTTACTTTGGCTGTTCACTCTCAAAAAAAAATTATAATAAACAAACAATTTTCGGTTTAATTTGAAAAAAGTTAGAACGCGATGGATACTATTCTTATATTTATTATGAGGTGACGGTGAACACGATGTGACGACCGGTAGAGATAAGAAACGGCTTCGGGACCACTCGAATCCATTGAAGAACGTTACTTGGATATACTACTGAATTGGCTCTTGTTAGTCCCATTTGTTCTTTCAAGTACAGATATTTTCAATTTTCTGTAGGATGCGGTTCCAGACAAGCTCAAAAAAAAACAAAATAAACTACAATCCCACGAATACTGAAGCTTACCGCTGCGCTGTGCTTCTTTGCCGATGGCTATTAGCTATCAAAAGTGCACGACAATGATTTATGGGCTAAGTTCAGTTTCAGGTATATTATGAGAAGCGCTAGATTTCGTCAAGACTTCGATGGATCCATCTTGCTACTTCAACACAACACCAAATTAGCTATCTTAAAATTTTGACAGATACCAAGACAATCCAACACAACTGTTGTGTATCATAATAAGTGTATTGAAGACACATCATCATTGACGGACAACAGTGGAATGTATTCATTAGTATTGTTGTCAATCATAATAGCAATTTTCACATTGAAGACAGAAATGACTGTTGTGTTGTGAACCATAATAAGGCTATAAAGTTCAGCTACTACAGCTTTTTCGCACTTTTTCAGTAAATGTCATAAATAAAAATTTAATAGTAAATTTAGGCCGGATATCCGGCATACCGGATGGTAACTAGATATCCCTAACATATCTAATTTATATTAACGGTATTTTCGAGCCAGTGAAAAAAATTTGTAATTTATAGTCGATCAGTTTCGGACATTGGTTTCCATTGTATTAAATTTAATAATTGATGCAAAGGTCATTTAATGACCTTTCAAATGACATACCAATCTTAAAGATCCATTGAGTAACGGCAAAGATATAGATGTTTTTTGAACAAATCTTTTAACAAAAAATGTTTTTAAAAATCGAAAACTCGATAACTAATAAAGCTATTGATTTTTTGTTCGGCGAATCATATTTTTTTGTTGTTCTTTACCAGAAAACACTTTCAAATCGCGGCGCTCCGGAAAACGTAATCCTGCCCAATTTTCTCAAGAACCTACCACGGCCAAAAATGGATAAAATAAATAACAAATTAAATCCATATGGCAACTCTATCACTGCACTGCAAAGTTTTTAATAAATTTGCAAGTTTATAAACAATTATAAATTTGATTAAACTTTTTATTTTTCTAATGTTTTCGTGCGATAAGTGCAATACGAATATTTTTTTATAAATTGAACTTTTGAGAAAGGCTTGTAAATAACATTTTGCTAAAACTAAGCAAAACCTCAATTTATCTGAACCAAGTGTGACGATAACCACGATAACGAAACAACAATTGAAATAAGCGATTAAATTAATCCGCCTATATTTATAACCTCTATTCTGCTGATTAATGTGTGGAAACAACAAGCGCACTTTATTTTGTATTTATCTATATTAGCTTTGCAGTTTGTTTTCAGTTGCTGTGCTACTAGATTCTTGAACAGTCGCGGAATTCGTTTACGTTACGAGGTTTTGCAATATCTACAGCTTTAGTTAATTGAATCATATTCATAGTCAAGATGGCACAATACCAAATGGGTCCGAGGACGCATGCTGTACCAATGTCACTTTTTCGCAAGAATCGACAGAGGGTATGTGAAGCCTTACGCAGTCATCCGAGTGTTGTTGAGCGCACATACGTTCTGCTCGAAGGTGGTAAAGATGTCAGCTTTAATGATACCGATGTCAACTACTTATTCAGGCAGGAGTCATTCTTTCAGTACTTATTTGGAGTAAAAGAACCTGACTGCTACGGAGCATTGAACGTAAAAACAGGCGAAGCTACCTTGTTTGTGCCACGTTTGCCGGAGGAATATGCCACCTGGATGGGTAAATTACTTCAGCTGGAAGAGTTCAAATCAATGTACGAAACCGAATCAATCTCATACGTTGATGAAATTGATGCATTCTTTGAACGGGAACATCCTGCGCTGATTTTGACTTTAAGTGGTACAAATTCTGATAGTGGCCTTACTTCGCAGCCTGCGCGTTTTCCCGGCATTGAGAAATATGTGGTCAATTGCGAGATTATGCATCCAGTTATATCCGAATGTCGAGTTATAAAGACACCGGAAGAGATAGAAGTGCTGCGTTATGTTGCGAAGGTTTCTTCGGATGCACATATCAAGGTAATGCAGTTCATGAAGCCCGGAAAGACTGAATATCAAGGTGAAAGTGTCTTTCTGCATCACTCATATTCAGTGGGAGGATGCCGCCATACTTCGTATACTTGCATTTGTGGCACTGGCGTCAACTCTGCCGTTTTGCATTATGGCCATGCCGCTTCGCCCAATGATCGAGTGGTTCATGATGGCGCTATGTGTTTGTTCGACATGGGTGCGAATTACTGCGGCTATGCTGCGGATATAACTTGTAGCTTCCCGGCGAATGGTAAATTTACCGAAGACCAAAAATTTATATATAATGCAGTGTTAGCTGCTCGCAACGCTGTGCTAAAGGAGGCGCGTGAAGGTGTGTCTTGGGTGGAGATGCACAAACTGGCTTGCCGTGTGTTACTACAACGTTTGAGTGAAGGTGGTATGCTGAAGGGAGATGTTGATGAAATGCTTGCAGCTGGTTTAGCTGGAGTATTTCAACCACATGGTTTGGGTCATTTAATCGGTTTGGACGTGCATGATGTTGGTGGTTATCTCAATGGGCAGCCGGAACGTCCAAATGAGCCATGGTTGAGTAAATTACGATTCGCTCGTGTGCTTAAAGCCGGCATGTATGTCACTGTTGAACCCGGCTGCTATTTTGTTGAATGTCTGATGGACCGCGCTTTAGCAGATCCAAATTTAAACAAGTTTATTAACGTGGAGGTCTTTGAGCGATTCCGTAACTTTGGCGGCGTGCGTATAGAAGATGATGTTCTGATTAAAAAAGATGGCAATGAGAACTTTGCAATTGTGCCACGTACTATAGAGGAAATAGAAACTGTGATGAAAGGAGAGCAATTTCCATAAAAAGAAATCAAAATAACAAGCAGTAAATGCTCTACGCAAATATTTGATCTATATCATCGAACTTTGAACTTGAATTGAGATTTATTTTTTTTTGTATTCTGTAAACATAATTGTATAAATACATATATTAATGTTTATATCTTATCTTTTATATTATTGCATTATCTTGACAGGGGCGTACCGAGACCATGTTGATTGGGAGCGTATTATGGTATTTTCATGGTATTTTATGGTATTTTCAAATTTTAACGGTTCTCCAATTTTTCTAATTATTACTAAAAGATTGTTAAATTTTCCTTCAAATATGAGATAAAAATCACTGTGAAGCTCTAACCAAAAGTATTTTTAATGAATTTTCTTAATATTGTCGTAAGTTGTTTAGATTTGCTAAGAAAGAGAAAAAACTCTCTCAAATTGAATGTTCTAAATTGGGAAGCAAATATCTCTGCCATCTTTGAATAGATTTTATTTATTTCTATTTTGTATTTAAGGCTGATCAGTTAATTTACAAAAATTTTTTAAAGGTTTTACCGTTCCTTTTTTGTTTATACTTAAATTATACCTTTTTGAAATAGACCACAAAATTTAAGTTTTTCTCAAAATATGAGTTAAAATGATTTTTGTATTAAAGGAGAAAAATTCAGATTTGCATTTTTGATTTTCTTTCAAAGTCTATAGCGCATTAAAGAAGACTATGTAATGAACTGTCCGTTCCATAAAAAAGTCATGGCATGATTTTTTTGGACGAAATTATTTTTTTTTTAAATAATTTATTATCTAAAATAATTTATTTGAAGAAAATAACTTCATATCTCAAATAGTTAATAGCTATAGCCACGAACTTATTTTAACCATCGCACTAGTTCTGCATTTGTGCGAAAAATACAAAGAGCTTTACTAATTCTGTAACTCTTTTTTTCTTAAATATTTAAATTAATAATAATGCAAATTTGTCATTCCCTGCAACTGTAGCTTTTGAGGGATTTTGGGATTTTTTTATTGCTTTCTGAAACATTTGCTGCACCCGTTAGAGATTCTTCGCCTTCGAATAGATCATAGAATACTTCTTAATCAACTTTCTATTAAAGTCAGTCCACCAAACAATTTTTTAGTAACAATTTTATTGATTCTAGAATTTATCATAGAATAGAATAAGAATTGAATTAAAGAGTTCATGTAAAAGCTTTATTGCTTCTAAGAAACTGCTTAAATTGTCTGGATTCGTTCACAAATATCTTTTGCATTCAGAAATTATATATTGGCCTAATTCTAATACGACGTAAGTCAACATTTTGAAAATAATGGTTATTAGTTTTTAACGTTTGTATGAAAAAATGGCTATAGAACGATTAAAGTAGTACATTATAGTACGAGTATGAACTTTATTCATATAATGAACAGTTTTTTTCGCCTCCTAAACATTAGATGATTTTGAATAACGTCGTATTAGAATAAAGCCGATATGTATATGTATTATGTATAGTAATATGTATTTCCGAGCAAAATATTGAAATTAATTGACTGAAGTTGGTGTAAGGCTCGACTATATGCCGCAAACAAACCTTCCAAGGAACGACTAAAAGCCGTTAAAATAGATTTGGCCGACTGAATTGCTCTTAGAGAATTTTTCATAAAGCGCAGCTATAAATAACTTTAAACAAGACTGAGCGAATAGTACTACTGAAATAATTTAGTATTGTTAAATAAATAACCGACTTAAAAAGAAAAAATAATGGGGCATTTGGGGTTTGGGATTAAATGCAGTTTTGAAGTTAATTTTAGGTCCGACTGAAAGTGAATTGACTGACTGAAGATTGTTCTAGATACAGCCGTTGACAACAAATTAGAAACGATATTTTGATTATAAAACATCTTCCAATTTCTTCTTTAACTTTTTTGATTATCCATATTGACTTGCTAATTTCTGCAACTACACGAATATATCTTAAAAACAAAAAACTAGTTGAAAAGTTTTTAATGGTACTGTTGGTTAAATAGAAACTTTTATTCTAAAACCTTATATATATCTGTGACAACTAATTAGAAACGCTTGCAAAATACATTGAATTCAGATAAATAAAAGTAGTAAAATGTGTGAAAACTTAACAAAATTAATGCTTAAGGTATAATATTTTGTTCAAAACACGTTTTGCTTTAAATTTTAAAGTTTAAAACTACAACACATCGCCTTTGCATTAAGAACAAGGTCATGTCATAGTTTTACCAAATAGCCCACCAAGCTTCCTTGACTCTTGCTAAAAAATCATCCAAATTTGTTATGTTTAGTATGCTTACAGCAATTTTTAAATCATTCAATGAATGCTCGATGGGATTTACATCAGGACTTGACGATGGTCATTCAAGAAAAGTCATAGCGTTTCAATCAAAAAATGTGTTGGTCAGTTTTGCCGTATGATTGGGGTCATTATCCTGCTGGAATGACCAAATCACTGGGATATTGTCTTCATCCCAAAGTAGCATAACAGTTCTTAAAATATAAACGTATTCTTCGTTATTAATTGTGCCAGAAACACAGTGAATTCGACCAATGCCAAATTTCCCCAAACAAAGATCGATACACCGTCATGCTAAACAACCGAAGAAGTGTACTTTAGATCAAGTTCATTGCCTTTGGGGCATCTGACACTCTTTCTACCATCAGCATCAATGCGATTGATCTTTGTTTTAACACTCCACACAACAAGTATTTGCACTGGTTTACCGGACAAGGTCATGTCAAATCTTTGGCAAATTCAATACGGTGGTTTCTTTGCGAACCTTCCACCATGGAATTCTGCGTGCAAGTATTCCATGAAGGCCAGCTTCCACTAAAAGTCGTGCAACGGTTCTTTTTGATACACTGACGCCAATTTCATCCACTATTTCACGCTGGATGATTGCTGTGCTCTTCCTTGGATCAGGTTTTGATGGTCGGACAATCTTTCGATCAATATGTACTGAAGTCTTGCGCCGTATTTCTTGGAGTGGTACATTTTCTGTGGTTTTATATTGTCGAAGATGAGCAATAGCATTGAAAACCACCGTTTTTAAGCATTTGAAAGCTTACAGCACCACACTTCAATTCAATAATTGCCTTGCGGGTACCTGGCGTGCATCTCTTGGCTTTTTCCATTTTATGAAGTTTTACTAATACAGTTTTTTGTTGAAATTATGTGTATAGTCCGTTTCAAAAGAGAAGAACATTTTTTTAGTTTCATTTTTCGATGCGCAGTGAGAAATTATTTTTAAGGCTAGAAAATTTTTTAGAGCGTAATTTCTTGCTCTTTTCGTACTGTTCGCTGAACTTTATGCTTTTTTTTAGTGTTTTTTACTATTTTTCTATATATTTTAATGCGCAAACATTCAGAACAAATTATCGCACAAGTACCATGTTGCAACGACGGCCTGCAGCAACCTGCATCTTGAAAGAAAAATCAAATACAAATTACATAAAAAATAAATTATTTTCTCAAGAAAAAATTGTGAAGTCAAAATTTGGCTAACAAATTATTTTTTGACGCCCCCTTTTTTTCAATTTTGATTGGTTGTTTTTGAAAAATAAAATTCATTACTTCCGCAGCGCAGTTGCGATGAACAACAAAATTTAGGAATATACATTAATTTTTTTTCATTTATTTTTCTGCTCAGAGAATATTCAATTTTTTTTTTGAATGTCAACCAATCAGAATGAAGAACGCTCTCAAAATATTTTCTTATTCTCAAACATGCGCGAAAATGTTCTTCTCTTTTGAAACAGGCAATAAACAGTTCAAAATAATAAAATCTTATCGAAATATTCCGAAATTATGCATAACAAGTTTGGAAACTTTAATGTTAACAAATCGTTTCTAATAAGTTGTCAATGGAATAAATTATGTTCTCTTACTAAAACTGATTTTGCTTCAATAAATTACTTGTGGAAAAGTCAGTTTAGCTGTTCTTGTAAAAAGATAACAGAAAATTAAGAAATAAAAAAATAAAACAGACCGTTACATTGCCAAACGCACGTCCAGTGCGGTAAAGTGCAGCAGGTATGATATCGTTTCTAATTAGTTGTCAACGGCTGTATGTCTTGAAATGAAATAATCATCTAAAGTTGGGTTTTGGTTTCCTGATGGCGAACATGGAAACAAATGGTACGACTAATTTTGATCCGTTCATAAT
Source organism: Tetanocera ferruginea (assembly GCA_958299015.1). Classification (NCBI taxonomy): domain Eukaryota; kingdom Metazoa; phylum Arthropoda; class Insecta; order Diptera; family Sciomyzidae; genus Tetanocera; species Tetanocera ferruginea. The sequence goes on along the minus strand of OY282643.1, from coordinate 70,284,528 downwards.
TATTGTAAATAAAAATTAACATTTTAAACAGTCAAAAATAAAAATTTGGCCGACTCTAAAAAAGTTAGGGGGGTAGCTTACCCCCCTTACCCCACGCTAGTTTCGCGCCTGTATCTTGAAATGGGTTAGTATATGAATCGCTATCATCTAAAGCTAGCATGAAAATAAAGATAAAACTGAAATCGAGATTTGTTTATTTATAAAGCAAATTAAAATCTATTTGTTAGAAACAAAGAAAAATGTTTGTGTGCAGTCGAGCAGGGAATTCATTCGCAGCTGATTTTTATTTAAATGGTGTGACATCTGACCGATAGAAACCATAAATTAAAAAACTTCTTTTCGAAGATAGATAAATGGTGTGACATCTGACCGATAGAAACCATAAATTAAAAAACTTCTTTTCGAAGATAGAGGGTTTTCTAAAATAAGAATTTTTTTCACATTGGAAATATGAGAAAGTAAAAAAAAAACTTACAAAAAGCATAAAACACAATTCGATCTCGGAACCCTCCAAAGACTTTACTGAATACTCCCGATTTTTTATACCTAAGATTTTACATAAGATTCTCGTAGTTTTTGAGTTGAGCTGGTTAAGGTATATTTCGTTTGTGTAAACTTCGAAACGCATAGAAATAAGCTAGTCTGTTAAAGGAAGTATGTATCTTCATCTTAAATCCAAAAGCCGAAACAACACTTTCACTGAAGCAGAAGAAAAAGTTATGAAAAGGGCATATTTTAGATTTAGGAACCACCTTTTTTTTAAATTTCTACTAAAATAGATGATTTGAATTTATAGTAAGACGTTAAAATTAAGTTAGCCGGTGGTTCGTTTGGTCAAATTCATTAAATAAATTAAAGTAAAGGGCATATTTTAGATTTAGGAACAACCTTTTTTTTAAATTTCTACTAAAATAGATGATTTGAATTTATAGTAAGACGTTAAAATTAAGTTAGCCGGTGGTTCGGTTGGTCAAATTCATTAAATAAATTAACTACGTTAAAGTGTGGAATACTGTAATTCAAATATAATAGCATTTGTTATTTTAACCCTTAACACCCCTACATGGGTATAATGCAATATAAAGGTCTAAAGCCCTGAAGACAATAAGATAATTTTTATTGCTTGTTGTGGTTCGCTCTTGTCCGCGAGCTCGTTCCCTTTTAGTGAGACTTTGAAATGAGGTCTCATTTCGTGCACCTTCCAAAAAGTACACGCTTATGGGCGTGTACCCAAATGGGACTTTTCGTGCTCATGATCCGTACTGCGATGACGTGTTAGAATTAAAACTGTCCAATGTAGAAAACAATACAGCTCCCAGGTAAGTCATTGGAACTTTTATACTTCTTATACTTTTAAAATTCCATAAAAATAGATTCCACTTGAACGATATTTCAAACTATAAGATCATTGAACTTGTATGAAGCTAGTTGCTTTCTAGGAACTTTTTTGGGTTTTGTGGACTATTTTAAAGCGATTATCCATGGAACTATATGAGTTATTGCAACTTTTTTGGGTGTTGGGTGGATGGTTTATGACTGGGATTAATATATGAATTATCTATGGACTCATTTTACAAACATTTATAATTATTTGACGAATGTCAATGAAAGTACATGTTGTGGGCGTTTTGGACATAAATCTTTAATACGTTTACGAATAGGTTCCACTAGAAATATCAAGTGTAAGAAGTCTATCAAACTCAAAATATGTTCAATAAACTATCGTGATCCACAGGTAATGTAAGTGGAGTTTATTCGTTAAACAATAGATTTTTGTCCAAAGATTCCACAAAACCAAAAACGTGTTCAATAACCCATAAATAAATATCCAGATAGTCCGAGTGGAACCTATTCGTTCAAAAATTATAAATTTTTGTCCAGAGTCTACAAAATCCAAAACAAATAATACAAATGGAACTTATTCCTATAGAATATGGATTTTTGTCCAGAGCCCACAAAACTCAAAACATGTTCAATAACCCATCTGGATGCATAGGTAGTCCTTATGAAATATATTCGTCAAAAAATTATAGATTTATGTACAAAGAGTCCACGAAACCGAAAACATGTCCAATAAGCCATATACATAGGTAATCCGGGTGGAACATATTAGTTAATAATGTACAGTTGCGGTCAAACTAATAGAACTGCCAAATATGAAAAGTGATGAAGCACATTAATTTGTATGCAAGCCTTTTTACTCGCCTCGGCTATTTTATACCGTTATATGGTGAGTATACAATCTGGTGACCTGATCTTGTAAACAACAACTCTTTGTTGTTTTTGTAAATTCACTTTTATTGAGAATTGATGCAAATGTGTGCGTTCAAAAAAATAGCGTTTTATTATAATTATTATTATAATAATATACTTAATAAACTTATTAATATTACATACAAAGCATTGAAAAATTTCGCTAAATTATATTAGAAACAAACAAAAAAATAAGTATTGAGCTATTTTCCATAAGTTTATATAAAAGCAAAATTTAGTTGGGCCGTATTTTTCCAGAAATGGGACGGCGAAAACATTATTCTGTTGAAAAGCGGGAATTAATAAAAAATTGATTTATGAGAGCAAAACATACCTCTGCAGTGCAAATATAAGAAAAGCTTAATATAACAGAAGTATTCGTACTTTACGTAGACTTCTTACGGAAGAATATTTGAGTACGCATGATTCTCGTAAAGTGCCACTTTTATCCAAGAAGCATGTTTAAAAATGATTTTGTTCGCATTCATTCTTCGTAGCCAAATGAAAAATGAAGGAATATTTGATGGTCGGACGAGTCCAAAATTGTAATGTACGGTGGTAAAGGTTTTCGTCAATATGTTCGACTTCCCAAAAAAAAATCAGTTCAACCCGAAGTATACCACAAAACCATTAAGCACGGTTGTTTCAAAATTATGGATTGGGCATGCTTTTCTTTTTATGGTGTTGTTCCAGTTTATTGTATAAAAGCCTTAATAGATCAACATCTTTACGTCAAAATGTAACAGGATATTATGCCCCGTATGCCCAAAAGGGGTTGCTGCTAATATGGGTTTAATAATAAGATAACGACACGAAACACACGAGTAAACTTGCGAAGAAGTAGTTTTTGGACAATCGGATCGTGCTTTTGGAGTGGCTCGCTCAGTCGCCGGATCTTAATCCGATTGAAAATTTGGGGTGCGATGTTAAAAATGGCATTGCTGACTCTAAATCTTCCGACAAACATCAGCTTTGGGAAGAGGTTGAGCCAATTTGTAGTCCATACCTATCAAGACATGTCAGGATCTTGTGAACTCAATGTTTCATCGTTGTAAAGCAGTATTTGCTAACAAAGGTCATACAACTAAGTATAAATAACAAGAAAGACTTTAAATTTATCTGAACTGTGAAATCAGTTACCAAATTTTTTGTTATTTTTCTATTTTTGTTGAACTTTTGAAGTGAAACTTCTTTAGCCGCGTATACAACATACGGCGAACAAAACGGGTAGTAAAACCGAAGAAACGAATGAAACGGCGGCGAATTAAGGTGAATTTAAATCAATTTAATTGAAATTAAGTGTTCGAAACACCCGATAAATTCGAAGGAAAAAAAATTATCAAATGAATGGTTTGAGTCCAAACTAACAGACGAATTAATCAAAAAAGTTTTAGACCGTCCTTTTTGAAGGTGGAATTTTCAACTAGATACGTTATGCTTCAATTTGCAACCGTGACACGTTACGCTGGAATTTTCAACCTGTATGATTAATGTGACCAACTAATTTTGGTGAAATTTCGAAATGGATTCTGGAATCTGGTTCGAAATTTCGGAATGATATGCAAAACGTTAATTTGACAACTTTTGTGCTTTTAATATACATAGTTTAAAAGATACACATATCGGTGGATGAAAGACAGTTGAAAAAATAATGCAAGTACATTATTATCAAACATTAAAATTTACAATTTTCTGTGTTTGACAAACCCATATTTGAAGAAAAAGTACTAGTACTAGCATTGGCATCGGTTTCATTTTTCATTTTAAAGGCGTTTTTTTCTTTGTTAGCAATTTCTTCAAGTAATTTGGGGCTTGATTTCAATAATTAAAAAAATTCCAAGCATGAAACTTGCAAGTTGTACTTGACGAATCTAAATTATTTTTATTGTGGAATTGAATTATATTTACTTTTGTGATAAATGTTAAACAAATCAGCTTACAATATATTTTTCAGCGTTTTGATTTGCAGTTGTCTTCTCGATGGTCCATATTTTTTAATGATAGCGAACACTCGCTTAACGGTCGCGGAAGTGACTGGCATACACAAAAAAAAAGCAAGTATAAAAGCTCAACTAGCTCAACATAAAGTCTACCGAAAGTTGTATTTTCATTGTCGCCACAAAATCCAACCAGCTTCTCCTCAATGTTATAAGCGACCGATAATTTTTTTTTACAGATCGAATATAATTTCTGACGAAAAGCCTTTTTCCGACGACAATTCAATAATTCGAACTTTTACACGTTCAGTTTGGTGGAAGTTGCGCTCAAAACAACTAGGTATAATTTTGCTTACGCAGTCTGATGAACGAAAACTATGATTTTCCCAGACAATGTGATAGGACCAAACACCTTCACAAGCTGCAATTTTTAAATCGGATGCACTTAAGGTTGCACTTTTAAAAAACCATGACACATTTTTGCTTTGCGAAGCGGCTGAACTGATTTTTATGCTGAATTGATTTTAAATGCGATTCGATGTCGGCCTTGCTGCTGTGAGCAAGACTGAACTCGCCATTACAGAGGTCATTGGCAATGTCATGGATTCTATGAATTATTTGTACAAAAATGGATGAATCTATGGCCAATCGGATGCAATTGGATTGTCAGAGGTCACAGGCGGGTCATTTGTACTTTTATGAATTCAATGGAGCATTTGGGCAAATATGGATGATTCTATGGCCAATCGGATGCAATGGGAATATCTGAGGCCACACGCGGGTCGTCAATCGCAGCTGGTCATTGAAACTTTAATGGATTTCTGTTTTAAGTACATGTTCTTACAAAACAAACTTCGCTCTTTTAAAATAAACTTATATGAAATGGGCTTTATATGAAATGAGGACTTTTTAGTAAGACTAAATTAAAAACTGTCTACTGTTTTGGGTTAAAGTTTCACTTATACCGTGCGTGGCGGCCACACACATATCGCAGGTCAAATTAAGAAATTTGCTAGCCATGTATCTATATTCATCCACTTCGATCTACATTCTTGCAACTGGAGAATTTTATGTAAGCATGTAATACGAAGATGTCAATTGCTAACTTTTACTTTATCAGTTCCTAACAACTCTTAAGTGCTATTATATCAAATTAAGTATTGTATCACATTCTTCAAAGCAATTGAAAACTTTATGTATATCTTATTTACTTGAAATTGTTGCTTTTAATTGTATAAGTCACTATCATAAGAATGCGCATAAACAAAACGCATTTGATTGAATTGGCTCGTTAATGCAATACCTTTGCTCACAGAAGAAACTATATAAACTATAAAGTACCTGACGCGGAAGTGGCAACTGGTTGATCTCGAGCTTTTATATACCTTTTTTTTATATACGTTTGAATTTGGTATGGAATAAAAATAATTTTATTTCCATTTTGTTACTTTTTTACAATTACAATAAACAATGTTATACTTTATAATAATCTAGGATTTTTTTCTATAAGCCAATTCTTGCAGGTGTTCTACGCGGCGTTGATCCGGGCGTCACAATTTCCTGTTTTGGCGTCATCTGCTCTTCTCTTTGGGCGGCCTGAAGTTTTTGATCTTCCATTTGTTCCTGTGCCAATTGCATTTGCGTTTCCATTTCTTTTAAATGCTCAGCGGCATGTTTTTTCTTTTCACGTCCACTGCGACCAGTTTCCTTGACGGAAAAAAACATAGGACCTAACTCTGCCAGCCAATAACCATCCACTGCTGTAGCACATTGCATATACTCCTTGGCCGTCATGACGAGCTCATGGTAAACAACATAATCCGGTGTAGTGCCGAGTCCATAAAGAGCCGAGGTGGGATGTAGATGACATGGCATACCTGTGCGCAAGTTAACATATTCACCAATACCCTTCAGTCTAGCGGCCTGGTAAAAGTAAGCTGCATATTTTTATAAGAAATACGATATTATTTATTAGTTTGTTTTGTTTAAAGGTAAATGAGATCATCACCTGAACAAATGCATTTGCGCACAATATCCCAATCAGTGCCACAAGATTTAACTCCAAGCTTTTGTTGCACTAGAATGTCTTTAAGTTGCTGTCGAACCTCACGTACCTTTCGCATGGCTTTGACGTGTATAAAGTGTTCATTGCACCAGTTTGCATTATAGCTAAAAATAGTTAAGAACATATTTATGTTAGATTAAAATTGCATGCTTTGATAGAACATACTTATTTTGTTTCCATTGTAGATAGACGTTGAGGTATGTTAAATGGTCTGATTCGGGCACTTGAAACTTCTCGCGCACACCATCAGCTTCCTCTTCGCGTCCTTTGGGTCTATAGAAGATCGAAGGAACAGAGAGCATGGATACTGAAAAAGGAAAATATATGTTAAATTTTAAATGTATGTTTGCGCGAATTAGTTTAAATGTTACCTATTATTAAAACTTCGGCACTACATTCCATGTGGCAGGATACAATAAGCATTTGACACTGCGGCGGATCTAAAGGGAACTCAGCCATTTGCCGTCCAATCGGCGTTAACGCGCCCGTATGATCGAGTGCTCCCAATATCCACAACTGATAAAGTGAGTTCAGAATGTTATCCTGAGGAGGCGGGTCCATAAAGTGGAATTGCAGCAAATCGACCACACCAAGAGACTTTAGTAATAAAACGGTATTGGCCAAGTTTGTACGCTGTATCTCTGGCACTGTCAGTGCCAACAACTCGTCTTTGTACTGTCGTTGAGTATATAAGCGGAAAGCCTGACCTGGGCCAGTACGTCCGGCACGACCAGAACGTTGATTTGCATTGGCTTGCGAAATTGGATAGATTTGTAGAGCATCCATGCCGATGCGTGGGTTGTAGACTTTGAGCTTGCAATAGCCAGAGTCTATGACGTAGATGATGCCATCAACTGTCAGTGAGGTTTCAGCAATATTTGTAGCCACAACACATTTTCGCAGACCTTCGGGGGATTTCTGAAAGATTTTTGCTTGAAGATCTGAGGGGAGTTGCGAGTATATTGGAAGAATGGAAAGCGCAGGCGCATTATCAATTTCTGCCAGACGTTCGGCTAAAACTTCACACGTTACTTCAATATCTTCCTGTCCGGGCATAAATATCAACATGTCGCCTTCGTTCGGTGTTAGATGAATTTGAAGTGCTTGCTTAACAGATGCCTCCACATAATCTTCACAGGTGTTTTTTCCGAAGAGTACATCGACCGGGAATGTTCGGCCTGGAATTGTAAATGTTGGAACATTACCAAAGAAAGTAGCGAATTTTGTGGAGTCCATGGTGGCTGATGTTACAATCAATTTCAGATCGTGACGGCGAGCAACAATCTGGAATTATAAAATATTCGATTATTTATCAACTTAATTCATTTATAAAAACAAAGAAGCTGTTCTCAGTTGGACCTTTTTAAATATTATTTTTTAAATATGTTTATGATCTAAGATCCTAGTACACCTAAAAAAAAAACAAATTGGCCATTTCAACCCTTGAATCTAATTTTATTAAATAACAATTCCTTATCCTTATATAAGAGAATAGCGCTGCAAGTTTTAACGGCTAGCTTGTTTCGAAGATTTCTTTTAGTGAGCTATAATTTAGGGAACACGCACTCTGCTGCTGCACTTCCATGTGGAAGGCATGCCATAACCCTACAAAAAATAGTGAACTCTTGTATCGTGAATTCCCCTAATGTGTTGTATGGAAAATATGTTCTTTATGCAAGTAACCATTAAACATAATTTAAGCGTGGGCATGAATCATTTTTCTATGCGTTATTTCCGTCTGTGTAGTGTTAAAAAACAATATGCATGCAAAAGTGAATTGAATTTCATGGAGAATATTTTGAAAACAATAAAACCAATTTCTATCATAATAATTATTTTTTAATTATTAGGCCAGAAATATAAATAGCAACTTTTGTATGAGAGTTAAGCGTGTTCGGGCCAGAGTTAAAAAATTTTGAGGGCAAATTCATTCCATGTTCATGTAAACATATATATGTATCAAGTTTAATGCAATTATCTCCATTTCTGCACCTTTATCTGTGGTATGTCCGATTAACATATTGACGACAGACAAACGGACCTGGCTAAATTGTCTCATAATGTGACACTGATCAAGAATATACGAACTCTTCTCTAGCTGTCACCTTTTTTAGGTGTAACAAACGTTTGCACATAGTTAATATATACTGAACTAACTCTTCATGTGTAGGATATAAAAAATATACCACATGACTCTCCGAAGAATTCTTATCAAGCTATATAAAATAAGTCTAAATAAGTCTAGTACTAAAAATAAAGATGCTAGTGACTTAAATAGGCTACACGAGCGTTTTACCTATGTTTTTCGCATTGCAGGTCGTTGTCTTGCAGAAATATTAAAGATTGGGGCACCTGCATTTTCTTTTACGATGTGAACATATTCCATAATTTTTATAATGTTCACATGAAGCTTATTCCATTAAGTTTTGTTGAATCTTTTATAAAATTTTCCTATTCTATTTTGAAATATACTCAGTACTTTGAAAAAAAAAATGTATTTGCTTCACGCGAACTTAATATTTGATATGAAAAGGCGTGGGTTTACAGGGTCTAAATGACAATAAACCTGTGGTATGCATGACAATTTTGGCGACAGCAAAATTTTGAAATCATTCTCAATCCTTTTTATACCCCCACGTGTGTAAGGGTTATTGTTATATTGTCACAACGCCCATAACAACGCGTGACAGTTGCAGAAAAGTCATACACATAGTTAGACAAAGTACATCAGTATCATCAACTGAGGCGATTTAATCATGTCCTGATGTTTGTCGACACTAGCGCGTGCAATTTTTGGAATTTTTGGCGATCCCGGGATTGAATATTTCAAAAATGTTGCTTGAAGTTAAAAAAAAAAACACAATCAAGATTTTTTAAATATTTAAGTTAAAAAAAAAGAAATCAAGAACTTACATATCGCTACACTAATATAGAAAGGCACGAACACATTTTTTTTCCAAAATCGATTTTTTTTTTAGGTTTCGATAAATCATCCACTAATAAACCGTTGAATAAAAAATTGGTATGATCCGATTGAAAATAACAAAAATACAAGCAAATAAAAAAAGCTCTAACTCATAATAATAATAACTAATTTTTATTAAGTTTTTCCTTCTCCTGTAAAGTAACAAAAACGATAGTAAAGGCCTTTCTATATTAGTGTAGCGATATAATAAAAAAAGAAACAATTCATGAGATCAAGTCGTTCAAACAAAAAAGAAACAGTTTCGATAGTATCGTAAGTGTAGACGTAGAATTCCGTTTAAGTTGTGACCTCTACTACTTTGTATCTTTGGTCCGATTGTTTTGTCCATTTTGCACGTATTATTATTGATCTTCCGAAAATTAACAAATAAATGAATAACACTCAATTATGGACTACTTATCGAGGCCAAAACAAAGAAAAAGTTAAAAATGTAAGTATGATTAAATGAGCAAGCAAGAAGAAACAAGCAAAATTTCAAATTTTTTCGATCATTTTGTTAAGTTTGATAGGTTGAGTTCATTGACTTAGTTGAAAAGAAGGCGAAGCAAATGCATTTTCAATCGGTGTCACTTTCGTCTCTGCCCGATATATAGTTTGCAAGCTACAGTCAGTTTAACTTCTAATTTGAAATTAAAATTAAGACTCCGATTTTTAAAAAATCTTATGGTGACTATAGGTCTGTTTCCGTACTCACTTCAAGTAACTTGAAGTTACTCGAAAGCGTTTCCGTACACATTTTTCCAGCTCGAGAGAGAAGAAGAACAAGCAAAATGTCACTTTTTGTGGCTCTCTATTACTCGAACTTTACTTGAAAAATTTCTTCGAGCACGAATCTCGAGCTTCAAACAGCTGATTGTCAAAGTGATAAAATTCAATTGTTGCATTGTATTGCGAACAAAATGTATGCAATTGGTTAGAAAATTAATAAAAATAGTTAAAATAACCAAATCAACGCTTACGAAAATGTTTTAAATACAGAAACACAGCAATTAAATTTTATTGTTTTCAAAAAACAGGTGTTGTGCTTGAAACTTACTTGAAAGCGTTTCCGTACTTTTTGACAAATTTTCTCATTTTGACAAATAATCAAATTACTCTCTATTACCCGAACTTTACTCGAACTTTACTTGAAGTGCGTACGGAAACAGACCTTATATTTCACGCTGAGCACATGTCCTTTCCTTTCGTCTCTGTCTGATATCTAGCTACACTTTCATCTCTGTTCGATGTATAGTTTGCGAACTACTCTCGCTAGTGCTAGTGGGATGTGGAATCCAAATTAATTTGCATTAAAAACAAAAATTAAAATTTTACGCCATCTCTTGGGTAAAAGCATAAAACGAAATATGATCCAACTCGTTTTTTTCATAAGAGTTAAATCTAACCGGATCACAGACCCATTTCGTTAAATTTGACAGTTTGAGTTCATTGACTAAGTTGAAAAGAGGTTCATGACCTCTGGTTTCAAAATAGTGTACTAGAACAGTAGTGCATACATAAACCCAATGTGAACGAACGCTTACAATGCTGCCAAAGCGAACCAATCAGTTCGTGCAAAACAAAAGCAATAAACAACGAAAGAAAAACAAAGAAAGGAACAGGCACATTATAAGCAGCTGATGATTGATTTTCTTATATACAAATATGCATTTTTCTTCTTATATTCACTATTTTGTGACAAAATCCAAAATTAGATATTCATTCAGCGCAGAATATATCTGATATTTTAGTATATATAATATCTTTGAACGATAAGTATTAAAGGCTGCAGGTATACCCTAAAGTATTAGCTAAAACGTTCCTAATGACCTTGAAAAATCTGTTAAAACGACCCCATACAAACCGCGCTGTAAGACGTAATTCTACGTCAAAAATAAAAAAAACTCGCTTGTAGCAACGTACACGTGGCAGGAGTGAAGCTTCTTAAACAGAAAGAAACAACAAAGATTTTAGAGTAAAATAGAGAGAGAAGGTATCTGAAAAGAAATTCAATCAATACGAAATGGAATAATAATCTGTTAATTAAATATTTACATCCAGGCACCGTACCGGCTATATTTTTTTTAGAAAGTGTCACATATTAACTGTTATCTTTTAAGTTTCATTTTTCCGACAAAAATAAAAGTTATTTAGTGCCTTATAGTTTTTTGGGCAAAAATAATAGTTACTTTTGACTTTTATTTTATCGGTCAAAAATAACAGTTATTTTCTGCCGTTTTTTTTCGGTCAAAAATATCAGGTAATTTATATTTTTTCAAAAGCCATTTTAACGACTAAAAAACTTTTGATACCATTATTTTCATCTCATCGGTGAGACATTCTACATATCGCACACTAAATACAAAACAGTCACAACTCAAAATTTTTGGATGACGACTTTTTGTTATAAATCGATTCACAAAACCCAAATCTCACTTTATTTTTCATTACTTTCTTCAATAATTGGAAGAATGGAGTTTATGTGCTTAAATGAAAATTGATTTTCTTCTGCAGTTCTAACCAAAGAGTTTTATTTTTCGCTTCTTCTGAAAGGTTATGTTTTTTGAGTTGTGACTGTTTTGTATTTAGTGTGCGATATGGTGTCAACAGTTCAATCTGTCAAGCAGTTTTTAAAAAAACACAAATTGCTTGATATTTTTCACCGAAAAAATTAAAGTCACTAAATAACTGCTATTTTTGACCGATAAAATAAAAGTCGAAAGTAACCTTAATTTTTCCCCGAAAAAATACTTACTTACTTACTTTGATGGCGCCAGCCTCTTTTGTCGTGCGCTTGCTGGCGCCAGTTAGAAATTCCAAGCGTCGTCAGGTTATCCAATGCCTGGTCTTTCCAACGGAGATGCGGTCTTCCTCGTCTGCGTTGGTCACCGCTGGGTACCGAATTCAATAATTTTTTCGCTAGAGCTTCGTCGTTCGTTCTCTCGACATGACCTAGCCAACGAAGCCGCTCTATTTTAATACGCTTGACTATATCGATGTCGGCATATAGCTCATACAGCTCTTGGTTCCATCGTATTCGGTACTCGCCATTGACGCAGATTGGACCATAGATCTTGCGAAGGATTTTTCTCTCGAACGCTCCCAAAGTCTTTTCATCAGAGCTGCTCAACGTCCAGGTTTGTGATGCGTATAGTAGGACGGGCATGATTATTCACTTATAGAGCGTCAGTTTTGTTCGTCCAGAGAGAGAGCTCTGCTTCTTAATTGCCTACTGAGCCCAAAGTAACACCTGTTGGCAAGAGTTATTCGCCGCTTAATCTCAATGCTGATATTATTGGAGGAGTTAATGCTGGATCCCAGGTAAACAAAATCCTTCAATACCTCAAAGGAGGTGTTGTCAACAGTGACGTGGTTTCCAAGACGCTGGGACTGTTTGTTTGTTGACACACGATACTTCGTTTTATCTGCGTTCACTGCAAGACCAATTCGACTCGACTCTTTTTCTAGCCTGGAGAATGCTGCACTGACCTCGCGCGTATTGTGGCCAATGATGTCGATGTCATCTGCATACGCCAGCAGCATAACACTCTTATAGAAAATTGTACCGCTGCGTCTCAAGTCAGCAGCTTGGATGATCTTCTCCAAGACTATATTAAAAAAGTCGCACGATAAGGAATCACCTTGTCTGAAATCTCGCTTGGTATGGAACGAAAGGGAGACGTTCCTTCCCGATTTTCACTGCACTGCTGGTGTTGTGCAGTGTCATCCTGCAAAGACGTATTAGCTTCGCAGGAATACCAAATTCAGACATGATGGAGTATAGGTGACTCCTTATTGGGCTGTCAAAGGCGGCTTTGAAATCGAATTTGTTTTTCGAGAGTCTTTTCCAAGATTTGTCGGAGCGTGAAAATCTGGTCGATCTTAAGCCACACTAATAAGGTCCAATCAGTTGGTTAACGATGGGCTTTAGTCTCTCACACAATATTAGAAGGCTAATCCCACGGTAGTTGGCGCAAATGCTGGGATCGCCTTTCTTGTGGATTGGGGTTCCACAATCACTCATGAGGTTCCAATCATCTGGAACGCATTCTTCCGACCATATTCTGCATAGAAGTCTGTGAATGCATTGAACAGAGCCACCGGTCTTAAACACCTCAGCCGGTAGGCCATCGGCTCCTGCGCCTTTGTAGTTTTTAAGCCGAACTATAGCTGTGAAGGTGTGGTGTGGTGACCGTGGCATGCAGGTTAAGTGTGTGGCTTAGCATGTTCGGAGCCCGGGTTCGATCCCCAGCCGCGGCGAAAAGTTTTTTTCAATAAAAAATTTTTCTGATCGGTCACCACCTCTCTGATAATGGCAAACCTCAGAGAGTAAACAATGCCATGTAAAGCTTCTTGAGAACATGAACTTTAGCCGTTCGGAGTCGGCATAAAATATGTAGGTCCAGTTCTCGGTCAATTGTGTGAAAACATTTAATAACACACACAACACAATTGATCATAAGAAGCTCGGTCAAAGTCCTTTCAAGGTCTGAAATGGCCAATTTGTTTTTTTTTTATAGCTGTGAAGACCTCGTTATAGTCGGGCAGCTGAACTTCACCGCTGTCATTCATAATTGGGGTTTTCGGGATATCATCTCCACTGGCGCGATTGTTGTCAGCGTCGCCATTTTAAATACTAGAGAAGTGCTCCCTCCATAACATCAGTGTACTTTGGATATCTGTCACTAGATTCCCAATCTCATCCTTGCAGGAAGAGGCTCCGGTGTTAAAACCATCAGCCAGGAGTCTTATTTTTTCGAAAAATTTTCGAGTCTCATTCCTGTCGCCATGCGTCTCAATTTTCTCGCACTCACGCATTTCGCCTCTCATTTTTTTCGCCTGAAAATGCGTCTCTCTTCCCTCCTCTTTTCTCGGTATCGCTCCATAACAGCACGCGTTACAACCGACTGCAGGGTGGCTTTGTAGGCGGTGTCCTTCTATGCAGTGGCGTTGCGACACTCCTGGTCGTGCCAATGGTTTCGGCGAGGGCGATGGTAGCTTATCACCTCTTCAGCAGCCGTACGCATAGAGTGGGATATGTGCGTCCACTGTGCGCATAGGCTTCGGCCGTCCATTTTGACTGCAGCTTGCCGACGTCTAGCTTTCTTAGTGTAGGATTGCGAGCATTCTTAGCTGCGCACTGACGTGTGCGGATCTTGGCTACGACAAGATAATGATCCGAGTCTATGTTAGCATCACGAATCGTGCGTACGTCTAGTACACTGAAAGAGTGCCTGTTGGACCAAATATGTTTTCCTTACCCACCTTGGCATTGAAGTCACCAAGCACGATTTTTATGTCATGACGGGGGAAGCGCTCGTATGCGTCTTCAAGGCACTCGTAAAGACTTTCTTTGGTCTCGTTTTTTGTTCTTCTGTCGGAGCGTGCGCACATATTAGGCTAATGCTAAAAAATTTAGCCTTGAAGCGGATTATGGCAAATCGTTCGTTCACAGGAGTGAATCGCAGGACATGATGCCGTATTCTCTTACCAACTTCAAATCCGCATCCAAACTTGTGCTTCTCCTCATGGCCGCTGTAGTAGATATCACAGGATGCTTGCCGTAAGCAACTCTGTCTCTTCCATCGCATTTCTTGAATTGCAGTGATATCAGAATTATATCTTTCCAAGATATCAATCAGTTAGATAGAGGCACCATCCCAATTTAGGGTCCGGACATTCCAGGTGCATATCCATAAATCATTATTAGTTTTTCGTTTGCGGTAGTCGTCATGAGATTTGGGGATAGTTCTTTTATATATTCTTGGACTTTTCATTGAAATAATTTTATTACGTGGGCTTTCGTTTTTATTGGTGGGCTTCAAACCAAACGCACAACCTTTGCTTGATGGTCAAAGGAAGCCCGCCGCTCAGATTCGCCGCCAAAGTCTATTGGGCAATAGTTTTTTGACGCTTCCAGGAGACACCACGCAGAGGTTTGAGGCGACTTGAGACGATTTCGACATGGATAATGCTGGTCTGGCCAAGTTGAGGCAGTCACACACGTTGCCATGTGAAGATCGCCCCTTGTCTCCCCGAAAAAATACAAGGCAAAAAATAACAGTTAAATTTTTACTTTTAAAGAATCAGACTAAAATATAAAAGCCACTTAATATTCGTGATGCTGAGGACATTTGTAACATAATGGCACATTTGAAAAAGTCTTTCAACAATTTTTTTTCATTTGAAAATTGTAAAATAACAGTTATTTTCGGTACTTCTTTTAGTTCAGTTGGTGTTTTAGTTGCTTTCGAGTTTAGTTCAGTTGGTGTTTTAGTCACTAAATTGCATAGAACTCGTTGACGCAGCCTCCGAAAGCAGAGGCAAATCTTGTTGATTATTGTGTTTTGCTTCCTGATCAAAATAGTTGCTATGTTGAGTGAGCGAACGTCGATTGTTGAGTGTATCAACTTGGTTGGCTATACAATTTTGTTGAGATGATGGCTAAGTTCCAAAATACATTTTTACAAAACATTAGTGTGTTTTTCTGGGGATTGTTTTTTTGCAGATTCACCAAAATACACTGATGCTTCGTAAAAATGCATTTTGGAACTCAGCTGATGTTGCAATCACCTTACCTTCATCAATAGTTGCAGACCCAGCTGCGGCTGCATTCTTAAGTCACTCTAATTCGCTATTTATATCCACGAACGAGTTCTGCTCCTATTTTAGCTATTTTTCTTAGATTTGATACTTTTTTTAGCATGGCAAAAACATGGTAAATTTTCGTGCATACTTTTAGGATAAAAGTTAATGTTACGAACGGAATGTTACGCGTTCAATATTAATTATATTTTGTTTGCCTGTTAATCATGAGCATATGCGGCGTAATTGTAGAGCTTTCGACTATCAACATCGGTGGTCTGGGTTCAATTCTCGCTAGCGGCTATCATTTTTTGAAAATTTTCATATGCATTGAAAACGTTAGCCTAGCGTCACGAATTAGAGACCTTGAAATTTCACTCGCCGCCAAGTTTTACTTACAAAAAAAATAAAAATTCAAAACATATTTTAGTTGAAAAATATTAACATTTAACATTTAAATATTAATATTAAATATAACAATAAAAACACATGTCTTTACATAATTTAAATAATTAAATAGTAATTAAAAAAAAATCATAGCCGCAAAATTCGGCTAAGGTTACCACATAACCCGCAACTGGCAATGTCAAGGCGAGTTAGAGCCGCCTCAAAAGCTCCATGTCCCAAACTCCCTGTCTCCTCTAGACTTTAAATTTGAGGGGTCTCTACAATACCTTAAAAATGTAATGTGCGTAGGGTTTGGGTCTCAACTACATTATAACTTTTCAATGAAAACTAAACCAACCTCAGATATGAACCCCCACTACGTTGACGACCACCGGAAACGAAAAACGGCCAATGATTTACGAAAATGCACCTGGAATGTCCGGACCCTTTATAGGGAAGGTGCTACTGTCCAACTGGCGGAAGCCCTTGAAAAAATAAAGGCTGACATCACCGCCATCCAGGAGATGCGATGAAAAGGACAAGGCTGCTCTAAAAGAGCAAACTGTGATATCTACTACAGGTGCCATGCGGAGAAGCGCGAATTTGGATGCGGATTCGTCGTAAGCTCGAAACTACGCCACCTTGTTTCCCTGTTCACACTTGTGAACGATATTCTGGTCGCAATCCACATCAAGACAAAATTCCTCCTTGAGAATGTGGACCAGATTTTTACACTACGCCAAATCCTGGAAAAAAACCCACGAAAATCAAATCGACATCCACCATCTTTTTGTCGATTATAAAGCTGCGTTCGATAGCCCGATTCGGGTTGAGCAATACATGCAGCTCCGTAAAGGTAGGAAATGACCTCTCTGAAACCTTTAGTACCGAACGAAGTTTCAGACAAGGTGACCCGCTATCATGTGATCTCTTCAATTTCATCATGGAGGGGATCCTACGAAAAGCAGGAGTACATAGCAATGGAACCATATTGAAGTCGTTACCCGACCACGGGTTGTCATGGCCACCTAAGTAAGTAAGTATAAGGAGGCGTGGTAGATATAGGTATAGAAAAGATGGTAGGTATAGCAAGTGGAAATTACGAAAGTAACTTTAATCATAATTTTTAATTTGTTATATCGACATGAAGTTCAGTATTTAAGCATTTTTCCAAAAAAAAAAAAACAATTATGATCAATTTTGAAAATGGGATAAATCTAATTAAAACCAGCCTATCTAAAGTTCATACTTAATAACTTAACATTTATATAAAAGCTTCGATTTAAAATTCAATGCTTAGTTTGATATTTAGAAAATTCGAATAAAAGTCACGCCTATCTCTCATACAAAGTGACGTCATCAAATTTTTCACAAATTTAACAAAAAATTATGTTTTGCCTTGATACGAGCATTATTGAAAATAATATTTTGCACACATTTGTTTTGATATTTTAAACGTAGTCAGAGTTTGAATTTTGGAAAAATTGGATGAAAGTTACGCCTATCCCCCAATAAAAATTTAAGTCATCAAAATAATAAAGCCTATATAACTCCGAATAGACTCTAGCATGGCTGTTTGAGTATTTTTACTTCTGCCAAGCCGAAGATAATTTCTGGATAATCTCTGGATCACGCATAAAAATACCTATGAAAAATTTATTCTGCAAACTAAGACTCCATATCACGATGATTTTGCAATTGAAGCTCTCGTTGCTTTAAAAATAAATTTTGATATGGAAATTTTGATAGAAACCCTTGCTTCAAGACAAATGGAAATTATTGATTTGCAATATAGCGATATTTTTGAAATAAAATGTCTATCATGGTAGAATTTTATAAAATTCTTAAATTTACTCAGTTTGATAGATGCATAAATCTGCTCGTGGGTATTTTTTAACTTTTGGAAACCAGGAAAGCCATCGTTGGCCGGATTAGTGATACTCGCGGACGGTGACGTAGTTTGGAGACCCCTGATCTGAAACATAGAGATCAAGTTCGAAGAAAACAAGCAAATGATTAATTTAATGATAAAAAGGTTGTTAGACTATAAACATCGGCCAAGTCGAAAGTAATTCCTCACTTGTTTCGGTTAATTTGTTTTTTTTTAGTATTTACAAAAATCTACTGATTTTTTTTGCAGTGGGTGTACCAATTTTAATGGGAGTTAATGAATTGGTGGTGAGAGTTATTTTGCACGTTTATTAATTTTTAATTAATTTACTTAATTTCGAATCCTACTTTCTATGAATAATATTAATAATTAATGCGGTGGTAAGCTTTAACGTAATTAAAATTTGATCATAACGGTAAACCTCATTTATTCATTGATCCCGCTTTGGTGCTGTTCTCTTAACCATTCTATAAATCAACTTAAAATTCTATACAACTTATTGTTGTGCTTAACATTATATGAGCTTGTACACCTTATATGAGATGTGCGCTATTTCTTTTTCCATAACTGTAAATAAATTTGCAAAAAAGCAGCTATTACGTCTCAAGTGGTAGGTGTGCTTGGACGCGGCTAAGGTTGCAAAAAATAAAAATTTAAAAGGTAAACAAAATGAATATATCAAAACAAAAGACGAAAACATTTTTGCAACTTTTATTATGTGTTTTGCTCATTTGCACATTCTTTTGCTTTGGCTATTTCTGATCATTCGTAAAGCTCTGTCTAAAATATGTCTCCGGTGCTTTGTATGTGGGAGTGGTTGAATACTATAATTGTGCTTTACTATTCGAATAAAAAATTATTTAAAAACAACAGACTACAGTAGTGTCCAAAAAAGAGTTAATGCGCTTCAATATTCATTTCAAGAGGGTTCTATTCAAAGTGTACACATGTGACAATACACCAGTAGAATGTTCTTAAGTGTTTGATGATGAAAGTTATACTGCTAAGAAAATTTAGAATAAAATTGTAGAAATTCATTAACTTTTTATTAAAAAATAAATGGAAATTATGTATTGTTATGCATTATTATTATTATTATTATATTTTGCAATTTATTTAATTTTCATTTAATCGTCTTTAGAAACCTGTTAAGGGATTGTTTAGGGACCTCTCTTAATCAAGCCTTAAGTTTTAAAAATAAAACCAACGTTTTAACACTGACATTATGTGCTTGTCAGTTTTGTGTTTGGTTGTTTTTATAGACAGGGTATTGAAAACAGAATAGAAAATAAACATAATTATTTCATTTATGCAGAATATAAATAAATTATTTTAAAAACAGTTCTTCAATTAGGTAGATCTATTGATCTATTGTTCTATTTTTTTATTTCCAATGCAAAATTAAAATCGTACAAATACAAGAATGCAAGCTATGTTTGTTGAGTGTGCTATTCGTTCAACTTTTTTTGCATGGGAAACAGAAACAGTGCTGAACCGACAACCGTACACAAGCAATAGGACAATATGACACAATTTGACATCTTGCAAGATTCACATGTGAATCGCCTTAGTTTCGATAATGATTTATAATGAATTTTTTACTTAACCAGTATTCCAGTAAAAAACCGATTAACTACAAGCGTAGAACATAATAATAATAATGATAGGAATAATAAGGTGAGAAGGTGATTCAAATGATTCTCTTTATTGACCATTACTGTTTATATTATAAACAGACAAATATTTATAAATCGAGCGAACGACTGCGACTTTGAATCAATGTTTTTGTTATTGTTGTTATTGTTGTCTTGAAAAGATTTTATATCTTCTCTGTAGGAAATTTTTACATGAAAATAGCTGGTACCCGGCGCGTTGCTGCCGCAGAAAAAATAATTGTTGAATAATTGTTCTTCAGGACTATTTTGCTTAGCAAATATATCATATGAGCGACTTGGGAGACGAAGATTAATTCTTAATAGGGGGATAATAAATATTATACCTTCTCTGAGACTTTGGTGATTTTTATTATGTTCATCAAATATGAAGGCCCCTCCTCCTTGAATCTTCTGGGAGAAATTTTATTAATTAATCGCCCATTCCACGCATAACGCAATACTTTTTTTCAAAAATTTCGATTTGTTTTATTTTTGGGCTATAGATTCCTATTAAAATTCTAAGAATATAAGTTCATTTATTTTTTTTTTATCGCCATTCGTTGAAAAGTTATGGACCTCTCAATTCTGCAAATCGTCCGAAATTTCCCGTGCCAGAATCGGGAAATTTTCAATTAATTGTATCTACGTCAGCTTTTATCCAATTTTTATAAATAAGGTACCGTTGGAAAGAACTTTTTGGAAAAAATATATAATTTTAAAATTTTGGTTGTTAGGGTTGCCAACCAATTAAAAAAAAAAATGTATTTGCTAATATCTCAAAAAAAGCATAATTTTTTTTTTGATTTTTTCTTTTTTAAATTTGAAAAAGAATATTGCCTTAACATCAAAAGCAATTTAATGATGGAGCTTTTATATGTTTTTTCGTAATTTCAATTTTTGTGCACATACCTTATCATTTTGAGACACTTTATCGTTTATAAATTTCATAATGGCTAAGATGTTCGAAAATTTATTCTGCAAAATGGTTTACCTTGTTAAGACCAACATTTTATTCATAAATTTTGATGACCTTACACTTGACCTTGGTATGGAAAACTGGTAAAAACCGAAAAAAAAAAATAATAAAACACAAATTATTTTTTTAACTTGTATTCGTATAAAAGTAAAAAAATTTGATTGCCATATTAGAGATTATTAAATTCTAATTGGTTTTGCAGCAAAAAATTTTGAAATCGGTCTTAAAACAAAGAAGTTACGATGGTTACTCTGACGCTCTATCCATACTTGTCAACCCATACAGATCATTGTAAATTTTTTATTGATAGAGCGTCAGAGTAACCATCGTAACTTTTTTGTTTTAAGACCGATTTCAAAATTTTTTGCTGCAAAATCAATTAGAATTTAATAATCCCTAATATGGCAATACATTTTTTTTACTTTTATACGAATACAAGTTAAAAAAATAATTTGTGTTTTTTATTTTTTTTTCGGTTTTTACCAGTTTTTTATACCAAGGTCAAGTGTAAGGTCATCAAAATTTATGAATAAAATGTTGGTCTTAATAAGGTTATTCATTTTGCAGAATAAATTTTCGAACATCGTAGCCATTATGAAATGTATAGAGGATGAAGATCATTGTAACTTTTTTATTGAAAGAGCGTCAGAGTAACCATCGTAACTTTTTTGTTTTAAGACCGATTTTAAAATTTTTTGCTACAAAACCAATTAGAATGTAATAATCTCTAATATGGCAACAAACATTTTTTTTAATTTTATGCGAATACAAGTTAAAAAAATAATTTGTGTTTTTTATTTTTTTTTTCGGTTTTTACCAGTTTTTTATACCAAGGTCAAGTGTAAGGTCATCAAAATTTATGAATAAAATGTTGGTCTTAACAAGGTTAACCATTTTGCAGAATAAATTTTTGAACATCTTAGCCATTACAAAATTTATAAACGATAAAGTGTCTCAAAATGATAAGGTATGTGCACAAAAATTGAAATTGCGAAAAAACATATAAAAGCTCCATCATAAAATTGCTTTTGATGTTAAGGCAACATTCTTTTTCAAATTTAAAAAATAAAAAATCAAAAAAAAATTATGCTTTTTTTGAGATATTAGCAAATACATTTTTTTTTAATTGGTTGGCAACCCTAACAACCAAAATTTTAAAATTATATATTTTTTCCAAAAAGTTCTTTCCAATACCTTTCCAACGGTACCTTATTTATAAAAATTGGATAAAAGCTGACGTAGATACAATTAATTGAAAATTTCCCGATTCTGGCACGGGAAATTTCGGACGATTTGCAGAATTGAGAGGTCCATAACTTTTCAACGAATGGCGATAAAAAAAAAATAAATGAACTTATATTCTTAGAATTTTAATAGGAATCTATAGCCCAAAAATAAAACAAATCGAAAGCCATGAGACGGACCCGTTTTGCGTTATGCTTGGAATGGGCGTAATAGACAGTGCTGTCACTTGAAATTTTTAAATAGTGGTAGATTGTGTCTGAAAAGAGTGGTAGATTAAGAAAATTAGTGGTAGATTTTTTCCTATCTTCAAAAAATGGGGCTTACTTGCTGCAATCTCATAAAAATTATGGTTTAGCTTTATTTTAACATTCATATAATTATATTGGAAAAAAAAAGATAAGCACTTGTTCTCAAATTATTTTCCAAAAATAGCATTACATAAATTTTCAATTATGAATACCGGATCATAAAGACTGATATACGTAAAAATCTCGTTATTGGATCTCGCTAATTTTTAGACGCTCTTGGCCCAAGCCGTTTTTTAAATTTCCGTAACTGCCACTGCCTATCATGAGATGCAAAGTACAAACTAACCGCGAGCAAGCCAAGAGCCAAGTTAAGAGCTGCTCTCGAACCAGAAAATAAGCAACTTTCAGCAAAGTTTTCATGCGCACCAAAAGATTTTTAGATTAGGTGTTATATTGAATTTGAAAACTTTTTAAGAGTTGTAACTTAGGTAACGTTTTCGTGTCCTGCGAAATTAAAAAAAAAGAATTTCGGGATAATTGAAACAGAACTGAAAATCAAATATTTATTTTTTTTTTTTGCATAGATTTTATGATTTATTCCAATGCAATACTATTCAAATCCAATCACACATTTAAAAAACTCCATTTCCTGTCTAGGTAAAATATTATAAAAATTAAATTAAAGAAACAAATAATAGATATTATTCTTTAAAAACAGATTGATGATAGAAATTGTGACAGAAATAAAATAGTGGTAGATTTTGGAAAAAGGTAAATAGTGGGTGGTAAAAGTGGTAGATGTCAAAAAAGTCAAAAAAAGTGGTAGATCTACCACAATTGTGGTAAAGTGACAGCACTGGTAATAGAATTGTATTTTGATCATGAAAGAGAGTTTTATTAATTAGAATAATCTCGTTTTTAAGAGCAGCATATTCATTATATCTCTTCTCCTATACTCAGCATGGGAAGCCATATACATCTTCCTTCTCTTTTTCTGGCCTCCTTGTTTGTGAATTTCTTCTATTAATTCTTCATTGATTGCCCTTAAATCTCTTAATTCTCTCCACACTATTGAGGAACGGAAACATGAATCCTAAAATGCTTTCAATTGAAATAATTTTTGGTTCTTGCATTAAAATAGATACATAAGTTATTCCGTCCCAGAAAAATGCTATAGTTTTCCTTAGAAGCAACATGGGCTTATGATAAAAATTAAACTTTCCTAAAGTAAGGATTTTTATGTTTCAGATAAATTTGTTCACTGTTTTTATTATATAATTTCTTTTTATTTTTCATTTCCGTTCCAAGAAGTTGGTCACACCCGGAACGGTTTTCAAAATTTTTTTCTAATAATGAATTTTTTGCATGGATATGAATAAATACTTTGATTAAAACAAGTTTTGCATTAATGTATAGCGAAATTATTTGTATAGGTACACTCTTAACTATTTCTGTTGAATTTCCGCATGAATTTTTGATCAAATTGATATATTAATTAATAATCAATATAATTAATTATATAATATATAATATAATTAATTATTAATAAATAAATTAATTATAAATTAATAAATTATTAATTAATTAATTAATTAATTAATTAATTAAATTAATTAATATTATTAATTTGATCAAAAATTCATGCGGAAAATTTTTTGCAAAAAAATATTTTTTTTTTTAAATATATTAAAAAATCGAAATCATTTGTATTGATCAAAAATTCATGCGAAACAATTTTTGGCAAAAAATATTTTTTTAAAATATATTAAAAACATATTTTTTTGGTTTTGGTGTCAAAAATATGTAATGCTTATTTTATCCATTAAGTTCTTTTTTATAATTCCCACATAATTTGCACTCGTCACACCAGGGACAATCGTATGTCACACCTGTCCCATTTAAAAGTTTAAAAAAGAATGGTTATCGCCATTTTTTCAAAATATTTTTCACTGGTATTCAACAGAAAATATATTAAATTTGACTTTATGTTAGTCAAAAATGGTCTCATTGTGGCAGATGGACTGAATTTCAATGTTAAACTCAGAATTTTTAGTTTTTAAACTTGCGTTCGTCACACCCGTCCCAGATGTTTAAGCGAATGTAACTATAAAACTAGTATAAATAATTGCATTATGTTTTAGCATTTTGAAACCTTGTGGCATCTTCTAATAGACCTTATAGTAAATTGCTTAAATTTTAACCGATTAATACCATTTTCAGCACGATAAAGAAGTCAAAACGCCACTCAAAACGTCTATGGAATGAGGCTAATGTAATTTATTTAGGTAGTTTTAAATTTGAATAAGCTATCACATTTAATTAGGAATGATAGAAAAAAAAATAATATACATTTTTATGGGTAAAGAAATATATATAACATTCATATCTTATACATTCATAACCATTAGGTTGAACCATGTTCCTTGTCCATGCATGTTTACCAATAGAAGGCCATCAACAAATAGTGACTCCACTATGAGTTTCAATATTCTGTGACCATTATTTCCAAAGCTATTATATATAATATATATAAAAAATTGTCTTTTATGGGCGGAGCCACACCGATTTTCCAATACTCATTGAAGTTTGTGAGTATTTCCGGATAGTAGGATATCACCAAATAGATACTCTAAGCCAAAACGATTCAATTTAAAAAATGTACCTTATATGGGCAGAGCTACGCCTCTTGTTCAATGCCCGTTCTAGTTTTCCGAAAATGCAGATTCAATAATAATAGAAGTTACGTAATGCCATCGAATGTCATTTAAGCAGTGCGTTCTGTCACTTATTGTTTCAACCAATACTTTCTTATGCAAGTGATTATAGTAATCGTAACGTAATGTGAACGTGATGTGAAAGATCTGTAGATTTTGGGTTTCTACCTAAAACTTAAATCTACATTTTAGATGTCACATACAATTAAAATGTAAAGAAACAATTATTATTATTTAGATCATTTGTTGTGATTCAAAAAGTTTTTTAAACATCGATCTTAGTCATTAGCTCAAAAACAGAAATTATCTGACGTGCTGATGAAATGGTCAACAAAATTGTAATTGTGAACGATACTGCTTAAACGACAATTAATTAAATCGCACGGCTCAACATAAACGTTTTCATCTTTAAAGATGAAAAGCAATTGACTCTGTCTGTTGTAGAACAGAATCAAAAGTATTTTCCTTGCAATATCACAAAGAAAGGCATCATTGGAAATATCCAGTAAAAAAATCTGATAAAAAAATTAATATTTGATGTGAACACATTTGATTTATTAATACATTCACAAGAAATATTACATCTTAAAAAAGTTTTTTTAACCCTACTTCCCTATATTATCATTTTTGTTGCACGAGTCAACAAATTTAAAAAATTTCGCGTTCTAGATTTGTGGTATCTACACTCGAAAATAAAATTGAATAATTAGTTGTGAATTTTTTTCTCATGAAACAAAAAAGTTCTCAATCCTCAGTTAATATAAAAAATTAGTTAATATAAAATCATTTTTCGAGTATCATCACCCGCCCTCTTTAGTATTTGGTGAACAATTCGAAAAGAGTGTATATATTTAATAGAGGAGTCTTTATATTGAAGAGTATATAAATCGAAAAAAAAAATGCCTTCAACCAGCCACAAGCATCGTTTTGACGTAGTCGGTCAACCACAGCCGAAGAAACGAGCTCAATGCGGAATGTGTCCATACGACGTGAAGTCAAATAAGTATGGTAACTTCTGTTACTCCTGTCGCCAGGCGTTATGCCCGGATCAGTTCCAAAAGTTTAATTTGTATTGAGAATGCATAATGAATAATAATAATATATATTCGGATTTTTAATTTGAGTTAAATTTTAATTTCTTTGATTATTCTTTAATCTTTTCTTAGATTCTTAGATTATTCTTTAATTTAAGTATCTAATTTGACCTTAATAGAGAATTAGTGACTTAGTTTAAACTGGAAACCGAAATTTCTCCCAAATTTTTCGTAAGCGTTGATGTTTATTTAATTTAAAAAGGCACAACATTAATTAATGTTTATTTATTTAATTTAAAATAAATAAATGTTTATTTAATTTAAAAATGCATAACATCTCAAATTTTTCGTAAGGGTTGATGTTTTTTTAATTTAAAAATGCATAACATTAATTAACGGCAATGCCCTCACCATCAACTTGAATGTTGATGTCCTCCAACGACATGCCTGTATAAAATAATGGATTCTGTAAGCGAGAGGGTAATTGATGAATGACATTCTAGGATTAATTTTTCGATTACATGTATGCGTAGGATATGTTGGGCATTTTCCACTTCTTCTGAAATTAAGTGCAATTTAGGTATCAAAACCAACAATATATAAATACATTTTTATTATATTATAGCAGGACTGGTTTTATTGACTGTTTTGCGTTGCGTTTTTTTGTTTGTAGTCTATCCCCAAAGTATGATAATTTGGAGATAAAAGAATTACACGTTTTGAGTATTTCTAATTTTAAATACAAAATTTTATTTTTCCGTTTTTTTTGGCTTTTTTAATACGTTTTTCCTGCCTTTGTAGCACTTTTCAAATTTTGTTAATATTTCACATAAAGTATTTTATTTTTTTTTGTTTTAAGGAATTTATTACTCTTTATAGTAGCAATTTTACTTTTTGTATTATTTTTGTTTTGTTTCGACATTTCAACAAATATTTGAAGAGTCTGTTTTCCATTTCGTTAAAAAAATCGTTAAAAATCCGATTTCTATGTTGAAATAAAAAAACGCAGATGAAAAATTTGATTAAAAACAAAATTTAATAAATGCCTTTTTTGCCTTCCATCAATGTTAACTTCGCCTGTTTGGATTTTTTAGTGCCACAAAATGCGGGCATTGGTTATAAGTACTATGACATTTACATCATGTAATTATAAAAATTATTGATAAATAAAGAAACAAGTATTTTATCCAGCGAAGGATACGCAGGAATCTTATAAATTTGCATAACAAGTATCAAAAGGCAAAAAATACGCCTTCGCGTTGAGTGGTAGATTATAATAAGTAATATAATTAATTATAAATCTTTTATAAGATTATTTTTTTGAAGGCTGCAGAATACTTTTCGAGTATTTTGAGCCACAATCGAGTATATTGGTCCACAATAATTTGGCTTTGCAACTAATAATTGCATGAAACTTTCTCAGCTTGCAATGCTGTCACCATATGCTGTCACCATATCGAGCCATAACCGCGAAAAAGGTGTAACCAGCAATTTACAAGAATTTGTTTTCTTATCAAAACTTATAATTTATTTCATTATCAGTAATCTATAATTATAAAATAATAGTTACTATAATAATATAATTATTTAAATGCAAGGATTGTGTAAAAAAAATTGTCATAACTAAAAGTCTTATGCCGAAAATAATTAAAAGAAATCTTCTCCTTTAAAATTTTAGTTTTGATGGTTACATCTTTTTCGCTGTTATGGCTTGATATGTCACCATTCAAAATCCAAAATATTAATAAAAATAGAAAATTTCTTTTTTATTTATGCAATTGTTGTCAAATATTGACTTTCTTTGAAACTTTCGGACCCGATTGACTTTGTCCAAAAAAAACGTTGTCGTGTTTTTTTTGGATTCGTTTTAAGCTGAAAAAATGTTCAGCTCTTTGATATTTCTAAAAATTTACAGAACAAGGAAAATGAAAACATGTGCAGAAGACTGCACATACCTGCATACTTTACAAAATAAAACAAATAATTTTTATAGCTTTATGATTTATTACGTTTAATAATGTTTAATTTCATCAAGACCTTCTAAAAATTCAATTGTGCTTCTCCGCAGCTTTATCGAAAAATGCGTTCAGGACGCATTCTCATAAACTTCTAAAAGGCTATTTAAATAGCTGCTAAGAATGCATCCATAGCATGATGCACAAGGCAATGGTTAAATATTTTCTTAGGAGCATTTTGGCTTATGTCATCTGAATCATGGAATGATTTCTTAAAGATTTTCCTTAAAAGTACCTTCTGGAATCCTTTCATTGAAGACCTCAAAGAAATCTTCCATTGGAAAACTTTTAGAAGCACTTCTAGAGAAGACTAAAGAAAGCATTCCTCGTAATAGCATGCATATGTTAAAAGAATGCCTTCTGGGTATGCAAGTAGAAGGGATGGAACTCACGATTTTTCCGTCCACTTTACCTTCGTTTGGATGCATTTTTTTATTTGCTGGGTACATGCTCGAAAATTGTTGGCAATTTTCTTAAGTTTTTTACAAAATAATTTAAATTCGAAAAATAATAAAAAATGTTGGCAGAAAACATTTTCAATTCCGAGTGGGTTTGTTTTTTTCTTTCGTATATAACACTCTTTAATTAAATGAAATCAACAACAACAAATTTTTTATCTACATTTTTTTTATTCGTTGAGCGACTAAAAATAGATTTTGCGGCGAAAAAAAGGGGGTTGGTTAGGTGAACAAATATGCGCTTTATATCGGATTATTATTGCATTTATGTAAATGTAGAAACTTACAAAGGTTAAAACTAGTTGTAATATTTTAATTATTTGCGAAATTGTCGTATAAATAATAAATAGACGGGTGCAGATGTATCCGGAAAATTCTTTTTACAATACAATATGGATGTGAACAAGTCTAAAAAGCGATAAATAGAAATAAAATTTAGAGACTTTAATATGTAATTGAATACTTTATGTAAATATTTTAAAAGCTCATACATTTGTACCGCATACGTTTATGGAATGGCATTTATAAGAGTATTGCGATGGAAGAACAGGTGTTAAGTTTGCTCTCATAGATGAGAAGAGAACATTTTGAGCCAACGTATAAAATCAATCGAACTGACCTACACAGCGCAAAGAGAAATAGTGGAAACAACATTGCGCAACCTTATTCTTTGGGCAACAAAACAAAAAACCAAAAAAACCTAAAAATATTGAACTCTACAATCCGTCGTTAAGACGTTAAGATATTAACATATATTCAACTTTTGCTGAAACGTTAAAACGGAATAAATGTATGTATTTTTATGCTATTGTTTTTTTATTATGTGTGTTTTTTTTGTATTACTAGTAATAAAAAAACGTATTTCGAACAATTTGAATAAAATTAAAATATTTATTGCAAAGCTTTTAGATAAACAACATTCTTGATTTTTCTTCACCATCGCTCGTGAATATAAATAGTGCAGATGGTTTTCCGACTAGGTAGCAGGCAACGTAGAGTTGGCCATGTGAGAAAACTGAATTTTCAAATATATACCGCACATTTGTAAAGATTGTCTTTGCGACTAATTGATGGTAACGACGAATGCAAGGCGAACAGGGAAGAAGCTATTGAAGAAGTTTTAATTCAAATGGGATATCAGATGGACTCAAAACGACTTCTATCAAATTTTTTAATAGGGATTGCACAACAGGGCATGAACAAATTTATAAAAAAATTATGCATCACTGACCAATTTGTAGTGCTTTAATATTTAATTCTTTATTCTTTTATTGAATTACTTGAAATTAATTAATTATAATTACACCAGATCTCTTTTTTTAACTTCGATACTTTCTATATAAAATACTTTATAATTATTAATAAAATATTATTTAAATAATATTTTTGTTCAAAGTATTTTTTGTTCATCATTCAAAAATTTTCATTATTCAAAAATTCATTGATTAATTAATATTAAAAGATTGTATTAATTTTTTTTTAATAATATATATCGCAGAATAATTACATTAATAAAAAATAATTATTTTCCACCAAAAAATTAATATTTTTTTGGACTTTATCCGTAACTTTTCTGTGGTATGTCTATCTATTTTTTTGAAATTCTCGGGCAAAGTTTCTTGGGGCAAATTGTGATATTTTCTTAACCTTGATATTTTCTTAAAATATTCATAATAAATGTTCTATCACTAACCAATTAATGGCGGTAACTCACATTTTTTTGACATTTTTAATATCTTTCAGTTGGTTATTTACTTTTTTGAAATTCTACTCCTGGCTAGCACAATAGAACAAATTGTGCATGACCTTGAAAATTTCATAAAAAAATTATCTATCAATGACCAATTAATGGTCAATTGATGGTAAATTAATTTAAAGTTTTATAAAATTCCATCAATGAGTTGCCAGCATCCCGTATTACAAACCTGGCGCCATTAAAAAGTTTTGGTTGGATGATGTTTGGTTGAAAGTTCTGTGGAAAAACTCTTCATCAGCGAATTCGTAAAAATAAAAAATTTAGAAAGCAAATCTTTGATAAACTAGTAAGGTTTAATCTTCGAATTGGCCGAAGTTAAAATTCACCTTACGTGCGATTCATAAGGGTAAAAATCTTAAATTTAGCTCTTTTTATATGAGATTTTTAAAAATTTTCAAAATCTATCTTACTTCTAAAGATGTATAAAATAGTCGTATAAAATATAAACTCTTTATAGATTTTTCACCATTATGGGTTGTGTGAAAGTGGGCCTGTTTGTGGGCCTGTTCGTGGGCACATGTTTAGTTTTGATATAAAATACATAAATACCAAAATTTATTTTTGTCGGTTAAATATTAGCCTTGTTATCGAGTGTTCACTATTTTGGGTTGTATGGGAGGTGGGCGTGTTCGTTAGTGGATGACGCGTCTAACATGTCTTAGTTTTGATATAAATTAATTTTATAAAATTTAGCCTCTTTATAAAGTTTTCAACTACCAACAATAGTTTTGAAGTAGTCGTTGTTTTCATTCGATTTAGCCTATTTTCGAACTTGAACTTTGAAAGTACATTTCCCTTCTTTTAGCTTTTTAGAAAGAAACTCAAATATCGGATTTCATAGCGAATCGATAGCTTGCAAATTACGGCTGTAATCCTGTCATAGTTAAATCGACTCAAGTGGTTACGCTGATCAAGAATATATATATTTTTCTATACTTTGCGCACATCGTGACAAATTTAACAAAGATTTACTTTTACTAAGTGTTCGCCCCAGCACCGGTTACCACCTTACTTAGTTGGAAACCGGTTTTTTTTTTAAAAATAATGAAAATCGCAACGCTATAGTTAATCGAGAAAGGTACCGTGCGATGATTACCGATTTTTGTTTTTAGCAAAAAAAGTCCGATTTTTTAGGACTTGGTTGACATGTTTCAATAAGACAATTCCACATGCGAGTTTGTGAGCAATTAATCTCACGTTTTCGAGCAGACAATATTACAGCTGCCATTGGTGAGATAATGGTCCAAATGCTGGAAAAAGTATTCCTAAATTGGAGCTTACAAATGAACCACCTCAGGAAGCTGCGTGTAACTTTAACAATAATCTTTAAAAGTTAATGGCAGGCATTGGTGTATTGCTCCAAATATATATTTCATTCACTATTGGAAATTTTCTTTTTTTTTTCTTTCATTTTCAAAAACCAAATGCCAAATGCAAATGCAAAAATCACCCTTTGTAATACACACTTTATCTTAGGTAGATTTCTTGAAAAAGCTTTCAAAGATACCATGCCTACGAGAAACCATAGAATGTCTAATGTTACTTAAAAAAAGCGAAAGAAGGGTAAGAATTGGTTTTTTTTCTCTTATTTTCAAAATATATCTTACAATACGGAATTACTATTTAAATGAAAATAAACCATTATAAAAGCATAGTTTATAAAGATATAAACATTTTATGTTATGAATTGGTTTGCCGATTTAAATTAAGGAAATATTTCATACACGTTCGTTCTTAAGTCAACGAACGTCTGATTTTTTTATGATAACAAAAAAACAACAAAAAATAATACGGCAGACCGTTTAACGTTCGTTTCAGAAAAAATGTCACCATAAATTTATTTTCTCAGAATGATTTTTGAAGATAATCTTATTTAAGTCATTCTTTGAACCCTGACGTATACTGTATGAACTACAATATTTTGTATTCAAAAGATATGTTTCAATCAATTGAAAGCTTGAGCTAAGAATCTATTCCAGAGCGACGCTGGTTTTATAAGCACGTTAGAAAGCTTACCTCGAAATATAAATCTTGTGCATTGTTATCTGGTACGCAATATTATAAATTTTGAAATAAAGCCTAATGGTAGTCTCATACACTACAGACAGAGCTATTAATTTTGTAATAGGGTCAATTCGAGCCCTGACTATAGACAATTAAATAGTATTTATCAAAATTAAAAAATAAATAAATAAAGCAAATGCATATAGATAAGACCGTAAGACTTCTGTGTAGTGTACAGTGGGGCCCTTTATATGTGTGTGTGCTCAAAATTATATAATCAGAATTGTTTTAAAAATTGAAAAATTATTTTTTTTTGTATGAGGAAAAAATTTAAATCAAAAAATTATTTTTATTTGGGAGTAAAATTATAATGATAAACAACGATTTTTATCATTGATGCTAAATTAATCCTTAGCGAAATCAGAACTGCATTAATTTTAATTGTAATCTATGAGCCATACCTGTATGTAATGATACCAACTATACTGATTTGATCAGTATTATACTGATTTGAGACTTGAGATACTGATTGAAATGTCATACTGATATATATACTGATTTTTCAAATTCATTTCGTCAATTTGCGTACGAAAGTACCCACCTGAATCAACGCAGGTGGTTTCGCTGATTAATATATATACTATTCTATTCCTATCACGCCTCCTTATGGGCGTTACACATGTCGTGACAAAATAAATTGGTGGGGGTATAAATATAGATTCAAACAATTCATTGTTTGATATATGAATGCAATTGCTCCGTTGTTTGAAAAAGTAAATCGCTCGATTAAAATGCCATCAAACCGTGGAAACTGCGTGTTGAATCCAGAGCTCAAGAAAAAGTATTCATTTATTGTTCCAACAAAAAATAAAACTCGCAGCTATGTTTATTGTTTGACATGCAATTCGGATTTTAGCATCGCTGAAGCCGACAAATCGGACATCGAAAAACATCGCAACGATGAAACACAAGAAAGCATTGCCATCAGCATCGACTTCTCGAACAGTAACTCAATTTTTCAGATCAACAACCGACGTCAATTTGGCTGCATGTGAAGGAACCTGGGCATATCATGTTATAAAGGCCAATCCGAGTTTTTTGTCATCCGAATGTGCGTCTCGATTGATTCGTACATGCCTCGAGATTACTGAATTCCACTGCGCAGCACAAAATGCAAGGCGTTAACTACAAATGTTTTTGCTCTATTTGCACGAAGCATCTTTAAATCTGAATTAACAGAACGGCGATATGTCACCGTGTCGACTGACGCTTCATACCGCGGAAACATAAAAATGTTGCCGCTCGTCGTCCGCTATTTTAGCCCAACTGAAGGAGTATGTGTGAAATTGCTCGAGTTTGGCAATGAAAAAGGTGAAACGTCTGCAATCATCGAATCAACCATGATTACTTCCATGGAATCATAGAAGCCGCCAACACGAATGGAATTGGGGATAAAAACGTAGGATTTTGGGGCAATAACTGTCCGACGAACTTTGGAAACGCTCAATACGGTGGCAGCACCAATGTATCTATCGTTTGAAACAGTGGAAAGAGGGAATGATTGGGGTAGGATGTGCTGCGCACATTGTTCACAACGCGCTAAAAGATGCGAGCGAGCGAATATATTTTGTTGACGTCGAATGTATTGTCGTCAAGATTTATTCGTGCTAAAACTCGCTCTTTGGCCTTGGTCCAGCGATTGCATCAATTCTCAAACTGTGGGAAAGGCTGAAAAGATTCTTTCGGGAAAAAAATAATTATCCGGCCATTCTTGATCAATTCTTCGAATCTTCTTTATCGAAATTGTGGATATTATTCATCAAAGAACAGACAAGAAATATGATAAGTAAAGTAAGAAGATCGGTACTAATTCGTTTCGCTTTTCACGAAGGCTGAGTATTTCCGGAACGCAGTTCTTAAAATTGAAGGCGACAACGTTTCAGCGGCCAATGTAGCTCACCACGTGAACGCACTGTGCGCCAAAATTTTTCGAAAAATCGAAAAATATTGGACACCCGGACACGCAAGCTGAGTTAAACGAACTCGTGACTAGTAGGGAAGAATTCGACAAGGAAACGTTTGAAGATTGCTCCATTCAATTCTTTGGTTATTTTTTTACTGCTTTATTTATTGTTGTTTCCTGATATTTTTCGATTTCACGATATTCCAGATAATGCAATGGACTACATTAGCCAATGGACCGAACATTTTGAAGTATTTGAAAGCTTCTTGAGTCGTCTTGGAACAATTCCCCGACTGGTCGAGTGTGAAAAAAATTAGAGAAAACAAGTAAAGAAAGTCTAAAGTCGGTCTAGCCCGACTATGAAATACTCTTAACCTCCTTTTTCAAAATACAATAATAGTATTAAAAATGGGCGTGTTCGTGGGTAGATGAAGTGCATATTTCATATGCATTTCAAGTTTAATGAAAAATTTATAAAAAGTTCATGTTTCATTCCTGTAGCTCACATATTAATGAGACAAATTAATAAAAAGAGTGGAGTGGAGTGAACTCAGCTTCACTCGAGTTTACTCTGATCGGTATGAACAAAGCATATTGATAAAAATAACTCATGAAAAAAACATGAGTAGAGTGGAGTACTCATGTTTTTTTTGACGTTGAGTGTTCCCTCAGAATAAACATCGCACACTCCAGTACACTCAGATTTTTTTTATTTCATAATAATAAAAACTGAGATCCCTCAACAAAAGTTGAGTGTGCTATTTAGCTGCTATTTGATTCCGATGAAAAAGACTAAGATGGAATGCACAAAATGTTATAAAAATTGGCAGGTGACAATTCTTCAAACACATCGCAGTTGACTGATTATTCATTGTTTTATAAAATTTTGTTTTATACTTTTGGATGCTTTAAGTCATCCCTAATTGTAAGTAATATATATTTCGCTGAAGCTTTTGCAACTCGGAATTTTTTCGGATTAAATCCTTATTTATCCGTTGGTCAAAAGTTCTACGACATCTTAAATTAATTTTAAATTCATTATTTCCATTT
Organism: Tetanocera ferruginea; assembly: GCA_958299015.1. Lineage (NCBI taxonomy): Eukaryota > Metazoa > Arthropoda > Insecta > Diptera > Sciomyzidae > Tetanocera > Tetanocera ferruginea. The sequence continues at coordinate 70,249,327 of OY282643.1, read as the reverse complement.
TATTATCATTGAAGTGTCGCTTGACACATTTGTAAACTTGAAAAATTTTTCTGATTTTTAAAAAAAACATATTTATATAAAATACTTGACAATTGAATGAGGAATCGTCGGTCACAAGATTCCACTAAGTGCAATGTATACACTAAGTGCATTCCAAAAAAACCTCTACTCTGTGTTCTTTTTTTGTCTCCGCTGTCATTTAAGAATATTTTCTGCAATATTATTATTTACATTAAAATATTTTTTGCACAATTTTATATTTTGCATGTTATTTATATTCTTTTCCTTTATTTTTTTTACGATTATTCCTCGATAGGGACGATTATTCCTCCCAATGTCTTTAAAGTATTTTCGCTATTGTGGGTTGTATGCGAGGTGGGCGCGTTTGTGAACGTATTACGCCCAATTTTTTAATGCATCTTAGTTTTGGTATAAAATGCATACATACCAAATTTTATCTCTGTAGGTTAAACACGAGCTTATTTATTGAGTTTTCAAGTTTAGGGTTGTATGGGAAGTGGGCGTGGCCGTAAGCGGATAACATTTTTGTTTTCGAAGACATATTTGTTTTGATATAAAAAAACATACGTACCAAATTTTATAGTTGTAGGTTAATTATGAGCTTAATTATGCAGTTTTCAATTTTTGCGTTGTATGGGAGGTGGGCGTGTCCGTGAGCGGATAGCACTCATTTTTTGAAGACATCTGTGTTTCAATATAAAATACATACATACCTAATTTTATTGTTGTAGGTTAATTATGAGCTCATTTATGCAGTTTTCAATTTTTGCGTTGTATGAGAGGTAGGCGTGTCTGTGGGCGGATTCCAAAAATATTCAATAATGTAGATCCTTGGGTTCATGTGGCCATGTGTACCGAGTTTCATTAAATTATCTTAACTCCTTCTTCTTATCCTGTGTATACGGACAACACACAGACGGACAGACGGACGGACGGATGGACGGACGTGGATAGCTTGACTCACTATCAAGAATATATATACCTTTCTATCCCGGACTCACTTCCTTTTATGCGTTTCAAACGTATGCACAAAGTTAATATACCCTAACTTTTCAGGCTTAGGGTATAATTAGAGTATTTGCAATAATAACACTGTACAACAAAAGTGAAGTTTTTAAAAACCCCAAGAGGTTTCACAACGGTTTCCTAAGGTTTTGGGTTCGCTGAATCCGAATCTGAAGTCAGAGTTTTCGGGTCACCCTAGGTTTTCGAGCTACAGGAGAGGCAGAGCCCTAACCTCTACTGTTAATGAAATCAATATGACCTACCCCCCTTACTTTTTCTAGAATAACATTTTTTGCCTTGGAACTCATCTCCACCGACCCCTCGATATGGTTGCTCCCATACAAATTTTATGATTTTCTTATATTTTTTATATGAACTTTTTAATTTAAGCCAAAACCTCGACAAATTCTCTGTTTGCCTATTTATAATTATGTAGAATTCTAAACAGTAAATTAAACAAATACCAAAAATAAATAGTAATAATAAAATATTTTAAAAATAAAAAAGAAAAGTAATTTAAATCAAATTTTTTGTATTCCAATAAATTAATATTAATAAAATTTGTTTTTTTAAAATAAAATTTTCATATAAAATATATAGAAAAATCACAAAATTTCTATGGAAGCCCCATACGGAGGGGATGGGTTCCAATGCAAAAAATGTTCCTCTTGAAAAAGTAATGGGGGTCGGTCATATTGATTTCATTAACAGTAGAGGGTAAGGGTTCTGCCTCCCCAGTAGCTCGAAAACCTAGGGTGACCCGAAAATTCTGTCTTCAGATTCGGATTCAGCGAAATCAAAACCTTAAGAAACCGTTGAGAAACCCCTTGGGATATCTTGAGTGTTGTACCGTGTAATCGAATTCATTCTTTGTTTATCAGGCGTTCTATGCGTTTCAAACGTTTGCACAAAATTAATATAAACTGACCTTTCAGGTTTAGGGTAAAATTAGAGTATTTGCAATAATATTCGAACTCATTCTTTGTTTATCTGGCTTTTCGGCACCGGTCGAGCGCGTTTTGGTGAAGGCATAGAAAATTAGGAAGCAAGAGTCATCCCAGCTTCATGTCTTCACACTCATTTTGAAAGTTAAATGCAACATGGAATGGACTTGAACTGATTTATTCAAATTCTTGAAAAAGCGGCCATGTTGCGTAAAATTTCATCTCAAGACAAATATTCATACAAACAACCGAGTACTTTCAATGTTAGTCTGATGTCAGTGCAGTTCGCTGACTCGGAAAGAGATTAAAGACCTATGTAATTTTTTTTATTTTTTATTTTGTCTTATTTTGAATCAACTTCGAACTTGAGAATAAATAGAAATAAAAAATAATTTTTATTTCAACCGTTTAAATTTTTCATATATGTTGTAATTACATATTTACGCGCATATCTTTAAAACGGCAACTCTTTCAGTAAATATGTTAAGGACAGTTTTGAAGAAAATTGTTGGATCTATAATTTTCATCTGAATGATTTTACTCTAGGGCTTACAATAACGAAGTTACCATCTTTGGTAATCTTTGAATCCGAATATCTTTCGATGCGCACATGTAATTGTTGTGATCTTATCAGAAGTGGGTTATTGTATTTTACTTATGGTGTATGCAAAAATTCAGCTAAATCTGATTGTTTTTGAAGAAAACAATACGAAGTAACTGAACTATTGAAAATTTTGTTTTATTTTAAAAAAGCCTCTTTTCAAAGAAAAAATTAACATCCTTACGTAATTCTTTGAGCAAAAAATGGTCTCAAAATGTAAAGAACCATCCATTACAAAAATTTAGATGCAGTTACTACATAGGATTTAAATTTAGTTTAAGAGTTATAAGAAAAAATGTGTGACTTAAAGGTGAAATTTGACCTTGAATTTCTCTCTTATTTGACCTAATCCGATAAAACTGAGTATGAGGCCATAATATATAGACCATGCACTATTAGACACCATTGAGATATTTGAGGTTATTTCAATTGACCCTTAAATTGTTGCACAGTGTTATTAATCGTTGTGAATTTTAAGTTTTGCAACAACTGGGATATTTTTACAATTGCACAAATCTGCAATCTTAAATACAATTGAATTGATACAAGATTGTGAATTGGGCTATGGTACGGTTTATACATTTTTTTTATTCTTGCACCATTGAAAGGCATATACTAGACATAGAGAATACCTCTATTGATATAATTTGAATGTTAATTATTGCAAAAATGTTGAGAACGAGACAAAGTTTTATTTTTATCTACAACCATATTTTGAAAATCGTATTTTCATCACTCACTTTTATGGGCCGACCCCTATGTGTAGCGTGACTAAGTTTATTTTTATTTTACTGTTTTTTTTTTTGAGTGCTGTTGATAAAAATAAGTAAACAAAACCTAAGAAATTTAATTCACTTCGGCTGGGTGAGCAAACAGAGTGTATGAGAGGAATATTATTTTATACTATCTACGAAGATAACTCTAGAATGATTAGAGAGTCATTTTACGTTAGAGATAGGTAGAAAAATTCACCACTGAGAAATATTCGAATTTACCACATCAACGAAAAGCATACAAGTGAGAGCAAATTTGTGTAAATTTGAGAGCGTAAACCGGCTTTAAATAAATATTTAAAGCAGCAAACCGCGGTATTTGACTTTTGGTACTCGAGCTGCTTGGAAGCAAAACTGAAAAAGCGCTGCAGAAAATAAAAAAATTAAATGCAAATTTTCTTTCGGATTTGGAGATAAATTTAATATAAACATTAAAGTATACCAAATAGACATGCCACTGGCATGAAATCTAGTGCATTTATTACATCGTATAAAATACAAATATAAAAACAAATTATTCAAACATTGAGATACATTTAAGAATTTCGTGTATTTTCGAAATTAAATTTATATATAAATACCAACAAATTATTGCTATTGATGATACGCTTCTCCAGATCGCAGTTTTTACTTGTCATAATGATGGAGCGTTGCAACTCATAGTTCGATGAGGTGGTAAATTGCAGATTTCGTGAAAATAGTGAAAGTTTTCTTTTTCGGCATAAATTAAAGAAAACCCGTACACGCAGACGATTTACAAATTTATTTTCTGTTTTTCTTTTTTTAAACAAAGAAAAGTTAATTTACTACTAACGTGCTATAAAATTGACTTTAAAGAAACTCTTCATCAAGTTTTTTACAATTAAAGACCGTCTTAACTTCACGTGGCTTTCTTAGGGTTATGAATCGTTCTAACAGTTTTGTGAGTTCATTTAAATGGTGGCAGGGTCATACGCACACCCAGGCCACAGCAAACGGCAGTGATACTAGCAGTCATATCGCAGTACCACCCAGCAAGACTGTGTCATTTGGCAGCTCGGTAGCAGTACAAAAATTGCGAGAATCAAAATGGTTTAAACGAGAGGAACAAAAAATTTTCTGCGCAGTTGTGGAGTGTGGATTTATTGTGGAAGTCCGTGACAATAACTGCAACAGTTCTACACGCACTCAACAAACGTCGACAATATACGAAGGCATAGAGCGTCATGCGTTGGGAACACAGGATGAGAACCAGACACCCTTAAAATCTTGGTTTGGCATCGTCATATGCAAAACTGCCAAAGGTAAGCAACACAACAGGATAAACAATGTGTATGTCGATGTGGACATTGGTAAATATTTCAGACGAGTAGATTGTCATACGAAGTGTACCAGACACTTGAGCATTTGGAGGGAATTTGATAAAGTATTTGTTATACATATACATACACAAAAGTCCAAGCGGCCGAGTGAGTAGCTGAGTGTAATGTGTGCATATATTACAAGAGGGGTAAAAAAAGAACACAAAAGGTCTAAAGACACAGGCTAAAACTGATCTTCAGTTAAAAGATTTGAAATTTTCTACCTGGTTAAGCTAAAAGAATTAAAAGAAAGAATTCAGAAACACTGAAAGCGTTCCACAAACAAAAATAACCGAGTTTATTGATTTAACAACCATTAACTCAGTTAACCTGGCAAGTATTGTAGTGTATGTGGAAATCGAAAATCACTTTAAATGCATACATTATAAGCTAATTTCAAATATTTCTTTTTTTTTGTTCACGGTAGAATTTTGCTGGAAATTTGTTGCTGCAACGCCAACATTTATCGGCATGTAGTGGTTTTATTTAAATCAAGCGTAAAGTTTTTACTTTGAAGCCTTTGAGTTAATGTTATCGGTGGTTAAATTTTCAAAGTTGATTTTTTTCCTCCCACTTAAATGGATTAAATCGGAAGGTAGTTCTATGCCAGAAGAGTATTTTAAGAAGAACTTCCTTCTAATTTATAATATTCAGTTAAAGCTATGTGTTGAAATTTGTTTTTTGCTTGAATAACTTAAGGTTTAATCTAAGAACAATATGTTTACGATTTGTTTTCATGGCAAAGAGAATGACTGGTAACGAACAAATTCAATTTTATCAATGATTGATTTGTGAGAAATCGATATTAATAGCTTAAATTGCTGAGAAACGGTAACCCCGTTATTTATGAAGCAAAAATTTAGAACTTTTTTCTTAATGATTTTCAAAATTCTAACGGGATTTTAAAGAAGACATATAACGGCAAATCCAGTGTCACTCACGTTTCAGTTATAGAAGTAAACATGCATTTTTCTCCATCAAACATAAGCTTTTAACACAAAATTATATGGGTATAATAAGTCTTAGGCTCACTATTATAAGTTCATGCTATAAGTTTTATATATATGTACACATTTCGAAAAAACTATCTTTTAAAAGTTTCCGGGCGATTTGCATTTTTCGAGATCTTCTTGCAAATTGCGAATTGTTTGAGTTAATTTTAAGAATTAAGTAATTTTCCGTAACAAAATTGAGTAGAAATTTTAACTGCTGGGAAAAATTTTGTTTTTCTCAGAATTATAAGATTTTTTCATATACTGATTTTATCAATCGCGTTTCACGTCGGTGTCACTCATGTTTCAAGACAATTTTAATTGTCTTTTTTTTATCCTGGTTAATCTGGTGAACTTTATTAAGCATATTTTGTAAACATTTTTTTTCTTTATATTAAGGAGGGGGTGTGGTTTTTAGCGTAGAGAAAAACACTTTGTTTATGAATTTTTTTTAAGACTATGGATTGAGCGAGTTTATTAATACTTTTTGGACATTAGAAAGTGTACTTTTAACAATATTCTGTAATTTTTTTTTTTGGAAATATTAAAAAACTAGCCGGTGACAAAGGTTTTCCCAGAACGTCTTCAAAAAATAGCAGTTTACGGTGTTCACTATATCTCGGTCGAAAATTATCGTAAGCCAAAAAACCATTACAATTTAACCAAAGTATTATCAAATTTCCCCCCCCCCCCCCAACGTTCTTTAATTGTTTATTTTTTCATTTAAAAATTTTTGGTGGCCATCAAAAGAGTAAACTGCAATTTTTCACGAAAAATTCCGACATTTTGTGGGTGAAAAACCCCCTTAGTGTATAAAAACAAAATTTATCTAAACGTTGGGGGAGGTATTTTATATGTATAAAATGTGTACCAAGTTTGAAATAAATCGGTCAAGTTGTTTTTAAATGGCAGTGAACACGGACTTTGAAATAATTTTGAGAAAAACGCGTTTAAAATTTACAAGCTACGTTTATCGACGTTCGAGGTACACTTACTTAAAAATTCACAGCTTTTTTAGTTTTACTCGGATTGAGTTCAAATTTGGACACAACATTCTTGAGATGTTGTGCATTCATAAAAAAATTGGTTAAAATAAAAAGTTAAAAAACCCTACCCCGCCCTTAAGGACATTTTTATACAAAAAGGATATAATATAAAAACAACACAAAAACTATTTTAGAACTATAACATTTTAACAAAATTTATTCCGGTTCTGCATCCGAATTTGTATATATATCACTAAGCCTAGTTCGTTGATCCTTACGCTCATTAAAACTCAATGACCGTGCCAAAAATATGTCTGGCCTATTAGCAACTCCGTCGATGCCAACGGCTTAAAATAATGATTCAGTTAGATATTTTTAATCTTTGCAAAGTTTGTTTTCTTATATGAATCCGGATATAACTATATTTTTTCTCTATATTTTTTTCATACGTTGCTTAAGGTACGGCTTTCACTTTTTCTTGATGTTTTCGTTATCTTCTTTCATTTCTTATACAAAAACAAGCAAAAAAAAAAATTAAATGTCACTCACGTTTCAATCCTTCAAATGCCTTTTTAATGAAAAATAATGGTGACTGCTTGATTTAAAAAAATACAAAATTCACTTATCTTATATAGAAAGTAGTTCTGAGACATAAAATGTGTCAGCCAATTATTTTCCAAGATAATCCAACTTATCAATAAAAATTGTCACTCACGTTTCACTCTTGAATCACATTTTGAAATTATATTTTTCGATAAAGAATTATATAACTAAAAAATTGTAATATGCTTTTTTTAAATAGAAAATGTTTCAATTCTGGATATAATATAACTGTGCTTTGATGTTTAAATCGCGAAATTCCAAATTACAAATATAAAAAACCTACAATTTTTTTAACTTGCTACAGATTAAAAATACATCTGTATCCTTTCAAAATTTCAAAATCAGTTAACATTCAAGTATACAAAATGTTTTTTTCAAAATGCTTTTACCGTAGGAAAACGCAAGCAATATTCTTAATGTTCCATGTATTTTTATTGACTTTAAAGCATTTTTATTTTTAAGGTTTAGGTTTACTTTTTCTGGATTTACCGTTAAGTTTTCGAGGAAAAAATTGATGACATTGTATTAATGTTTTGAAAAAAAATTAAATTTATTTGAGACTCTTAAAAATCCATGAAAGATTGGTTTCAAGACTATATTTTGGTTTCTTTTAAGCAAAATGTAAAAATGAAAATTCATACACTTTTAAAATATACAAATGTAAATTAACGATTCTACTAATTCAAATCTCAAGTCCCACAAAATACTAACGGGAACTACAAACAGGGGTAGATAACAACTCCATACGAGCAGTGACGGCATGGGACTTAAAGTTTGAGCTGGAAAATAACAACATGACCGGCTCTTTTTAAAAAATAAAAACTGTTTAAAAAAATATCTATGGCACAACACTTAAATAAACAATGTTAAATAAGAATTTTTACATCACTGGGGAGTTTTGTACAGTTTCTTGTTATCCTGATTTTTTAAATATTAATGTGAAAGGTTCACATTATTGTTACGCAGGGTTCCTTTCAGAAATGGGAATTTGAAAGTGGGACAAATTTATGGATGCTTGAAGTAACATAAAACGATATTCCACAACGCTATCTATGTTTTGATTGCCGCAATCACTCTTGGCTCTGCTGACAAAAAAGAATTTCTGAAAATATGTTGATGGTGAAATATCAAGAAGAATATTCTTTATATATAATATATGAAGATATTATCTTTGGACATTTTCTTCCTTTAACTACTGCTTTATGTAATAATGAATATAATAATATTTTGGTTCAGATTTTAATAAACAATTTGTTTCATTTAATTAAAAATAAACTTCGGATGCTTTAACAACATTAACAATTATATTTAGAGTAAATTTCGTAGTAGTAGTAGTTTTTAATCAAATGTGGTGACCGTGGCATGCTGGTTAAGTGTGTGGCTTAGCATTCTCGGAGCTCGGGTTCGATTCCCAGCGGCGAAAAGTTTTTTTCAATACAAAATTTTTCTGATCTGTCACCACCTCTCTGCAGACAATGGCAAACCTCAGAGAGTAAATAATGCCATGTAAAGCTTCTTGAGTACATGAGCCGTTCGGAGTTGGCATAAAACATGTAGGTCCAGTTCTCGGTCAATTGTGTACAAACATTTAATAACACACACAACACAATTGATCATAAGAAGCTCGGTCAAAGTCCTTTCAAGGGCTGAAATGGCCAATTTGTTTTTTTTTTTTATTCAGAGGATCCCGAGGGCAGCTTATAATTTTTGTTTAAAATTTGTTGCTTTAAAACGAAAAACTTTTGTTTTGAATTTAACTTTAAAAGCAGTTGTGTTTAAATTAAATTAATTTGGCGTTCAAGGAGTTGGCGTGAATGGGTTAAAAATGTTATATTGCTTCTCTTGCTGGTTGCTGTTTTATTTTATATTAATTTAAATAATTTTTGTTTTTGAGCAAATTTTTCTTACATAATTTTCTTAAACAAAACGAGCTATCTTCTAAAATTTACAAAACGAGATTCTTTACTTTTATTATCGAACGACAATTGTGACATTGTCAAGAAAATAACTGTTTTTAGTTTAAATGTTATAGACAAAAAAAAAAAACTTGTTTTCAATAACATGACTTATACTCTATTAGATTTTAAGAAAAAAGTTATACATTTTCAAATTTTTTATTTAAGTAAAATTTCTTCAATAAGAACTAGTTTTAAACCAAACAACTTCTGGAACATAAAAATTTCCATATATTTTCAACAACTCTTTATTTCTACAGACGCTGTTTTACAGGCACTGTTTTTTTTTTTTTTTATTAGCCAAGCCAAGATGGAATCAAACACAGATTAACAAAATATCATTTATATTTTTAACCATTTAAAGTTTTCTATGTAAACTTCTCCAATTTAAAGTTTTGTTCATTTATATTTATAACAGATGAACTAAAAAAAGAACAAATCTTAACAATTGCGAAAATTTACATTTTCTATAGAAATTAATTTCACTCACCTAAAAATGCTTAAAATATTATTTTGGCCACTAAATAGTTAATCAAATTAAAACTAGACTTTATCACCAAAAATCTTCTTAAAAATATTTACATGCGAGTTTGATGGAATAATGGATATGATTAGTATGCTCTCAGCCACCAAAATCATATTTCAGAATGGGTCATATCATCAAAAATGTACATACAGGGATTATCACAAACGTGTTCTATAGAAAAAAGCACATAAATATGGCTCAACTGTCATGTAGGAATATGGTAATTGCAGTTTTAATAATAAGTTTTGTGGTTATCGGCCCAAAATAGCACCGGCCTTTCTGAAATTCTCCAGATCTCCCAGTATGACCAGTCCGCCTGTGCACACGAGCTTCACGTCTGCACTACGTCACAGTTAACAAGAACTGAAGGAACTCACGACTTGTAAGAACCTTTTACTAAATTATGGTAGAGGTCTTCGTTCATAATGCCACTGACTAACTTAGAAACGTTGTTCAAACCCGGTTTGAGTTCTAGGGTTAATAATCTTTGATGAAATGAACAAAATTTTAAAAAGAAATTGAATCGGATTATGCCCGTTTTTAAATTCATTATTTGGGTGTTTAACATTTTTATTTGCACAACATAAGCAATATAAAAAAAAATTAAAAACTTCTTCAAAAATCATGAAGGCCAAAATTGTTTGTGATTTAGGGAAATGTCGATTTTTTAGGTATTTTTATTTTTCGAAAACACAATTTAAAAACTAACGAAATTTTAGATTTAAGGAATAAACATTATTCTACTTTTATCTGGTTAATTGCTTGTAACTATAGGTTTATTAGGCTAGTAATCAGTTCTCTTTCTAACTACAATTAAATGTACTGCAATCTTTAATTTAGTTGATAGAGGTATTGAGTTATTTATTAAGCATTCTATAAATATAATAAAAAATTATTTATAGATTATCTTTATTATCATATTATTTTGAATACTGAATCTAAAAAAAGACAGTTTGTCAAAAGCTCATATAAAAAGCACAATTAAACATATTTTTAAGCAATAACATATTTTACACTCACGCTTATCAGGCCACGTAGTAGAAGGTTAAAGAGTCAATTAAGAAAAAGCTATGGGCGACAGACAACCTGTTGATTTGGTTAACATTTTTAAAATTTCAAAGTATTCAAACATAAAACTGCGTGATTTCTTTTATGGTGGCAAAAAAAAAAAAAATACACATTAAAACACATTTTTGAAAAGCGATATTTATAGTGGCAATTGTAAGCACGATTGATTTTAAGTTTTTATTGTTTTTCTTTTTTTTACTGTAGTTTATTCTATAAAAACCTCTAAAATCCTGGCAACGACCCTAATAGTAATAATACAAATTTTGACAAAAAAAACATTGATGCATTATTCTGTATTTTGTATCGGTTCGAACGGCGAACTGCCTACAACATTAATTTAAACATTGAATTTATTTAAAATTTTTATTTCGTGAGCTTCAAGTCAGTCCTAAAAGCAGATAAAATGTTGCAAAAAATATGTACCAAAATATTTGTTTTCCTGATTTTAAGATCTGTTCACTCATAAAAGTTTTATCAACGCAAATGAAAATATAAACAATATTTATGCAGAACAAGAGTGCTTTTAAAACTATTTTTAAGTCAGACTAACATACATGATCGTAAATAACGGTGGCACTTATTTAGTTGGGTTATTCTTAGCTTGAACAATTTTATGTTTTTTATGATTTTTGATTCACATTTGAATTTGTTTGGAAAGTGTTTGGAATAATGTTTTTTTTGTCGATTAAAGATGATAATGATGATGATGATGATGTTGATGATGATGATGACGATAATGATGATGAGGATGATGAATATGATGATGCTGATGTGGTCATGATGTTGATGATGATGTGTTATAATGTGTTAATGTTTTGAAAAATTTAAAAAAATATACACACTTTAATGAAAACAAAAGAATTCAATCAAAATACGAACATTTTAAGGCAGAACCATTAATTTTCATGAAAGTGTAATAAGCGAAAAAAATGTAAAGCTAATTTAAGCATCATATTTTAAGCACTCATAACTTTTAAGTATGAAATAGTGAAAAATTTAATTTAATCAGTTTTTTGACTTCTGAAAACATAAATTGTATTTCTTTAAGACAACGTTTTATATATGTACATAAATAATAAAAGAAACCTATTCAGGCACTATTGGAATAGCGCTATGGATATTTTGCCTACGTGCAGTTAATCATGTATGTTAAGATACACAATAACAAGAACAAATATGATTGGCTTCCATACAAATGATGTAAAAAAAACAAAAATAGAAGTAGTGGTGTTGGGCAAATTTTCAACAAAATATTTTGTATGAAGGCCGAAAACTCTAAAACTAATGATGCAGTTCTATTGCCCACACCCAAAATAAGGTGAAACCATGGTCATGGGGCATGTCTTCGAATTTTTATAAAAAAAAAACTATCACAGTGATATTTTTGATCACTAAGTTTAGTCCAGTTTTGGTACATGGCACATGTGTATTAATAAAATTTTATAGGGAGTGGTTTTTTTTTTAAAGTTATTTATTTTGTGTGACGAGAAATATATATTATTAAATTTTTTTCAATATTGACGGTTATCATAAACAATAAAATAACATTAAATGGGAAGAATTAAATTTGAGTTTTATGCTTAGAATTAGGAGTGGTACAAAAAAAATTATACTTATTTTTGTAGATAATAAAAATATTCATCGAAATTGAATACTTTAAATTCAAAACATGTTTTAGACTATAAGGATGAGCCACGCACCTTATCGTTTGCCTGTTCCAGTTTCCCAGTAAAAGTCCATCAACAAATAGTAATAAGCAATAGTAACTCCACTCTGAGTTTCAGTTTTCTGTTACCGTTATTGAGAACCTCGGTAGTCGAGTGCTAAACGTGCTTCAATGCCAGCCCAGAGGTTCCGGTTTCGAATCTCGGTCGGGACATGGTTCTACGCTTTTAAAAAAAAAACAAATTGGCCATTTCAGCCCTTGAAAGGACTTTGACCGAGCTTCTTATGATCAATTGTGTTGTGTGTGTTATTAAATGTTTGCACACAATTGACCGAGAACTGGACCTACATGTTTAATGCCGACTCCGAACGGCTCATGTTCTCAAGAAGCTTTACATGGCATTATTTACTCTCTGAGGTTTGCCATTGTCTGCAGAGAGGTAGTGACCGATCAGAAAAATTTTATATTGAAAAAACTTTTCGCCGCGGCTGGGGATCGAACCCGGGCTCCGAGCATGCTAAGCCACACACTTAACCTGCATGCCACGGTCACCACAACGCTTTTACCTTTCTTTAATTCTTTTTTCATTTCTATTCTACGCTTTTACCTTTCTTTAATTCTTTTTTCATTTCTATTCAACTGAATTCCAAATATATACAACTTAGAAAGTTGCAGTCGGTGGTAGAGATGCTTTTGGAATAAGATTGCTTAATAAGTCGAACTGACTGAGGTAAAGGCATAACACTTGCCTCAGGTTCAAATTAGCATGTTGATATAGATATCCGCCACACATTCAACATTCTACACTTGTTTCTATTGATTTCACTTTCTCGCCTACTAATCTACTCCCCATTTCCGAAACAAGGCAGACTTGACTGAATAGGTTTGACACCTGAAATCCTTGGTTCAATTTATGTATGTTAAAAGTTACTTTTTTGAAAAAAGTTACTTTTTTTAGCTCTCATTAGTAAAAACTTATGTCAAATGATATATGAATTAAAATACTGAAATTTTTACAATTTTCTTTAATTTCTTCGGAAAAGGCAGAGTTAATCGTAAAAATTATACAAACATTGACCATGATTTTAAAAGTTTTTTTACATATGGATAGACAACCCTAACAGTCATTTATGAGGACAGCAAAAATTTTAAATTGGCAACATTTAAACGTGTGGCAAAGAAATGAATGTTTAAATGTGTGCAAATGTAACACCCGTCACAATAGAATGTTCCTTTTGTATATAAATAAACTTTTACTTTTATGCTAAAAAATTCAAGTTTTCGAATTTTTACCCCTTTCTCAAGATAAGATGAGTTTACAGTCAAATTTTGTAAACTCTGGCGGTCGCAAATTTATATATTTTTATTTTAAATGTTATTGAATTATTTTAGTAAGTTTATACCTCAAACACTTAAAAACTATTTTATTTGTTATCACAAAATTTTGTAATGCTTGTGCGTCGTATTTATCTAGCAATCAATGAGCCAAGCATAACAATTCAACAGATTAACACGATATGGAAAAAATGGTTAGGTCATTGTTTGAATATGAAGATTGTACAAAATGAATTGTTGATATAGAATGACGATATTCGTTCTATTCAATGTTTCTAAACTTCTGACCAGCACAAATCAAGCAATAAAAATCCTTTAAAATTCATTATTTAGCATATTTGTTTTATAAATTGAACTGTGATAGAAAATGTTTACACTTTATTCGTCAATTCATATGCGAACATTTTAGAAGATATCAGGGCTTTTACGAACTTATATTATGTGTATGTGTTTGTGTATATACAAAATTATATGGTAGTGTAGAATTTAATATGCGTGGTATAGAATCAGAGATTATTTTTATTGCATTTATTTTTAATTGTTTCTTGTAATCGACTTCTTTAAATTTATTTATATAAAAACAAAAAATAATATGCCATGATAAATTTGATTTAAATCAACTAACTTTAATCTTATCTTATGGAATCATAAAGCAAATTGTGAAATTGATAATATATATAAAAAAAGAAAAGAGTATTTCATTTAAGAAGTGCAAGAGAATTTTATAGAAGCTTTACGTATATGCATTTAAAGTGAAAATGTCAAAAAATATAGAGAAATTTAAAACTGTGTTTGATGCTGATGAACGCACATTTTTGAAAAATATTAATATGTGGACAGTTTATATGAAGCACATATTTACTTTAAATAAATATTTCTTAATTTTAGGCATTATGTAACCATTTATCAACACTGACGAAAACGCCACACTAAAACAGTTTATCGCCCAATATAAAGCTAAGCTTTGAATTTCGATTTTTTGGTGCTACATTTTGATGATATTTAAAATTCAAAAATGTTTAAAAAGTTTATATAAAGCTTTGATTTCTAACATTCTCATAGCTTTGTGCTAATTTTGATATGCTTTTGTGTGACATATAAATATTATTTATCACTTAAGTGCGAGAATAAAAACGTAAACACACAACGTTAAGTTTCATCAAAAGTTAACTCATCGTTCAAGGTAATATTTAGTATTTCGATAACAAATGTAGAACAATTAGATGAATAGTTAAGTTATTAAAGAAAATACAGCATTCTTTATGACACGTAGACATTTTATTACTTATGTTAAGGACAATTTTTTCAAATCTTATGAAGAAAATGGCTTTTGAGCTTTAAGTAGAACGACCTACAATTTTAGAATCTGATAAAAAGTCAGTAAAACTCACTGCATAAAGGAAAAATGACTCGACTTTTCGCTCTTTTTTGTTGAAAAAATAATTTTAATATGTACCTATTTATAATTTTGAAACCTGATAATTTTTAAAGAAGCTCAATATCATACTCAAAACCTATTCAAATAAACCTTATAATCCGTTTTCAGATCAACTATTCAACTCGGCTTACTAAAAATTATGAATATGCGAACTATTTGAAACTCAGTTTTTTGTCTTGTAAAGGATATTGTTTGTTTTTTGTACTATGTAGTACCTCTTTACTATGTATATTAAGATTTTTGGTACATTTCGCATATAATTTGGAAATATTAGAAGAAGCTATTTACCAGTAAGCAAGTGCACAAACATCAAAATAATAGAATCTGAAACATGAGTAAAATTCCAAATCTATGCTGGTTTGGGCTGGCTAGAAATTGTGCATCTGACAAAATATTTTTATGCATTCGGGTAGTTAAAATCAGTAAAGAAATGGTACCGTTCAAAATTTTGGAGTAAGTGATACTTTCTTGGGTTCAAGGACATTTTTGTGAACTAGAATAGATATTCAAACAGGAAATTTTTCGGATGTTATCACAGTTACAGAGTGACTGTGGCGAGTACGGTGAATTCCAAGGATTAAAGCATTTGGTAAATTTTGGAGAATAGGCCTTATGTTAAGCCACACAAAAAAATAGAATTCGCTAAAGTGATCACTACGCAGTGAATGAAATTAAATTTCACTTTCGTGTGTCTACAAATTTTACCAAACGTTTAAAGCCCTAGAACACAGAGAGGAAAAAGGAATAGTAGAATTAAATACGTTCGTAACAATTTTACTTTTTTAAGTATTAAGGACAATGTATTAAATTTGAAGCGAAAATATTAACCCTGCGCCGTCTTTGTGGGACGATAACGTCTACAGTGATACTTGAGAAACGTTGTATCTAGGAAAGAGGAGAGGAAGCGCGTAGGTATTTTTCCCCAAATTACCCCAAAGGCCGTTAGTAGACGTCGCGTTGTCTGTCAGAAAGGTGCTGTCAAAGTTGGTTAGGGGACGAAGTCGGTGCAATTTTTTTATTTCTTAAAGTAAGTAAAAACAAAATTTTGTTTTGAGAAAAATTAAATTTTATTGCTGTATTGCATTTACGAAACGAGCTAAATCGGGAGGAGCAGTTGTCTGTTTTAGAGAGGTCGGATACTTTTAAACTTTAAGTATGGACGTGAGTTCTCAGGAGTCTCTACACATTCGCGATTTCCGAGAATCACATGGAAATGATTCATGTTTATGTTTCATTAAAATTAGAAATGATGATTTTATATTTTTTTTTTAATTTTTAACAATTTTTTTTTAGCATTTTAAAAAATTCCAGTAGTCATACATATATGTATGTGATGCAATTTTTGTACCTCAAAATATATGTGTAGTTTTTCAAAATTATATCTAATTTTTAAAAAAAAAAAAAATTTTTAAGGTGTCACGTTCCCTTAAGATGTTTTATATTTTCATGTATTGGGTCGAAATTTAAGTAATCAGAAAGAAGTAACCCAACCAACCAAAATGCTTGAGAATAATATTATAACAAGCTTAACAACATAAGCCTTAAGCTTGAAAAAAGCTTGAGAATCTATTGAAAAAGTATATCACAGTAATTGTAGAAAAATCAAAACGGAACCCTTGTGGTAATATTACTCAAGCAAGATTGTTATAAGCTTGTTCTTGCAATTGTAAAATAAGCTTATAAAATAATATTATATCAATAAATGCATAGAAAAGCTTACTATCCTCAATAGTTTTATAAGCTTTTTCTCGCAATTGTAAAATAAGCTTAAAAAATACTATTTTTTAGTTTTTTTTCGATAGTTTTTTTAAGATATTTCTTGCATCTGTAGAATTAACCTAAAAATAATGTTTTATTAACATAGCATAGATTGTGTATGCATATGCACATGCATAAATATACAGCTGCAACTGTGGATAGAGTCTCATCTAAAAAATCTTTAAATTCAATAATAAATTGTATGTCCAACAAAACAATATATTTTATTTTACAGAAAAAAAAATGATAAGAGATTCTATTGTAAAAAACAACTGATTCTCAATCATATTTAATAAAGTATTGTTATATATAAGTGTTTATTAAGCATACTTTAGAAACAGTTATGTATATCAAGCGTTTCTCAAACACGATTGAGAATTCATTATGATTTATCTTTTTATCAAGCTTGTTAAAAGTGATATTGAGAAATGCTTATAACCCAGTGTTTTTATTAAGCTTATTCTCAAGTACAATTGCCTTTCGCTTTTCAAATGGTCGGTTGGGAAGTTTAAAAAAATTTTCATACTAATTCTTTTTAAATACAATGAAAATGTTAATTTTTTTTTAAATTTAACTCTTTCTTCCCCTTTTGGAAAAGTATTGGTTCTTTTGCGGAACTTCTTATTATAATAATAAAAAAAAAATTGGCTGCCACAAGGTGCCACTACAGGACAATTTTAAGAAAAACTAAAATGTTGACGGAAACTAATTTTTTTTTTATTTTTTGTTAAAACAATTTTTTTTATCTTTACTTATTTGTATTGCTATAAAAAAATGTAGGACCGTTTTAATCACTTTTATAAATAAAGATTTAAGAAAAGCTTGGGAATTTTTCAAATTTTCTAAACTTTTTTATTTTATTCACTTCAAACTGTCAAACATAACTTTTGTTTGATAACTGGAGTCAACAAGTGATTTCTTAACTTCCAAAAAATATGAGCAGTTAAGAGTTCTAACTTGGGATATTTGGCATAACTTGTGTTTTTTGTTTCAATCACAAGTTTCCGTGTGAATGTCAGTTGACAACTGAATTTATTATAAATTAATTTTCATAGCAACGATAGCACGCAACATTGTTCTGACTGCATACAAAAGTATTGATTAAAATATACCAACTTAGATTTTTCTACTTGTTTGTCGAGGTCCTTTTGTGTTCGACAAGTTTCCGCTGTAGCTGCAATTCCTGCTTTGTGGTAAAGAGGGATAGAGGTGATAGGAGGTGCTGCATTCAGTTCAATCAATGGTCTAGAATGACGCCAATGTAATTCACAAATGGTTCAGACTATGTCATGCTCGAAGCCTATTATTTGAAACCTACTTGATAATTCCAGACGCAGGACTTCATCATGAAAAATGTTCTAAAGACTCAGATTTAGGAGCTTCCATCCAAACCTACCTCTGTGTCAAAAAAGAAAATTCTATCTTGAGATAGCCTCGTATAATTCAACGCAGACAGAAGAAGACTTCGCAAAGCACAAGAGCTTTAAATATTCTGGCCAAGGTTAATCGAAATTAGACAGTAACGCAATGTCTACTATATATATATTTTAAGACAAAATCAGTATTTTTTTTACCAACGCACTGCGATAGACCGTGCTTCAACCTCTATCTGACAGAAATTGTTATAAAAAAAAAATTTTTTTTTGATCGGCTGTCACCCTTCTTCACACAATGGCAAGCCTCAGAGAGAAAATAATGTCATGTAAAGCTTCTTGAGAACATGAATTTTACCCGTTCGGATACGGCATTAAAAAGGAATTTCATATCTCGATCAATTAACAAATTGTTCAACAAATTACGGAAATGGTCAGTTCGTTTTTTTTCGTTTCATTGTAAATTCAAATATTCGATATGACGAACACGAACCTATTAAAAATAATTAGTTTTTCTTAAAACACACTTAAATATCTTCTAATGTATATTACATTCTAATAATTTCGTTTTTAGGTCGAAGACATTATTATTGATTTTTCAAAATAAGTTTTTTATTTTGCGCTATTAACAATTAGAATGACAAATGCTTAACTAAGCCTAAGGCTTGTCTTCGTTTTTTGTAGTCGCTCTGAATATTCTATTCAAATTATTAATTAAGATTTTTTTATTAATGGCTGGTTAGCTGGATATATTTCACTCTTTTAATTTTATTTGCATCTTGTTTTCGGATATCGAATGGACCAACTGCTTTTTCGAAAACTATTTTTTTAAAATAGAGAATAAAGTTTCTAATATAACTTACAAATCTGAATTTTAGTCATACGAAACAACATAAACCTTGTAATATAAACCTTCGGGTTCTAACAAACAAACTCAAACGAGTGAGAAAAGATAACGTCTCTGACGTTCCAAAAGTAGAAAATGTAACCACATATAATAAGTATTACATTTTGTACAAAAGCTTGAACGAATTGTTTAATGTAAAAAAGATTAAGATTTTATCTTATAAAGCATTAAGCTTTAAGACCACAGCAAATTAACAAACGTGAACATAATATTAGCTGACTGAGTATTTATTACGTAACATATTTAAGTTTATTCTGCTCTTTTCTCGACATAACCGACCGCTTTCAAGAACTCTTGAATAAATATTAGAAAAACTTATATTTATTTGCTATGCAAACAATTTTATAAGCAAACTTTTTAAGCCAGGCAATTTTAAGGCAGTCAAGAACGTATTAAAAAGTTTACAATTTAAATAAATAAGTTTCGTTAACATATTCATATTCAACAGTTCATATTTTTTAAACAAGAAAAACTTGCAACAAAAATAGTATTATTCAACATGTATGGTAAGGAAACTAACTTAAAAGAAAATGCAAATTTAAAATAAAACAACATCAATTCAATTCTAGTTCGAATGCGATAAAATGAATGCGAAATGAATTTCTGCTATATAGTTGAAAAACTATATAATAACAAGTGGTGTTCAGTTAAAAATGCTTGATGCCAAAGAAGTGTGGTGAAATATAGAAAAAAAGGTAGGTTTGTAGAAGAATTTTTGATTTACATGCACAAATTGGGCAACGTTCAGGAAAAGGGTACCGGTGAAATGCATCTGAATGAAGATTTTGTAAAAATTATTTATTTTTTGAAAAAAATAATAGTTTATTCACTTATATTTGGTGTATCTTAAAATATAGGCTACAACATTCAATTAAACAGATTTAAACAAATTTGCTGATACGCTCTAAATAAATTTAATCGCCGAATAAGTTTGTCTAATATAGGACCTATTTTAAGCAAAAATTAAAAAAAAATTTGCATGTATTTCTGCCCCCCTAAGCAGCTGCACTTAAGTATAAAAAACAGCAAAGTTTGCGAAAAATCGATACAAGTTGAACTTGGGAAAAAGTGCAGCAGTGCAGCTAAATAAATGAGAACAATTGGAACAGCTGGAAGGCAACAACTAAGTGGCTGAAAGTTAAATATTCGCTTAGATGCGAACTAAACAATTCTTTTTATACAGTTACGAGTTTAGCAAATATGAGTGTTAAAACATATTTGCTTTTTAAACCTAAAAGTGGTGATATTTTTTCAAAATAATAAAGTAAAAGTTTTACTTAACGTCAAAATTATGTTAATTAGTTTGTTTATAGTAAGGGTAGAAGTAGAGCTTGTAAACTAAAGTAAAATTATCATTAGCATTCGATTTAGCTAGTGGCTCTTTTCGTCTTGGTGGATTTTGTATGTATTTTCTCACTTTTGATTTCTGAAATCTTTGCATGTGGATTTTGTTGTTAGTATAAAAAATTCAGTCACAGAGAACTGAAAATTTTTGGAAACTGAAAATGGCAAGAAATGGAAATTGTATGGCTTGTGAGCCATATCGAATCTCCGTAGACCCAGGTTCGAATCACCATCTGATACAAAAAGTGTTTTTTTTCAATAGAATTACATTTGTCTGATCGGCCGTCATCTCTCTGCAGATAATGGCAAACCTCAGAGAATAAACAATAACATGTAAAGCTTTCTAAGAAGATGAACTTTAGCCGTTCGGAATAAAATGTGGAGGTCCAGTTCTCGGTTCAACAACACATAACACAATTGATCATAAGAAAATCGTTTAATGTTCTTCAAATGACTACAATGGTGAATTTTTACTGTCACATTAAGGGAAAAAGTACTGTAGTCAGTACTGATAAAGCTATGTTAAATCGATGTACTGCATTTTGCATGGGAGCGCAGTGAGAGCTGTATTTATTGGGTAAAGGGAGCGTGTACAACTTACATATAAATTTATTAACTTTTTAAAATGAATGTAAAATGTATTCAATATAGCTTATCATGTGTAGAATACATTGAAGACTTCAATAAATACAATTAACTTTTTTTTTATCGTATAGTGAGCTTTTTAGGTATTTTGTACAAGAAATGTACTCAATACACAAAATATAGACTCAGTACATTCTCGCTTGCAAAACGACATGATACACGTGCTATATGCTCATTACAGCTAGGGATGCCAGATTTTTTTATTTAATAATCGGGATTTTGCAAAAAAAAAGCGGGAAATTAACTAAAAAAAATATGCGTGTGGTAGCCACTCACGGAATAAGTGCAACTTTTACCCAAAAAAGTAGAGTTTTAAGTGGTTAATTGAGTTACTCTTTAATATAGTCTTACTAAAAAAGTTCCATTGCATAAAATGGCAAAAGTAGATTTAATGTGTTTTAATACAATTTTTAAAAGTTTAAAGGTTTTGTACCATCAATTAATCATACTGTATCATACCACACCTCTTATTTGTATTTCTTGTAAAAACCTTTCTCCAAAATTATGTGTAGAAAATTATGTGTGTTGGCGTCGAATTGGTGGTGATCAAAAGAAAATAAAATGGAAGACATACATATTTTGCTACCGCTAGTTTTTTATAAAGAAAATACAAATGGCAGTTTGCTGTTTCAGTAGTATTTTGCAAGTTAGGCTTCCTTGTTATGAAACGATGTAAAATTGATGTAATTTAGACAATATAATTTTGGGAACGACTATAAACAGATTCAATACATTTAGCTTTAATGCAATGAAATCACCATTCTAAAGTCAATCACTATGCTTGGCAATAAAAGTAAAATCTCCGAGGTTTTAAATCATAAGTTCGGTTTTACTCCTCGTATCAATTCGCCATATTGTTCTATATGCGGCTAAAGCAGTTTCACTTCAAAAAATTACGGACTCAAACTTTGATGACTAGTTCGTTACTGTACTGTAATCCAGGGATGCCCAGCGCCTAACTCTTTCCACTCTTTGCACTCTTTACAACAACTTCGATGTTTTCATGATTGTTGTAATTCGATGAATTCAGTTTGAAGTCGAATCATTGCTTCTTAATGTTTTGTTGTTTTTTTAAGCATTTGCATGTTGTTGTTTTTGTGTATTCAACAATTTAACTTGTGCGCTTGGGCACTGTCAGCATGCGTGTTGTTGTTGTTCTGGGGTGCTGCCAGCATTCGTGTTGTTGTTTTTAACATGTTCCACTCTTTCCACTCTACAACAATTTCAATATTGCAATGATTGTTGTAATTCGCCGAATTAAGTTTTCAGCTTCACCCTTACTTATTACTTTATTGTTGTATTTGCGCACATAGAAGGATTCGTGTTGTTGTTTTGTGTGTGCAATATTTATGAACTTTTGCGGTGGCGCAGATGGTTTTATGCGTGTTGTTGTTTTATGTGTTTTTGTTGTTAGAAAAATTATTGTGCCACGAATCCAAAGATTTGTTGTTGTTGTTGGCTTTTTGTTGTAATTGTTGTAGCACTCTTCAAATATTTTTTCTGGGCATCACTGCTGTAATCCACTGTATTCTAGTGGTTAAAAGCGATGAATGGATAAGAAATAAATGGCTGTGTTTCTATAAGAAATTGTCAATTTTTTAATAGAATCAAAGCCTTTCTTTAATAATTTATTCTTTGTATTTGATTGAGAGGATGATTCAGGCACACTTATGAACTGAGTATGCATTCAATACAATGTAATAATGTACCAAAAAGATGTAATGAGTAAATTTTGTAGTACTCATAACTAAAATTATGTACTACAAATATGTTATGAGTAAATAATGTATGTACTCATTACATAAAATTATGTACTGGAAATAGGTAAAGAAAAAATTATGTATACACGGAGTAAATGATAATTTTTCTTAGAAACTGTACTCATCACAAATATATTGTGTATCATTTTCAGTATTGGGTCAATAATCTATGTGCTTAGTACATCTGAACTGTACTCAGTACATAAACTTGTTTACAATATTGTAATCAGTACAGTGTTAATGTACTCACATGTATTGACGACACATATTTATGTGATGAGCAAATAAAATTTTTTATTGGCGTAGCACGGCTTAAAAGCATTATGTAGTCAATACAGAAATTATGTCATGAGTACATAAATTACTGAAGTGAGCCCATAGGCTTCTTCTACTGTGCATCAATCACAATAAACAATATTTGTGACCTATTTTTGTTTCTAAAAGATTTGACACTTTTATTTAATTTAGTGAAAATTGTGTACAAAATTAACAAAATTAAAAAAATCAATTTTTTTAAGATTTGATATGTTTTTTCATAAGACACAACAAGTGAAAGAGGGTACTAGAGAATTATTTAACAGCTCATTACTTTCTAACTTCTCTAACTTGTGATATGTTATTTCCTTTACAAAAAGGGAATTTTTGTCAAATAAAAACTTACTATGTTTAGTCGTTATACGGTAAACATGTAGTTACAATAATTGAGATTTTGTCAACTAAATAAAAAAAACGTTTGCAAATGTAACCACTATACCAACCGCTAGATTCAAATAGTTGAGGAATATCAAATAACTGGAAAAGTGGCAAGTCTAATACAAAGTTTTATGCGAAGGCATGAACCCAGTGTCTGATTTGGGACACAAAAGCTTACTATCTCTTTATTACATTTTAGTGTTTTCGGAGAGTTTTCTTAAAATTAAACCAAATTATGCTATATAATAATTAAATGTGGAAATAAATAATATTATTGTTGAAGTCTAAGCCCGTGCAATGCCGGGTCAACACTAAGTAGTAGTACTACTTCAACTAATGTAAAATAAAGCAATTTGAGTTTTCTTTTTTTTTGCTGAGTTCAGCTGCTTAAATAAAAACTGGCTTTTATTGTTTCAAGTATCTGGGGATGCTTGCTTTACCAACAATAAATATTCTCACTTTTTGCCCCACATCCAATTAATTAATTGACCTAATGTCTTGTCTACAATTGAAGAAGAAGTATCAAAATCAAAACAATTGAAATGAACTATGCTGGTGGGTGAACAGAGAATATATAAAAGCGTCGTTAAGCCTTGATTTATGTTAGCATTTGATTAAGTCGCGAAACACTTCTAAAGAGACATTAAAACAGTACACCGTGGAATGAGAACAAAAAACATTGACGTTTTTCACTTAGCTTGCATTTTTTTTAGACTTAAGTTTTAAGGTAGACTATAAAAGTAGCTCAAGTTTATATTGGAATTTATTAACCTTCAAAAGTATTTAATTTCTTAGATGCAAATTATGTTCGTGTACGAATTTCACACACAGGTTTTATAAACACAGATTTTAGTAGAAGCTTCTAACAAAACCAATCTTACAGTTATGAAGTCTTATTTTAGTCTTAGACATATCGCACAGCCTCTTTAAAAGTGACACAACTCAAATTTTTTCAATTTTGACTTTTTAATATAAACCAATTCGTAACGCACATCTCCATTGACTGTTTCTGATTGCTTTTTAATTTTAAAAAAATAATTTTGTGACCTTCTTTTGTATGAAGTTGCTTTAAAAAAGAAATTGTTTTTTGCCTCTCTTGAAAATTTTAAGTTGTGTCACTTTTGAAGATCAAGTGCGATATATTAGAAATGCACCAAAAAAACAAGAAATAAGGCGGGATTGAACTATAACGCTAGCATCACCTAGATAACACCTTTATTTTGAAGGATGTTTTCTTTAAAATTGAAGCTAATGTGAATTTTAATAGAACTTTTCAACTAAAATATAAGCGAAGGCAAAAGTGTGTCGGACCTGTGGATTCAATATTTATAATATTATATCATAAAATTGTATCCCCACAATTAGTTTGGATCTAATCAAAATATCAAACGAGGTACATTAAATACAAATTTCATAAATTTTGACGTTAATGGAAGCTATAGTCTTTGTACCGAAAACCTGGATAAGTGGGTGTTGTGGACGGTCACAAAAGACACGATGATAGAACAAAACTAGTCGTTGGGCGTTTTGTGAGACATTTTATTGATGAAACCGGTATCAGATGACTTCGGGGTATTAGTCACCCAGCAGTTAATAAAATTAATTAACACCCAAAATTAAGAAAACTGCATTAAGCCAGAAACTATAAAAACAACGTGCTTCATAAGCAAAAATAACGTTTTCTTTAGGAATGCTAGGCGTTCCTAAGTTTTGTGTCAAATTGACATATAAAAACCTTTTGAAGGAAATGAAAGGAAATCATTTCAGCTTTTTACTTATCAAAAATTTTAAATGCATTTGATTAAAAAAAAAGGAAAAAGATATGAGTGTTCAATTCGCATTGAATCTTATATTTTTAACGGGTTTTGAAACATGAGATCAACTGTCATAAAGCATAATAGTACTTTTTGTAGCATAGTCCCATGGTCGTTTCTAATGTGTATTTTTGTATACATATGTGGAAATCATAGAGTATTCATTCCTTCATTGTCCCATTGAGGATGCCATAACCTGAAGAGATGCTGCCGGACAGCATAGAAAAAACAAAAAAACCAAAAAAAAAAAAAATAATAATACAAATTTATGCAAATGGATAATAATTCTTTGACCGTTCTTTCATTGAACAGACAATAAGCCAAAACCAGAAACTATTGAAATTTTTTCTGTGAAAATACGAGATAACGGAACATTTAAAATGATAAGAATGCCGCTGGATGACATATGGAATCAAGGGTACGAACTGCGCATCAGTAATTTTGCCGACAAAGAGAAACAGGCACACAACGAAAAGGATATAAGAAATCAGGTCAGAATTTTAAACAATTCACTTATTTGTCAGGTAATACCAAGGGGCAGAGTAGAACGTCGTTGTATTTTTCTACACGTAAATGGGAACATTGCAGGAAACTGAAAAAATCAAACCGATAACGGTATAACGTTTCCTACAAATGAAATTTTATATTTTTCCCTCATTGCTTTAACTACTACCTATTAATTGAATTCTTCGGCTTCAACGTTATTTAAATATTTTTCTTATTTTCTTCTAAGGTTTCTTTTGCACGTAAAGCAAAACAGAGTATGTGGAATAATGACAAACATTTTGTCTATTGGTGTCGTTATGGTAGTCGGCAACAGGACGTGCGTAAACGACAGGTAAGAGAAATTGGAATAAAAAATTGGAAAATTATATAAAATATATTTAAAAAATGTTTCTTTAATTTCATAGATGTCAGAGTGTATGAAGTGGGGCAGTGTTGGCATGAATGCGGGCATGCTTTTGGTCATGAACAAACAGAAGTCTTATTCAATGTCTAAGTAAAAAGCATCACATGGAACGTTAAGCAGCCAATCACTCAATCAAAACATTCATCGATACAAAATACAACGCAGTGCATATAAAAAAGAAATACAAATAAATTACATTTTAGGACTTTCAATAGAGATAAGATAAGGTGCTAGCGGTGCAAGTATTAACTGCTTTTTATACAAAGAGCAACAAAATTGAAAACAATATTACGTCTCCTTTTTAGCAACTAAAGCAAGAATACATCGCTAAATGTTGTTGTTTAAATTAAAACGAATAAGATATTCTGATGTAGTTAACGTTATGGGTCTTATTGCTAGCTATTACCTACTAGTAGCAATACAATCAATGACATTGTAAAAGGCAGCAGAAATTGTATCATGCTCCCACAAAAGAAATAAAAAAAAACTTAAACTTACACTGTGAATATAAAAAGACTTATTTAAATTATTAAAAGTATTTAATATTTTCTGTTGTATTTAAATATTTATGCAAAAACTATACAAAAAAAAAGTAGTTTAAATTGTGCAGAATTGTAATGCTAGTTTATAGCTGTGATTGATTAAAGCAAAAGAAAAACAGAAAAACATGTTATATCATATATGCTTACGTACATAAAGTTATTGAAGTTAAGTAATACGACTCTTTTCAAGATTATTTTATTTTATAATAAATATTGATTTTTTAAAAATTATTTTATTGCTGAGTGATATTTAAATAGGATAAAGTGAATTTTCAAGTTTTATGTTGTAGTTTCAAAGATAAAACCAGTCTATAAGAGATACATTTTTAATATTAAAGTATCATTCATATAAATATGTGTTACATTTATTGTATGTTTTCTATGCATAAAAATAAAGAAATAAATTTATTAAAATATATAAGAATAAAAAACAAAAATTTGGACATAATTCATTTTTCATTCTATATCGAATCGAATATAAAGATTAAGAAAAGAACGAATGGAATTATATTTCATTAAAAAGTTTTACTTCAACCGTGGAATTGTTTTCGAAATTAGCTATTTTTCATGCTAAGATGCTTTTTAGAATTGAAGCTTGTATTAGGCCTGTAGCCAAGGGGGTTGTCGGAGTTCAAACCCCCATCCCCACCCCAAAAGGCACCGAAGAGTAGACAAAAATCAACTCAACTCAAACCAATCTTGATATTTTCCATTGAAAAAAAATGTATGTAAAAATGTATGAAACATTAAAATGTCTTTAGAGATAAATTGTCACGGTCTTATTCATAAAAATATATTAAAATAGCTTTAAAATGTTCAATAGTTAAAAAACTTTTTTTTTTCTAATAACAACTTAACTCAAAAATTGATATTTAAACAAAACAAAATTTAAATAAAATTAAAATTATAAATTAAAGTTATGATTAAGATTAAATAATAACAAGGAAATAAAAACTTATATATTTAAAATTAATTTACAAAATTCATAAAGAAGAATTAATTAATTAATTCTTGGTGGTAATGTTCAACCATTTAATAAAAAATTTATAATTATATAACTTAAGGGTTACGGATAAAGATAAAATAACTTCAAATTAGAAATATCTCAGCAGAGAGAAAAAAGGGAAAATAGTACGAAAAAAATAGATTAAAGTTAAGAAAAGTAGTTAAAATCAAACGCCTGAAGGCTCTATGGTTAAAGACAACCTTAATGTGATAAGGCAATGAATTCCACAATCTAATTGCACTAAGGAAAAACAGCCTGCTGGAGTTTATGTAAAAGTAGCTCGGGATCAAGAGGTTCGTTTTTCCGCTGGACCTACAGAACTTAAGTTTTTCAAAGAGGTAAAGTAGAGACCGCGTGTATATAATCTTATGCAGAAAAAGACAATTATGCGCCTCAAGATATCGGAAGAGACAACGATCAAGTAATTTAGTGCGGAATTCTGAAACATGATTAAATTTTTTTAGGTCATAGATATAACGGGCAGCATTATTCATGGCAACTAGCAACTTGTGAGATGACTGTGAATATAGTTTGCTATACACGACTTCAGAGTACGTAATAATTGGCATTACCATTTGTAGGACTAGTTTTCGTCAGGTACATAATCAGCAGTCAATTTCAAATTTCTCAATACAAAGTAGATTTTACTCACTTGACAGAGAAGAATTAATATAAAAACCCAGATTGGAAGCCTTAACAACAGACTTTAATTTGATTTCATCGAGAAGAATCAAGGGAAGATCGATATAATAGAGGGGATTTTTGCAGATCGGTAAGACGTAAGATTTTTTGGGATTCAGTTTAAGTTTATTATCTTAAGCCCATTCTGTTATAATATTCAAGTCTTCATTTATTCTAATACATAGATCTTCGATTAGCCCAACAGGCCTTGACAGATATAATTGAAGATCATCAGCATATGCATGCATTGTGACGTTATTGCACTAACTAAATATGTCATTGATGAACGAGCAAAAAAGTTGCTCAGAATATGATAAAAAAAGCATCATATTTATATAAAAAAGGTATAGACTGTGCTCAAGAGAATGCTTTTTCTAAATGTGATCCTTAAAATTCTCTATGTAAAAGAGAAATATATAAAAATATATCGTTTTTAGAGAAAAATACTTTTTATTTTTAAGAAAAGATTTGTTTTTATTAAAGAAAAAACTTCTCATAGTGTTTTTTTTTATCAAAATAAAGGAACAATTTTTCATTTGCAATAAATTTTTCTCTATAAATGAGAATTTTTTGGTGCGAGAATAATACTTATCATTACACTGATGTAGTTCAATTTTGGTTCTACGATAAGACCAACCTTTTTTTGATTTAGGGTACCCTGAGTAACCCGAATACAACTGCGTCCTTGGTTTAGTTAGATTGGCGCAAAATTTTAGGAAAACCATATTTTTCAAATCGATTTTGAACTATTCTAAGCCTTTTGCCATTTCTATTTATAAAGATATCTCGCAAACTAGTAGTATGATCTTACCAATCAATGAAGAAAACTAAAGGTAATGAAATTCTACGTCAATAGTTCCTATACTACT
Source organism: Tetanocera ferruginea (assembly GCA_958299015.1). NCBI lineage: Eukaryota > Metazoa > Arthropoda > Insecta > Diptera > Sciomyzidae > Tetanocera > Tetanocera ferruginea. The sequence continues at coordinate 70,219,772 of OY282643.1, read as the reverse complement.
TTCTGGTCCGAGGATTAGTTTTTGTGTAATTAATAATTGTTTCCTTAAACTATTATTTTCTTACGAAAAATTCAAATTAATTTTACGGTGCGACAATTTTATAGTTTTTCCATAATTTTAAGAATTTATGAAAACATATTGGTAGAAGATACAAAAAACAGTTACACGTGTGTTATTAGTTATGAAAGTTTACATGTAATTTAGTTTTCATGTAGGTTTAAAGTTTACACTTTTACACCCTATTCCAGAATTGGTCAGAACAGGCAAGCAAATTTCGTTCCGTAAATTTAATTTCCAATTTTCTTTTAACAAAACAAAAAGTTCTAAAAAATTAATTAACTACACCAAAACTAATCCTCGGATAATAAAGTAGCAGGAGAATTATTTACGAAGAATGTCAATACCTTTGGTTTTTTCCATTGGTTGTTAAGATCGTACAAGTGGTTTGCGTATATCTTTATTAAAAGACATGGCAAAAGGCTTAGAATAGCTCAAAATTGACCATTTGGAAAAACACGCTTTTCTTAAAAATTTGCGCCAAATCCGAAAAGGTTGGTCTTATCGCAGAACCAAAAATTTCGTGTCAAAAACTACAACAGTGTTATTAGAGGCATAGGAATATTTCCATTTCCCACAAGTGAAGTAATATTTCTTCGAAAATGCAAAAATGTATTCTAATTGAAGAAAATTTTATTTCAATAAGAGAAAATTGCTTTTACCGAAAATATTGAAATTTTTTATCGGAGAAAGATATGTGTTTTTTTCTGAGTGTAAATAACTTTTCAGGAAACGAACTGACGTGTCAGAAAAACCGAAGGTAATCTTGAGCTTATTGCACAGAATATTATTATTCACACTGTTGAACGATTTAGAAAAGTCTAGAAGGCAGAGTAAAACCACATGTCCGTTATCAAAAGGTATTCTGATATCGTCAATTTTTTAAACGAAAATCTCAAAATTTTCTTTAAGATTTTGACAATAGCAGTAGAACAGCTATGCCCAGGACGGAAGCCAGATTGAAGATTTGACATAAGACCGAATGAATTGATGTGGTTGGAGATCTGCATTGAAATCGAGTACAACAAACTTATGGGTCTGAAATCAGGCGGTTTACTTGGGTTCGATTTCTTAGCAATTGGTATAATAGTTGCTGCTTTCCATTTTACAGGGTAATACGAGTTAGTAAAGCAATGGTTGATTATGTGTACAAGCGGACTGATAACATACGGCAGAATGATTTTAACAAACAATGGAGATTCCATCATAACCAGAAGCATTCGACCAATTTGGCTATACAACACGTGACATCCAATTCACAAACCGCGGTGAAATTGAACTGAGTGTGAAAATCAGAGGTAGATAAATTGCCATTAATCGGTTCAGAAGATTCAGCCGAAAGCGAGCTCAAACAAAGTAATCGATGAGTTGATTGGGATCAATTTTGCAGGATTTGTTCTTTCTGTTAGAAATGCCGATGTCTTTTAAATTATTCCAAACCTGTTTGGATGATAATGAGGGACTTAGCTTAGACAAATAGAACCGTTTTTTGGAAGATTTAATTGCTGCAGTAGCTTCATTCCTAGCAAGTTTGAATTCCTCCCAGTTCGATATAGATGGATTGCGCTTTCAACTGCTGTAGGTTTTGCTTCTCTTTTTCCAAAGCAAGTTTTACAGAGTTCGTGAACCAAGCGCAAGATGTATTGGTAACTCGGCGAGTGCAAAGAGGAACGTGATTTTCAAAAAGTTCAGTTACTTTGCTAATAAAGAAATTTAACTTTTCATCAACCGAGAAACAATTTCATATTTTGTGTCAATAAAGTAGCTTTTACAGTTAAAATGCTTTTTAAAATTTTGTTATTCGTAAGAAAGTTGTCTCGGCTTTTTTGTTAAAATAGAAACACTTTTAATTTGAAGTTGGAACAGTGTCAATAATGGTTTGTGAATATGATAAATTGAATAATTTTTTTTTATTTGTCACAATTTTATTAATATTTTGACATTAAAACAATTATTTAAATGTGGTGTGCTCTGAAAAAATTTTAATTTTCAATATTTTTAAATGTTTTGCCATGTTTTCAAAATCTTTGAAATAGTTTGAAGTATTTTTGGCAATATTTGTGCCAAAAATAGTTATTATATTTTAGTTATAATATATTATTATTATACTATTATAGAAGCCCGTCATACGACGGGTCGTATTCAAAATAATTAAGTTGCAAACGATATGACATTTTTCATTCACCTCAAATGGTGTTTTGTTCTAGTCGTCGTCATTGTGTCCTTACTGATAAATATCAAATTAATTATGTGTGCATACTTTTAGGCTAACAATTTTTTCATATAAAAAGCACTGTAATAGCGAAACAGGTTCTGGTCCAGGCTAACATGACCAGCCTACACATGGCAATAACAACTATAACAGTTTGAGCGGTATGGAGCACGGAGCAGGGCGCTTGTCTTTAATATATTAAGATTAACTTCTTATAAAATTGTCTTACTGTGTATATGTACTATGTTGAAAACTGGACAAAAATTGGTGATAAAAAATCAGGTTTCAACTTATTTTAGGTATGGGGTATAGAACTGTTTCATTAGTGTTTTAAGTTTTAGTTTTTAGGCCTTCATACAAAATTTTCCGCAAAAGGCAGTTTGTTCAGATTATATCACCTTTTCACATACATTATCTAATAATTCGATACAAAATTAATGTAAAAAACAAATTTTCTTCATAAAAATTTGGCAAAAAAATCTTTTAAAAATAGTTGGTGCACTCCTCCTCCGCACTCTGGTTCATTTAAAAAATTTATCAAAATCGGTATAATACTGTTTTCCCTACGCCTATTAATATAAAGATGTTTTGGGAAGTGTTGAATTAAAAAGAATATATGAGAAAAGGATCTAGGCGTAGCATTTGATTCTAAGCTGCGTTTTTCTAAAAATTTAGATTTCATTGTAGCAAAGTCAAGTTTAATGTTTGGTTTTATTCTAAAAAACTCCAAAGATTTCTCAGATCCTTTTACTCTCAGATCTCTTTTCTTTGCGTTTGTACGATTAATATTGGAAAAGAACAAGATCTGCGATAAGACTGCTACATTGGGATATTGATAAGCCGTCCTATTAAACCAGATGTTTGTTCCTTGGCATGCAAGATCTTTAATGTTTATTAGAGATAACTTAAAAAATCATATAAACTGTCCATTTTTGTTGTCTCGTGTTGGTTTTTATACACCTAGTCGACATTTAAGGATTCTGAACTTTTTAATGTACCATATCATAGATTAAATTACTGCATTAACGAATCTATCAACCGATGCTTGAATAAGGCAAATTCAGTATTGCAGTATATTTGAAAATATTCAAAATTGTATTTTAAAGCCATTACCTCTTTGGTGACGTCTCAAATAAATAAGTATGATATTGTTTAAATAAATAAGTATGATATAGACCGAGGTACACGGTCGAAAATATGCTTAAAAATTTGTTTGGGTTTTTAACTCTTGTTTCAACTCAACTGGTTATAGTCGTTTTAACTCTGTGTTAAAGCAAGTGGAGACCAATACCACAAAAAAGGAAACGTTATAATTATACCCTAAATCTGAAAGGTCAGGGTATATTAACTTTGTGCAAACGTTTCTAACGCATAGAACGAAACGTGTCCGGTATAGAAAAGTATATATATTCTTGATCAGGGTCACCTCGTGAGTCGAGCTATCTATGTCCGTCTGTCCGTCCGTCCGTGTGTTGTCCGTATAGACAGGATTAGAAGAAGGAGTACACATAGAGGAACACATGGACCCAAGGATCTGCACTATTGAATATTTTTTTAATCCGCCCACGGACACGCCTACCTCTCATAAAACGTAAAAATTTAAAACTGCATAAATGAGCTCATAATTAGCCTACAACAATAAAATTAGGTATGTATGTAGTTTATATCAAAGCAAAAATATCTTCTAAAAATGGGTGTCATCTGCCAACGGACACGCCCACCTCCCATACAATCAAAAATTAAAAACTCAATATATAAGCTCATGTTTAACCTACCGAGATAAGATTTGGTACGTATGTATTTTATATCAAAACAAAGACGTCTCCGAGAAATGGATGTCATCTGCCTACGGCCACGCCCACCTCCCATACAAGCCAAAAATTTAAAACTCAATAAATAAGCTCATGTTTAACCTACAGAGATAAAATTTGGAACGTTTGTATTTTATATCAAACAGATGACTTTGAAAAATGGGTGCCATCCGCCGACGGACACGCCTACCTTCCATACAACTAAAAACTTAAAACTCAATAAATAAGCTCATCTTTAACGTACAAAGATAAAATTTGGTACGCATGTATTTTATATCAAAACTAAAATGCATTAAAAATTGGACGTGATCCATCCACGAACACGCCCATCTCCCATACAACCCACAATAGCGAACATACTATAAAGGCATAAACATGTGAGCTACAGGAATAAAACTTGAAACTTTTATAAATTTTTGTAAATTTTTCATCAAAATTGAAATGCATATAAAATATGGGCTTCATCCGCTCACGGACATGCCCATTTTCAATATTATCATTGTATTATGGAAAAGTAGGTTAAGGGTATTTCATAGTCGGGCTAGACCGACTTTAGACTTTCTTACATTAAAGACTTTCTTACAGAGAATAGATTTTTCTGATCGGTCGACACCTTTCTGTAGACAATGGCAAACTTTAGAGAGAGTTAAAAATGCCATGTAAAGCTTCTTGAGAACCACATCCAGAGAACCAGTAGTTTAATTTCGCGTTCAATTTTGTGCAAAAAACTTAACAACACACAAACAACACAATTGATCATTAGAAGCTCGGTTAAAGCCTTTTCAAGACTTGAATCCGATCCGAAACTGAAATCCAATCCGTTTTTTCTTTTTTTTTGGAAATTTTTAAGAACAAATAAAATCAAAGAGGTCTACATAAATTACTTGAAATTAATTGGCTTTCAAATTTGGAAAAAAATCGTTGAGCAGATAAAATTTTCAGCTTGAAATTGTCCTAACTTTCCTATGAAGAATCTAGGTGAAAGTCCTTTCAAGGGCTGAAATGGCCAATTTGTTTTTTTATGTAAAATTGCATTCTCCTTTTCTTTATCATAAAATTGTTATATGCTACATAAAGTTGAGTTAGTATTGCACTTTTCGTCGCACAGTCGTTTGTTTCAGTTCAAATACGACAATGGCTGGGAATAATGTACTCACCTCACGCAATAAACCAAAGAGCACGTCAGTTGAAAGAGAACGTTCATGAGCTTCGTCCATTATAATTGCTGAATATCCATCCAAATCGGGGTCTCTCAAACTCTCACGCAAGAGAATACCATCAGTCATATATTTTATAACTGTTTTCTCTGAGGTACAGTCTTCAAAACGTATAGCATAGCCGACTTCCTCGCCTATTTATATAAACATACAAAAATAATTAAGTTAAAAAAATAATACTGAAAATATTTACGCACCTAGCTTGGTTCCCAATTCATCTGAAACGCGCTTAGCCACTGACATCGCTGCAACTCTTCTTGGCTGCGTGCAACCAATCATGCCAAAATTACTATAACCATCTTCATGCAGATACTGAGTCAATTGAGTAGTTTTACCACTTCCTGTTTCGCCCACAATAATAACCACTGAGTTCTCACGTATAACATTGAGCAGTTCCTGACGTACAGCAAATACCGGCAGAAAACGACGTTGTTCATACATTGATTTTTTACGAGAAAAATCGCTTTTACCGCCAGCATCTTGGTTTCTCATGTGATCTGCAAACTTTTGATCCTTGCGATAGTCGGCAGTGTCTGACTCTTTGTCGAATTTTGCATCCTCTTCTTCGTTTTTCTTTTCAATTCCCATTATATTACCAAGTTTGGTACCGCCTAACTCCCAGTGTTTTTTCTGAGCTTTGCGGCGTTCTTTTTGCTCGCGATAGACACGTACCAATGCACTGCCTTTCCGTGCAATTTGCGCCATGTCTGATGTGGGATCTTTTACGGGTACTACCGGCTCTGGTTGCTTTGTGAAAACTATGCGGCCATCAAGGAAAGGTGGTATGATATGATGTACCAGTAAATGCACACGTTCTAAAGCTTCTTCGTCGAAGTCCTCATTGACATTGATAGACATAACTACGCCTGAGGTAAGCATGCGGTTACGCTCCCAAAGTTCGTTATCTTTATTGATTTGGCGCTGTTGTGCGCTAATGCGTTTGGTGCGTTTCTGTTCAAGTATTTCTTCACGTTTTCTGTGTGCGAATTGAAGAGAGAATAAAAAATTGTATATTAAATTCAAAAATTTTCTATTTACCTGAAATAATCAGCATTAGGACCAGCGAACGGGTTGTTTTCATCGTCATAGCCCTCATCAATGTTGTACCACTCCCGATCTAAACGGCGTTGTTCTTCCTCCCACATATCACGATCCTCTTCACTATCGCCCCATGGCTGTCTGGTACTGCGACCTGTTGCGGGAGTTGCACCAGATTTTTTTCTATCGTTAGCCCATGAGTTATAGTTATGCGCTGGTGTTGGCCGCGGTGTGTCATCTTCATAACTTCGACCATGTCTGGAAGAACGACTGCGACTTCCACTTCCACTATTGCCACTACTGCTTCCACTACGCGCAGACCATTCCGATCTATCGCCAGCATATGATTTGGGAGTTGGAAAGTCCCACGAAGATTTCCGTGAATGTGCAGGGCGCTCCCCATCATCCTCATCCCAGGTGCTTCCGGACACTGAAGCAAGTCCAGGTGTTTTGGGTTCGTCTTTAAAACGGGGCGTATTGACACTGCGTGCTGAGTTTGCACCACGCTGATATCGCTCAGAGTCTTCACCGCGTTCTTTGCGATCTCGACGATCCCGTCCCCTGTTGCGTCGATCTCTTTCTCGGTCACGGTCTCTACGACGGTCTCTATCATAATCACGATCTCTGTCGCGATTCCTTCGCGATGATCTCTCTACATCAGCATCTCCATCTTTAGTTGAGTACCTGACGCCGCTCTTGTGTTTATCTCTTTGGATGTGTTCGCGTAGCCGTTCTCTTGCCATATCGGAAACACCACCAGTATGGGAAGGTGTTTCATCTTTGTGTTCGCGCAATTGACGATTTAGCTTGTGAAAACTTTCGGTGTCCGGTTTTTTAAATGAAAATTCAAGTGACGACTCTGGTGTTCCGTTTTTGTCCTTGTCGTCGTCATATTCGCTGTCTTTGAATGAAATCAAGCGTTGAGACTCAACCAGTTCTTTTCGACGCTGCTGAGCTAATCGATCTAAACCAAGCAAGGATGGTTTCGGTAACTTGAATTTGTCATTCTCAGTTTTGGGTTTTTTTAGTTCTAATCCACCACGCGATTTACCACTGATACCATCTAACCGATGAACAGCGGTATCATCTTCATCCATCATAAACACTGAATAGGATTCAAAAGACTTTTTTAACTTTTTCTATTTTTTTATAATTTTATTAGCTACATTTGTACAATCAAGTAAAAATACAAATTTTGCAATTTTAATTGTTAAACGTTTGCAGAGAAAAGCAATGAAACAGCTGATTTTGACAGCCACGGTGGTGCCACCTTAAGCTGGAAGTTCATTCGATGCATTTGCGTTTTTCATCCGTTTATTCGCTGGCGTCATAAAATAGAAGTATGTGAAAGCTTATGGGAGCGAGTTCAATGGTTGTGAACGTTACGCTGGCAAAACGCTAGTTACGCAAGAAAGTTGAAAATATTTCAACTTTTCTTGCGTAAATTGCGTTTTTTGACAGCTCGTTACTTATAACGAAAAGCGAAAAGAAAGTAAAGTAACGAGTCAGAAGCAATTACTTTCAGGGATGGCTCTTACACATAGATCTTAAAAATGTTAAATGTCTTCGATTTTTTTGTTGATTATTTGTTACCAGGACGTGTTTAAAACTAAGAATTTAAATTTTTATGATTATAAATGACGACATTTAAAGTTTTTTGTGTAAAAATTATACAAATTATTAAGATATATGATGCTAAGATTTTATAAACTGTTTTATAATGCTGCAGCCCTTGCTTGCTCTGAACGTAAAACGCAGTGATTGAACTCAACCATCATTTTCTTGCGTAAATTGCTCTAACGAGTAAACGGATGAAAAACGCAAATGCATCGAATGAACTTCCAGCTTTATATTGAAAAGAAATTGAACGAGTATTAAGATCAGCTTTCACTATTACTTCCTCGCTCTAATGCCGCGTTTCCATGCTATCTTCTACGATCTTCCACAATCACATTTTCTGTAAGAAAGAATGAGCATGTGAACCCTATCTTATGGGATTGGTTAATGTTAGTGTGAAATAGGCATACATTTTCTATTTTAATAGCATGTGATATCCTCTGTGATTTCATGAGATACTAGAAGATAGAAAAAGTTCAAAATTTTGAACTGTTATTCATAAAATTGTATCACATGCTATAATATTTTACAACCATTTTTATAGCTACATGGCGTTTTTAACCCTTTCAGGACCAAGGGACACCGGTGTCCCAAAAATCTTTTCGTTCGTCATAACTTATCCTAAGGTCGAAAAATGTTTTTTATTTAACTATGGGCTACTTAAAATAGTAAATTAAGCTTTTGTGATTTAGCAACCCTGTTCGAAATTTCCCTGTTTCCGAATATTTTGAAAATACTTAAGACTTTTAAACATAAACTACGTGGGACACAGGTGTCGCTCTGGTCTTCAAGTGTAACTTTTCATTATATTTTCTAATTTAGAACTCTGAGGCGGTTAAAATAAATAATATATATTTATATGTATTATATTCATGTATAACATAATATTTATTTACTTTCTTACATTTTTTTGATTATCAATATCGGTGCTTCATTAAAAGCTCTATTAAGAATTGGCATTAAAAAATTACCTTTAAGGACCATTGGGACACCCATGTTCCATGAAATTACAGAAAAACTGAAGAATTTTTTTTATAATTTTTTTTAAATCTGCTTAATTAAAGCTTATTAAACTATTTGATGATCCCAAAAAACTTGTTTCATTTCTGGAAACCTTGTGGTCTTGAAAGGGTTAATTTTGAATGACATTTCTAAAAATAATATAAACAATATTACAAATTCGACAGACAAACGGCAGCATGAAATTGCAGAGAGTAAGTTTTTAACTGTTCCTTTCCACGTCGAAAGCTAAACTATACCTTTTCCCGCTAAGTCGTCATCGCTGTAAGGAACAGGAAATGCTCAATATCATAGCAAAAAACGCTCAACTATTTGCTGTCATGCCAACTGACTCGCTCTGCTTGCCACAATGCAATTTCACAGGAGCCAGCTCAATGCTACGTATCAACGATACACCGCCACTGTAAGGAGCTGGTGTTGGTTCAGGATCTTCCTTGTTAAGCATGTTAAGCAGTAGAAATGCGGCCGCAGCAGCACCCTGTCAACAGCAAACACACCAGGCGGTCGTTAATGCGCGTGTCAACAACGTTTATGTGCAACAAAGCGCCACCAGAATAAGGGTTGTTTCTGCAGCACAGCAACATCAGCAGCAGCAGCAAAATCAACAACACAACAAAAACAGCAGCAATGCGCTGGCGTCGCAACCTAGTCGGTAGTAACATCGGTGTTTGTTCCTTCATGTTCACCGAACTCTGGCTCTTTGAATTTAAGTCCTAATGCCTCAGTCTACACGCCGAAAAGTAGTCCCATTAGTGGGGCCTTACATTTTTGAATCGCGTCAGTAAAGGTGTTTCTGCTCGGCCTAGAGCCCGCATTACATCTTGTAAACTATTGTATTTTATTTTGTAAATAAACACCGTCATGTTTTTCAGAAGCAGTTTTTTATTAATTTTCATGGTTTACATGTGGTTATAATAATTTAAACTAAGTCTTAGCGGCAGACATAGTTTCAATGGAATTAATTATCCGAGTGCACATTTTCCATGATAATCTGAAAGCTATAAAAGCGAAGTCAGTTTGGTCCACTGATAGATCATCTTCCCCAACGTTTCAAAGAGTTCTCCGAATTTTAATATATGCCGAATATGATATCGAACAGGAAATAAAAAGATGCGATGCTTTATTTATAAATTTGTGTCCAATCTGCATCATGACGATCTGCTACACTTGAGCGTAAACAGCAGTTGTATTCTGAACAGCACCACATTTCGAAACTTGCAAAAATTAATTAATTTATTATTTGTTTACAAATTTCCCAAATGTCAAAGTTTTATAGCAATAGGTACATATATACATCTCACTCTTTATAGCAAGTGATTGGTGATATGTGATAAGATAAGATACTGGAAGATCACATGGAAACGCGGCATAATGATGCACAAAGAGATAAAATTATCGAATAGTGTATTTTAACCGCCCTTTTCTGCTTGTTAATTTAACACGGCGTTGTTAAGAATCTCTTGTTAATGTTCTTGTTATGTAATGAAAATATTCATATTCTAACAAACCATTAAAAAGCTTTTAAAGTTCACCACGCTTGGTGAAAATGCAAATGGCATCATATCGAGCTTCAGCAGAAGTTGTTTCTTACTTATTTCTGAGTTTATTATTTCTGCAAGAAGATTAATAAATGTAATGAAGTAAGAAATTTAAAGATTGTTTCATATTTTATGTTTTAAGTCATACTTTTAACTGCTAAGATTGAAAATCTCATTAAATTCTTTGTAATAAAGGCGTTAATTGAAAGGCGTTTGAAGTTTTTTTTCTTTCATATTGCCCAGTCTGATCGCTTAAATGAAGTAAAACTAATTCCATTCTTCAATATTTTTAGATTACTTAATTATTATTCAATATTTTATTGATATTTTAACATATGCACATAAATTTATTTGATTAACATTGAAATAAAACTCATTGTTAAGATGCTTTCTGTCATTAACAAAATAGTTAAGAAAAGAGCTTTAAATTTTTCGCCAGAATATGAAACCTTAACAAGGTGTTAATATTAATTATTTTGTTAATGTGGTGAGCTTAGTTAAGTTGCCCGAATAGAGCTGTTAGTTACAAGTTAATTACAAGTATTAACCTAATTTATGGTAACTAGTTAAAAAAAAATGTTCTACATCTTTAATTGAAAGAAAATACATTGATGACGTTCTTTTTATCCACTTCGTTCTTTATAAATCACCCGATCAGGCGATGTTACCTTCGCATAGTGAAAAAAACAATAAAATCTATATTTTATTGTGAAATTTTATGAAAAATTATTACTTAAAAAAAATAAAGTATGGAGCCTTCAACATCAGGAAATGTTCAATGTTCATTTAAAAAATAAATAGTTGAAAAACGTCTGTAAGTTTTTTATCTTTTGATTTTAAAAAGCTTAGAAATTTGGGTTTTTTTATTAATAGGAAGACATATAGTAAGTTTTGGGCTTATGCAATTGTTTTATTTTTTATATTCTTTGTACTCCTGTATTGATTTCCAGAACAAAAACCATTTACTAATTTTTGCGAAAGACTATATTATCCAGTGTTTTCGTTTCTGAATATTAACGAAATCAGCATCACGCTGTTGTTGTTTTCGTTTTCTGATTTCTTCATACTTATATTATTGTTATTTTGCTAGTTAGAATATGTTACTAGTTTAGCTGTGTTAACAATTTAAGTGATGTGTAACTAATTTAGTAGAAGGTAAAATGTGGCTACTTTGGAAAACCGAATTTGTCATGATGCTCTCACTGATGTTTATGTCATTTCAAGAAGCGATTTTAAAAATTTTTTTTATCCCGTTGAGAACTATTCACTACTAGCTGACCCGGCAAAAGTTGTTTTGCCTTCAATTTTTATTTTCACTGAAAGTGTGGTTCCGTTGCAAAGTCGTGGATTGATATTTAGAAGAAGAATGGTAGGTGCACTGAACCGACATATCATATATTGTTCAAAAACCATTAATCGCAGCTGAAATAAAGTATTTTTTATTTTTGATAGCTGACCCGATAGGCGGTGTCCTGTCCTAATAAAAAAAATTTGTGTTTGATTTGTGAAAAGCTGTTGCAAATGTGTAAAAATAGTTAAAAAGAGGGAAATACGTATTTTTAATGATAATTTTTATTCATATAGGTTTGGGGTATGTTTGATTTACATTTGATTTGAAAATAAGTACAATGAATCTTATGGTGTTTTATTTACATTTGGATTGAAAGATCTCTGGCCAAGTAATCAGTTAAAAAAAATAAATATTTTTTCGATTGCTTAGCTGTGATAACATAATTTCGTTCATTGCAATACTCTATGATACACGACATTTTTTGTTTTGTTATCTGGAGCGAAAACAAATAATGCTGATGGTGTTTATGGTGACAATTGACCATGCGAGAAGCATGGATTTTCAAGGTTAATGCCTCAAACACGCAATAACTGCCCTTGAGACTTGTTACTTTTCATTGCAAATGCAAGCCAAGCGTTTAAAATCGAATGGCATGTCGGCCGGAATCATTGGGATCCGTGGTATCAAAACGTCTTCACTTTTGTACTTTCCTTTAAGTATTGTTGCTTCGATGACGTTATTCATCAGGTTTTTTACCGCAAGCCGGGTGCCATTACAAAGACGTGGTTGGTTTATGTTTCGTAACAGTATGATTACCGACCCGACTTTCAGTTGGAGATTGTGAGGCGGTCATTCGTGTAATTTCAGCGAGTTTAAAAACTCCGTTGGATAGTTGGCAACATTATCTTGGGAAGTAACAGAATCCACCAATTTGTGCATCATCAATTCGACAGCTATTTAAGATTGAATCTTAAGATTCAATTGGTTGACATCAATGTTTTTCGCAGCCAATGGCCCGTATGCATAATATATATAGGGAATTCAAAGTTTGCTTCTAAAGTTAACACCTGGCATTTTAAGAAAGATATTTCAATCGAACTGTGAGCACCTCTTTTTGTGTTTTGGAGCTAAATTGCAAAAATAGTTTTCAAAAATTTGAAATTTGTTCAAAACATGTCTCGAATGAACGGAAACGAAGAATTATGGAAAAATGTACTTACTTCTTCGACGATCCATTCTTCTTCCATTTTTTGCAACAAAATTAAATCAGCTGATTAGTGATACCACTTTAACACAAAAGAAAGACATGAGCAGAAGTGAGATAACTTTAGCAACAAGTGGTATCTCAAGTTTGTACGTAAAACAAAAACTATCAAAGTTAACACGTGCTAAAATGTTCTAAAGTTAATAGACGGCAAAGTTAACAGAGCAGATAATACAGAACTGTGAGCACCCTAATAGTGAACGCTTAAGAGTAGTGTTATCTATCAAGTAGTGAAAGTACGGTAGTGAACACTACTTTTGGTATGAATAAAAATTTTTAAGCAAGCTCTATTTTCAAATTTCGAACTTAAGTGTTCACTTCTTTTATAGAGAGGATTTATACAATGAATCTCGTCGCATGAGATTTTCTGAAATTTTCTTTTCAAGTTTAATCTTTAAATTACACGATAAAACTGCGTTGCAGAGACTTTGCTTTCGAAATTTCATCAACAACGAAAATATGAAAGTATAACGTCAAAAAAGTTTCATGAAATCACAGCCCGAGAGACTTTTTGCATTCTTGTAATATATCAAAAATTCAATTTGAAAATTGAATGCAATAAAAATAAAGTTGCTTCATGATTTATTTGGCATAAAGCTTAACATATTTTAATTAAAAATAATGTTTTTTTAATAATTATTAACTTAAATTAATTAATGTTACCAAAAAAATACGGGACTATATGAGGATATAGAAATATGGACCTTAAAAGAAGGTAATTGCAGGAGAAACCGAACTGGAGTGTTTCGCTTGGACAAACGTTTCCAAAGAATACATTGCATTTTAGTAAAATTACTTAACGCGATATCTTGAGTTTCTAAATTTTCAGGTAATAAATACTTTGCTAACAATTCAACATTCTCACAGGACAATCTATAAAGAAATTGAAAACTATCTTCGCGGGCAAAGCTTCTTTTTTAATAACATTTATTTCTATTTCTACGATTAAAATGAAAAAAACATTGCAATTTCGTTACTAATTATTTCAAAGAAGTCTAATCAGAACCACACTACAATATATTATAGTGATCACTTCTTTTTAAGTAGTGAACACTCCTTTTATGCATATCAGAGTATAGCAAGTAGTGTTTCGAAAAACGATATATGCGGACAGTGGACGCACATATCCCACTCTATGCGTACGGCTGCCGAAGAGGTGATAGGCTACCACCGCCCTCGCCGAAACCAGTGGCACGACCAGGAATGTCGCGACGCCACTGCAGAGAAGGACATCGCCTACAAAGCCACCCTGCAGTCGGTTGTAACGCGTGCTGTTATGGAGCGATACCGAGAGAAGAGGAGGGAAGAGAGACGCATTTTCAGGCGAAAGAAACGAGAGGCGGAAATGCGTGAGTGCGAGAAAATTGAGATGCATGGCGACAGGAATGAGACTCGAAAATTTTTCGAAAAAATAAGACGCCTGGCCGATGGTTTTAAGACCGGAGCCTCTTCCTGCAAGGATGAGTATGGGAATCTAGTGACAGATATCCAGAGTACACTGATGCTATGGAGGGAACACTTCTCTAGTCTTTTAAATGGCGACGCCGACAACAATCCCGCCAGTGGAGATGATATCCCGGAAACCCCCAATTATGGATGACAGCGTTGAAGTTCCGCTGCCCGACTATAACGAGGTCTTAACAGCTATAGCTCGGCTTAAAAACAACAAAGCCGCAGGAGCCGATGGTCTACCGGCTGAGCTGCTTAAGACCGGTGGCGAAGCTCTGTTTAAATGCATTCACAGACTTCTATGCAGAATATGGTCGGAAGAATGCATTCCAGATGATTGGAACCTCAGTGTGCTCTGCCCAATCCACAAGAAAGGCGATCCCACCATTTGCGCCAACTACCATGGGATTAGCCTTCTAAATATCGCATATAAGGTCCTGTCGAGCGTATTGTGTGAAAGACTGAAGCCCATCGTCAACCAACTGATTGGACCTTATCAGTGTGGCTTCAGACCTGGAAAGTCCACCATTGACCAGATCTTCACGCTCCGACAAATCTTGGAAAAGACCCTCGAAAAACAAATCGACACGCACCATCTCTTTGTCGATTTCAAAGCCGCCTTCGACAGTCCAATAAGGAGTCACCTATACTCCATCATGTCTGAATTTGGTATTCCTGCCAAGCTAATACGTCTTTGCAGGATGACACTGTACAACACCAGCAGCGCAGTGAAAATCGGGAAGGACCTCTCCCTTCCGTTCGATACCAAACGAGGTTTCAGACAAGGTGATTCCTTATCGTGCGACTTCTTTAATATAGTACTGGAGAAGATCATCCAAGCTGCTGACCTGAGACGCAGTGGCACAATTTTCTATAAGAGCGTTATGCTGCTGGCGTATGCTGATGATATTGACATCATTGGCCAAAATACGCGCGAAGTCAGTGCAGCATTCTCCAGGCTAGAAAAAGAGTCGAGTCGAATGGGTCGTGCAGTGAACGCAGATAAAACGAAGTATCTCGTGTCAACAAACAAACAGTCCCAGCGTCTTGGAAACCACGTCACTGTTGACAACACCTCCTTTGAGGTAGTGAAGGACTTTGTTTACCTGGGATCCAGTATTAACTCATCCAACGATATCAGTATTGAGATTAAACGAAGGATAACTCTTGCCAACAGGTGTTACTTTGGGCTCAGTAGGCAATTGAGAAGCAGAGCTCTCTCTCGACGAACAAAACTGACGCTCTATAAGTCAATAATCATGCCCGTCCTACTATACGCATCACAAACCTGGACGTTGAGCAGCTCTGATGAAAGGACTTTGGGAGCGTTCGAGAGAAAAATCCTTCGCAAGATCTATGGTCCAATCTGCGTTAATGGCGAGTACCGAATACGATGGAACCACGAGCTGTATGAGCTATATGCCGACATCGATATAGTCAAGCGTATTAAAATAGAGCGGCTTCGCTGGCTAGGTCATGTCGAGAGAATGAACGACGAAGCTCCAGCGAAAAAAATATTGGATTCGGTATCCAGCGGTGGCCAACGTAGACGAGGAAGACCGCATCTCCGTTGGAAAGACCAGGCATTGGATAACCTGACAACGCTTGGAGTTGGACAACTGGCGCCAACAAGCGCACGACAAAAGAGGCTGGCGCAAATTCTTAGACCAGGCCAAAACCGACCAACGGTTGTAAGCGCCATCTAAGTAAGTAAGTAAGTTTCGAAAATAGTCTAGTCAAAAAAAGAAGTGAACACTATATGAGGGGTATTCACACTGACTTGGGTAGTTGGGTACGGGTAGATTGAGTACTTTTGATTACTGCGAGCACCCTTAACTGAAATTGAGTACTTTGTAGAAACAGCTGATGAGAGATGAATAACAGCTAGGAAAGAGTTGCCACCATATTATTCATGTCATTTTATGAGCGCAAAATTTAAAGTAATGTTTTACGTGAACTTTGCGGCATTTAATAATTTTAATCTGAAAAATTTTAAAACAACTAATTTGAACACATTTGTCTATTTTATTCACTTATAATTTGTTAACTTTGTTTTAGTTTTTTGTCAATTCAATTATTGCCTACTTTTGGAAAAGGTGGTAGCCCATGAAAAAAGTACTCAATCAATCTACCCAAACAAGTCAGGGGGTCAGCTAGAGTAGATTGGTTGATGGGTACTTGGGTAGAAAGGCACTTTTACAAAAACAAAATGTATGGCATTTGCCAATCTACCCAACTACCCAAGGCAGTGCGAATACCCCTATAGTGTTTTCTTTTTAAGCATATCAATGACGAGAAATAAAGTGTTCACTACGAACTCTAGTGTTTACTTTTTTTATGCATATGGGCCAATATAGCACGTTCGCTCAACTAATCATGATTTTTGTAATTTTGTGCAATGTTTGGAAAAACCTTTCGGATGAGTTCTGATTTTGATTCGGTGAACTGGCTGAAAGCGACGGGAAATTGAATACATTCGGTCAAAGTGTCAACTGGGATGTTGCCGTCGCCAATGTCCAGCAATTGTTTTGAAAATACTTCTCCAGATTGATCGTTCTGCAGCTCGAAACGCATGTTCACAGTCAATTTGAGTTTCTTGACGTGTTTCCACAAAACGGACGACTTCAAACACGCATTAAGTTCATCGGCTGGAGTTGATCGTGGAATCACTGGCAATGTTTGACGAAAATCGCCTGCCAACACAATCATCGCACCACCAAACTGATTTTGATTGTTTCGTAAATCTTGCATTGTTTTGTCTAAAACTTTGGCCATCGCACTGTTAAAGTGGGCGTAGCCAATTTTTCTTTCCGTAAAAACTTATATGGGATTACTACGAACATTTAAAAAAAAAAATTATCCAAATCGGTCCAGCCGTTCACAACTGATGCAAATACCAACGAACGACATTTAATTTTTATTTATATAGAAGATAATGAAATGCTCAAATTCTAACAAAATGGAAGGAGATATTATGAGATAATACGAAAGATTTAAAAAGAAGATATTTTAAATTAGTTTTTCATAAGCTAAGATACAATTATATCAAGTAAAAGAAATTTGTCAAACAAGACTTTCACATTTAACCTTGATCAGTTGAATTGAATGAAGTTGCGAAATATGCTTACGATAATAATGATTATGGTAATAATAATAATGATTGCCATGGCGATAGCTATAATGGTGATAGTAATGGCGGTGATAGTTATCATGATAAATATGATTATGGGAATTTATGGAAATGATGATGACGATGATAGAAATGAATGATGATGAAGAATGAAACGATAGAGTAATGAATGAGATGATGAAGATGGCGATGATAGTATTGATAATTTTGTTGGTGACAAGGATGATGATTCTCATGTGCCATACCCAACCAGCAATTACTGTCTTTATTTGATCCTAAAGACTTCTTGAAGAGAAATTATTAAGAATGACTCACTAACGATTTACTTAAAATGAAAGTTGTGAGATACTTGTAAAACTTTTCTAAGCTCATTTTGGCACTATATAAGTGCGAGTTGTAATTTTTATAACGTCATTATATCGATATTTTCGAAACTCTGAAATAAGATCAGGCAGGCTGAAATCTGTGTGAAAACACGAGATGCAAATAGCTATCTATCTCGCTTGTTCACATTACCTGTCTGCCTGCCTATCTGACTCGGCGTTCACTATAACCGCAACCTTAGCCCTAGAACACTAACGTTATTTTTTGTACGTTAACGCTAATCATTAGTCGAAACGACTTACATATATATAAATAACCGATTTTTCCGAAATTTATGTATGAACTATGAACATACCTTATAAAGGTTGATATTTGGTTTATTTTGAATATAAATCAAACAAAAAATTAAAGTTTTTAGAAAAGAATTCATTAAAAAAATACATTTATTAAAACTACTTTTAAGATAAATGTTTGCAAATTTGTAAGTGATGTTAGTCGAATCGACTAACATTAGCGTTCCAGGGTTAAACAAGACTTACAGATCTTTTGCAGATATATACTCTTAAAAGAATTAAAACATAAATATTTTACATTTATACAATCAAATATTTTTTATTAGCATTATTTATATACACAATACTACCCAAATTATTATATCTTTAATATTGTATATGCGTGGTGTAGTATTTTATCACATAAATTTCATTGCGATGGAACTTTACCATAGGAATCTCATATTGCACCTCGGTTAGAAGATGCCCCTTCCGCAAAAAAAAAAACATTAAAAGTGTTATTTAACTAACAAATTATACTATACTCTCGAAACTACTTGAGATAATGTGGAATAGAACAGAACACTTATAGACTACTAGTTTTGCTGTAAATTCTGTAATCGTATAACTTTTGCTGAAGATAGATATGAACCTAATTGAAAAATAAAATTTTTCGTCCAGTGCTCAACTCTTAAACGTTCAACCATAATAGGCTCGAGCTGGCTGTAACTAACACTTGAGCTAGCTCGGGCTTATGTCAATCGCATTTATCTATTATTTAATAGACCTGCCTCCTTTCTTCTTGCTATTTTTTTTATAAGAGCACAAAATAAAGACAATATTTCTAATTAGGCTATTCACAGTTTAAGCGTATATTAACAAAGCGTATTTATAGCATTTGTTATTTCTAAAACTGTGAGCACCTCAGTATTCAATAATTGCGCAACGCTGTGACGATTATCGTTAGTGATGCAACTACGTTAAAAACTCTTTGAAGGAGAAATTTTATTACCTGTGGGGGTTATTACAGTATCTGATATATAAGGAGTTCAATGCAAAACATTGAGTTTAGGAGATATATTCACTCCTATTTCTAAATAAATTTTATGCGAAGTTGAGGTCCTATCCTTAAAACCACTCCACCATTCAAAATAATAAAAAATAGTTTTATATAATAAACAAAATTTGTGAAGCTTGCATATTTTGCAGTGGCACCACTGTTTTATTTTCTAAAGGGCCAAATAGACTACACAGACTGTCGGTCAGACAGATGTTTTTTTCTTGTCATTGCGACGACTATACACTACACAGACTTCATGCACGCAGACTTGGTTTTTTAGTTCCCCTTTGTTGCGCGATAGTGAGGACAACGATGCTTCATGATTTCTATCTTTATTTTCATCACTTACACTTCATATTCATTATTTTTAATATATTTTCAGAATACTTTTTGCTTTCAAACCTCCAAAGTGACGCCAGGGATTTAAAAAGCTCAATAAATTCAGCTAAATTTATCCTTTCTTTGCACAACGAAAGTTTCACAAATCTGTAAGGTTTCACCATACACTACACAGACGGTCCGTCAGACACGACCGAAAATTAAAATATTTTAATTTTTGTCAGACATCTGAACAGACCTTCAAACAGCCAAATACACTATTAGACCGTCGCAACAAACACTTGTTAAGGTATTATATAAAAGGTATTATATATTATAGGCATTTTTGTTCAATAAAAAAATATTTTCTTACAAAAAACCGTTATTTTCTCAAAAAATTACCGTTATTACTATGAATTATAATAAGTAAATTATTAAAGCTTGAAAATTTATCTTTCATTTGGTATATAATATATATAGTTTATTTGACTTTTTGTGGTGTTTTTTATGATACAATGATTTGCCCTTGTACGGGAAATTGCTTATTTCACTCATTTGTACCTTAGATGTTTGGCTTTCTTACTCCATATTGACGAATATTGCCATTACAATAAATAATTGTTTTTAAGGCACCATTGTAGCTACAATATTTATATGAATTTACGGGATTTTCGAGTCAGTGAAAAAAATTTGTATTTTTTATTCGATCAGTTAATAAAAAATATACATATTTTTATCTATTGAAAAAAGGTAAAACTTTCAGCTTTTCAAAAAAATATATATTTTTAGTATCTTAAAAACGTAAATTTTGTAGAAAAAACGGTTCTTTTAATTAAAAAATTCAAATCTGATATTTATTCAGTTATAAATTTAAAAACTTTTTTGAAATTATATTTGTATTATATATCGTTGAAAAGGCATTTAATTACCTTTCGAATAGCATGTCAATCTTTAAGATTCATTGGATATTGGCAAAGATATAGAAAATTTTGTGAACAGATTTTTTAACAAAGAAAGCACTTGGAAAATTTAAATTTTATGTAATATAGTGTGAAATTAAATAAAATATGTATATTTTTATATGTCAAACAAAAGGTCTAACTGTAAGCTTTTCAAAAAAAATATATTTTTAGTAACTCAATAACGTAAATTTTTTAGAAAATAACGGTTCTTTTCATTAAAAAATTCAACTCCGGAATAAATTCGCTTATAAAACTAAAAATATTGTAGCAATATTTATAACAAATATATTTGAAAGGTCATTTAATGACCTTTTTCCATTGAGTTACGGTAAAGATATAGATGTTTTTTTGAACAGTTCTTTTAACAAAAAGTTTTTTTTTAAAAATCGATAACTAATAGAGCTATCGATTTTTCGTTCGGCGTTCGAAACGTTTCGTTTCGTTGTGCATTGAGATTATGGAGGCAGCATTTTTCAAATCTACTGGCGGGCGTAGATCCTGAAAAACCCCACGAAAATCAAATTGCACCGACCATCTCTTTGTTGATTATTAAGCTGGGTTCGATAGCCCGAATCGGGATTGCCTGTACGCAAAAATGTTCGAGTTTGGTTTACCTGCAAGGTTGATAAGATTTTGCAGGATGACGGTAAGCACTACAATACTTCTCCAAAACTTTTAATATCGAACGAGGTTTCACATAAGGCGACCCGCTTATCGCAATGGAACCATATTCTACAAAGGTGTCCAGCTCCTTGCGTATGCTGATGATAGAATTGGATAGAATGGGAGAAAAAATGATATGTGTACATCAAGTTTTGTTGCCTTGTGGATGATGCCTTGTGGAGGATGCTTAAAAATATGGATTTGGATATTGCCACATATATAAACTTGACAAGCGAATGATCAAGATAATCACAAGACATTTATACAAGGGCAAGGACAACGATAAGGATGAAGATAAAGATTAGGATAGAAACAAGAAGAAGGAGGAGAATAAAGATAAATATAAAGGATAAAGATAAAGATAATAATAATGATGCAGATAAGAGGAATAGTAAAGATAAAAAAAATCTAAGGACAAAATTTAATGTTATCATAAGTGTATAATGTTTTAATAATTTACTCCGAAGTTTTCTTAAAGTTGATCTACCATATTATAAATGCAAAAAAAAAGAAAAACAGGCGAAAAAACGTTATGAAGTTCAAATATGAACTCATATTTCGCCATAGTTTAAGGAAAGTGTTTTATATATCATAGGGCCGTGCCTATAAAATTCTTTTATCTTTCATTAAATTTTAACAAAGATTTATTTACTATTTTCGGGAATAAAATAAAAGTTATGTCTTTTAGCAGTAAAAACCATTTTTATGTTTAATAAACTTAAACTTATTTTAAAATGACTTACATTAAACGATTATTAATATACGAATACATTCGCAAGTATTATATATCATCAGCACTAATAAATGGAACAAACTTTTTAAAAATTACTTTTGGGGCTGAAACTTACAACTTTACACCGAGGTATTTATAAATTGATTCATTTTACAACATTCCGTTCTGAAATTAGTAAAGAATTTAACAGGGCATCGTTTAAGTAGTGTGCACTACATAATTGTAAATAATTGATAAATCATAAATTACTACCTTGTTAGTCTACTTGGTAGTAGCAGGTATCAGACAAATCATCGCAGTTATCATA
Organism: Tetanocera ferruginea; assembly: GCA_958299015.1. Lineage (NCBI taxonomy): Eukaryota > Metazoa > Arthropoda > Insecta > Diptera > Sciomyzidae > Tetanocera > Tetanocera ferruginea. The sequence continues at coordinate 70,197,489 of OY282643.1, read as the reverse complement.
GGATTTGATCATTACGGATGTTGTTGTGAAATCCTCTTCTCGCACGCAGGCACACCTAAACGATTTACCGCCTAATTGAAACAGTTTTCGCGGGTATCCTGACCAGCTTCGTTCTTTGCCACCACTTGTTTTTGTGCACCACACTTTTGTGCCAGTTTCAGGAGACCATTCAATATTGCAGTCGGGATAGTCTACTCGCAGCTTTTCGTCTTCAACCTTTGCCATTTTCGCAAGATCCACGAGCGCATCAAACTGATGATGATAATTTGTTTTTGTCCCAGTTTGGTCATAAAAGCGACCAATTAACTTTCCTTTGTATGTGTATTCTTTGCCATAGAAGTTATTCCAATTTTCCAAGCCTAACAGGTCAGCAGATTGTAATTTGTTGACGTCATCCGATGTTTCTTCATGAAAATTTTCGAAATCTCCAGTTATAAACGAAACCGATGCATCGCGGCCTACGAAATATATTTATTTTTAATAACTTTATTTATTCTTATTATTACCTCACCAACGAAAAAATTGTACGAGCAATCAGTTCCATAGTGTTTGCTTCCCTTTGTGACATCATAAACGGATCCAAGCAGAGCTAAATACAGCGGCATTCCATCTTCACCATTATATTTGGCCAGTTCGGCCTTGGTGAAAAGTTTATCACCAGGTTCACTGCCCACTCCACTTGAGTATTTAACTTCAATTGGTTCTTGTGATTTGTTTATCCAATCACCCAGATACTGCAAAGAAGCAGTCTTTAACCGCTGCAAAATTTGAGGATAGTAGATACCACAGAAAACAGCCACAAGAATGATAAGGAACTGGAGCTTAAATAAATGTTTGATAAATGCCAGCATTATTTTTGAATGTTAAAGACTTCTTTTATTTTGACTAATTCAGCAGAGCTTTTGAAAACAGAAAACATTTAAACTTAAATTGCTTCCTTGCATATTTAGTAAACAACTCGCCAGCTGCTGCAGGTAAAAAGTCGGACACGTTGAAAGTGGTGTAAAAGCGCTGCCAGATCTGAAAGTTTTCATAATACATTTTGGGCCATCTGAAAGTTGATGCTCACTTACGACACGTAACGTAACGGAAATATATAAATACATATTTTTGCTATGAGGGGATTTATACAATGAAACTAGTCGCATGACTGTGCGCTGAAGCCCGTATGGTACTTAATTTTTTTGTTCAATTTTTTTTACTGAAAACAAGTGGCGCGTGGGCAAGACAATAAATGTATAAAACAATTATAATATATATGCGAGAATGGGATAGACCAAGGTTGATTTATTTAAGGTTGCGTACATTTTTTGACGCATCCTTATTTTATGTAAACAAAAATATTTTGACGTTTTCAGAGTAGGGTTTTGTGCTACTCGAGAAAAAAAGTATTTTTCAGGGTTTTGTGCAGTTTTCTGTTTTATTGTGTTTACTAAGTCAAGATGTATTAAAATTTTGATTTTTGTCAAAATTGGAAGTAAAAGTGGTTTTTACGATCACCGTTGTTCAATGCAATGAAAGTTTCGAATATGAAAATATTTATTTGGTCTGTCTTTCTTGATTTTCTTAATATATATTTATTTCATTAAACCTTTTTTAGCGCATAGTACTGAAATCCTTCAATCCAAACTAAAATTATGGGGGTAGATCAAACTCAATAACTTAATTTTATCAGGACATCCGAATAAAAAAAGGACCAATAAAAGTACTAAACAAAAATTTTAGTATTCTATTTACCAAATAGTACTACAAAAAACTACAAAAAGTATTATAATCAGGCAACCGTGTCAGTTCTTTACTCAAATGACTACGCTCTTTTGCTCTCATTTCAAAAAAAGGGTGCCGAAATGAGAAAACGTCAAAAATGTATGCAACCTTAATAAATAAGCCTTGGGATGGACACAAGATCACTGCCAAGAGCTAATTTTGACAGTTCAGCATCATTATTAGTCGGTGCTGGTTTTTTTTTTGTCAGCAGCCAATTGTATTGAAAAAACATTGACAGTTGACAGTTCATTTTTGACCATTAACTTGACGAGCAACGAATTGAGAGAAACGTCAGTAAAAATGCATTAAAAACACAGTTCTTCCAACATTTTTTTTCTCCAATTCGTACTGTATGCATATCCACTCACACCAATTGAATTTAAGCTTCCGCTTTATTTCAACTCTTCTAATTTCATTTTCAAAGCAAAAAATTGGAAAAAACAATGAAGTGTCATACGGTTTTTAGACCGCTTGAATGAAAGCTTGAATGAAATCCCGAAAATTCATTGCGAATAATTAATTGCAATAAAAACGTCGTTCGGCGCACATTAATCGCACGAACATCAATCGCGAACGAACATTATACGTCATATTTTATGTTCTCTTTTTGATTTTGCTTGCCAAATTGGTACCTAGATAAGCACATATGTTCAAAATTCCCTGACCTCGTGGATATCTGGCGACCTCGTGCCGTCGACTGCAACTCGGAGGAAAACCACCTTGGACGTTGGTTGCTAGACAACGACGCAGTTGGTAACGTTGAGTGGAGCTTCTTTTTCGAAAGCCACCATTTCAGGAAACGCACTTTAGACGACAACGCAGACTCCTTTAAAGTTTCCACAATTTTGCTCCAGCTGGCGAGAAATGATGTCGTTTAAAAACCAATTCCGACAGTTATTGGATTTCCTGACACCCCGATAATTTTTGAATGGTTTTTGGCTTCTTGAATCGCAAGAAAGGATATTTTTCTTAATTTCTATGTGCTCGGATTTGAACATTTTAATATATATCGAAGTCAGAGTCGCAGTTATGACATGGGTAGTAGCCACGGCTACCCATGTCAACGCATTTTAAGTGATATGGCCCGTCACATTTGTTTGAAATGAATTGTTCGAATTCAATTTTGTTGGCATCACCGAACACAACGCAGAAGTTTCAGTTTTCTTATTCGGAAAAGGGTTCCTGACGACGACGCTGTTTCTTGGGTTTTTTCATGTTGGTTTTTGCTATGTGCTTCTTTTCTTCTTTTCAGCACTTTCTTACTGCTTCAAGATTCGAACGTTTGTGAAAGGAAGTTAAACTGTATGACTTCATCGCCTTTCTGCCACGATTTGGTTTCGGCTTTGATGCAGCAAATTTGACCTGGCCAAAATCATGGTATAATAACTTGCAAGGTAGCATTGACAAGTGCTGATTTTCTCATCTACAAGTAAATAAGTTCATGTCAAACACAGCTGTTCATTGTTACATGCGTTGGCCACATTCAGCTACGAATTGTTGTGATAGCGACACATATGGGAGCGAAGTTATAGCTACGGAAGTGTCAGAAAAGTTGTCAAGTTGATGAAATGTCAAGCATTGTATCAAATGCCAATGGAAACTTTACCGAAAAATAAACAATTTTCTATTTTAAAATGCATTTTTTTGCGCAACTTCATATTAATGTGCATTAAGTTTTGACTAAACAGTTGCCAACTGTTGAGTACGCTGAATGTGACCAACGAAAATTTATTGTATGTTATGGTGAGTGCTCTCTTCTTTGTTAAATTTTTTGAAAGATGCTTTTTTCCAGAGAAACAGAAACGACAATACAACCTGTATTATTACACCATGGGCTAAAATCAACCAAAGTTGAACGAAGAGAAGATGTGGAAGCAGAGGCGGATGTAGACACCTCCTTGCTCGTGTCAACTTTCATATTATCAAGAACGATGAGCATATTTGGCACAACTTCAGCCGTTGGCGGATCTTCGGCCATTAATGTTTGCCGAAAGAAAATTGTCATCGCTGAATATGCTCCTGTTCAGACCGAAACATCTAAAGGCTGCATTTGCCGGCTGCAATGTGGTGGAAGAGTTACAACCTCGATACCATTGGCTATACACAAGTCGACAACTGCAATGGAAATAACGTGTGATATGTGGTTGCCCATTATGAGTAGCAATGGATTGGTCTTGGTAGCAAACATATGTTTGAAGAAATGTTTCATGTGTAGGATGAAATGATCAGTGTCCATCCGTGGATGAAACATTGACGTAACCGATGGAACCCGGCGGGGAGTTAACAAAGAAAACACTCATCATATTCTTTCTTTTGGGAAAAGAAATATCAATGGAATGGTGTTTCCAGCCGTGCTGACTGCAAATGTCATAGTCAAAATTAATAATGGTGGATCCATTGCAGCCACGCTGACTGCAACTGTCATAGTCAAAATTATTAATGGCGGATCCAATATGGCGGCCAACATTTTAAATATGTTCTTATTTGCAAGAAAATTGGTATCCCGGGGCTTAAACACACGCTGATGAAGAATCTGGTATTAAAAAAATGTAAATTCAAAATGGCGGATCCAATATGGCGACACACATTTTTTAATATCTTCTGAACAAATCGGTGTTTTTGAAGCGGTAGACTTCTAAAAAAACAGTAATAACTTATAAAACTGCACAATCGATTAGTACTACAGCATTTAGAAAACTCAGATCGTGTTTACTCTATAAGAATCTTACGAGCCTATTGTGTGAAAGATTGAAGCCGCATACCAAAACACTGATTGGACCTTATCAGTGTGGCTTTTGACCTGGCAAGTCCACCTTAGACCAGATTTTTGACTACGCCAAATCCTGGAGAAAACCCACGAAAATTAAATTGACACCAACACTATTTGTTGTTGGGATTGCCTATACGCAACAATGTCTGAGTTCGGTATACCTGCAAAGTTGATAAGGCTCTGCAGGATGACGTTGAATAATACATGCAGCTCAATCAAGGTAGGAAATTACCTCTCCGAAACATTTAATATCGAACGAGGTTTCAGGCAAGGCGACCCGCTATCATGCGATCTCTTAAATTTTATCAGAGGCAGGTACCATTTTTTTACCTACATCGAAATGGTACCATTTTCTACAAAGGTCTCCAGCTCCTTTCGTACGCTGATGATATCGATATTATCGGCAGAACGAAGAGAGATGTAATTGCTGCTGTCGCCGCTATCGAAAAGAAATCAGCCAAAGTGAGTTTGGCGGTGAACGAGGAGAAAACAAAGTGTACGCAGCCTGCAAATAGGGAAGCGTGGCGTCTAGGCTCCCATGTTACAGCAGGCAAATATAACTTTGAAGTTGTTAAGGAGTTTACATACCTTGGCAACGCCGTAAGCAGGAACAACAATGTCAGCCTGGAGATAAAGCGAAAAATAACAATTGCTAATAGGTGCTACAACAGGCTAAGTAAGCAATTAGGTTCCAGAGCTCTCTCTCAATCGACAAAACTAACACTCTAAAAGATGCTCATCATACCTGCGCTTCTCAATGGCGCTGAGGTATGAGTGGTATCGCAAATAGATGCAGCCGCTCTTGGGGTGTTCGGGAAGAAAGTTCTTCGCAAAATCTTTGGTTCTGTTCGAGTTGGTGACGACTATCGCATTCGAATGAACCACGAACTGTACGAGCTCTACGACGACATTGACCTTGTTCAGCGTATAACAATTCAGCGACTACGCACGTTGGGAAAAAATCAGGCAAAACGCGCGCATAGCGATAACATATCAACTTTTATTTATTGGTTTTTGCAATGATTTTATTATTTGGGATATATTGAATGATAGAAATCCATTTTTTTAAGTTCATATGCTTTACCACTATTTTTTAATGGACCTCCGAAATCATGCCGAACTTCAAAAATATTTGATCAAAAATTTCAGTAAACGTATGACCTTACTAAAACGCTCATAAAAACTTCAAACTAAAGTGAAAATAAATGAAATTTTCAACAATGAATCACAAAAAAATATACTTTAAATTTGTAATCCTAAAATTTTGGACCTGTGACAAAATAAGGAGATGTACTTCCTTGAAATACCATAAATTTTAAGAAAATATAAAAAAATGATAAATTTTCTTTCATATGCATCTTCCACAGGTAATCGCGGGTAGTGATCAAAACTATGGACATGAAAATATAAAGCTTTATAAACAAATGGTACAAAATCTGTTTGCTACTTGTTGCAATCTTGCTTGTTATTCTGTGTATAATAAAAGCCTTAAAATGCTATTTATTTTTTTTAATTTTTTTTAATTCGTTTTTTAAGTGGTTTTAGTAAGTAATATCAAATAATATATTGATAATCAATTAAGCTATCAGAATTCATAATTTCATGACTTAAATAGATAAGTATCAACACTTAAAACTGTAAAATGCTTGCGCTGCACAGTGGACTGTTTAGCAGGTTAAGACGGAATAAAATGTAACTTGAGTTTGAGTGCACGGAATGATTTGAAATTTGGAATTTAAGTTATTAAGTGGTACATCTCTGTTACACGTAAATTTCATACAGATATACCATATGGTACTAAAGGTACAAAAATTTGTATGGGGAAATTTGCCATTTCGCTTCCCTACATCACGATTTTCCATTTTTTGTTAATAACATAAATTCTTAACGAAGAAAGTCACAGAAAGGTAGACCAATTCCGGAGTAGTTATTCAAGAAGATTAAATAGGACAGGAAATATGACTGACATATTTTATAGATTTATGATCACTTCGGATCCATTCATTACTCAAAGATCCATTCATCAAAGACTTGCTGAATACATCCAAATATAAAAATGTTTATACAAAATAATTAACTATTTAGCAATGTTCTAATTAAAAATTAAAAAATACATTAAACACAAGAAAAGAAAAAATTGTCTACAAGAAAATATTTTTTCAGTGTACAAAACTTTTTCTACTGCCAGCAGACCGATTCTGCTTTGAAATAAAGTTGAGTATCCTCGCATACAAATCTGCTCATATATATATGCTGGTTGTTTGAGAAGTTGCATTATGGAGATAAATATTAAACAAATTTTTTTTAAGTGACCAATTTTCAAAAAAAGACATACATGACTATAAAAAGCAATGAGCAGACATGAATTTTTCATAATTTTATGGTATTTTGCTAATATTGTATACGTTTTAATTTTCCTTCCATTTTAAACGGACATTTTAAATATTTTTTTTGTTTAACTGTAGGGTGCAACAAAAAAAAAAACAAAAACATACTGGCTGCACCTTAGTAAATTCTTCTTTACATGTGCAAATTACAGCATTGTAAGTCATTAAATGTAGAAACGACAGCAAATAATAAGCCATGCGCGCGTTTTGCTTCATTTTTTTCCAACGTGCTACATCGGCTGGGTCATGTCTTTCGTATGGATGAAGAAGCTCCAGCGGAATTAATTGCAAAATTTCACTAAAGAGAATGCTTGCACTCTTTTCTAATAAAGTTCAAGTTCAACTCTGTATTTACACATTTTTGTTATATTTGGTTTGTTTACTTTGTGAGTAAAACAGAAAAAGTAGCATTTTTATAATTTTAAAATTTGGGTTTTGGCCATAAAATGTGGTCTTTGAACCATTGTGCATTGTACTGTTTTTTTATGTGTAATATAAGATTACGTCAGTCTGGTGGGTGGGTTACGCCCACTTTGAATGACATCTGTTATCATCAAAAAATGGGAAAGAAGAAAAATAATTTTGAATAATTATTATCTTCTTTGGTAAATAAATATTTTGTTATTTTTTCACCTTAACCTTCCTATATGCGCGCATTGGTCTCTTAGACCTACGAATCAATAAATCGGTGTTTTCTCAATAACGAACATCGTAAAAAAATTGTGGTTTATACCAAATAAATAATAAGGCTTACAATTTTGTATATTAACTTTATTCAACTATATCCTCTAAAATGTCAAAAAATAAGTATGTATTTTAAATAATGCAGACGAGAATCTCAAATCTCGGTTTGAGATACCATGTGTGAGTATATATGTGATGCTGTTTGGCGAGATACCATGTGTGAGCATATATGTGATGCTGTTTGGCGAGAGTATACGAAGGTTAATAATACTTTTATACCTTAGTAAGTAGCTACTTTATTTATATGTTAAGAAATTATCCGGTGGCTGGATACCGGATATTGAATTACTCTCCGATATCCGAAGAAATAGTAAATTGAGGCCGGGTAGCAATTTTATGTTGCATCTCTTAGTATATAAACCATCCAAGGGACCCACTCGAACGACGTACACACGAATAGGGATTTTTCGTGAAAAACAAAATATATGAAGAACGGCTCACAACATTCACTCATTACTCGACCATAAAAGCATTTCTCCCTTGTAGTTAGCCTTCAGTCAATATATAAATTCGTCTGTAATGCACAAGTTTTTCTTACTGAAGGGACTACCTCACTCCTCAACTTGCCACAACTTTCAAAGCCTTGAAATCAACTTCAAATCCAAATCTTCCATTTTTATCTGATTCACTTTTTTTCTTCACGTACAAGAAACTCGATACAAAAAAGCATTTTTTCTAAACTTTCCGTTTACTATTTGAATAATATCATAAAAAATTATTTATTTGAATTTGCTGTCTAAATTAACAAAAACATTTTTTCTTTTTTAGTCCTTATTTAACTGCGTATATTTTGTTAATTATTGATTACAAATGGAAAAACCAACGAATAAGGTAGAATTCATTCTGTGTATTAATGTTTTTGTAAGTGAAAATTTATTATTTTACAGAGTAATGAATCGACAATATCCACTACCGGCACAACTGGCACGCCACCATTTTCAGATACCATGGACAATAACGTAAAGTACATGAAGTAAGTAAAATTCTGAGATTTATGCTCGTTCACTTCTAACCGCTCATGCATTGATTGGAAACCATTATATTTCAGTTTAAATTTTATTGATAATTCGGAGTCCTCCAGTCAAGCCAAAGAAGCTGCACAGGAGTTCAAAACATGTAAGTTTGTCAAAAGTGTTTTGAGATGAGCTCTTTTTCAAACTTTTCACAGTAATCGAGTCACTCTAATTTATTCGATGCTTGCTTTTATCGAAACAGCTAATTTCGAAGCTCCGAAAGTTACGAAACCACCTCCTAGTAAAATTCGTCCTTCAAATCTGCCATATACAGGTAAAATGGAACCGTTACGAAACAAGGGTGAACCGAATCTACAAGAGAAATCTCTATTAGAAATGGGTTTCAAGTGCACCGAAATCGAAGGTTGGGAAAACATAGTGCAACCGCCCAAAGAAAACCTCTACAAGTTACTCAAGAACATGATTGACAATCACATCAAACCCAATGTGCAGATACGCATCGGTGGAGTGACCTTCAATTGTCACATGATGGTGCTTCAATGCTACTCTGACTTCTTTATGGAGTGCAATAACGAGGTGCTCATACAACTTCCGGAGGAAAAGATAACACCCGGTGCTTTTATGATGGTCTATGATTGGATGCTTGCCGAGGAACCACTCGTGCAACGCGAAGGCATTCTAGAACTATTCAATGCAGCCAATTTCTTGCGCATTAAGGATTTGGTCAATCAGTGTTGGTTATGCCTGGACGATGATGTGCGTTTCCGAGAGGATACGGCATTTTTACTCTATTTGGAAGCAAGAAATTATGGCCTGGAGAGTTTGGAGCAATTGATGTTGACACGAATTTGTAAATTCTTCCTGACTTTAGTTTCGTCCAAGGAGTTCTTGCAGTTGAATGCAAAAGAAATTTGTACATTGTTGAGTTCAAATACGATAGGTGTTAATTCTGAAATTGAGGTTGGTCAAATGCCCCACTTTCGATGCATGACTATAAAAGTATTCTTTTATTAGATTTTTATGTCTGTTGTTCGGTGGTTGAGTAAAAATTGGACAGAACGTGAACCTTCCATGTTGAGAGTTATCAAGTGTGTACGTTTTAGTCTGATGCCTCCCTGGTTTCTGGTTACACTCAACAAAAATACAGACTGTATCGAAATCGATAGAATTGTCAGTCACCCAGAAGTAAAAAAGATGATCAATGATGGAATCTCGTAAGTAGCTACATTAACTAAGTAACTCTAATGCCGTTCTTTCTCTTTATCACTTGTTTTTGTCTTTGCAGCTTCACTACTACTCAACTGTATTATGGCGAGAGTCGCGAAGAGTTTCTTCATTTTCTCGAACGGTATCAACTAGTGGCGCCAATGCAACGCCAATGGGTCTTCGACAAGGAGTGCAGCTACCATCATCGTCTCGAGTGTCCCAATATGCAGTATGTTACCTATAAATCGTTTCTGGAATACTTAGAGATGATTCAAACCATTGGCAAAAACTACTGGCGCACTCTAGAAATGGCCAAAGGCGTTGAAAAAACTCTACAGTGCTGTGTGCGTACTGACTGTCGCAAAACAAATGAGCCAAATTTAGTATGTTGATGTTTTTTCTTTAAAATAAAATACACTTTAAAATTTTATTCAACTTAATTAAATTTCCATTGTAATTGCAATTTGGTATTAAATTAATTGTGATTTGATAAATTTATATAATAATAATAATAAAAAAAAAAACACCCCAGACTGTTGTATTATGGAGTAAAATATAAGAACAAATGTTTTTTCTTTTATTACTTTGCAGGCGTCATTGTATACGAAAAAGAGCCGCGATCAAGGCATCCAAGTTGAAGGTTGTGTAAGATCACTTATGGGACCCATCAAAGGTAAGATTCTTAGCACACGACAATATTGACCTTCAATTATGAAAATAGACGTATGAAAGCCTTGAACAAGACAATTATTTCCTGAAACCGGTACTTAACAGTGCACGAACGAAAGAAAAATTTTAAATGCCCCGAAAGTACTCCAATCAGAACAGAGAGGTCTTTCCTTCTGAGTTGCAGTAGTGATATGGTACGCTTATGTAATAAGAAGGACAGGTTAATCTGGCTGTGTTGCAGGTAGTGAGACTATCTTTGGCCTAGCACAGAGAAGTTCTTCTGCATTGGGGTATAAAAGTGGCTAAGGGTATACCAACTATCTCCTTAGCAGGATGATGGAGGTCTTGGTGAATACACAGTTGTTAGTATCGGAAAAGGTGCTTATCATGGCCAGTATCACGGTGTATCCTTTGCTTGGACCAATGCCCAGGTTTACTTAGCCATCGGACTATCAGGGCTGCGACTTTATCGACAATTATGCCTAGAGGGTGTAGATGCAGAATGATATTTAATGCATCGAAGATCTCCGGTGATGCATTATTCTGCACTTCTCTGCAACTTGCTTAGTTTATTCCGAATTAAGCTCGTACAATTGACCGGCCACCTGACTATTCCTTTATAGAGTAGTATTGGCCGAATGAGCGCTGTATATATTCAACGGAGTGTAATTGGGGAAAATCCCGATTTTGTTTCTATTGATTTTTTGCACGCTAAGAGGGCTGTGTTTGTCTTTTTAATGCGTTCACTCGTACTCTCCAATTTATAATATATAAAGGATTACTCAAGGTCGTCAACAGGATTTCGAAAGGGGGGAGGGGGGGGGGTAAGGAAAAGTCTACTTGAAGTGACCAACGTATATGAGAATGAGTTTTTCTATTTTCTTATACGTAAATGTTGTTTATTTATTTATTAATTCAAACGTATAATTAAATACTAGATACAGTTAAATCCTATCATGCTTCTGATTCTCCGTGCCCCTTCACCATCAAGGTACGTACATATGGTTAGTAAAACATCAATAAGAGACGTTTCATATAAACTGGATTAACTGCAGTTAAAATCGTGTTTTTCGAGCCCTCTGAGTTCATGCGAATTTATTAATATTCATACTATATAAAAAAATGTATCCCCATATAAATAGGTCGATAAATCCGATCCGGTCAAGTTTATGGTTTACTAGGAGCAAATAATCGCAAATACCGTTTATTGCTTCATTCAGTAATTTGTTTCTGCACTCAAAAAAATAGTGTAGTAAAATTTACTGCACAACGTGTATTTATTTGAAAAATATGTACACTTTCCAAATATTATTGTTTAAATTCAACAATTACGACTATGTTAATAAATTTAACAATTGCCTTGCTATTATTTTCTTTTGATTTTGAGCTATTATTGTTTCTTTTAAAAAATCGACAATTATTATTGTGAACTTGTTAAATTTATTGTTTTTTTCATTTCGAGTTTTCGAACAGTAATTTTTGCTGTTTTCAACACAATTTTTTTTCTATGATGAAGTATACGCGATGCAAAATGCAATGATGCAGTGTTATAGGAATTTTTTCTGGCTTTCAGAAAATTATTGCATTGCCCACTCCCTCCCCTCCATGGGTGCTACGAGGGGGTGTTGAAAAACCTTACATATATACCAATTTTCTAAAAGGAAAATAAGACATATTAAAAACAGAAATTTTTTCAAAAGTATATTATTTTTGAAGGAAAAGGTACAAAAAAGTGTTTTGATAAAGTAACAGGTGCATGCAGCACAAAAAGAAAGTCTCGGAGCGTTGAAAGTTACACTCAGAAAAAAGTATCTCGGAATATGATAAAAAAGGCATCATATTTAGAGAAAAATGGTATAGACTTTGCTCCAGAGAATGCTATTCTCTAATTGCGATACAAAAAATTCTCTAAAAATGATAAAAAGCTACCATGAAATAGAAAAATATATAATTTTTAGAGAAAAATACTTTTTTTTTTTGTGAAAATATTTATTTTTATTGAAGAAAATACTTCTCATAGTGAATTTTTTATCAAAATATAAGAAAAGTTTTTCATTTTCGATAAAATTTCTTTATAAATGAGAAATTTTTTGTGCGAGAAAAATACTTATCATTATTAGAGACATTGAAATGTTTCCATTTCCTAGAAGTAAAAAAATATTTCTACGAAAATGTGAAAATTTATTCTAATTGAAGAAAATTTTATTTGAAAAAGAGAAAATTGCTATTATCAAAAATAGAGAAATTTTTTACCGGAGCAAGGTATGTGTTTTTTTCTCAGTGTAGCTGTTCGAAAACTCGAACAATGGCCATAGCGCACAACTCAACATCACAAGTTATGAGACTGCAGCTGGGTATGTGGGAGCGTATTTTGACACGTTTAGCGCCACAGTAAATATTCTTCGCACTACTTGATATGTTTATTGGCCGATAAACGTATTTGCGCTACAGGAACTGTGCGGAGTAATCGCTTGGGCCATCCAGGTCCTAGTTTGTAGACCGGAAAAGCAGTGCCAAATGGTTTTAAGAAATGTATTTTGTTATGGTAAAATTGCGGTTCTAATGGTAGCCTAATTATTTTTTTTAGGGGCAAATGATGCAAAATTTGATGCAGGACAAACATGAGGTAACGTTGCTGTCAAATTTCATTGGAATTTACCCGACTGTAATCACTACACGCAGGCAGAGACAACAAGAAGGGCAGCCTAGCCAAGTCATTATTGAATAGCCACAATTAATCCGACACTACAATATTTTTATGGGTGGCGTAGATCTCCACGATAACGCTGTTTCCAACTACCGCGTTTGTATACGTTCAAAGGAGTGGTATTGGCCACATTGGTTAGCTGTTCTTGAATCTTCTGTTGTCAACATATTTTTGACACATTTAATTTGGGTGAATTGTAAACAGATTTTCCTACAGATCACCGCATCAGGTTTTGGTCCCGTTGTCCAATATTGGAGCTAGCGTGTGACGGTGTTTGGAAAAGTTGATGTTAAGATGTTAAATAATAACTTTTCAAACATTTCCTACCAAAAAGTCACACCATTTGCGGGTTAAAGCACAAAAACACTCCAAAAAAGTATTAAAATATTCCTGTTTTAAGCGATAGTTTACATTTTTTCATACCATTTCAGTTTTTTTTTATTCCCTTCTGTACAATTTTAGCCAGACTAATTGCACTGTTCAACACAAAAAAAACAAGGTTCCGACAAAGGGTTCTGGTAGAGAGGCAAAAAAAAGGTCTCCGTTTTGAAAGTTTACGTCTAAGTTTTATTTTAGAGGGGGTCTTAATTTCGCCCCTTTTTGCATTCTTTGGTGAAACGTAATAAAAAACATTTGTCAAAAAAAAAACTATGTTCCGCGCCTAAGTTTTCAAAACTCCTCTAGGGTTTTGTTCTCCTGGGATAATACTTGCACTTCTATATAGTGGATAATAAGAATTTTAACTTTTTTAGAAATTTGCTGCTCTGTGTAATAATTAAAGAAACTTTTTTTTAAGTGGTGTATGAATTATTATGTACATGTTTGGCTGAGTTCCTCGATCCATTTATGCAAAGCATCAGTGTGTTTTTCTTTTGATTGAGGTTTGCGGTGGTAAGGTCTGAATCCGTCAAGGTGATAGCACTCGAATAGACGTTTTTAAAGTCTCCTATTAAGTCCAGGAATGCTATCAGAGTGTACTTCTTGATTTATAAAGATCCAGCTGTAGCGGAAAGCAAAGAGTGATGAGCAGGCAGATAAGCGTGCCTTTGTTGTATGCATGTTGAGAGTTTGGGGTTAGTTTGTCGTGCTAGTTATGCTACCAGGGAAGTGAGTTTGACCTTTATAGTTGCGATTTTATGTGAGTTAAACTATAATTTATTACTGTTGCAAGAGATTTCTGTTTGTACATGCCTCGCAACGTTACATTTTTTACAACACTCTTCACAAGTCTCCTATTGTGAAGTTTTTGTCAATATCACAAGATCACCGGTGACTTATAAGTCTTTTAATACGTTTTGTTTTGGGCATGCATTATTTGAAGCTTCAGAGTAATATTTGCTAAATTGATTTCCAAGTTACCTAGTTGTTTACGGTTTGTAGGATTATAGGACGGTCTTGGAGCTATGTTTCTAGCGATGAGGGTGCTATCATAACTAGTGATGTAACGGATATCCGGTATACGCAAATTTACTATCCAGCCGGATACCGGGTATTGTGTTATTTTATCGTCGCTGCGCCTAAAAATTAAGTTATGTGTTTTTCGACAACTTTTCAGGAGAGCAAAAAAACTGATTTATTCTCTGCGCTTCCAAATTTATTGCAATGTCATAATTTTGTATTTTTTGCTATAAAATTCTAGAGATAAGTATTAAAAAAAAATTTAATTTCTTATGTCAGCACGAAGCGAGGATGCATTCTTCCATTTTCAGACACATAACCGATTTTTTTACGGGCATTCTGTTTTTACTATGATCAAATTTTTCGAGCACATAACCGATTTTTCAAATTTTTAATTAAAAATTTTAAAAACTCTACAAGGAATTTATTGCAAAAGTATCTCCAATGTTTAAACCAAAAGAGATATCGAAAAGCCGCTCAGCGAACAGATGGGCATTGAGTAGAGCTATTCAATTATGCAATAAAAAAAAATCATACAAAATCACATACCTGATTTTTTAGGCGCAGCGACGATATGGTATGCGGATAGTTTTTTAAAGTATTTTAATAATGATGATAACTTAATAATGAATTTATCAATTTCAATATTTGAAAATTATCTTAAAATAATTACTAGAGGTATACTTTATTCAAGAATTCATTTATTAACTAAAAATAGTTACAAAAACGCTACAAATAGCAAAAATAATAATAATAGAAAAATCAATAAAATTAATAAAGTTTTGCGTTGTTTCTTGTTTTAATTTGTCAAACTGTCAAACTGTTGAGCGAGTTGAGGCGGAACACGTTGAGTGAATGTAGCGGAAAAATATAGTGATCAGTAAATCAGACTCCGGTCCACAACATGTTGTGTTGATCAGAAACTTTGGTGTTCAGGTATATTCATTATATTCGGCCATCCGGCGTAGCAGCTCATCGGATATCCGGTATCCGGCCAAATCACTATGCGTTACATCTCTAATCATAAGCACAATTTGATTTATTGAGATATCGAATCTTGCAGAGGGTTCAGAATTTGAGTCCAACCACTGAAATTCAATGTATCTGTGGTTAGAGACGGAAAGTTGCTTTGATACCTTCTAATATCTTATATATTCCCAGAAGGTGTCTGAGACAAGTGTATTGTAGAACCTCACGATTGCTGGTTATAAAATAACTAAATTTGTATTTAATGGGTAGTTAAAGAGTGATTCACCTCGTGTATTATGTTTGCACTGCTCCATTGAGTGTGGGGCGTTTGCAGTATTAGAGTACTGCAAAATCAGTGTTCCGCATTAGATTATGGGAGATTTTTGGTGTTAGACGCTCATTACCATGGGCTTAATAGAAAGAGTCCAATCAGAACTTAATTAGCACTATTTTTAGGCTGAACGTCGTAAAATATTCTTCGTTATACTGTCCATGAATAAAAATATTAAGTTGTGCTCTCACTTAAATACAAGTACGTGGATTACCCTTGCCATTACTGTGTTATAGTGTAAAATTTTGCATTTGCAAAATACAGATCCTATCAGAGCTACTACCAATCCTAACATTACTCACCCATAAATATCGAAGTTTTTTGAGAGAAAAAACGTTGAGAGAAATTTTTACATATCGGAAACAAATCAATTAAATAATAACCCAGCAGTTATTTTGGAGACAATTGGATAAACCAACTATTTTATTTCTAGTGAAATTGGAGTTAGTAGCGAACTAGTACAAAAGACGCTCAGCATAGAACAGTTTGAATTTATTTTTATATTCTTTGTTTTTCTTGTCAACAGGCACAAACAAAATAAAAAACAAACACGTTCAGAACGTGTTGTGGCTCGGTTTTCATTTAGACGAAAATTCATCCACACTTTTTTTAACTTTTGCAAATATTTTCGATGGAAATGATTATGTGATAAATGGTAAATATACAGGTAAAACTATATACAATAATTTAATAAGTGCTTAGGCTAATAATAGGGCTTACAACTGACCACTTTTAGACTGCATCAAAACGGACCAATTTAGAACTATTCATAATGGAACTAGCACAGATGTATGGAAAAAGCGATGTTTATGACATTCCTATGACATCAACCCGTAAAAAGCGTCAGTTTGTTCAATGTAAAAGGGTATTGAAGTAGGACCTGTACTGGCCCCTTTTGGAACTAGTTTAGAACTATTCTAAATCTGGTCCATTTATCTGCAGGGAATGAATACCCTGCAAACATTCAATCTATCGCCTGAGAATCTCCTGAGAATCGCCTGAGAAGATGAAACAATCGCCGGCGAGCTCTTCTGAGAGTCTTCCGGGTATCGTCGAATGTAAGCAGCTGAGGCCATTAAAACGATTCGCCGGGAAGATTCGCCAACGAATCGCAGGGAAGAGTATTTAGCGATTGCCAGGAATTCGCTCACAAATCGGCCGAAGGGGTCTCAAGTGATTTGCTGACTCGTCTGCAAAGTTGTTGAACGTTTTAATTTGTTGCAAGTTTGAACAAGCATATCCATAAAGTTGCTTATAAATTACATTTTTTGATTTATTTAGCGAAGGAAGATTTTGAAAATTTTTTAAAATCGCGCATTCATCCCTTGGGCGATCGAAATGCGATCCATCTTCCAACGATCGCCGGAATGAGCGAAGTAAGATTTTGAACATTTTTTGTCAATCGCGCATTCTTCGTTAAGGCGATCGAAAAGCGATCCATCTCCCAGCAATTGCCGGAATGAGCGAAGGAAGATTTTGAAAATTTTCGAGAATTGCGCATTCATCGCTTCGGCGATCGAAAAGCGATCCATCTTCCAAAGATCCCTTAGGCGAATCGCTAGCGCGTTGCCAAATGATCTAATCTTCTAATTGTCTTCAAATGTTTGCAGGGTAACAATTATGAAAAAAATTTTGAAACCAATACATGAAAAAGACTTATTACTGACAGGCAATTATTTTAATTGAAAACAAAGATCGTTCAGATGACATCAGCCATAGTTTATGCTTAAAAGAATAACTTTTAAAACAAAATAATAAAAAAGGAAGGAGTTGAGTTTATTTTTATAAAAATAATAAACAAAATTTTTGTTTTATGTTTAACATCTTTTTTTCTTGTATCATCAACAGAGTCTAGAGAATATTTTGGCGACAGTAACAAGGGCAGCAAGATGAACAATACAAATTCCTCTAGATCAAAAATTCAAAATAAAATAACTCCTGGTGACAAGATTTCGATGTCCTTAAAATCATGTTGTAACTCACACCAAATAGAAGAGGACATTCAATTAAAACATTGTCAACAGAATCAAAATCAAAAACATGTTCAACCGAACTTAAGTGGGTGTAACAAGACTTTACCAAAGGAAGTAAGCGGCACACATAAGTCAACCACTGTTGTTGGACGTATAGTGGTCAATGATAATGACAATCTCAACAAAAATGATAAGAAAATTCACAACAGAAGTAATCAAAGTTGCTGCCATGTAAATAACAACGATTGTAGCTCTGTTCCGATTGTTGCTTCTGGTGGTATTAAGGAAGATGGAGAGAATGAAGCCATACGGGAAGCTTCCGCAATTAAATCTAATAAACAAGTCAACAAACTGCCTTTACGTACAAAATTCGTAGAGTCTGGTAACCCGCATGGAAATGAAACTGATGACCATATAGAGGAAATCAATTACATTGACTCAACAGACATAACTCCATCGTCACCAGAGTCCGTCATCTGTAATTTGTAAATATTCTTAATTTGTATATTATTTTAATATCAGGGGACTTCTCTTAAACATGCGTTAGTGTGGTGGGTTTGTCATACTCCAGAGTTAACGTTTGTTACAATTTACCATGCAATACTTATATTACTAGCCTAGAATCTTGCATAACTTAAATGAAAATGCACTCGTCAGAATTTGAATCTATACATAAAGTTTTAAAGGCTCTAAAAGTCGACTGGAATGTGATATACTTCAACGTACCTTTTTTGCGCGACAATTGCCCCTACAGAAAAAAAATACCGGTTGAGACCCTATTACCTTACAGGTCCTTTTTACACGGCGTTCTCATTGACAGAGGCACATTGACACTGACTAGATACTTTTGGACCAATCTTAGAACCGGTTCAAAAATCCATCGGTAGGAGTCAATTGACACGTTGAAACATAGATACCTTTGAACCTAATCTTTGAAAGTTGCTAGTGTTCACGTTTACTACTCTACTGACCTGGTTTGGTGGACATAAAATAACACAATATGCTTTTATAAAATTTATATTTTATGATGTTTAAGTTTCAAGGTCAAGATTTTTATGATGAACATTTTTGAAACAAATATTTTTTTTGATTGATTTTTTTGAATTGAAACTTTTATAAACATTTGAAGGATACAAAGTAAATATAATCAAAGTTAATACACTACATCTGGGTTCGATCCCCAACAAAACCACCAAAGAATATTTTTTACTTAAAACAATTTTTGTTTTAAAAAAAAAATTAAATGTAAATTTTTTTCATGATTTTAAGCAAACCTATTTCAAAGGTTATTTTTGACCAAGCAGTTAGTGAAACTGAATTTGAACTTAAATTATTAAATTAAAATTTTTTTATACTTACACAGCTAGGATACGAACCCACGTCCTCCGCATGACAGTCTAGCGCACTTCCACTGAGATATTGGTAGCGATAAGATAAATAAAGCAAAACACATTTAAAAAATATTGGTCCCGTTCTGAGCTAGAACGTGTTCCATTATAGGTTTAATAAGAACTGTCACAGGACCGGTAACGTTAGCGCAATTGACCTCGCTTTCTACATAATGGTGATATGGAAAATGTTCAACTATTTATTTTTCCGTGAAATTTCTTTTACAGGAGGGTAACAGGAGGGTTTTCTATGTATTTTCTTTGGTAAAGATCTATCTCCAGGTTCAAAATTATCAACAGAGCCTTTTTAGGTATTTCCACCAAATATTCCATGAAATTTCGAATTATATTTTGACAAAAAAAAAAAAAAATACATTTTACGCTATATTTGTTTCAAATTCCCAATAATTACTTTTCTAATTAAAAGAGTTGATCTCACTCTTAAATATCATATTTTATTTACCAAATCGGTTTTTACTCGAGAATGCACTTCGGAAGCACTTTTCTCGAAACAAGCAATACATGCTCGATCACAAGTATTTTTAAATTGCCTTCACGAATACCTTCGAAAGTTTGAAATTTGAGCTATTTTTCCAATTTGTTTTATGACATAACCCACCACACACTCAATTTCGTGCAACTTTATCGCCAGACCAACCCCGGTTAAAATAGTAACTCTCCATCCAAATGGCTTGTTACTCTTTTGTTAAAAGTGTACTGTACTCGTATTATTCAATATATGTTTGTATCGTATCGTAAATGAATTGGTATATTTTTTTAACTATATGAACTCACCTATCGTCGTTATAAAGGTTTATCTCGCTAACGACAATTTGTAAATTTAATGCCAATGGAATTTATTAAGCTCTTCCACTTTTGTTAAAAAATGGACCATGAACATTTCTTGTTATAAGTTAAATAAAAATGTTGTTGGTAAAGTTGATCACTTATAATGACGACAAATTTCTCTTTAAGTTGTTGGATCAAGTTTGGAACTATTTTTTTTACAGATTTGCAAAACGAAGGATTCTAATTTTTGGTGGCATCGATCCGTACTGTCATCACTGTCCACACGACGACATGCACAATCCGCAACAATGGCATGAATACGAGCAAAAGCTTCAACGCAGCCGTATATCTCAGTCCGGTGTAGGTAATTGCGACGTTATTGACGCTTTCAAGATTGAAAATTATGGGGACCAAGTGCTATTCTATGATCACTGTGATATGGAATGGAAACATTTATCATACATTCCATTCGGATCGAGGCATCATCATTCAGCCGTACTTTGCAATGGACTAATTTATGTTATCGGTGGGACAAGAACGGCTCTTGGTTGTACAAAGAAATCCGTGAGTAGAGAGTTGTTATTACATAAGTTATTATAAAACTCTTTTATCGTATGATTCTTTGTTCTTTTGAATTTTGAATCTTTTTGAATTCTACAAAGATTCACAAGTTACTCATTTACCCCAAGTCAAATGATTTATCAGCATTTTTTCGTCAGTAATGCAAGGATATTTAATAAGTTATACATATATCTTGATTTTTAAAGAAACATTTTTTGGATAAATTGCATTTATTTCATATAGACATTTTCTTTAAATTCTACCAGATATTTGAGAAATCGATTTGGAGTTTTGATATACAAAATCTGAAATGGACCCTAGAAAGTCATTTGCCAGAGTCTCGCAGGGACTTTGCAGTGATTGTTATTGATGATTATACTGAAACGACAAAAGGTCGTAAAGAAATTGGAACTGGTTTCTATATAATTGGTGGTGAAGGTGTTAATGGTACAGCACTGGATTCAGTATGGTTCTACGATATTAAAAGAAAAGTATGGGCAAAGGTTGGTACATCTGAACTCTACTAAACATCTAGTTTAACTTATGCATCTTATAAATATAGATTGCGTTGAACATAAAGCCTAGTACTCTGTTCGTTTGCGTGAAATTTCGCAGGCAACATTAATTTCTTAATTGTGTGAAAATTCTGACAAATATTTTGTTGCGAAGAAATTAAAAAATTTGAGAAATTCATGCTTTACTTCTCTAAATAGAGAAAAATAAATGTATAAAAACAAAAAATGTAGGACAATTGTCACTTTTCACCTCAAAATAAATAAGCAGACCAATTAAATTGTCGTGAAAAAATGTTGCTCAGAAAATGTTGCGAGTATTTTTCACAGCGGAACACAGTATGACTTTGACGAACATGTTCTGCATATGTTCACGCATATTTCACAGCTATCGTTTTTTTGAATGAACATTCGAAGAAATTTCTCATGAAACTGAAAAGAGTACTAAGCTTAAAGGTTATAAATTGCTCTTTACTCAAACAAGAATTCCGACATGAGTGTCGGCTTATATTAACATTTTTTCATATCATAACTTCAATTTTTCAGATTAATTTTTTCTAGCAAAATGATGCCAAAAAGAATTTTTGATAAGATCAAATTCAACAGCAAAGGTTAAACTGATCTTGATCTGTTTTTTTTTTTTCGGTGCAGATTTTATGATCAGAGACTCTGATGTTGTTTTTGAGCGCATGCATCTCTGTTGGTAACGTAATACAAATTCACGTTAATGCATGTTAATATTTAAGTAAATGTTAACTTAAGAAAGATGCCATGGTCGTGCATGCTAAGTGTGTGCCGTGTGAGCCAATGAATTCCGAGTTCAAACCTCACCTCAGGCAAAAGTTTTTCAATAGAAACACATTTTTCTGTTCGGCCGTCACCTCTCTCTGCGTACAATGGTATAACCCAGAGAGTAAATAATGCCATATAAAGCTTCTTGTAAACATGAATTTTCTCGGTCATGAACAGTTCTCGGTCAAATATTTAAATACACACATAACACATTAATAAATTGTTTCTTTAACAAGATGCTTTAAATTCTACAATTAAGATTTTTGCAGAAAGTTTTAATACATTATCTACTACTTTTAGCCTTAGGTATTTTTCTCTGGAAGTTAAAAAAAAACCCACTCAGATGCGAAATAACTTTAATACGAAATCTACATATTTTTTTATACACGGAGAAAACTGTTTGCTAAATTTGTATGGAGATTAAGCAAAACTTGAGCATAATTCTCAGCCACTTCAAAATATTGCTTATTTTCAGCAAAAATCAAGTAAATTTTGCTATTTAAATTTATAATAACTTAGCAAATTTTCGCTTGAATTAAATCAAAATTTGCTTTTTCGATTTATATTAACTGAGCAAATTTTTGCTTGAAACAAATCAAAGTTTGCTGTTTCGATTTATAATAACTGAGCAAGTGTTTGCTCGAATCAAACCAAAATTTGCTATTTCTATTTATAAAAAATACAAAAAAAAACAAATTGGCCATTTCGACTGGGAATCGAACTCGGGCTCCGAGCATGCTAAGCCACACTCTTAACCTGCATGCCACGGTATTTCTATTTATAGTTCGAATTTTGTTTTATATTTCAATAACCTAGCAACTTTTTGCTTGAATCAATTCAAAATTTGCTATATCAATTTATAATAACTGAGCAAATTTTTGCTTACATTGAGTCAAATTTTGCTTTTGCCTGAACACAATTACCTTATAATAACTTAGCAAAGTTTGGCTTGAATCAAATCAAAATTTGCTATTTGAATTTATAATAAGTAAGCAAATTATTGCTAAAATTTATCTTTATTTTGCTTTTTTCAAATTATATGAGAAGTAATTTCAATTTAGAAAACGTTTTCTAAAATCAAACCGCTATTGAGCAAAATTTTGCTGATTTGCGTTTAAGCAAAGTAATGGCTTGATTCAAGCAAAATAATTTTCTCCGTGTACCTGCTACGCCTCCTTGTGGGCGTATTAAATGTCGTGAAAAAAATGTATATACTTCCACACAGTATGCAGTGAGGCTATAATAAAGATTATACTCTCAAGATTATTAAGTGAATAAAAAAATGTTAATAAATTTATTAATTAAAACGTTAGACCCCAAAAATAATTTTCTGGATACGCTCTTGCATGCAGTTTTCTTCTACAATCAAATTTCTTTTATTCAATGGCAAACAATACTCAGTTGACTATGAATGCGGCTTTATATATAATTTTTCTAATTTGTTTAAAAATTTATAAAAAGATTTAATCAAATCTTCTTCAATATAACAGTACAATTGGTACAAACATGTGGTTACATCATAATATCCATGCAGAACTGCTGTGTTTTGTTATCTACAACACTGAACATTGTGTTCTTAAGTTAACTTTTACATTTTGTGTTATGCAGCATAAGTAACTTTGTATTCTGACTATACGTGAAGTTCATCTGTATTATGTTATGTACCTACAATCATCACCCATGCCAAGTTATTAGTACTTAGTCTACTAAATAACCACCTTTCTCCACATTGATATCGTTTTAGAAAGCCTCGCTAAATTTAGGTCGTTATGGTTTAGCGGCTGTCATGGTGAATGACGAGATATGGGTTGCCGGTGGAATTGTCAACAACAGGATGAGAAACTGTGATGGTGGTGATGATGGCGATACATCAAATACCGAAATTATCACCGATACAATGGAATACTATAGCCTCAAGTATACACAAAACGATGACAAGCCTTGCTGTGTTGGCGTTGACGAAGACGGAATTTCATGGATACAGTCGAACATTCGCTTAAGGATTCCTAGGTAAATTAATATTCTGCTCAGTTGTTTCCATCACTTGAGGCACATTAAGCAACAAAACAGTGTATAAAAAAACAAAAAATTCAAAAATAGATACTGATTTCAAAATTTCAAAAACTCATTTTCAAAATTTCAGAAGAGCATTTTTAAGATAAAAATTCCTGCTTAATATCAAGGTATTCTGACTTTTGCTGTTTAGATTTGATGGCCTGAAACATTTTATTTTCAAGGTGCAACCATTAAAGTTTGCGGACTAGTGTATTTCATTGCGAAAAGTAAAAGTAATAATCTCACTTTGTTCCAACTCAACTTCAGCGTTTATTCCTTGTCGACACAGAATTGTTAACTTTTGCTTTGAGTATTTTTTTTTTGTACCTATTGGTAAATGAGAATCCGTGACACAAGGCAGAATTATTAACATTTTGACAAAATTTATAAAAAAAAAAATCACAAAAACTCTATTTAATAAATAGGAAGATTTTTAAGAATCTGGCAAAAGTGCGACAAATCATTAAAAACCAGCGTTTTGTACATTAAGCTATAATCAAAAAACTTCCCAAAGCTTTTTCAACAATGCTTTAAAATTAAATTTTAATTTCTTCTTCCCTCAAGCAGACTTTTTGGAAGGTTCTGCAAGACATCGAGTAAAGAAGTTTATTTAGTTGGCGGCATCGGAATAAGCTCGGACAATGTGTTCGTCTCCCTTTCATCCATTGACCGTTTTGATAGACAAAACGAAGAATGCGTGCTTTATGGAGATATACTTTGCGCAAGGTACTAATTTTGAAAAGAGGTTAAATAAATATAAATAAACACCCTTATTTTTTGTTTTCATTTATTTTTTGTAGACATGGACACGATGCGGTATCGCTTAATGACAAAATAATCATTGTTGGCGGTGTTTCCACAATCGAAAGGCGAACACTGACAAGTGTCGAAAGTTTTTGTACGAAATCACGAAAGAGCTCTACAGAAATCGGCGAATTGCCTTGGCCACTATCCGGAAGTGCAGTGGTCGTACTTTAATGACCTAATAATTGAGGCAACTCAGTTAATTAGTTTTTTATGAATGTGGTTGCATT
This sequence comes from Tetanocera ferruginea, assembly GCA_958299015.1. Lineage (NCBI taxonomy): Eukaryota > Metazoa > Arthropoda > Insecta > Diptera > Sciomyzidae > Tetanocera > Tetanocera ferruginea. Next base: position 70,172,463 of record OY282643.1, on the reverse strand, counting down.
CGTTTCTGTTTTGTTTTATAATAATTATTTTTACAAAATAATCTATTTTTTATTGAATTCCGATTATTTGAGTTGATTAAAAATATGCAATACAATAGTTAATATTTTTTAATTATTTCATTGAACGTGTAAAAGTGTAACAAATTGCAGTCACTTTTTTATATTACACTTTTATTTATTTAAATAGTAACTAGTAAACCTGTTGCCCGAAGTCGAGCAATTTTATCAAATTATAATAATCTAATATATAAAATCAAATGTTTGTCTGTCTGTCTGTCTGTCTGTTCCGTATAGGCTCGCGCACCGCTTATCCGATTGAGCTGAAATTTGGACACCGTGTACCTCTCATAGGGAGAAAGAACATAGGGGGTGTAAAAAAGTGGGCGGAAGTATGTGGGCGTGGCACTCTATAATAACTCCTAAACTCCTGGACCGATTTCAATGAAATTTGGTATGAAGGTTCAACTGCACCCAAGATAAAGATGGGTAAAAAGTGGGCGGAAGTATGTGGGCGTGGCAATATGTAATAACTTTTAAGTGCCTGAACCGATTTCCATGACATTTAGTATGAAGATTCAACTGCTCCTAAAATAAAACATAGGCAATACAGAATTCCAAAAACTTCCGCAAGAGGGCGCTTTAAGTAGTGCGTTTTTATTAAAACTTAATAACTTCTAAACTCCTGGACCGATTTCAATGAAATTTAGTTTGAAGGCTCAACTGCACCAAAGATAAAGAAAAGGTAAAAAATTGGTCGAAATTATGCGAGAGTGGCACTCTATAATAACTCCTTAACACCTGGACCGATTTTAATTAAATTTGGAATGAAGGTTCGACTGCGCCCAAGATAAAATAGGCTATAAAAATTTGAAAGACTTCCGCAAGGGGGCGCTTTAAGTAGTGCGTTTTTAAGACTCAATAGCTCCTAAACACTTGAACCCATTTCAATGAAATTTGGTACGAACGTTTAACTGCACCCAAGATAAAACATAAAATATAAAAAATTCCAAAGACTTCCGAAAGAGGGCGCTTTAAGTAGTGCATTGTTAAGGCTCAATAACTCCTAAATGACTTGATTGATTTTACTAAAATTTGGTACATGACTCTGCAACAGAATTGAGGCTATTTAAATTTCAGAAAATTTCCGTAAGAGGGCGCTTTATTCAATAAACTATGTTCGGCTCATTCACGTCAAAACGGATGAACCGATTTTAATAAAACTTGGCAAGCATTTGTATCTGTTACTGAAATAGATCCTATGCTTTTAAAAGTTCTTTCGACAAAAAATCAAAAGGAATGAGCCGAAGGCAAATGAAGTCAAGAACTAAAGACGAACGAAAAAAAAAGAAGTTTAACGAATACCAGCAGAAGCTATATAAAGATGAAAAAAAATTAATCGAACAGTATCGACTAAAACCGAAGTTGAACGAAAACAATCCAAAAATCGACTGGAATTTATTTGAGATAAAATTGCATATTAAATGCATGCTTAAAAAAACTTTAAACGCATTTTTCTCGAAATGACTTTTTAAACTGCACTCAGAAAATAGTTTCTCGGAATATGATAAAAAAGGCATCATATTTAGAGAAAATTGGTATTGACCTTGCTCCAGAGAATGATTTTCTCTAAATGCGATCCTAAAATTCTCTAAAAATGATAAAAACCTTCTATGAAATACATAAAAATAATTCGATTTTAGAGAAAAAGACTCTTTAGTTTTAAGAAAACATTTGTTTTTATTGACGAAAAAACTTCTCATAGTGAATTTTTTATCAAAATATAGGAAAAAAAATTTCATTTCCAAAAAAATTTCCTGTATAAATGAGAATTTTTTTGTGCGAGAAAAATATTTGTCATTATAAGAGACATTGAAATATTTCCATTTCCTAGAAGTGAAGAAATATTTCTTCGAAAATGTGAAAATTTATACTAATTGAAGAAAATTTTATTTGAAAAGAGAAAATTGCTTTTATCGAAAATGGAGAAATTTTTCACCGGAGGAAGATATGTGTTTTTGATATGTGACACATGAGTGCGGGTGTCCATTTTTCTCAGAAACCAGACGTTAGATCGAGACGTTGAAGATGACTTTTTTTGTTTTAATCATGTCTGGCAGGTACAGTTTTACGGAAATTTGACTAAACACTTTCGACGGAAGGAAGGGGCAAAACCGCAAAAAACGATAATTTAAAAAATTTTAAAATTGAATTGATAATTTTAAAAACTTAAAAATGAGAGCAGTTTTGAAAATCGTCCTCTTTCTGTGCTCGAGGCACAACCCCGAGTAACACTGGGTTAAATCCGCTAGTATTTAATATAATAACATATAAAAAATTAAAGTTCAATAACGATATATCAAGTGTCAATAAATGTAAAATAACGAAGACGGACTTACACTAATATTAATACTACTAGTTCTTTCCCGTCAAAAATGACGGGTCCAGTTTTAATAAAGGAAGAACATGAAATATTGCCTTTCTCTAAGCCGAATGAGAAATCAGCGATGGTCAGAAAACAATTTTTACTTCCAAATATTTATATAATACCTTAACGTAAAAACGGAAACTATAGTAGGTACGATGAAATAAGTTTAAAAATTTTGTGAACTGAAAATTTCAAAATGAAAAAAAAAAATATGAAAAGTTTCTGAAGTTTCGATAAATCACAAAACAAAAACTGCCTAAAAATATGCTTTAAAATTTAAAAAAAAAATCAAGCGTTCCGCACTCACATTTTACGGAATTATGTTATAGTAATAATCGGATCTTATATTTCCAAATTGTAAGACTAAATATAACTTAATATAATAAAAACGAAGTAAAAAGATATTCAAATAATATTAGAACAAATTAGAACAAATAATATTAGATCAAAAAAATAAATGCAATAAAGACACTCACAGAACACTTACGACATCGATTTATAACACATTTCAATGAAAAAACGTAAAAAAACCCCAAAAAAAATCAGTTGAAGTCACAAAAAAAACCTAAGCCTATTAATTATATATAGATAGGCAGGATGATTAAAACAGATTCGTGGCTATAACTTAATTGGTTGTAGCTATAATGAAATTTTCTTCAAATATATTGTTTTTGGAGCTTATTGAAGATTTAAAAAATATAAGAACAATGAAGAACAGGGGGTAGCCTTGTTTGTTCGATGACACATAGTATTTATTAATTTTGCTGTCAAACAAAAACAAATTCGTCTCAAATAAGCTATATAGCTACAATGAAAGAAAATCAATGATTCAAATTTCAAATTTTTTTATTTTTACAACAAAAACAATTTTTAACCCCATTTTTGAGAAAACATTCATTTTATTGAACTCTTTTTAAAGGCAATGATTAAAATATAAATAATAAAGCAACGGAAGAAGCTTTGTAATTTTTTAAGTTAATTAATTGCAATGAAAAACAAAAAAGAAATAAATGAAATTTTTTAAAAAGTCGCAGATATATTCGCTTCCAAAAATATAGAACTTTCAATTTCAGAGAGTTTTTTTCTCTGTCTTGGCGTTTGATAAAAATACTCGTTAAACAACTAAAGACAATATTAAGAAAATTCATTAAAAATATATTGGCACACTAATGTAATAAGTATAATTGCCAACACATTTCAAAGAAAATTAAACAGATATTTAGAAAAACAAAAAATATTTGAAAACTGTTAAAATTTGACTGAGTTGTTTGCTGGGAAAGTGGAATTTTTGATTTTGGAACTACATTTTTCGGACAGTTCACATTTGAGGAACGCATAAAAGATAATTTATGTTAAAAATTTTTAGTTTTGAAAAAAACTCAAATTCGATGTCAAACTAAATTTCAAATCGATTAAATACCTGATTTTTGTACAAAAATTTTATTTCTGTTTTAAAAGGTTGGGAACCCCCTGAAGCGAAATCACAATTTTTAAAAGTGGTTTGCACATCTACAGTCTAAACCTGATTTAATGACATCTGAATCGATAAAATCGGTGAATTGGTCCGGGAGGAGTTGAAGTCACAAAATAAACCTTGTTAATTATATAGATATTTCCGTAGACATTAGTTCATTAGTCTGGCATCCTTGCTAATTTTCTTTTCTTTGGAACAAATGCGAAATTTGTAAAAAAAAATAACTTGAAATATTGTAGGTGACATATGGGCATTTCCATGGTGTCGAACGTGACTGTTGTACACATTTCAAGTGAAAAAAATGTCATAATAAAACAAATTTAAAAAAATTGAGAAAGTCATGCTTTACTTCTCTAAATAGAGAAAAATAAATATATAAAAACAAAAAATGTAGCACAATTGTCACTTTTCACCTCAAAATAAATAAGCAGTCCAATTATATTGTCGTGAAAAAATGTTGCTCAGAAACATGTTGCGAGTATTTTTCACAGTGGAACACAGTATGACTTTGACGAACATGTTGTGCATATGTTCACGCATATTTCACAGCTATCGTTTCTTGAATGAACATTCGAATGAAGTTTCTCATGAAACTGAAAAGAGTACTAGGCTTAAAGGTTATAAATTGCTTTTGACTCAAACAAGAATTTTTACATGAGTGTCGGCTTATATTAATATTTTTTCATATCATTACTTCAATTTTTCAGATTAATTTTTTCTAGCAAAATGATACCAAAAGGAATTTTTAATAAGATCAAATTGAAATATTTTAGGTGACATATGGGCATTTCCATGGTGTCGAACGTGTCTTTTGTACACATTTCAAGTGAAAAAAATGTCATAATAAAACAAATTTAAAAAAGGCGGGCCTTATAGCTCTCAATTAGCCCTTTAATTATTGGTATTGTCAATTGTTCGGTCATTTTTAGTTCTCAAGATATTAGCAAAAAACCGAGGTGGTCGCACGTGACCAAAAACAGAAGTGGTTTTCGAGGCAAAACATTCAAACGCGGATTTCAGCGAAATGGGAAGCAATGTTTTTATGTAATTTTTTTAATGTTGTGTATTGATGTTCCTTACACATGGCTAGCATTGTAGACATAAAGGATTTATATTTTTTATTTAATAAAATATATGGTCGCATGTGACATGCCGCACGTGACACTTTTTCGATCATCATGTTTGTTTTTTTCTGCTCTATAATGAAATTCAAATAAAACTATGCATTACTCAACAAAAATATTTATTCAAACATAATAATAAACAAGTAAAGAAAGTCTAAAGTCGGTTCTAGGCCGACTATGAAATACCCTAAACCCACTTTTTAAAAACAAAAAAATTTTATTGTAAATGGGCGTCTCCGTGGGCGGATAGCCTATATTTTATATGCATTTAAATGTTGATAAAAAACTTACACTCCTATAAGTTTTATTCCTGTAGCTCACAATAAATGCCTTTATTGTGCATTCGCTATGGGAGGTGGGCGTGTTCATGGACGGATAACTCCCAATTTTTTAACACACCTTAGTTTTGTAATAAAATACATACATACCAAATTTCATCTCTCTATGACAAACATAACCGTAATTATTGTGTTTTAAACTTTTTGGGTTGTATGGGAGGTGGGCGTGTCCGTAGACGGATGACGTGCATTTTTCAAAACCATATTTGCCTTGTCATAAAAAACATACGTGCCAAATTTTAGCTCTGAAGGTTAAACAGAGGCTTATTTATTGCGTTTTCAATTTTTGGGTTATATGGGAGGTGGGCGTGTCCGTGAGCGTATGAAGTATGAAGTTCAGTTTCGAAGACATCTTTGCGTTGATATAAAACACATACATACCAAACTTTATTGTTGTAGGCTTATTATGAGCTGAGTTATGCAGTTTTAAATTTTTGCGTTGTATGGGAGGTAGGCGTGTCCGTGGGCGGAAAATATTTAATAGTGCAGATTCTTGGGTGCATGTGACTATGTGCACAAGTTTCATTCAATTATCTCTACACCTTCTTCTTATCCTGTGTTTACGGACAACACACAGACGGACGGACGGACGAACGGACATGAATAGCTCGACTCACGTGGTGACGCTGATCAAGAATATATATACTTTTTTATACCGGACTCGCTTCGTTCTATGCGTTACAAACGTTTGCACAAAGTTAATATACCCTGACCTTTCAGGTTTAGGGTTTAAAAACTTAAAAAATTCATGAGTATTACCGCTTACATCTATTTTTGTTTTTTTCATCGTTGTTTGTGCTCATCTACATTTAAAATAAAAATTTGTTAAGTGCGTATTTACATTAATAATTGATGTATGTAAGCAAAATAAAATTAAGTTTGAATTTCTCACTTACCATGTCGCTCGTGACCAACTTTATACAAGTTAAAACAACACAAATTTTTTATTTTCTTACCGGTTCACATTTTTTTTTAAAGTCGCATGAATAAACTCAATTTAAGATAATTATTTTGTCAGCTTAGCGCATGTTCTTCCGACGCACTGAGTAAAAATGTTTTTTTTACATGTCGAACGTGACAACGAACTAAACGAAAAAGCAAAGAAAAAATGTACCGTTGTCTTTAAATGCGTGGTTACTTATGGTTTTGTTTTTAGTTCTTTATACTCCTAGAAAGATTTGAGCAACCAAAAGTCAATGCATTATGTTTCTGTTTAATAACTGTTATAAAGACAAGACATACCAAAGAAATATCAAAATAAGCAATATTTCACATTTGCGCTCTTTGAATCCGAATATTTCGCAATGAGACATGAATAAATGTAAAATACATTTAAATTACTTAAATTTGATTGTTTCCCTTTGTGAATAAGACATCAAACATTGTTATCAAGAATTTTTAATTTTTTCGTATTTACGGGAACATTTTTCATACATATGTTTAAAAAATATTCCAATAAATAATGAAAAATACCCTTTAAGTTATCCATTTTCGTTATTGTTAGGCAAAATACATATTTAATTAAACATTTATTGAACTGTAGTGAAACTAGTAAGGATCTGCCTTTGAATTGACCAAAGTAGTACCTATGGGGGTAAAAGCTGTGTTTTGAGTACTTACATTGAAAGGTGTTTAGGTTTTAATATTTTGATGACGTCAGTGTGAATTAGGATTAGGTGTAGTTTTCATCCAGATATCCAATCTATATGAAATCAATAAAAATTCAATAGTAGACAAATAACAGTATGGAACAAATTCTGGTTAGCAAAAGTTAAGTCCATTCTGAGAGTGAGGGGTGAAAATAGAGGCTAAATTAGAAGACCCGTATCGCGGCGTTTGCTTATGTTAGTTAGATTTTTTTTTTAATTGACCTTCGAACTTTGCAGTCAAATGCCGATTTTCAGCATTCCAGCAAATAAACTTGATAGGATAAGGATATCAACCTGATTGGAAGCCCGTCCACCGATTAAACGATATAAACTTGATATTTTTGTTCTAATCAAGTGTATTTGTTTTTGAATGGAAGTGGGTGGGGGCACGTTTATACGAGAGGTAGGAGTGCCCGTCCACTGATTTACTCCAAACTTTACTATAACGTTGCTTATATAAAGGCATTAATCTTAATTAAACATTAAACATCATGGCAGCCGTGGCCGTACTAAGTGTGTGGAATCCAAGTCAACGAACCATGGTAGCCCGAGTTCAATCCTAACCTCTGAAAAAAAGTATTTTTCAAGAGAAGTACATTTTTCTGATCGGCTGCCTCTCTGCTGACTATGGCAAACCTCAGGGAGTTTTAAGAACATTAACATCAGCCATTCGTAAAACATATAGGTCCAGTTCACGGTAAATTGTGATGGGAGGTCAAGCCCATTTTTGAAAAGTTTCTTAATTATCTATATTTTATCAAGCATGCAGAATTTCATTGTCATAGGACCATCGTACTATTTTTTGCAAGAAAAATATGAAGTCATTCTAGTGTGTGCCATAAACTTACTTACTTAGGTGACCATGACAACCCGTGGTCGAGTTATGGTCGACTTCATCAGCTCTCGCCAAGCGCCTCGCTCGCGCCGTCTCCAATTCTTTCACCAAACGGGATTAGGGCTACCTCAGCCTGATCAATCCATCGGAGGCATGGTTTTCTTTTTCGTCATCGACACTCGGCTTTCGCCTTAAGCACCTTTGTCGCTGAAACTTCTTCATCCATACAAAAGACATGACACAGCCATCGCAGTCGCTAAATTTTTATACGCCAAACTGTTGTCGTAGAGCTCGTACAGTTCGCGGTTCATTCGAATGCGCTAGTCGTTGCCAACTCGAACAGGACAAACGATTTTGAGAAGAACTTTCCTCTCGAACACCCCCAGAGCGGCTTCATCTGTTTGCGATACCACCCATGCCTCAGCGCCATAGAGAAGCCCAGGTATAATGAGCGTCTTGTAGAGTATTAATTATGTCGATCAAGAGAGGGCTCTGGAATCTAATTGCTTACTTAGCCTGTAGTAGCACCTATTAGCAATTGTTATTGTTCGCTTAATCTTCAGGCTGACACTGTTGTTGCTGTTTACTGCGGTACTTAAGTATGTAAACTCCGTGAAAACTTCACAATTATATTTACCTGCTGTAAAATGGAAGCATACATGCCGCGTTTCCCTATTTGCAGACAGCATATACTTTGTTTTGCCCTCGTTTACCATCCCACTTTGGCTGGTAAAGAAAAATGTTATCCTTTTCGATAGCGGCGAAATCAGCAGTTACATATCTATTGGTTCGGCCAATAATATCGATATTATCAGCATACACAAGGAGCTGGACACCTTTGTAGAATATGCTACCATTGCGATGTACACCTGCCTTTCGTAGGATCCCCTCCATGATGAAATTGAAGAGATCGCATGATAGCGGGTCACCTTGTCTGAAACCTCGTTCGGTATTAAAGGTTTCGGAGAGGTCATTTCCTACCTTGATGGAGCTGCATGTATTGCTCAACGTCATCCAGTAGAGTCTTATCAACTTTGTGGGTGTACCGAACTCAGACATTGTTGCGTACAGGCAATCCCTAATCGGGCTATCGAAAGCAGCTTTATATTCGACAAAAAGATGGTAGGTCTCGATTTTATTTTCGTGGGTTTTTTTCCAGAATTTGGCAAAGTGTAAAAATCTGCTCTATGATGGACTTATCACGACGAAAACCACACTGATGAGGTCATATCAGTGTTTAAGTATTCGGCTTCAATCTTTCGCACAATACGCTCGAAGGAACCTTGTACAGTCGATGGAAATAAGACTGATACCTCGGTAGTTGGCGAATATTGTCGGGTCTCCTTTCTTGAGTATAGGGAAAAGCACACTAAGATTGCAATCGTGGGGCATGCTTTCCGCTAGCCATATTTTGCTGATGAGTTAGCCAAATTTTGCTCCGATCACAACATGATCAATTTGGTTTGGCGTTTTTTGAGCCGGGGACAACCAGGTTGCCTTTTGGATATCGAGTTGTTCGGCGAAATCGATCAAACTTAGACCGTTGTTCGAAGTGGTCTCGTGGGGACTGAACTGGCCGACAAAGATGCCTTCTTTTCTGGGCAGCGATCATACATGTCCTTTAGGCTCGCGTAGAAGGTGTCCTTAACAGCATCGTCCTTTTCCTCCGTCGGGGCATGTGCGCAAATAAGGTTTATGTGGAAGCGTTTCGCCTTGATGCGGATTGTTGCCAGCCTTTCGTTCACAAGTGTGAACCGGGAAACAAGATGGCGTAGTTTCCGGCTTACGACGAATCCGCATCCAAATTCGCGCTTCTCCGCATGGCAGCTGTAGTAGATATCGCAGTCTGCTCTCTTAGAGCAGCCTTGTACTTTCCATCGCATCTCTTCGATGGCTAGGGTTGCCAACTCTGAAAAGTACAAAATCGGGACGGAGCCATCAAAAATGCGGGACTTGGTTCAAAAATGCGGGACAACATTAGATGCAATTTTTTATTTTATTAAATATTTCCTTTTATTCTTTGATGAATAAAGGGTATCAACGATGCCTTTACACCATCGCATTGGTTACTTGATATTGTTTAGATCTCTTTCCAACTCTTGCCGAATTAATGAAAAAACCAAAAAATAAATCCAAAACGTTTTGATAAATAAAATGTATGAAAAATAAATGATAAATTAAATTTGATAATAAAATTACACAGTTTAGTAAACAGTGTTTCATGTCAAATTGGAAATTTAGATACAAACAATCTTCAATTCTCAAATGTGGGATAAAAGGCGTTCCACAAGGAGTCGTCGCGGGACGCTAAAAAATTAGCTGAAATGCGGTATGTCCCGCAAAATCCGGGACAGTTGGGAACCCTATCGATGGCGGTGATGTCAGTTTTATTTTTTCGAGGGCTTCCTTCAGTTGGACAGAGGCACCTTCCCTATAAAGGCTCCTGACATTCCAGGGACATATCAATAAATCATTGTCCGTTTTTCATTTGCGGTGGTCGTCAACGTAGTAGGGGTTCATATCCAAGGTCGGTTTAGTTTTCATTGGGAAGTTAAATTGTGTGAAGTTAAATTGTGGTGGGAACAAGGCCATTTTTAAGGCCTTGTAGAGACCTCTCAAGTTTAAAGTCTACAGGAGACATCGCCGCTCAAATTAGCTGTTAACTAAGCGGGTGTTAGTTTGCCGTTTCCAGGAGACACCGCTTGGAGGTTTTGAGTCGACTTGAGACGATTTCGATATGGATAATTTTGCCCTTGCCAAGTTGAGGCAATCAAACATGTTGCGACATGTTGTGAATATCGCCCCTTTGTCTCCCGGGTTCACTAGTACCTATTAAAAACCGCTATGAAATATAAGAAAGAATTTTAAACAAATTCACGACAAGGACGACACGTGTTCAACCATATTTTTTTCTCTTTGTGGAGAACATTGGCTATATATTTTTCAAGTAGATTTTTTTTTATTGTTCATGTTTATTAATTTGACGAATACAAAACATTGAAGCCACTAACAATGTTGCCAACTTATTCTGCTACAAGTCACAAATGCGTCACTAGGTAGCATCACTAGCTAAAAGGATGCTTGTTTTCGACTTCACACTCTGGCAGGCATGAAAGTGTTGACGTGCTTATATTTTTCCATGAAAGTGCCTTTATCCATGTCCATTCAAGCTTTTCTTTTATGCATGCCACAAGAGGAGCACTTGTGCTGTATATATTTAGATTTTTGCCAAAAGGCGTTCAAGGTCAACACATCATCCATCACAATCTGCACCGCGAGCAATTTGTTTGTCATAGCTTAAAAAAATCAATAAAATCATCATGTTGAATGACATTTTTTCTTTCATGAGCAAATTAAAATAAAACAATAAAAATAAAAAAAAAATTTAAAGGCAGCTTGGTAATGGCAATAATAATATATGTACTCGTTCGTTTTGGATTCTGTCCAACACTCAAGTGTTGCTGTTCTAGTTGGATGTTCTAAAATGTTATAAGAATTTTTTCTAATGCTGTACCTAAAGGGAAAATTTCAATGAATATCCACAAAAGACCACAAAACAAGCACTTGAATGAAATTACTTAGAATAAAATAACTCTGAGCAAAACATATGCAGTTGTCAGTTGTCAGTCGACTAAAGTTCGCAACATTCGTGTTCAAAAGTTGAAATTAACAGAAAAATTTAAACAATAATATAAAATTCCCGGGAAGCCCACAGTTGCAGGTGAATGCGAAAATTATGCCGATGGCGGAATTTAATAAGAAACTATCTTTTATAAACACACATATACTTTTACACGTGGTTATTTTGAAACAGATATAACAGTTAGATTCGATAACATATCGAAATAATGGAAAGTTTTAGTATAATGAAGTTTTGGCGCATGTTTTCATCTCCAAGACCTTAAAAAAATCTTAGTTCACATGCATTCGAAATTGTCCATAATTTTTTTTTTAAAATATAAAATATATTTTTTTTTAATAAAAAATAACTTTTTAACAATTAAAATACATTTTTCAGCTAATCGAAATAATTGTTTTGATGTAGCTGAGGCAAAAATAATAAAGTGTCGAAACGTAAGCAAAAATATTAAAAGTTTAAAATCGTTGACATTTTCTATTCTTACATATTGATACTCGTAAATGATATTATTTGCTGACCTTCAAACTTTCGCAATCTGCTTAAATGATAAACTCTTTAAATCAAACTTTATTTGTGCGCAACCGACAAAGCTTTAACCTTTAATATAAACTGTTAAGAATGACGTTCGCTGCAAAAGTCCAGGATGCAGCATGCATTCATAGAATTTAACGCCCGGGAAAAAGCTCTCTCCCCTAAATGTCAAAGTTCATCTTCGCACATATAATTGATGTTATTGCTATTTTCTATCTTAGTGCACACACATACATACTCTTCAGATACACATAATTTAAAGCGTTCGAAATACGAGTTTCGTTTTAAGTAAAATATTTCAACACTTATTTTCCGCCATGTGTTCTTAAAAGTAATGGTTTTAAACCCTGAAGATATCAGATAGAATGTAACAAATAATAGAACGTAACGTACTAAACTATAATAAATTATTTTGTTATTTTTATCAACAATTATAATGTGTTTCATTAAATGACAAATTTAAAATTTAAAAATGTGAAGTTAGAAGTATACGGGTAGACATTAAGGGTATTCTCGCAGTATAGCAAAGATGCAAAATTTGTGAAAATGCAACCTTGCAATACTGAAATATGCAACACTGCGGGAGCGCATAAAATCACATATATTGTGAATATTAAAAGAAATGCCGCAAGCAGGCGAAAACAAAAAATTTAAATACTTACTCTGACGCACACGAACTAAACTGAAGAAACTCGTCTTAATCAGAGTGCAAGGTTACACGTACACTCAAAACATGGGTATCACTGTTGCAAACTGATTGCACGAATTGCAAAACTTTTATCGCTTGTATTTTGTTGTTGTGTCGTTGCACGGGTTGCAAGATTCTGCAACTTTTGCAATTCTTACACCTTGCAAGGGTTTTGCAAGACAGCGAGAATATCTTATTGATTGTTCAAATATCAATAAATGTGCTTGTTTTTCGTTTTTTGAATTTTTGAAAAACTCTTGGACATTTGTAAGGAATGTAAATTTGGAATGAGTACATTCAGAAGTAACGATTCCAATAAAAATTGACATGCACGATGGGTTCTCTCGGCAGTATACCGATAAAATGCTCAAAATGTGTGATGCCTGGAAGAAAGTGAACGATTTGAAACCAAGCGGTTGTTTAACATTGGACTTACAACAGAATCACAATTCAACTAAAAAAATAAATTAAATATTGAACTATGTATGTAACTGTGTAATTATGGAGAGGGCATTAACAAATTATGATTTTTAACAATGATGTTATTCCTGTTTTTTTCCGGTGAATTTTTCTTTACCTAAAAAGCTTACATTAACGAACAATTAAAAAAATTGGTCAAACAGTGTAAAACCATTAGTGGTTATTAATTTGTTGATTTGAAGATTAATCATTTTTCCATAGATATGGGGTGGTGCGAATAAAATGTGAGTGTTCACTTGAAATTTTTGGGAACACTTAGTTTTGTGTGAGTAAAACCAGGCTTTTTTTGGAGTGTTCTCTTAATGTTTGTTCGAAATAAATATATATATATAAGCAAGTAAGGAAACTCTAAAGTTGGTCTAGCCCGACTATGTATTTTTTTTTTTAAACTTTGAACCAAGGATTTCAGGTTTCAAACCTATTCAGTCAAGTCTGCCTTGGTTCAGAAAATGGGGAGATAGATAAATAGAAGAGAAAGTGAAATCAAGAGAACCAAGTGAAGAATGTTGTATGTTTGGCGGAGAGTTATATTAACATGCGAATTCGAATCTGAGGCAAGTGTTATGCCTTTACCGCAGTCAAATCGAATTATTAAGCAATCTCATTCCACAAAAATCTCTACCACCAACCACAACTTACAAAGTATATATTATGAATTCTTAATTTTCAATTGATTAGAAATGAGAAAAGAATTAAGCAAATTTAAAAGCGTAGGACCATGGCTAGACCGGGATTCGAATCCGGAACCTCTGGGTTGGCAGTCAAGCACGCTAACCACTCGACTACTCAGGCGCATGACGTCCACTTTTGTCTGCTTCTTAGTTTTCATTAAATGTACTCACATGCTAAACTTTATCTCTTTAGTGCAAATATGTCTTTATAAAATTTGTACCGCAGCAGGTGGTATGGGAGTTGGCCGTTTTGGTGAGTTAATAACGCATATTTTTAGCACAAGCCTCAGTTTTAATATAACATACTTCCGTACCAAGTTTGATCTGTGTAGGTTATATATAAACCATTTTAATAGAGTTTTCAATATTGTGCGTTATATGGGAGGAGGACGTGTTAAAAGACGGATTGAGCCCATTTTCTGTTAACTTCTTACTTTTAGTATAAAATATATACATGACTATTTTCATCCCTGTAGCTTATATATAAGCATCTGTTTTTGATTTGGGGTTGTATGGGAGATAGGCGTGTTCATTAGCGGATGATGCCCAGTTTTTTACACACTTTTTCTGTTACTTAGTATGCTTTCACACTAAATTTTATCACTATAGGTCAAATTTAAACCTTTTTATAAGGTTTTTACTATTGTGGGTTGTAAGGGAAGTGAGTATGTCTGTGGGCAGATGACGCCCTTTTTTTGCACACATCTTCATCTGTGCAATTTTTATTCATGTAGCTTAAACAGAAGCCTTTTTATATGGAGGTGACTTTTTATATGACGACCAGTTTTTGTGTTCTATTTAATTTTAATAAATAATACTAACACATTAAATTTTATTCCTGTAGCTGGAATATCCGCACCTTAAATTGGGATGCCTCTATCCAACTGATTGATATCTTGGAATGATATTAAGTGTATATCTCTGCAATCCAATAAAAGTGATGGAATGGACAAGATTGCTTACGGCTAGCATTCAGTGATATCTACTACAGCGGCCATGAGAAGAAGCACGAGCTTGGATGCGAATTTGTAGGTGGCAAGAGAATATGGCATCATGTTCTGCGATTCACTCCTGTCAACGAACGACTTGCCATAATCTTCTTCAAGGCTAAATTTTTCAACATCAGCTTAATATGTGCGCACGCTCAGACAGAAGAAAAATATGACGAGACCAAAAAAAGTTTCTTTGAGCGCCTTGAAGATGCATACGAGAGCTGCCCCCGACATGACATGAAAATCGTGTTTGGTGACTTCAACGCAAAGGTGGGCAAGAAAAATATATTTGGTCCATCAGTCGGAAGGAACAGCCTCCACGACAACACATCCAGCACCAGCTTCTAGCATCTCAATATTCTAAAGGCCGCCTGGTTGTCCCCTGATCAAAAAACAAACAACCACATTGATCACGTTTTGATTGACGGAAGGCACTCTTCTAGTGTACTAGACGTACGCACGATCGTGGTACAAACATGCCTCGGATCATTATCTTGTCGCAGCCAAGATCCGCGCAAGTCTGTGTGCAGCTAAGAATACTCGAAACGTCGACAAGCTGCAGTCAAAAAGGACAGCCGAAGCCTTCGCTACTCAACTCTCACTCCTGCTTCAAGAAAGCACTCCTTCGATAAACGATATATACTCGCAGTGGACGCATATATCCCACTCTATGCGTACAGCTACCGAAGAGGTGATAGGCTATCACCGCCCTCGCCGGAACCAGTGGCACGACCAGGAGTGTCGCGACGTCGCTGCAGGAAATGACGCCAGCGTTGCCGCTTTGGTTAAATTCAACCAAATTTGGTAGTTTTTTTTCTTCAAATCAGCTTATGGTTATTTGGTAGATTTTTTTTCAATTTGGAAGATTTTGGTAGATTTTTCAGAAAAAATTGAGATTGCGAAAAAACTTATCATTTGACGTAATTTTTTGTTGGTAAAAAGTTTACATATTCTGCTTTAAAAATTACAAAACAAACAAAAGGTTCACTTTTTGAGATATGAGCACGTTAAATGTTTTTCAAAAAGTTTTCAACTATAGCATAAAAATCCAAAAATATTTATTTTCTTAAATCGCTTTTTAATATATTTCTAAAGATACTTCATTTACAAAAATAGGATAACAGATGATAGAGACATGATTTATGGGAAATGAATCTATTTTCAAGATTTTTACTTTTATTAAAAATTGGTATCTCCATAACTTTCGAAAAAATGGCGAAAAAAAATAAATAACTTACATTCTTATAAGTGGAAAAAGTACCCTTAGACAAAATTTCAAGCCAATCGAAGAGCATGAAGCAATCACGACTTGTATTGGGTGTGGAATGCCCGTATTGGGAAAATATTGAGATTTGATTTAACTTTTTAAAATGGGATTATAATAAAAAATGTGACTTAATTTACTTGTTTAATATACAATAGATAGATTATATAAATGTAAGCATAACAACATTTTTACAGTATTCCTAAATGAGTTTTAAAGCTTATATTGATTTGGTAGTTTTGTATCCATTTTGGTAGTTTTTTTTAATGTGGTTGGTTGCAAAATATTTTTTTCGGTGGCAACCCTGAATGACGCTGCTTACAAAATAACCATGCAGTCGGTTGAAACGTGTGCTGTTCAAGGACGATGGAGTGAAGAGTGCACCTTTCCAGTGGAAAAAACGAGAGGCAGAAATGCGTAAGTGTGAGAAAATTGAAATGCATGGCAACACGAATGAGACTCGAAAGTTTTTCCTGCAAGGATGAAAATGGGAATCTAGTGACAGAGCAGAGTCCAAAGTACACTGTTGTTATGAAGGGAACACTTCTTTGGTCTTCTAAATGGCAACGCTTACAAGAATCCTGACAATAGAGATGATATCTTGGAAAGTCCAATTTTAGATGACGACTTTGAAGTTCCGCTGCCCGACTATAACGAGGTCTTAACAGCTACAGCTTGGCTTAAAAACAAGAAAGCCACAGGAACCGATGGTTTACCAGCTTGTGTCAAAGACTGGAGCGCATCGTCAACCAACTGATTGGACGTTATCTGAGTGGCTTCAGACCTGGAAAGTCCTCCATCGACCAGATCTTTACTCTCCGACAAACCTAGGAAAAAAACCTAGAAAACAAATCGACACAGTCCAATAAGGAGGCACCTATACTCCATCATGTCTGTATTTGGTATTCCTGCGAAGCCAATACGTCTTTGTGGGGTGACACTTAACAACACCAGCAGCGCAGTGAAAATCGAAAAGGATCTCTCCACTCCTCTCCACTCCGTTTGATATCAAGCGAGGTTTCAGACAAAGTGATTATTATGCTACTTCTTAAATATAGTCATGGAGAAGATCATCCGAGCTGCTGACCTGAAACGCAGTGGCACAATTTTCTATAAGAGTGTTATGCTGCTGACTTATGCTGATGATATTGACATCATTGGGCATAATACGCGTGAAGTCAGTGCAGCATTCTCCAGGCTAGAAAACGAGTCGAGTCGAATGGGTCTTGCAGTGAACGCAGATAAAACGAAGTATCTTGTGTCAACGGTGGTGGCCGTGGCGTGCAGGTTAAGTGTGTGGCTTAGCACGCTTGGAGCCCGAGTTCAATCCCCGGTCACCACCTCTCTGCAGACAATGGCAAACCTCAGAGAGTAAATAATGCCATGTAAAGCTTCTTGAAAACATGAACTTTAGCCGTTCGGAGTCGGCATAAAACATGTAGGTCCAGTTTTCGGTTAATTGTGTGCAAACATTTAATAACACACACAACACAATTGATCATAAGAAGCTCGGTCAAAGTCCTTTCAAGGGCTGAAATTGCCAATTTGTTTTTTTTTTATCTTGTGTCAACAAACAAACAGTCCCAGCGTCTTGGAAACCACGTCACTGTTGACAATGCTTCCTTTGAGGTTGAGAAGGACTTCATTCACCTGGGGTCCAGCATTTACTCCACCAAGGATAGTAGTATTGAGATTAAAAGAAGAACAACTTTTGCCAACAGGTGTTACTTTGGGCTCATTAGGCAATTGAGAAGCAGAGCTCTCTCTCTCGTCAAACAAAACTGACGATCTTTAAGACAATAATCATGCCCGTCATAATATACTCATTACAAATCTGGACGCTGAGCAGCACTGATGGACTTTGGAAGCGTTCGACGGAAAAAAATCCATCCTAAGATCTATGGTCCAATCTGAGCTATATGCCAACATCGATATAGTCAAGCCTATTAAAATTGAGCGGCTTCGCTGGCAAGGGCATGTCGAGAGCATGAACGACGATGCTTCAACGAAAAAGTTATTTGATTCGGTACGCAGCGGTGGTCAAAGCAGACGGAAAGACCGCATCTGCGATAGAAAGACCAAGCGTCGGATAACCTGACGATGCTCAGAGTTTCTAACTGGCGCCAGTAAGCGTCCGACAAAAGAGGCTGGCGAAAATTCTTAGACGATGCCAAAACAGACCTACGGTTGTAAGCGCCAACTAAGTAAGTAAGAAAGTACTTTGGCTTGAATACAACCCTCTATATAGTGATTTCAATTCTATAGTTGAATGGGAAGTACGCGTGCGTAGGAGTGGGAGGATTCCAAAAATATTTAATAGTGCAGATCCTTGGGTCCATCTGAATATGTGTACAAAGTTTCATGTAATTATGTTAACTCCTTCTTCCTATCCTGCGTTTATGGACAACACACAGACGGACAATGCTCGACTCACGAGGTGACGTTGATCAAGAATATATACACCTTGCATTTCTATACCTTACTTGCTTATTACTAGGTGTTACAAACGTTTGCACAAAGTTAATATACCCTGACCTTTCAGGTTTAGAGTACAAAAATGGAGCTAATTTTAAAAAAACCGTGAATAAAATATCAAAATTCGGTAAAAAGTCTTATTATAAAAGGTTTGAACACTGTTTAGAGCTCTAATAAAAATAATGACGGCTTCACAATATTTTGCTGGAGTCCGTCTTCTTTTGCTTTTGTTTGTAGGTAAAATTTTAGCCTCTTTGTAGAGTTTTCACAATTGTGGGTTGTATGGGAGGAAGGCGTGGTTTTCATTCTATTAAGACCACGTTAGGCTTAATCAACTCAGGTGATTATGCTGATCAAGAAAATATATACTTTTCAATAACTTCCATGCATCCTTATGGGCGGTACACACGTCTTGACAAAACTAATAAACCCTTTACGCAGTATACATGGGGGTATAACAATAAAAAAACTTTCCCATCAAAAATCTACTGTTGCAGAGAGATTTTAATTGTTATTTCCATCTTCGAGGTTAGTTTATTTCTTGTAAAATCAAACAAATTCTAGAAAATTACCAACATTTTCAAGAAACCTGGAGTTTTGGAGTCCAAAGAGTTGCTCTTGCGAATAAATTTATTCGCATGCCTCGATTTATTGTGCATATTAAGTGACATCATATTTTATCGTGATATTCACTATGAACTTTATTGAACTGACTTGAAGCTTCGTTGGTGAAAAAAGGTGGAATTTTTCATGAACAAAAACTCTTTAACAAATTATAAGTGAATTGGGAAATAAAACTATCACTCAAATGAACTCGTGAATTTTGTTGAGTACGCATGTGTTACTGGTTTACTTTGGTTACTGGTTACTTGTTACTGGTTACTTTGGTTTGTTTATGTTTGTCTCTTTTATTATGCTTCATATTAACCCATTAAAGCTCGGAGGGTAAAATAAAAATTAAAAATAACTCATAATTGCAAATGATAACATATAACAAATGAAGATATTATATGTTATCATGGAGTACAGAAAATTCTATGAACAATTTAGATTCAATTCTTCGTGAATACTTCAAATGCTTCTATTTGATTACTCACAGAACACAACTGATAACGAGAACCTCGATCATAATAAATTCGTCCATTCTTGGACAACAAGTCCTACTAAAACTGAAAGAGCCTATTCGTTCTTCTAGAAACGTAGGACACATGACCATGAGCGGTATATTTTAACCCAACAACTTTGGTTGGTCAGTAACATAACTTTGATTGAGCTCTTTTATATTTAAAATTCTAACACAGTGTAGTAAAAATAATGCCTAACCCAGTTAAAATCGATTCCAAATAACCCTTAAAAAGTAAGCTGCTCAACCCCTTACTATTAAAAAAAAAAAATGTTTTGTTTTTTTTTTGTTTTTTGAACTGCGTGACTTGATTAAATAATAATATGACCGCTTTATTTTCTAAGCGATAAGTCTGAGACAAAAATCCGTCATTTCAACAGAGAAAAGAGTTCGGTTTAAAATATTCATAAAAGTATATAATGTGCTCTGTTTTTCTACGCAGTTCCATGTAGAATACCTTAATTTATTGTCTAGGTAAGTAATGACATCAATTACATCACTGATGTATTTATTTGAATTAACTTATAATTGAAAATCGTTATCCAATTTCATTGAAATATATGGAATTCATAGAATGGTTTGAATATAAATAAGATAGCTCAACAAAAAAAAAAAAACATACTTCATCATCCCACTCCTTCAATATCTGAATTCAGCGTTTGCGCAGATCTAAGTACTATTCTGCCTCAATACGAGACCGAAACCAATCATGTAAACATTACTGGATGTGCACATCGTGACGTCATAACTTCAAAGTAAACAGCAGCAGAAATTTTCTTGTTGACGTCATAGCACAAAAAGCTCGTCAACACCAACTCTCTCAGTCTATTTATAAAACATAACAATTTCTCTTCTCTTTTGCTCACTAAAAATTCTCAAAATTCTTGACAATTTACCGAACTCAAATTTGCTTAAGAATTAGGTTATGTGAAAGCTGTTGCGAAGGCACCCATGAAATGGGGGGCAGCCAGACTCTACCTTCGTATTGTTTGAGCTCAATAAATAGAACGAAGTTGTTGCGGAAATAGTATTCTACAAGCAGCGTAAAAAAAACGCAGTCCCGAGCTTCGCTCATCCCAGCATATTGTGCCAAAAATATATGCTATGAGTATGCCATTAACAGCGAAAACAAAAAAACAAACATCAAAATTAATTAAAGCACCAGTTGTGTTCAATACACGAGTAGCAAAAAGAAACGAGTCCAGGATAAAGCAAGGAATGGTTTAAACACGTAACAGTTACCGGCTTAGATTATTGGTGAGATAACCTGGATTATTAGTATTATTAACAGTTGGAGTTGGGTCTTTGAAAGTGTGATAAATGGTTAGTTCAAGATTAGAAAATTTTATTAAAATTTTTTTCAAAACACGTTGTTACTAAATATGAAAAGATAATCATATAAAAAGTAGAACTTCCTTACTAGAAATTAGGTAGCCAACGCTACTGTTATGTATGAGACAAATATAAACTTTAAGACAAAACATCTTCAGAATGCCACCGGACGCGTCACAGATCGCGGATAGTGAACGGCTTCTAAATAAAAAGGCACTAAGTATTGAACGAAAAAACCACATAGTCCACAACTGGCACTGTCAAGGCGAGTCTAAGCCGCTTAAAAAACTCCATTTCCAAAACTCACTGCCTCCTGTCTAAACTCGAGGCGTCTCTACAAGACCTTAAAAATGGAATGTGCGTAGGGTTTGGGTCCCCACCACATTATAACTGTCTAATGAAAACTAAACCAGCTTTGGATGTGAATCTCTGATGACTAACGCAAATCAACTACGGAAAATAATTTACGACTATGCACCTGGAATGTCCAGACGCTTTATAGGGAAGGTTCCTCTGTTCACTTGGCCTTCGTAAAAAAAAATGGCTTACATACACGCCATCCTGGAGATGCGATGGAAAAGACAATGAGAAGCGTGAACTTAGATGCGGATTTGTCGTAAGCCAGAAACTACGTCACCTTGTTTCCCGGTTCACACCTGTGAACGAAAAGCTGGCCACAATCTGGCCACAATCAAGGTGAAATTTTTCCACACAAACTTTATTTGTGCGCAAACCCTTGCAGAGGAAAAGGACGATGCTCTCAAGGCATGCCTTCTACGCAAGCCTAGAAGACGTGCATGATCACTGTCTAGTCCATGACGTGAAAATAGTCCTCAGTGGTCTCTTCGATCTTAAGATCTCTTCGATCTCTGCTTCGAACAATGGTCTTAAGCTGATCGACTTCACCGTGGCGTGAAAAATGGTAAGTAGCAGATTCAAACCAGATTCAAACACCTCGATATCCACAAGGCCATCTGGCTGTCCCCGGATCAAAAAACACGAAAACAAATTGATCATGATGTGATGACGGAAGGCACGTTTATATTTTTTATTTATCACGGAATATTGACTCCGACAACTACCTTGTTGCAACCAAGATCCTGATGCGATTGTGCAATGCGAAGAATATACGCACAGGTATGCAACGAATGCTAGATATCGATAATACTGCAATCACAACGAACCGCCGAGGCCTACTCCGCTCAACCAACCTAACTCTTGCATCGATGACGCTGCCGGAATTTGGGTGCATATATCCCACTCCGATCGCACAGCTGCTCAGGAAGTCATCCACCCTTGGAGAAACGACAGTCTACAGTTTTGAAACCCTGCAGTCGATGTAATCATCTTGTTAAATGAATTCATGTATAAAATACTGAAATAAATTCATGCATATAATATACTTAAACAAGAACAATTTTAATTTTTCTCTATCATAATATCGTGAACTATAAGTTTTAAACTTTTAACTTTTTGGTCGCGGTAAAAATGTAAATTACCTTTCAGCGGAAACGTTGCAATGACATATCGAAAATAAAATCTAATCAAAAATTAGTAAAAATTACTCGAGACACCCGAAAAAGGATTTTTATAACCAAAGTCTCAATTTTGAGGATATATTTGAAATTTCAAGACTACAGTTTTTCAGGGCTCAACTTAACCTGTAACAGGTTTATCTAGATGGTATCCTAAAGAAGTATTTTTATTTTCATTAGAAAATAAATGTTCTCCTTCTAGTCCAAAATGTCTCATTTTTTTTAACATTTGAAAAATACTTTTCACTCGTAATTTTTTGTAATAAGTGTTTTCTCTAGCACTTCTTTTTTTATTCTCCTTACTTTTTCTCTGCCATTTCCAACATACCTACCAATTTTGTTCTTTAAATTTACAACCTTGTAAATGAACTGAACAATTTGGCAAAATAGTATATATGTTTATACTTTAATTTTTATTATTTAAAAAATATAGTAAGGGAGAGTGGGGTGTTGTGAGACAGGTTTTGTTTTTGGACGATAACTTCTTTAAAAGTTAATATTTTTTTTTCTGGAAACATTTTTTATTTAGCTTATTCAATTGCCTAACATCCTGCGATCACATTTTTTTTAAATTTAAAAATTTTAATAATTTTCTTAAAGCCTGAAAAAAAGATGGGATTTTTGGATTTTAAAAAATTATGGGGTGTTGTGAGACACTTCTATAAATATAAGAAAATTACATTTTTTGTTTAAAAGTCTATATTGAAATAGGGAAAAATAAAAATGCAGACAAGAAAATTATTCGCTTTCATTTGATTCGGCTAATTCGCAGCGCGTACAGTGAAAATAACCGGTTTTCATTTTGGCACACTGCACAGTTTTGTTTTCGTCCAAACTTGTTGACACGTTTGACCTGCAAAAGATGCAAAAGTCAACATCTTCCTCACCTGGTAACAAAACTCTTGCGGTACATATTTCGTATGAGGAATACGCTTTACTGGTTCCTTCAGCATATTTTTTTTTTTTTTCGGTTTTTTTTCTTCTTTTGGTCGGATTTTTTCCTCACATTCAATAATGCCACATTCTTGGAAGTAGTTGGTTGTATACATAGGCTTCCGGCCGCGTTTTGATTTTTGGAATGGAGGATCAAACTTCACAGGACTAACCTTCTTTAATGCACTGCTCAGCTCAGACGCCATGAAAAACTAATTTAATTTGTAAAATATTGGAAAAACTTGTTTCCTGCCAGTTTGGCCACTTTGTTATGCAACAAAATCGACTAATTTATCATTTGAAGCCGATGAAATTTTGACTTCTACTTTTCCATATAACGGGTTCCATACACTCTCGATTTATCAAGATTATATGATTTGCAAACAGCCCGAAAACAATAATTTTTGTGGCAATTTCTTTGATGGCTGCCTTTAGGTAGATGGAAGCCACATATCCTTTTGGCTTTGTCGATATTTTATATGCATTTCGTGGCATGATGGCTATAAAAATAATGAAATAAAAACAAAAATTAATTGTCTCACAACACCCCATATTTACTGTCTCACGACACCCCATATTCGACATTTTCAAATGGCCACTGCGCCACTATCACCTACACTATTTTTTGCAAAATCACTTCGGTGGACTTAAAGGCAATAGAATAAAGATCATTTAAATAAATATTTACTTTCACTTTTTATTGGCAATGTTTCTGGAAATAGAACAAAGGCAAACTATACAAATAACATTTAAGAGCGCGATCAAAACTCAAAATTGTTACAGACACTAGGAACACGTCTAAATGCAATGAGTGCACATAATAAGTGAGATCCCATTGAGAAAATATTTTACAGTTGTTGTGAGCGTTCACAAAATTACCACTGTGTCAAATATTGATGTGTCTCGCAACACCCCATGTCTCACAACATCCCACTCTCCCCTATTTATTTTTGTGTTCTACTTTTTCATCTTTCCTAGAACAAATGTTCTCCTATTTGTCAACAAATGTCCTCATAAGCAAAATTTGGATCTGGTAATCCTAACTAAGTCACGCTTCAAGTTACGCGTGATTAGTTTTATTATTCTTAGTTTTTGTTTTAAAATTACATTTATCAAAAATTTTCCGGATTTAAATAATTTATATTTAACAAAACTCCGAATTTAATAATCAAAGCCGTTAACTGAGATTTCTATGTTTTATTCGAAAATATCTGATCAGAAGTCCCCTGCAACTCACTTCTGGTGCCACTGCAATATTAACACTTTCAACCCCCCTGTCCTGAACTAGCTGTCTGAAAATTTTGTTTTCATAACTTCTGTGTTTATTGTATTTTTATTTCGCGTTTTATGGCTAAAACTGCGTACTTATTATTTAAATTTATGATTTCAGTATATATTTTTTGCGCTAATTGCCCTTTTATTCAATTCGATGCTAAAGAATCAAAGTTTCTTGTAAGCAACGTTGGGGTCGAAAGGGTTAACCCTCGAGTTAAACCAGCACCTCTAGCGTGAACAAATCATCGCAACTGCGCTGCGGAAGTACTGAATCTTATTTTTCAAAATCAACCAATCAAAATTAACCAAAATTATGTGAGAAAATAATTTGTCAGCCGGAATTTCACTTCACAATTATTTTTCTTAAGAAAATAATGTGGTGATTCATGTCACTTTGTAAGTTTTCGTAAATCGTAAATCGTATTCCTCGTAATTGAAATTGACATGAACGAACTTTTAGAACCTTCGTAACTGTTTTTGTAAACTGTAATTGGTTGCATTCTGTATAATGGAGCGCTCAGTTAGCGATGTAGCAATCAGTTCAGTTATATTTCTTTTAAAACGAAATACAGCAAATAGCTGTTTGAAATTCTGTTATTAGTTTAATACATTTACTGACTCTCGTTAAGTTGTAGCGTTCTTGACTGCGTATCCGGAGGTCCCGTAATCGAATTCCGGTCAGGTTTTGGTTCTACGCTTAAACCTTTCTTCATTTCAAATAAATTCAAATTAAAAATCATCAATATACTATGACGTGTAAAAGTTGTATTCGGTGTTAGAGAAGTTTATGGATAAAGCCATATCACTTGCCTGAAATAACTTCACAATTAAATTCTCTTAAAAATAAACATTCATCCATCAGAAAAATTCTGCAAGAGGTTCAAGTTCAAAAATAATTTCATCATAATACTTTGGTCTCAGAGGAAAACTATCAGATCTGAGAAATCTTCCTTCGCTCATTCCGGCGATCGTTGGAAGATGGATCGCTTTTCGTTCGCCCAAGGGATGAATTCGCGATTCAAAAAATTTCAAAATCTTCCTTCACACATTCCGGCGATTGCTTTTTAAAAAGCTTTCAAAATCTATCATTGTAATATGAAACAGGCTCTGAAAAATCGTTTAAACTAATCAAAAAATTAAACTTTTAAAAAACTTCATGAAACTGGGATGAAACTGGGATTTGAACTAGCGTCTAAAGAGCCCGCTAGTTCAAACTTGCAGCAACTTGTAACATTCAACAAATTGCTCTGCAACAAACAAAAACCCCTTCTGCCGATTCATTGGTGAATCTTCCCGGCGAATCGCTTAAGACTCCTCTCAGCGAATCGTTCGCGACTCTTCCTGGTGAATCGCCTCTTCTCGACAATTCGTTGGCGAATCGCTTAAGACTCCTCTTGGCGAATTGTTCGCCGGAATCTTCCCGGCGAATCGCTTTTATGGCCTCAGCTGCTTACATTCAAAGATTCCCGGAAGACTCTCAGAAGAGCTCGTCGGCGATCGTTTCATCTTCCAAGAGATTCGCTGGAGATTCTAAGGTGATTAAAAATATTTGCAAGGCAAACATTCGTATCACAAAATTTATTGAAATAATGTTGACGTTTCTTAAGTTCTAACGAAATACGAAGGTTACGAACAACTTACGAAGTGACATGAAGCACCTTAATATATTTTTTATGTAATTTGTGTTTATTTTTATCCCAAGCTCCAGATTGCTAAAGGTTATCGTTGCAACACCATACTTGTGCGATCATTTGTTCTGAATGTTTACGCATTTTAACATAAGTTCAAAAAAAGGATTTAATACTTCGCCTGTGATATCCTGCGTAATAACATCATAAAATTTATTGATGTTTTTTAAATACTGTCCCGAAAAACAGTAAAAAAAATCAAGAAAAAAAACATAAAGTTCAGCAAACTGTACAAAAAGCGCAAGAACTTATCGAAAAACGAAACTTAAAAATCATCTTTTCTTTTGTAACAACCTAGCAAAATTTTTTGTTAGTCCTTATTTTTTTATTTAATTATAAAATGCATAACATAAATGCAAATGCAAAAATTTACATTTAATCTGTAATAAATTCACGGCAATGCGTTCACCATTAACTTGAAAGTTACTTAAGTATTAATTTCGTGAAATCAGTTATTAACCAACCATTTGTACCGCTGAATCGTTTCAAGTGACAGCGCATTCGATTACCTGCAATGACATGCCTGCATAAAAATAATGGGTTGTGTAAGCGAGAGGGTAAGCGATGAATGAAATTTTCTGGATTGCTTTTTCGATTAGATGTAAGCGAAGATTTTGCTGGGTATCGTTACTTTCTGCCCACTGTATACATCACAGCTGCTTGGTGGTATTTCATTTTGGAAATTTGTAAAAAATTGGCAAAAATTAAGGACGAAACACTAACGCATTGGAGTAAATTATATGAACTTTAGCATTATAACTTTTCAAAAGTTGGAACTAATGTTTCTAAGCATATCGAGCCATAACCGCGAAAAAGGTGGAACTAGCAATTAACAAAAATTTGTTTTCTTATCAAAACTTATAATTTATTTCATTATCAGTAATCTATAATTATAAAATAATAGTTACTATAATAATATAATTATTTTTATGCAAGGATTGTGTAAAAAAAATTGTCTAAATAAAAATCTTATGCCAAAAATAATTAAAAGAAGTCTTCTCCTTTAAAATTTTAGTTTTGATGGTTACATCTTTTTCGCTGTTATGGCTTGATATGAAATAAAGTTTCCTTCTGATATACAAAAAAGTGTGTTGTTATGTTTTTGCGCTTCACTTTACGTTATATAAGGAGGACTTGTACGCGAGTTGGCACATGTGTGTTTGTATGACTCAGTGTGCCTTTGTAGAATGTGTGGCATTCAAAATAAGACCGAGCTAAATTTGTTTCTCGGTGTTGATTTTATTGCTACCAGCCAGTGATGAAAGTTCCTATCATTACCACTAAGTGCGCAGAATCCACGCCAAGAGAGAGCAAAGTAACAACAAATTAACCTTAGTACAACAACATCTTGTGGGATGGTGTGGAGCATCTGGAACCTCAATTGCTACATTAACGGTAGACAGTTGTTCGCCATTCTGACACTGCTGAGTAACCCAATTTCTCACAAAAAATTATGGAGATCTGCAAAAATAAAAATAAACCCTAACAAATTTTATGAATAAACTGACAGCAAAGAAGTCAGCAACGTTTCTTGACGAGCGTTGATGGGCTCATAATAAATAATGTTGAATTTTTCTTGAATTTAAATAATGTTAAGCAGTTGCTTCTCAATTGAATAAAGCCAGGTGGTGCCTTAATGTTGTTTGTTATTGTACAGGCTTTAATTTAATAAGAGCAAGTATAACAAAAGAAGTTTTAAAAAAAATTAAATAATGTTTGCAAACCAAATCGAATATGTTGTTTACCAGCAGAATTACTTGCTGTTACCTATAATATAACTTGATTGATTCCTGTATATTGCTGAGTTTTACAATCAGTGCACTAGAGATATTTTGTCTTGTTTCTTGGTTATACTTGATTTATGGAGGTTTTTGGGAACGTTTATTCCGAATTTTTTGCCTACATTAAATATTTAATTCTCTAAATCAGTTTTATCCATTCCATAGCCTCGCGAGGTCGACACATGATCGGCAAAGTATACATTCTATTCGACATAGCGGAGAAATGCTGCATAGCAGCAGTGTTGCCAGAAAACTGTTATTAAATATTGTCATTTTCAGAATTAGAATACATAATTTCAATAAAAAAAGCCAGTTAAAAATTTTTTAAAACGAGTTCTTTTTGCATTAAATTTCATCACATTTTATGCAATACATTACATACTTTCTTACTTACTAACTTACTTTCAGCAGCTCTCGTCAAGCGCCTTTGCTTCGCGCGCGCCGTCTCCGATGCTATTCACCAAGTGCGTTTAGAGCTTCCTCGGCCTTGTCAATCCAACGGAAATTGAAGAGATCGCATGATAATGGGTAGTCTTGCTGGAACCTCGATCGGTATTAAAAGTTTTCGAGAGATTATGTCCTACCTTGACGTAGCTGTATGTATTACTCAACGTCATCCTGCAGAATCTTATCAACTTTGCTGGTATACCGAACTCAGACATTGTTGCGCATAACCGACAAAGATATGGTGGGTGTCGATTTGATTTTCGTGGATTTTTTTCAGGATTTGAAGTAGTGCAAAAATCTGGTCTATGGTGAATTTACCAGGACGGAAGCCACTCTGAGAAAGCCACTTTGAGGTTCCAATCATCGGACATGCATGGAATTATTGGGATCGTCGCCTACAACCAGATTTTAAAAATGCTTCCTCCATTATCTCAGTGCGCACTGTGCGTATCTGTTACCAAATTACCCTTTTCATCTCAACAATTTAAAGCTCCGGGCTTTAAGCCTTGTTGATTGATGAAATTGTCGCGTATCCTTCTTGCCCTGCTACGCTTCAATTTCCTCACGCTCACGCGTTTCCTGCTCCCTTTTTTTGCGTTTGAAAAGGTGTCTCTGTTTTGCTTCCATCGCGTCGTGACACTCCTGGTCGTACCATAAGTTCCACGATTGTAGCCGCCGAAAACCAATGACTTCATCAGCAGCAGTGCGCATGGAGTGGGATATATGCACCCAAAGTCCGCCAATGTCATCGAGGCAAGAGTTTGGTTGGTTGAACTTAACTGAGAGGTGAGCGGAGTAGGCCTTGGCGGTCCGTTGTGATTGCAGCTATCGACATCTAGCTTTCGTTACATCTAGTACGCTTGAAACGTGCCTTCCGTTGATCACAACATAATCAATCTGGTTTCACGTTTTTGATCCAGAGACAGCTGGTGGCCTTTTGGATATCGGGGTGTTCGAATCGGATGCTATTAACTCCTCCGTCGGTGCGTGTGCTCAAGTTAGGCTTATGTGGAAGAATTTCGCCTTGACGCGGATTGTCGCCAACCTTTCGTTCCTATGTGTGAATTGTAAAACAAGATGGTAAAACAAGATGGTAGTAGATATTGCAGTTTGCTCTCTTAGAACAGCCTTGTACTTTCGCATCCTTGATGGCGGTGATGTCAGCCTTTATTTTTACGAAGGCTTCCGCCAATTGGACAGAAGCACCTTCCTTATAAAGGGTCCGGATATTCCAGATGCATATTCGTAAATCATATTCCTTTTTTTCGTTTACAGTGGTCTTCAACGTAGTATGGGTTCCTCAGAACCCATAGTATGGTACCCACAGAAAAAAGTTGCTCGGAATGTGATAAGAAAGGCATTAGTTTAGAGAAAAATGGTGTATACTTTACTCCAGGGAATGCTTTTCTCTAAATGTAATTCTAAACATGGTAAAAAGCTTCCATGAAAAAGAGAAATATATAAAAATATATCATTTTTAGAAAAGACTTTTCTCTTTTTGAGAAAATATTTGTTTTTATTGAAGAAAATATGTTTAATTTTCAATAAATTTTTCTCTATAAATGAGAATTTTTTTGTGCGGGAAAAATACTTATTATTATTAGAGACATGAACTATAAGTGAAGAAATATTTCTTCGAAAATGTGCAAATTTATTTATATTGAAGAAAATTTTATTTGAAAAAGAGAAATTGCTAGAGATGAGGAGAAAAATGTCTCTAAATTATCGAAAAAAGAGAATTTTTTTATCGCAAAAAGACATGTCTGACATTTTAATGTCTTGTAGAGACCCCTCAATTTTAGAATCTATAGGAGACAGGGAGTTTTTGAGATGGAGCTATCGAGGCGGCTTTGACTCACCTTGACAGTGCCAGTTGCGACTTTAAGACGCGTTCGTTTAAGACGCCCCAGCGGTCAGCAATTGACATACCTGATAAAATCCGGTATAAAATCAGTTATATTTTGCTTTGAATATTCGGAAATGAGATCATAACTGATTTCAGAATAAGAATTTTCATTTAAGCTTTCTAAAAACATCCCTAAAATTGTCTAACCTCTGAACATTTTGTTTATATGCCGGAAGATATCTCTGCGTTTAAAAGCGAAGGCGTGATGCTATAAAATGTTTATGAGTATTTTCGGTGAACCCAAATATCCCTCAAAAGTATTTTTGATTTTCTTTCGTGGTCGAACCTGAGCAACGGCTGAGATTAGAAGCAAAGGCGTAATGCCATCAAACAAGTTTGGGAAATTTTTTCAAAATAAAAATACAAAACAAAAATTTGAATTATTTAGTGAAAAAGTTCTAAGAACTTTAATTCATTAAAACAATTCAAACAATGCTCATGACACCGAAGACGAACTGCTGCTCGGTTTCGGTAAATGACGTATGTATCTGCTATTTGCTATTTCCTTGTTTGAATTTTCAGGCTTGGGACGACCTGATAAAAGGCCTGAAATTTAAGCATTCACTCAGGCCTGAATTTTCGAAGGAATATACTTAGGGATATTCAGGTCTGAGTTAACGCCATACGATAGCAGATATTACGTAAGTATGACATTTATATGGGAAAAGGAAATCAAGAGGTGTGTTGAATACTCAGGCCTTACTATTACCACTCAAGTCTGAGAGAATGTATTGATTCAGGCGTATTCTGACTGCTGGGGCAGTGCCTTTATATCTATAATTAGAGGCCGTCCATTATCCGCAACCTGTGACCAATCCAGCAGCTTGTGGTAAAGCCCTCGCAGATTTCCCATAGAATCCATGGTACCGGAAAATCAAATCACTTTATAAGGGATTATATTTAATCTAAAACAAAAAATGAACGTGATCCGCTCACGAACACACCCATTTCCCATACAACCCCAAAATTTAATACTCTGCAAAAAGGCTTATATTCATTCAAAGGAATACAATTGTGTATGTGTTTATGTTATGTTTGTATTTTAATTAAAACTAAGAGGTGTACAAAAAAAGAAGTCATCTGCCCACAGATGCTCCCACATCTAATATATTCCAGAGTAGGGAAACCTATATAAGCCTATAAATAAATACATGCATTTTGAATACAAATAAGAAGTCATGTCTGATTGCTTAAGTTTTTAAATATATATTTAAATATTATAGGAGGTTATGGGTATTCCATAGTTGTATTGAACCGACTTTAGAGATTTCAGTTGTAATACAAAATATTTCAAAATATATCTATTATTATAAATTTCCCCTAACAGTTTTTCAGTACTCATTGAACACGCTTTGTGGCATTCCAAGTTAATTCTCGAATACTGTTACGTATTCGTATTAGTGAAAATATTTTTATATCCCCACGTGAACTGCGTAAGAGGTATATTAATTCTGTCACAACATGCGTAACATCCGTAAGGAAGCTTGGCAGGTATAGAAAAGTATATATATAGTTTTGATCAGTATCATCATGAGTTGATTTAACCATGTTATTTAAGATTAAGATTTTAAGTACAAAATAAAGTTCAAGTTCGAAAATGAAATGAACCAGATGAAAATCACGCCTACCTCCTATACAAAGTACCGTCATCAACATATCAAATAATCAAGTTTATTCAAACTTTGCACATAAACTGTGATCTCAAATAAGTTCTCTGGGTTTGAAATTATGTCACATCAGATAAAGTCCACTCCCGTCATCAAAACACCAAAACCTTTATAGCTTTCCATATAAAATTAATAAACTGACTTGGTATTTGACACTTTAAATAATATTTAAATAATAATTTGAGCTTTAATACTCAAAACATACTCTGAGCTTGAAAGTTGGAAAAATTGGATGAAAATTACGCCTAACCCCATACAAAGTGACGTCATCAAAATAATAGATAAAAGCAATGGGAGTATTTTAATTTCGGTCAAGTTGAAGATAATTCCCAACTATGTAGTGTAATTTTAACATAATAGATCTTGTCTTTAGTGAAAACTCTGAGTAGTAGTAAACAATGTTTAGAAAACTATTAGTAGAAAACAGGCGAAAAAATTTCAGGACGGAAATTAAGTTTTCTTGCATAAAGAGCATAAACATTTTTTGACCGTTTTAGATAACACCTATTATCCAATCATCAAACTATGTAAAAACAAAACAAAACATCAAAACAAACAAACAAACCAACGACTTCAATTTCCTTACAAATTTCGTTGAGTGTGATTTTGATCCTTTCTTGAAAGTCATACGGCCAACGTAAGCTTTTAAACTTGTTTAGATATTTTTAAATATTTAATACCATAACTTTTGTAATTGCTATAGTAGTGTTTGTATGTAAGTGTACGTTTTCAGTGGTTATTATGAAGAATGTGTAAATGCAGTTAATTACAACATCAACATCGTCATCATAATAATGCTTTTTCATGCCACCGGATCTTGTACATAACTGCACTGATTATTTTTGTTGGCCATATCCAACTATTTACATAAAATATACAAGAGTATGTATTTGTGTGTATGCAACTACACACAGATGTATATGTGTTCATACATTAATATAATACATTACTTACATTTGATTTTGTGACCCATTTTGTGCAGCAAGTTCTTGCACTGCATTGAGAATGTTTCCGACATGAACTGGGGTAGTTTTATAGTGTACGTGTATATGTGTGTGTGTGTTTGTGTGTGATGAACACATATATTTTTATTTATTTAATGCGTTGATGCTTGGTTCGGCATTTTGTAAGGAAAATAGGACATATTTGAATTAAAATTTAATGACTCGAGAAAAATTCATAATTAATAAAGTTATGCAAAACAGTTTCTAATTAGAACTACACAAGAAATAACTTAGGTTTCCAAATTTTGATGCTTTATATGCCTTATGTAATGTTTATATAAAGTCATGGCTTATTTATCCTGGTAAACAAACTTTTATGGCACATTAAAACACCATTCTTACAGATTTATTAACTCAGTAACAATATTATAATTAAAAAGGATCACTCAAGTTTAAAAATAAGATTTGTTGGTAAAGTAACAAGAAAGCATCCATATATATATATATACTACCCCGACAACAATCAGTTCATACACCTGCATATTTTATAATATTAGGGCATTTTTACGTGTGGCGCACGGACATTCGTACGATTTTTTCTCCCTTTATTTACCTCGGAATTCCAGAATGGGCTTTTGGTGGTTATTCTTTTTAGCCTATTCTATTACTTAACACGCCCCGTTTCAGAAACACTAATGTTTGTTCTTGATGGCTTCATTCGAAAGTTATTGCACTTTTTGTCTGGCGTGGCGCACGGACATTTTTAAGACATGGCTTTTGAGGTTGTGTTACATTTTTCAAAATTTCAGCTAATTGGTGTACTTTTTAAAAATTTTGACTACGCAACCTGATGTATTAAGGTTACCACAATAACATGGTACTCATCTTTTTAACAAAAAGTGATATTTACGGAAGTTTTAACTGTTTAACCGGCGTGACGTTACGGACACAAAATCGTGTTGCACGGAAAAAGTACGATTTTGTACACAAATTTGTTGCTTTAAAGCAAAATAGATTTTTCTTTGAGTTTAAAATAAAATATTGTATTTCTTACGTTCATCTAAGAATTTAACAGTTGCGGGTTGCAACAATTTAACAGATGCAGGTTGCAAAAAAATGCATCTTTAAAAATTACAAATTGATTTATGAGTTTGAACCCGCATGCTGCCGAACTACAATAGAGCACCCATTCCTAACACGGATATCATGCATCTTTTGAAGATGCATTTTGCACTCCATTTAACATGGCTTCAGCGTTTAAGTAGCTGATCGATAATGCTGTCTTTATCAATGAAAACAACATTTACGTTTGAACAGTATAGTAACATGACTTAAGTCGTTGGCAGTTCTTATTTTCCACCACACCGCTCTTTTGACGGTTAATTTGTGAAAGAACATCTTCTAAATGGACACAAAAATTGAACAACATGAGTATAACTACAGCGTTATATAATGTTATAGTGCGTCCTCACTTGGAGGACTCAAGTCAAGTTTGGTCCCCAAGTTACAATATGCATGTCGAACGAATAGAGAAGTTCCAAAAACGTTTTGATCTGTTTGCTCTAAGGGGCTTAAGTAGAACTGCCAATTTAAGCCTTCCTCCTTATGAAGATCGTTTAAAACTATTAAGAATGTAGTCACTAAGTGAGCAAAGGAGGTCCGCAGATATCATATATTTACACCAACTTATGACCGGTGTTTTCGATTCTCCGGAAATTCCATCTCTCATTAATTTCAACTCTAACCGTAGAAGCAGTAGAAACGCTAACACTTTAATTTATTTACCTTTTAGTTGAACGAACTATATGTTAACTGCTCCTTTAAACCGCATGAGTACCTTTGTTAACATCTGTTTTTAATGTTAACTTGTCAAAAGATCAACTCAAAAGTAGACTAAAAGCTATTCTGTAATAAGATTTATGTGTGTATGGTTAGTAGTACCGTCCTATGTTGTCCCTGAGCCCAACCCAAACTTTGGTGGATACATTTTTTCCACATTAACTTTGTCTTGAGCCACTGGAATCCGTATCATTAAATTTTTATCAATCAATGTTTTGTTCGGTTTGCTTTTAGGGGCTGAAGTGGAACTGAAATTTTAAAGCTTCCTCCTTATGAATTTCTTTTAAAATTAATAAGACTAAAATAATTAAATAGCTAAGAAGGTTTGCCTATAACCCAACTCAAATTTGGTATGCAAATTTTTTCCACATTAACATGGTTTGAGTGAGTGGTGTCCAAAACATTACATTTTTTTGATGAAATGGGACATGACTTTAATGGGTTAACGTTAAAGTCAGTGATAGCTTAACTCTATTGTTATTGCATGTAATTCAACACCTACGCTACAAGAAAGATATAGGATATGAGAAATATATTGTCTGTAGTTATTCATTGTTTCATGTTGGTTGATCAACTGAAAACAACTCATATGAAAAATATATACAAGGTTTGTCCGTGCGTCACGGCTCTAAAATGGGTACTGTGCGTCTAATCAAAAAAATTGTTAAAACCAAAAATCTTCAGTACAAAAAGTTGGCTTTGCTTATGAATTTTCATGCTACTCCGATGAAAGGTTATTGCTATAGAACAACAAGTGTGGTTTTTTCGTGACGCACGGACACTTTTTCTTTACAAGGTTTTGATTTTAAGTTGAAATTAACCAATAAGAGAATATGACCAAGAGTAAAGTCCACTATATTCTTTAGGAATTTTTACATAAATTCTCATTTTTAGTTTTCAAATTACTCACCAAACCTTTGTTTGACATGTATTAAAAATTAAGTTGTTTAAAACAAAAAATTTCACCTTGATGACTTCACTGGACATTAACGCTTATAACTTTTGTCTTGGAATTTCCCCATTATGTTTTATTACATATTCATAAATTTCAGAGTGTCACCGTTTGTTGTATATACATTGTTCATATATTAACCTAAATTGATTATCATGCACTCATGTCTCTGTTTTCGTAAAAATGCCGATTAACACTTTCAACTTTTATTTATAATCAGAAAACAATATTTCTGATACAAAGTTTGTAGTATCTTTAAAGCTTGAAATTTAATTTTTCAGAATTCATAGCAAAAGTAAAAAAAATTGGGAGAAAAGGGGGACAAAAATTGCCATCTTCACATGGCAACGAGTCTGATTGCCTCAACTTGGTGAGGCCAGTATTATCCATGTAGAAATCGTCTCAAGTCGACTCAAAACTTCCAAATGGTGTCTTCCATAACTTCCCAATGAAAACTAAAACAGCCTCGGATATGAACCGCCACTGCGTTGACGACCACCGCAAACGAAAAACGGATAATGATTTACGGATATGCACCTGGAATGTCCGGACCCTTGAACTGGCGGAAGCCCTCGAAAATATAAAAGCTAACACCGAGCAAACTGCGATATCTACTACAGCTGCCATGCGGCGAAGCGCGATTTGGATGCGAATTCGTCGTAAGTCGGACTCTACGCTATCTTGTTTCCCGGTTCACACCTGTGAACGAAAGGCTGGCGACAATCCGCATCAAGGCTAAATTCTTCCACATAAGCCTAATTTGCGCACATGCCCCGACTGAGGAAAAGGACGATACTGTCAATGACACCTTCCACGCGAGCCTACAGGACGTGTATGATCACTGCCCGGCCATGACGTGAAAATAGTTCTTGGTGATTTTAACGCGAAGGTCGGAAAAGAAGGCATCTTTGGCTCCACTGTCGGTAGGTTCAGTCTCCACCAGACTTCGAATAACGGTCTAAGGCTGATCGACTTCGCCGCGGCGCGAAACACGGTAGTTAGTAGCACCAGATTCCAACACCTCGATATCCAAAAGGCAACCTGGCTGTCCCCGGATCAATAAACGCGAAACCAAATTGATCATGTTGTGATCGACGGACGACACGCTTCAAGTGTACTAGATGTGCGCACATTTCGGGGGGTCAATATTGACTCCGACCATTATCTTGTTGCAACCAAGATCCGCATGCGATTGTGCAATGCGAAGAATGTACGCACAGGTGTGCAACGAAAGCTTGATGTCGATAAGCTGCTTTCACAACAGACCGCCGAGGCCTACTCCGCTCAACTCTCGGTTAAGCTCAACCAACCTAGTGGAGCATCCACGTGTAGAGATGAGAATGGTGATCTGGTTATAGAAACGCAGTGCGCATTGAAATAATGGAGACAGCATTTTTCCAATCTGCGTGCAGGCAACGATATCAACAATTCCGCCCTTAGACAATGCAGTCTGACCCCACCAATCGACGATGTTGGAATGGAAATTTCACCACCTAGCCATGACAAGGTTAAAGTTGCTATCAAGTGGGCTCAAAACCAACAAAGCAGCAGGTCTGCTGACGGTCTGGCTGCTAAATTGTTTAAAACTGACAGCGGTGAATTGATAAGGTGCATGCATCAACTCATCACCAAAATATGGCTAGCGGAGAGTATGCCCAACGATTGGGATCTTATTTTTGTCTTATACTCAAGAAATGAGACCCGGCAATCTGCGCCAACTACCGAAGTATCAGTCTAATTTCCATCACGTAAACAGTTCTTTCAAGCGTATTGTGTGGAAGATTGAAGCCGAATACTTAAACTGATTGGACCTTATCAGTATGGCTTCCGACCTGAAAAGTCCACCATAGACCAGATTTTTATACTACGCCAAATCCTGGAAAAAACCCACGAAAATAAAATCGACACCCATCATTTCTTTATGGTAACAAACCTGCTTTCGACAGCCCGATTCGGTATTGCCTGTACGCAACAATGTCTGAGTTCGGCATACCTGCAAGAATCATAAGACTCTGCTGGATGGCGTTGAGCAATGCATGCCGCTCCGTCAAGGTAGGAAGAGATCTATCAAAAACTTTTGAAACCGATCGAGGTTTCAGACAAGACAACCCGCTATCATGCAATCTCCTCAATTTCATCATGATAGGGATCTTACGAAAGGCAGTAGGATATACATCGCAATAGTACCATATTCTACAAAGGTGTTCAGCTCCTTGCGTATGCTGATGATAACGATATTATCGGCCGAACCATTAGAGATTTAACTGCTGCTTTCGTCGCTATCGAAAAGAAATCAGCCAAAGTGGATTTGGCGGTGAACGAGGAGAAAACAAAGTGTACGCAGCCTGCAAATAGTGAAGCGTGGCATCTAGGATCCCATGTAACAGCAGGTAAATATAACTTTGAAGTAGTCAAGGAATTTACATACCTCGGCACCGCCGTAAACAGCAACAACAATGTCAGCCTGGAGATTAAGCAAAGAATAACATTAACTAATGGGTGCTACTACGGGCTAAGTAAGCAATTAGGATCCAGAGCCCTCTCTCGATCGACAAAACAAATACTCTAAAAGACGCTCATCATAACTGTGCTTCTATATGGCGTTGAGGCATGGGTGATATCCCAAACAGATGCAGCAACTCTTGGAGTATTAGAGAGAAAAGTTCTTCGCAAAATCTTTGGTCCTGTCCGAGTTGGCGACGACTATCGCTATCGAATGAACCACGAACTGTAAGAGTTCTACAACGACATTGACTTAGTTCATCGTATGACAATTCAGCGACTGCACTGGCTGGGTCATGTTTATGTAGTGCTCTCATACACACATACACTACATACAGATAACACAATAACATAGAAAACATACAGACTGATGGACAAACTAACTAAGATGAATTGATGGAAAAAAAATTATTTTTAACCTCTGATAATGATTTACTGAAATTTACTTAAAGAAGTTAAATTTTGTTTTTCCAACAGAAAAACTCAAATAAATATAAAACAACAAATATTTAAGCCGTTTGTTTCGAACCAGGCTTTTCTATCCCATTAAAAACTGATATAAACACACACAAAAAAATATCAATGAAAACTTTACACAAGCAAGAAAAGTAAAAACAGTAAAGCAGGTGAGCGTACATACATATGTACATACATTTAAGTATTGTTGTTGGTATGTCAAAACATACAAAAGCTTTGACGTCATTATGAAACGAGATCATTGTGGGGAAAGCTAACGATAGCACCTACAGAATCTACCTCGTAACAACAACAGTGTAGCTAGCTCTGTACGAAAAACGACCAACAAGAGAGCAAAATAAGCTTTGAAGAGCTCGTGCTGTGCGATTCACATGCAAGACAAAAAGCTCTGCTACATAAATCCCAAAATTTAATAATAAACTGTCAACAGAACGTAGCGCACGGTCACAAATATATACCAAAAATCTTTGTGAATTTTTATTGTATCAAAACCGAAATCATTTCAAAAAACCAAAAATAAGATTCAGATTCAAAAATAAAAGGGTAATAAATCAAAAGCAAAAATGTTTAAATAATGTCTTTAACAAGCAAACAAAATTTATTCTGACAAAAGTCCTGTTGCTAAAAGTTTATTCAGTTAAAGAACAAAAACTCTTAACATTAACTATAAATAGTGGAATAATTCTCGTAAAAATACGCGCTGTTATGCTAATTATTTAGTTCAGTGTGTCACAAAGAAAGAGAACGAACATTAAAACCGACCTACGAACAAATTGAGTAGTTTTCCCTCACAACAAAAATTTGCTGAAACCTTGTAGTGAAAAAAGAAAAAAAAACAACAAAACAATAAATCACATAATCATCATAATAAAAACTTAAGATAATCTTTTTTACTTTTATAAAAATTTAAAAAAAAAACTATATCTTATAAACTGTGGAATATCTAAAATATGACATAAGCTTGCCTCCGACACAGCTGATTTGGCACACACAACACACACACCAACTCACCTCAAAATAAACAAAAATTTAAATTCTGAAATTGACATCAACAAAAACAAATATTTTTAAATTTTTTCTCTTTCACATTCGTCGCTTGTGCTAATTTATGCAAAAGTCAAAAAGA
This sequence comes from Tetanocera ferruginea, assembly GCA_958299015.1. Taxonomy (NCBI): domain Eukaryota; kingdom Metazoa; phylum Arthropoda; class Insecta; order Diptera; family Sciomyzidae; genus Tetanocera; species Tetanocera ferruginea. The sequence goes on along the minus strand of OY282643.1, from coordinate 70,132,350 downwards.
CAACAAAATTAAATTTAATATAAAATTTACGCTAGAGTGAATTTGACAGCAGCTGTCAAAACGAAAAACGAAAGTTGCATAAGACCAAACAAGGAAATACCTTCCTAAAAAAGTGAACCCACCCACCGCCTCCTCCCATGCAGTTAAACCACAAAGCTTTACACTAAATCAAGCTAAAAAGGAACCTCAAGCAAGTTTAAAACCAAACAAAGGAATTTCATTTATATACCCTTAAGAATATTTATCTATTTTCTTCTGCCAACAACAATTGACACAAACAAATACAAAAGCGAAAAAAAAACTAAATATTCACTTTAAAGAAATCTAAATAAAAATTTATCTCTCAATAACTAAAAATAACATTTAAATTCCAAGCCAAAAAAAAAAAAAGAAAAAAAAAATTAGCATACAAATATTTTTACACAAAAACATTCTGTTGCAGAGTTGCCAATCTTAATAGGAAAAAAAGGCAACAACTACTACAAGTAATTAATTTTACGGCATAGAAATATCATTAAAAATCAAACAAAGAAAATAAAGAAAAATAAAAGCCGTGTATTTTTTCAACAAATTCAAATTCCGCAGCAAAAAACAGAAAAAAAAAAACAAAAACACACTCAAGCGAAAAACTTCTTTCATCAAATTTTCAGAACCTGTCAACAAACCGAATGCATAGCAAACTAAATAAATGACACTTGAAAATAATTGATAAAAGATATAGAAAAACATAACAAAACTGAAATTATTAACAATTAACTGCATGTTCAGCGGCAACAGCCTTGAAAACGGTAAGTTCCAAAAATCCTACCAAAATATATAGAAAATTCTATCTAGAAATTATGTATGTATGTAGGTAGGTGCAAGACCATCAAACTGTCTTTGCTACATCCTTCGAACTTAATTATTACCAACATCATTTTCAAGTTTAATTAGAGCAAAATTAACGACCACATGTCTGGAATTTGGAACGTTTGCTTGATGGTTTAATTATATGAGTTATGAAGACAACTAAATCGCGTGTGTGTAGGACGTGTGCTGGTTTGGTTAAAGAATGTTGAAGCTTAAGCAAAGTATTTAATATCATTACTTGAAGAAAAATCAATTTTATTTGAATGACAAAAAAGTTGATAAGCCTTTGAAAAAGCTAAACTCAAAACACCAACATAATGTGGGAGTAATTAAGTAATTAAGGGTGAAGGGCTTTTAAAACCTTCTGAAAACTACGTGCAAAGTGTTTTTTTTTTCTAAACTTTGACATGTCAAATTTAAGATTCAACCCTTGGATCCATAAGAGAGCATACACAGTAGTGTTGCCAGGCATGTACCGTTTTCAACTTATTTATTTTCATCTTTATTTTGCATTAAAATTTTAATAATTCGCCCTGATAAAGTTCGTATTTCAAATACGTATCTGCTAGGAAACTCAAAGTTGAACCATTTAATACTCTCGTAAGCCAGGGAGAGTATTAAGCCAGGGAGTATCTGTCTGTCTGTTCCGTATAGGCTCACGCACCGTTTATCCTAAGCTCCTGAACCGATTTCAATGAAATTTGGTATGAAGTTTCAACTGCACCCAAGATAAAGCATAGGTAAAAAATTTGGCGGATGTATGTGGGAATGGCACTCTATAATAACTCCTAAGCACCTGGACCGATTTCAATTAAATTTGGAATGAAGGTTCGACTGCGCCCAAGATAACATAGGCTATAAAAATTCCAAAGACTTCCGTAAAGGGGCGCTTTAAGTAGTGCGTTTCAAAGTTTCAATAACTCCTAAACGCCTGAACCGATTTCAATGAAATTTGGTATGAACGTTCAGCTGCACCCAAGATAAAACATAAAATATAAAAAATTCCAAAGACTTCCGAAAGAGGGCGCTTTGCATTGTTGAGACTCAATAACTCCTGAAATAACTTGACTCTGCAACAGAATTGAGGCTATTTAAATTTCAGAAAACTTCCGTTAGAGGGCGCTTTATTCAATTAACTATGTTCGGCTCATTCACGTCAAAACGGGTGAACTGATTTTGATGAAACTTGGCAAGCATTTGTATCTGTTACTGAAATAGATCCTATGCTTTTAAAAGTTCTTTCGACAAAAAACAAGGAATGAGCCGAAGGCAAACGTAGTCAAGAACCAAAGACGAACGAAAAAAAAGAAGTTTAACGAATACCAGCCAGCGCTGCCGAAAGTACTACTATCGGAGTATTTTACTCCTATTGACTCTTGAGTACTACTATACTCCCCACATACTAAAAGTACTACTATTTCTTAATAGCTCGAAAAATTCGCGAATTTGGAAAAATAAGTAAGCAGACTTATAGTTAAGAACATAAGTTATGTTCATTGCTTCAATAATTTAATGAAATTTCAGTTTTTGCAGTTTAGTACTGAATATTTTCTTATACCGCTAAAACTTTAATATAACTTTTATGCAAAACCTTAAAGAGGATATAGTATATCCTTAGATTAAGAAAAAAAGATGATCAACGATTAATTTAAAAAAATTTTCTAATACCAAAACAAAGTCGAAAAAAATCGTAAAACAGCAAAAGTTGTATGAAAAATAATCATCGGCAATTCGCAAAGAAAAGATATGTTCAGTAGTCATAAGTGACCTGTTTGATAGATGTGAGTCATTGTGAATGTTTACAAATTCAAAATTCAAAATTTTGTTGTCAAATCAAATCAGTTGTCAAATTTTTTCAAATAATTTTAATTTGATTTATTATACAATGGAAGAAACATCTTTAAAGGTAATTTTCTTGTTGAATTTTAAATCAATTAAATAAATATTTCATGTTCAGAAACTTAAGCGGGAGGCCAATTACCGTTCATAATACCGTTCAACTACCGGCAATAATAATTTCTTGCTTTACTTTATTTTCAATGAATGTGAGTAACGGCAGTTTTCGGTTTGACAGATAAAAAAATTTTAACAACGGTCGTTCACTTCAACTCTTCGGAAATTTCCGGTTTGGGAAATTTCAGCAGTGAAGTGAATACCCTTAATAACATTTTATCTCATTATAAGTTTGTTTCGCAATAGTTATTTTTTGTCATAATTTCCAAGTATTAAAGTACTCCTCAAATTTAAAAAATACTCCCCAAAAACAGGAAATTTACTACTATTCAAAATTGCAAAACGGCAGCACTGATACCAGCAGAAGCTATATACAGAAAAAAATTAACCGAACAGTATCGACCAAAACCGAAGTTGAACGAAAACAATCCAAAAATCGAATGGAATTTATTTGAGATAAAATTGCATATTAAATGCATGCTTAGAAAAACTTTAAACGCATTTGTCTCGAAATGACTCTTCAAACTGCACTCAGAAAAAAGTTTCTGGCAAAATGATAAAAAAGGATAATTGGTATTGATCTTGCTCCAGAGAATGCTTTTCGCTAAATGCGATCCTAAATTCACTAAAAAGGATAAAAACCTTCTATGAAATACATAAAAATAATTCGATTTTAGAGAAAAAGACTCTTTAGTTTTAAGAAAACATTTGTTTTTATTGACGAAAAAACTTTTCATAGTGAATTTTTTATCAAAATATATGAAAATATTTTCATTTTCAAAAAAATTTTTTTTATAAATGAGAATTTTTTTGTGCGAGAAAAATATTTGTCATTATAAGAGACATTGAACTATTTCCATTTCCTAGAAGTGAAGAAATATTTCTTCGAAAATGTGAAAATTTATTCTAATTGAAGAAAATTTTATTTGAAAAGCGAAAATTGCTTTTATCGAAAATAGAGAAATTTTTCACCGGAGGAAGATATGTGTTTTTTTCTCAGTGGAGGTGGTGACCGATCAGAAAAATTTTTGTATTGAAAAATCTTGTGCGTGTGTCCATTTTCCTCAGAAACCAGACGTCAGATCGAGACGTCGAAGATGTCATTTTTTGTTTTAATCATGTCTGGCAGGTACAGTTTTACGGAAATTTGACTAAACACTTTTTTAAAATTTTTTAAAACACAAAAATTTGAAAATTGAATTGATAATTTTAAAAACGTAAAAATGAGAGCAGTTTTGAAAATCGTCCTCTTTCTGTGCTCGAGTCACAACCCCGAGTAGCACGGGGTTACATCCGCTAGTACTTGATAAAATTAACGGATATATTCCTTAAAATACATTTTCAAGCCTTCTATAAAGATGTATGGAGATAAATTAAAATGAAGATTAATTCAGTTAGAAGTCGGAGGAAGCTTTAGACTTTTTTAGTAAGAATAAGTCTAAATAAGAAAAAACATTCTGTCCATCCGTCCGTCTGTCCGTCTTTCGACATATTTTTTTGTAGTCGTAATCTAAAAGCTATCATCAAGAAATTCGATATTTAAGCTTGTATCTTAAAACTAAAGATCAATATCGAAAATGACCCAAATCGGATGAAAACCACGCCGAACTCCTACACAAAGTGACTGATCAAAACGGTAAATTATCTATTAAGCTAAAATATCTACAAGTATATAAACTTGAAATTTTGTGTGAGAGCATTGATATTTAATATCAACTCTGAGTATAAAATTCAACTAAATTGGATGAAAATCACGCCTACCTCCCATACAAAGTGACACCGTCAATATAATAAAACCTTCAAAACATCGGCTCATTCGTAACTAGTTTTTTGGTAAGATTAAAAAACCTACGGCGAAAGCAGAGTCAATTGCCCTGAAGTGCCTGCTCCTTGGACAGTTCTTATTTAACCTATGACAGGGCAGGTTCGATATAGCTCAGAACGGGACCAATATTTTATAAATGTGTTTTGCTTTATTTCTTATCGTTACCAGTAGCTCAGTGGAGGTGCGATAGACTGTCACGCGATGGACGTGGGTTCGTACCTAGGTTGTGTAAGTATCAACAATTTTAATTTAATAATTTAAATTCTTATTCCGTTTCATTAACTGGTTAATCAAAAATAACCTTCAAAATAAATTTGCTTAACATCTTAAAAAAAATTGAAAATATCATTTTTTATTTAAAAAAAAGGGTTTGTCAGGGATTGAACCCAGGTCAGTTAAGAACAAAACGTGAACGATAGCAAGCTAGGGTAAACATGAATTTCCAAAACGTTGATTCGATTCATAAACAACGTGGATATACAACCGTTTTCTAGTAATAGATTAGCTACTGATTAGGTCCAAAGGTATCTATGAGGTGTCAATTGACACCTGTTTATATATTTTTGAACCGGTTGTAGGATTGGTTTCTAGCCGGTGTCAATTTACCCCTGTCAATGCCAATGCCATGTAAAAGGGACTGGTTGGTTTCATATTTTGGTGGTAGAAATGGGACCGGTTAGTATCACTTTGGAGCCTATCACGTGGTACGTTCTGAACCGGTTGTTTTCTCAGTGGGGTAATGATGCCATCTGAAAAATGTCAAAAAAGGTCAGTTGCTCCCGTTAAAAGGTCAGTGGTAGATAATTTTTTAAGAAATTTTCAAGGTCATGCAAATTTTATCCAAGCTATTAGTGAAATATTAAAAAACTAAATATATTGCCTGAAAGATATTGAAAAGGTCATCTATCACCATGAATTGCTCAGTGATAGAACATTTTTTTATGATTGGTCGACGATGGATAATTTGTTAAGAATTTTTGTATGTTTTTCATATTTTAACAATTTCACCCAGAGACTGATAATAATAATAACTTTTAGGTGTTGAAACGAAAAAAGCATTGCAAAAAAATTGTTCTACCGCCGTTTTGAAGATACCATAAGAGTCCGCTTACATTGTAGAATAGGATTTCCTATTGCCTTTAAAAAAGTTTGACGCTTTAAATATTGAGCAAAAAATAATAATTATTTCTGCTTTTTATTTTTTTTTCTTTTGGCAAAAATGATAAAGTCACCGATATTTTTTTTGAGCATGAAATAATTGGTAAGTAAATTTGCCCGATATATTTTTGAACACAAAATGGTAAAATTTGACTTTTATTTTTTAAAGCAAAAATAAAAAGCAAAGTAAGGATTAAAGTCTATGGTTGAACCAAAATTGCAAAACTTATTGTTTCCCGTTTCTAATCTTTCAGATCGCATCATTAGTTTTATAAAATTCCACCAATGAGGTGCCAGCATTCCGTAGCTCACTAATTCTGATATTGTAGAAAATTATTAACAATTTTTGCACATTTTTTTCCATATAAAGTTATATTTTTCCTACATAAGCCAACGTCATCGGGGCCTGATAGAAGCGGCATAGCTACCCAAACCTACCTAACGTCAGGATGTATGAACTTTGTGCAAACGTTTGTAATACCTTCAAATAAGCGAGTCCGGTATAGAAAGTGAAATATATTATTGATCAACGTCACCTCGTGAGTCGATTTTTGAATTTCTTATAATCCTCCACGGACACGCTTTTCTCCCATACAACCCAATAATTTTAAACTCCATAAAGAGGCAAATATGTAAGATACAGAGCTAAATATATTATATATATGTATGTATTTTATATCAAAACTTAGATATGTATAAAATCATCTGCGTCATCTGTCCACGAATACGCGAAACTCCAATACAACCCACAATATTGAAAACTCTATAAAAAGGGTCTTTATTTGACCTACGGAGATAAAACTTAATTTATGCGTATGTTACATGAAAAATAAGACGTGTACTTAGAATGAACATCCGCCGCCCACAAAAATGCTCATCTCCCATACAACCTACAATAATCAAAACTGGTATGTTTGTAAGCTTCATCAATACTAAGATGAGTTCGAAATATGAACTCCATCTGCATACAAACACGCCCACCTCAATATCAATATCTCAATAATATTGTGCCCAAATTTTAAGTCGATCCGAGTAAAACTTAAGCCTAGTACCAGCGTTGCCGCTTTGGTTAAATTCAACCAAATTTGGTAATTTTTTTTTTCTTCAAATCAGCTTTTGGTTATTAGGTAGATTTTTTTTCAATTCGGAAGATTTTGGTGGATTTTTAAATTTTGTAGTTTATAAAAATTTGTAACCAAATAAATCTCAAAGAAAATAAATTAAAATATAAATAGGCGTGATAGAAGCACATCTTCAGAAAGGGTGAACTTAGGAATAATCTTTTTTAATATATTCTTTGGTGTTATTTGGTTTTATATGTTTTCGTTTAATTTACAATTTATGCTTAAACTTTAATATATTATTAAAAAAGGCCATTATTATATCATATTTTTGAATTGATTTGTATTGTAACTTTAAAAATGTATGGGCCAAGGTCACGAGTGAGGTCATTATACAGTATCGGCCAAAACCTAAGCACCCCCTCTGATTTTTAAGTTAACGATCTCCCACAAGTTCTCGATTGGGTTAAGATCTGGGGATTGGGCAGGCCAACGGAGAACTTCTATCAAATTGTCCTGGAACCACTCCTTAACCACTTTAGAAGTATGTTTGGGGTCGTTGTCCTGCTGGAAAGTCCATTTAAGTGGCATCTCTTCTTCAGCATAAGGCAACATCACATCTTTTAATATGTCACGATACATGAAACGATCCATTATTCCATCAATCTTATGAATTGGCCAGATCCCTTGCAAAGAGAAACAACCCCAGACCATTACGTTTCCACCTCCATGCTTTACAGTACCTTTGCAATATTTAGGATTTAATCGTTGTCCATTTGGTCTGCGTACACGCCTTATGCCATCTGAATCCTTTATATTTATCTTAGATTCGTCAGAAAACAGCACAGTCCTCCATTTTTGGACACTCCAGTTGAGATGGGCATTGGCGAATTCAAGTCTGGCTTTTCTATTTTTTGACGATATGAAAGGTTTTTTGCTGGTCGTCGACTGAATAATCCGGCCTCTACCGCCCTTCTGCGAATCGTTCTTTCGCTAATTTTTAAATGTAAGCGGTTTCGTATTTGACTAGAGGAAGCTGTAGGATTATTTTGGATTGTCCTTTTAATTAAGGAGTCTTCATTTCGCGAAGTTTCACGTGGCCTTCCTCCAAAATGTGTAGGAGATGTGCGACCAGTCTGCAAAAACTTTTTAATTAGCCTAGAAATAATTGATCTATTGATCGAATATTTTGCACTCAATTGATGTCTTGATAAGCCTGCTCTCCAATCATCAAGAATTCTAATTTTAAATTCACATGAGTACTTATTGCGTGCCATTACTCTTAAATCAACGAAAACTTTAAAACAATGACAATTTTCGCATAAATTCTAACAAGTTCTTCTTCTGCAGCATTTTTGGAGTGTCCCGTTAATTGATACATACAATAGTAATGTCGCAGTAGCGTAGTCAAATAATAGCGTATTAAAAAAAAGGGGGTGCTTTAGTTTTGTCCGCTTATATTTGCGACATAAAATGTTTTT